>JAZKJV010005851.1:0-600000 GCA_037367405.1 Ottelia alismoides
TCCCAACCCCCGATGATGCCCCTCCTCCCTGACCGCCGACCCTAACGATATATCCCCATTGACCTTGCCCTATCTCCTTCCTCCCTGATTGTTGAAGCCATTAGATTTCGGGGTTTTTATTTTTTTATTATGTCAAAAGTAGTTAAAAAATTAAATAAAATTTATTTTAGGATTTTAAATAAATTTTTAATATTTTTGTACATTTTCCAGATTTTCTCACAATTTTTAAAGCATTTAAATAATAAAAAGGAAATTAAATAAACATAAATAAAGTGTGTTTTTGAATTTTAAAATAATAAATAATGTAAAAAATTGGTGAAATATATACAGAATGAAAGATATTTTTAATATTTTCCTAAAAGCTATTTTGTATTTTTTTTGGATTTTAGATGAATTTTCTATGAATTTTTAATGTTTTTAAGAGTTTTTATACTTTTTATGGTTTTCTTGAGGAAGATAAATGCCAAAATTGCGTTGAAATTAAAATAATAAAAATAAGTACATAGGATTTTTGAATTTTCATGCAATTTTGTATTTTTTATTGATTTTTAAATGCAAATAGGGAATTTCTATGGAGTAATGGAATTTTTAATAATTATGAAAATAATGAAAACGTAAAATGTGATTTATGTTTGTAAGAAGGATGCAACAAGGACTTAAATGAATTATTAGAAATTTTTAAAGGGGTTTTAATATTTTTTATTTAGTATTAAATAAGCAAATTAAATACAGACTCACAAGTACCTAATTGCAATTATTTAAACTTTGCAGACTAAATAATAACACATAAAAAGTAGTAGGGTAAAATATGCAAAAATCCCAAAGAATGCGTGCGCTTGCACGTGTGCCCTGCTGGATTGGACTAGAGTGTAAATCAAATAGTTTCAGGGTCCAAATAATAACATAAAATCTGCAGATAATATATTGGAAATAACCCAACGAATCGCATGCCAAACATGAACTACAGTTCCAACAAGACTAATATGCAAATAATTTAAAGTACGGGATATAAATACAATTGTTGAAATAAAGACAAAGCATCATGTGTCCTCGTAGGGACTTATTTAAAAAAATAAAGATTAGGTCATAAATGTAATTGTACCATTAAATGTGTGGCCCCTTGGACGGTTTAGATGCTCTGCAACTCTGATCAGACGACTGGAGATCAATCTTGCATGAAGGGCATCGATTAGGTCTGGAGCTTCAATCTCGCGACTGAGGATGGGGCTTTTTGGATGGCTGAGATCTAAACTGGGCACCTTGTTCTTGAACTATGTGTTGCGAGATGGTATAGACAAACTGGAAGTTCCTGAGCTTCGTCGAATTTGATCTGGTTGGATCTTGCTTGTCTTAGCTCTGCTCCGTGTCAAATCAGACTCAAATCAAAGCTCCTTGCCTTCTGCATCTGAAGTACACCTTGGATCATTATGAAATCACCAGATCATAGATCTGGAAGGTAATCAACTTGGTTGCTCAAGAACTTGCTCTATATTTGATTTATGGTATTTTCTCTATCCCTGGAGCGTCTTCGAACTGCACATGATAGCCTATGCTCGAGGAGGAATACTCCTGCCAAAGAGTAGATCAAAAGCGTAGAAGATGGTGGATGTATGAGGGTCTCCGGCGAAGATGGTTGGATAGGAGGCCAGACTTCAGATCTGTGACGATCCGAAGGTGAGCATATGCTGGAAGGGATGAAGAAACATGAGGTGGATATGTTGGTCGATTCGGGGGGTAGTTGATCATGGCTGGAACTCCTCCGATCGTGCAGATCGAAGGTTTGAAGAAGGTGATTTGATATAGGTGCTGAAATGAAATAAAAGCGAAAAAGAAAAGGTAAATCGAAGATAAACCATATAATATACCTATGGAATAGAAGAGAGGGAAGGGACTCACCTCAAACTACAACTGGTAGTGGAGAGGCGGACATGCGGTGGAAGACTCTGACGATGTAGTTGGATCACGTCATACAGACGTTTCTCTCACACTCCTGATTGTGGGGGAAATGGTAGTTGTCACCTACAAGTCTCTCAAGAATTCAATCTCTAGGAGTAAGATGACCAAACGACGGATCAAACGCTCACCAGAGGTGGAGGCGTGATGTTTATAGTTGAAGTTGAACATATGTTTTGAATTCAAATTGCATGCGGATCATTGTAAGGACGGATGAATGGTTAGGCTGGCGAGCGAGAGGATTGAATAAACAACGATAATGGAGAAGAGAGTGGGAGCATTTAGTGATTAGGGCGCATGGGAAAAAGGGGTGAAGTAACGACGAAAGCGAGATCAGTGGACGGGTAGGCGAGACTAGGGAGTTAACCTAGGTCAAGAGACCTTGATTTGGCCAATCAGAGGCGCGCCGAAGATGCAGACAAAATAGGGAAAATGACAAAAGAATGATTAAAAACTAAATAAATGAATTAAAAATAAAAAATGAATTTATTTATCACATAATGTTAAATAAAATGTTAAGAATAAATTGAAGTTAATTTTAGTGATTTTGAATTAATTAAATAATGTATATACAAGGGTTTAAAATAAATATAAAGGGTTAATTGTAGGTATGTATACCTATATATACAGTGTTTTGATTTTTAATCTATTTTTACACATATATATAATTTAATATTTTTTATTTTAATATTTTAAAATATTTTAAATAATATTTTTATTTTACTTTGAGAGTTAATTTATTAGGTTAATTAAATAGGTATATGTACAATATATACATGGTGATACACATACAATATATACATGATTTTTTTTGTTTATTTTTTTATTTTGTTATTTTATTGTATTCTATGTGAGATAAATACAATATTCAAAATTAAATAAAATACAATAGTTACAATTATGCATAAGAAAAATAATTACATAATATATACATAGTGTATATAGGTATATTATACAATAGTTCCCCAATCGACCACATTTTAGACCTTAACTCCATCTTATGAAATCACCTCCAGTTTAAAAATAATTTCATTTTGAGTACAATGAACGTGAGTTTGATGAATTCAGAGTCTAGGTGGAGAAGATATTGATCTTGGAAGTCAGGCTTTGTGGCTTTTTGGGATTGTTGTTATTTACAAAATATACACAGATTTTAATTGAAAATTATTTTTATTATTTACAAAAGGATTTTATTCACAAAATTCAAGAAGAAATAATTTTATTGACAAGAAATTTGGTAATGAATAAATTAAAGTAAGAGTGTGTAATACAGATAATAATTATTACATATTATGAAAATATACAAGTGACAAATGAAATATATGGAAATTTTGGTGTTTTTGGCCTTATCTCCCCCTACTTTATTCCTTGTCGATCTTGTCAGTCTTGACCTTCTCTTAAGGTCTAATTCTGCAGTATCTTTTGATATATATAGTCTTTTATTTTCTTTTATTTATTGATTTATTTTAGTTAAAATAGTGATAAATATACAATATTTACACAAGAATAAGAGTTAGTAAAAGAATGAATATAGTAATATTTGCATGTGTTTTATAAGAGATTTTAAGCTAAAATAAATGAATAAAGATGATGAAATGCATATTCATCACTCCCCCTACTTTATTCTTTATCGATCAGGTCGATACTTAAGCTACTCTCGAGACCAACATCAATCTATATCCGTTGTACATATATACAACCTTTGATTCTTTCTTTTTCTTTATTCTTTATTCTTTTTAGTCAGGGTTAAAAATAAACAATGATAATATGATATTAATAGATATTTTTAATTTATTAAGAGATGAGAATTAATGATATTTACATGTGTTTTATATGGGATTTTGAGCCAAAATGAAGGATATATAGTACCCCAAAAATATCACTCTGTGCAAATGACCTATTTTGGTTTTGATTTCTTCATGAAAGTTGTAGATCTTGTTGATACTAGTAACTTTTGTAAAGAAGTTTTTTCGATCTGAGGTCGTTTGCTATTTCTTTTTTATTCTTCTTTTATTTTCTTTTTCGAATTTTCTAGGAGTGACATGTGGTAGCTCTTAAAGCCACCATGTGTCACCCATTATTTATTTATTTATATTTTTATTATTATTTAAAAAAATTTAAAATTAAAAAAATAAATAAAATTAATAAAAAAATAAAATCTTGCTACATGGCATGATCTGAGCCGTCCGATCTCAGCTGATCAGACGACCCTTGTTCTCCTCCTCCCCCAATCTCGCCGCCCCTTTCGTGATTCGCCTCCGTTGCAAATCGATCGCCGCCACCATCAGTGATTCTTGCCCCATCAGCTCAGCCACCTTCTGCATCCTCCTCGATCTCGTTCCTTACTCAACCATCGTATCCCCAACAGATCTCAACTCTACTCGATCGCCGCCTCATCGATCTCGATCTCCAATCAATCCCTTCCCCAATCGCAATCCTCATCCTTGATTCCCCCACCTTCCTAATCTACTCCTCCTCCTTATCCATGTAAGTCAAGATCCAGTGTCACACATCAAACCCATCCACCGTTAGAACCTAAAATCAGAGGAGGACCGATGGTGATAGCCTGACCCTCCTCCTTCCACGACGAGGTCTGGTGGGTACACCCACCATTGTTGTTAATGCCACCTTCTAGAGGCTACCCTGCTCCAGTCATCTCTATGTTGTCAAGCTACTCCACCCAATACCCCTACATTATCCTCTAGTGAGCTTCGCCTTCATCCTTCATAGGACACTCTCTTATGCCGTAGAGCTTCGCCTCCTTCGACTCCGACAATTCTTCATTGAGTTAAGCTCCAGGAACCGTTGGGATGAATCAACACTTCATTCTTTGGGCTCCTCCACCTTCTTCCCAGGAAGCTCCAACCACAAAGCTCTTCATTGACAAGGCATCATTTGGAGCACAACACCCCCATCGTGAGAGGTCCCTCTAGTCTGATCTCGACAACACCTTAACCGAGCACCAAAGAAGACGGCAGGATATACACCATTTTCCTCGACCTCCGCTTGTGAATATTCTCCCTGACTCCATGCCAGGAGTACTCCACCTCTAGCCGATGTCGCGCCTCCAACTGTAGTGGCTGGAGCCACTGACATCCATCAGTTGTGCCCGCAAGCCACCGGCCGTGAGGCCCGAGTCCCCCTCCCATGTGAGCGGCACGTGTTGGGGGATCTTTTCAAAGGGCACCCCCTAGTTCTGCCTTCTTCCAGAAGAACACCCCCCCATACATGATACACATGTGAGCGATGGAGATTTTGTAGAAAGTCTCCCCGAAGAGTCCGCTTATTGCATCCAAACCCCAGCCTCCCAGGGGTCACGTGAGGCGCACATGTCCCATAGAAAATTTTGCGTAAGACCCCCTCCTAGTATTGACATCCATACCCTTGTTCTGCTCTTTTATTCCATTTTATCATTGTAATTTTGTACGTAGAACCCCAACTTCAACTGTAACTTTTGATCATCAACATTACATTTTTTATTATCCAAAAAATAGCATTTTGTTATACAATTAATTACTCTACATTATGGCATGCTCTTCATATTTTTACGCTCTGTGGTTAATTATTAATAATTGTTTCTGTGGAAAATTGCATATTTTACCCATTTTGTGCTCTGAAAATCATATTAAATTAGTCACTTCTCAGAAAATTACTGTAAATTCAAGGATGGTAGAATTAATTGTTATTTACATTGTGATTAAAAGGAATTTCATTTGCATGCATTATTTGCTCTAGAAAATTCAGTTTGCGACTTTCAATATTTAATTTTTAATAGATGTTAAATCTCACATTTTTAGGGTTTAAGATTTTTTGATATATACCACTTAGTGATATATCTCGGATAATTTTATTTTCTGAAAATACGTGCGTTTAATATTTATTATTATTAATTATTGTAATTGACCTTGTTTGCATTCATTAATTCATTTAATATTCATATTGCAGTGCATCAATTTCATCATATTTCACATCTCGGCCATGTTTTGTATTTTTGGACTTCGTTTCAGTGACATTAATTGTTAGTCCTTAAAATTAGGCACTTTTGCATTTGAATTCAAAATTTACATTAAAAATTACAAAAAGATCCGCCTCGAAGACCACACGTCAAGGTTGATAGACATTAACCTAGGTTGTTCCCTTTCCTCCTTGAGTTCGACCATGGTGCTTGCCCCAGGTTAAATAAACATAAAAACCACTTCGCTTTAATTGATTTAATTAAATTGTGGTTTAATTTCTTGATTGGTCCTTATTGGACGACTACAACACAAACAACGCATTTAATTCAGAAGAATTAACAAAGGGTTTTTCGGATTCATCAGTGCTGGAATAAGAGTTTTGGCGACGGTGAGGTCATCTAGCTTCTGGCTCATTTCTGCTGAGCTCTTCACCAATTGAGCCAAGTAGTCTAAGGCGGGGTTCACAGGAGAAACCACAGATGGTTCAGAGTGTTGGCCACACTCAGACTGGGAATGGTGTGGAGGCTGCTGGTAGGATTACTGGGAATTATACTAGGGAGAAGGCTAATACTGATGGTGTTGAGGAGGATATTGCTGATATGGAGCAACCTTGTACTGCTAGTGCTGACGGCACTTGGCTGCTAGTAAGAATCCTAACTCCAATTGTTGTGGTATGTAGGAGACTACTGGTGCTTAGCCTGGTTATTCTGAACAAATGTCCCTCCTTGACATTGAGGGAATGGATGAGTAGCTGAAGACTGGTCATGCTGATGTTTGTCTGGACGGGCCAGCTGTGCATCATTGATCTATACACCATTCACCTCCTAAATGAGAGGTGATGGTGGATAACATGGATCCAAAAGAATCTGAAGCTCAGGCTGGTAGACAATCAACTACTACTTAAGCTGCTTAGGTGATGTTGGCTCGGGGGCTTGCACGCAGTATACACGCTGGACCATCGGTTTCCCTTGACTCTGCTGAGGAGACTGGGGTAATGATGGCTCCTTTGTCTCGGTAGGAGTCATAGCTAATGTAGATACCAACTATAAAGAGTTAATTATGCTCATCAACAACTCCAACTGCTGGGTGATTTGATCCAATTTATCCAGGTTTTGAGTCCTTTGTTTGATCACAACTAATTTTCTAAGGTCCCGTGATCGTTTCTCGATGATGTTCACTTTGGATAGGTGGCTTGCAATAATGCTCAAGGTGGAGCTCTCATCTCCATCCGGATCATGATATGCCACCATATGAACTATCTTTTGTTGGATTTGTGGTTGACGCTGTTACATGCGAGACGACGATAAGGCAACCTCTCCTTCGGCAATTTCCTCAAAGATCTACCAAATGACATCTTCATTTTTGTTGAAATCCGACCTGCCACAAGCAGCTTTTATGAGTCTATAGCTCTTGAGAGTAAGTCCCTCAAAGAAATGTTGGACCAAGCTAGTCTGAGGAATATCATGGTGGGGACACTTCTCTTGAAAATCTTTGAAACACTCCCAAGCTTCCTCTATAGACTCATGCATGGCTTTGGAGAACTTGACAATTCTGATTCGCATCTGATTGAGCCAACTAGGAGGGTAAAGATGATTCAAGAATGCATAATTGAGATCCTCTTAGGACATGACGACTTTCCCCAGATGATTAATCCAGTAGAGTGCCTTATTTTGAAGGATGAATGGAAACAACATTATCTTTACTACACCTAATGGTATGATAGGATAGTGCATGGTACTGCATATGCGAGCAAGCTGTTGCAGATGGATATAAGGTTCTTCATTTGCATTCCCATGGAAGGTGGGAAGAAGATCTAAGAGTTGAGGCTTCAGCTCAAAATGTGCATGAATCAGTGGGATTTGAATCCACTCGGTCATTTGGCCAGCATCAGGGTTGTACGTCTCCTTGAGAGTAGGTTTGGGCCTCTCTCCTCTTGATTCATTTATTGGCCCTCCACGAGCTCCAACTTGTCGTTATTCCTGAAATACTCCTCCTCCTCCTCCTGGGTTCTCTCTTCTTCTCCTCAGAACATTGAGCATGTCCTAGAAGGTGACTTGGGCCAATGTCTAGTCTGTGAGCTGCTACCGGATTTCTTGAATAGATGTAAGCAACTAAGTTGATTGCATTCTGATCTAGCTACTAGCCTTGTTTTAGTTGTGGTGGGTGTTTAGGACCCTTCCCTTTCCTGTAGGAGCCACGTTTGAATCGGAATTTGAAAGTATCTTGGGCTCTAGATTGGGCTCTTAGTCTTCAAACGGAATAATGCCCTTATCAGTCTGAATCAAAGGATCAGATGTAGAGAAGTATTCCGCGTTAAGGTCAACACATAACTACATTAGGGATGGAGACGTGTATGGAGTGAAGTATATCTCCATCCAGAAGGGGCAAATCTCGGTACAAGAGTGATTCTGAATTATTGAAGAAGGCGTGGAGTCAAGAGAGCGGTTCGTAAAGTCCGAGCCATGTTCTCGGGAATCGCCACAAATTATTGGAGATGTTGGCTGCATGGAATCGATTTGGGTGTCAGTGAGGTCCCGACCAAGCCATCCATGAGTCTACATCTTGGAATTCAGGAAGCATATCGAGAATGAATGAAGGATGAGGTGATGAACCTGGAATAAAAGGAGTGTAAAATAGTAGAATAGCTCATTGCGAGCAAGGGTCAAAAGGGAAAAAATAGAGAAAAAAATGGCACAAATGTGTAGGACTAATCCTTGAACTTTCTAAATCAAATAAACACCAAACAAGTTGTGGGTTCACCAACTCAACACAAATGAAGCTGAAGGTTCAACTATTTTTATATTTTCAATTTTATTTTTGTTTTGCAGGAATAATCTTTTAACAAGTCCTTAGAGGGATATCCTTATAGGAGAGTAAGTATTTCCAGAAAAGGATCCCATGCTTTCCACTTCCTTTGTAACATATGATCTGCGCACTTAGAGGTCCTTGATCTTGTTCCTGAGGGTCTACTCATCCAAAGAAATAGAGAAAGAGAAAGACAATAGGCAAAACCAATACTTACCTCATAAGCGAGGTACTCGGACGCAAGGCAACGAGACATACACACCCATGAGGGCGTGGCCTATGCTCAATACTTCACTCCAAGTCAGATGCTCCACACAAGGCAGCAACATCATCGTCGACAAGGCCTTACTCGCCTACGTACGATAGAAGTGCAGATACGTTGCCATCTCAGGTGATTATCAAGGCATCCACAGATCGAGATTTGGGATCTATTCCTAAGGGGTCATGCCTAACTCTATCTGAATGGTACCTAAAAATAATGAGTACTTTATGAACCCAAAATATTGATGTCCATTAAGAATTTTTATTATGGTCAAAATGTTATTATAGTCCCCTTGTTTAAGTTTTTGAGTTTTCAATTTTTTGAGTGTTTTTCAATAAAATGTTCCTAACGATTCTTTTGTATTTACTTTTTGATCCTAGGTTGGCAAAAATAGAGGAAGATAGCAGCAAAGCCATGCAAGAGGGTACTAGGGTGGAAACCTCATCCTTGTATCAAATGATGCAGGCAAAGTAAGAAGACTCACAATGCTTCCCATCTCTCTCCATGCAGATGCAATACAAAACTGAAATATTTACACTACATGCATGATACGCAAAAAGTGTGAAACTACTGTAAACATAAATTGCTATTAGTTGTGAGAAACTAGATGCTGAATATCTAGAAATGAAATACAAAATTTCGATCTCGGAGACTCCTCGATGTCTGCCATGACAGGTCCTGCTAGCATTGTATAGAGCCTCTCATGACACTCAGTTTCAAATCCAAATAATCAACAATTTTTAATTTGACTAGATCCAAGTGTAGAGAGCTATAGGTACATGATTATAATTAAGTTGTGGACCTAGATATCGAGTCAAGAAATCCTAAATATAGGGGCTCAATAATAGAAAACAAATAAAATAAAGTGAAAAATCAAAATAAAGTAGAGGCTATAAAAATATGAAAAATACTATGAGGCCCTTAGGTGAACAAACGCACAGGCAATGGACCGCATGAAGTAGTAGTGTCCAAGTATCCAGAGTTATTACAAATAATATACGAAAATAAAAATAAAACCCTCTCTCCCATGAAACAAAAGAAAATGCTTTGAAGATCTACTCTTAACTGCCTTTGTCTCACTCTCCTGCTCTCTCCAATTGACCTATGCAGAAAAGGTCAATCTCCTCAAGGCTCAGGTGCGGCAAACTCCTAAGAATTCATCGTCGCCACACGGTCCCTCGCAAGAAAGTCAACAAAGAACAGATGATCAGAAGCAAACAAAATTATTATCAAAAATAAAAGAGAATAAAAGAGAAATTTATGTAGAGTAATGTAAAAAATTATGCTACATTATTCGTTGGTCCCTGACAATGTTGCCATTTGTTTAACCAACGACTATCGAGAGGGGGTTGTGTGGTCTTACAAGGTGGGACCACAATCGCTGTGATTACCGCTCACGAGAGCCGATAAATCAAGACAACAATAAACCCACAATAGAGTAATCAAATAGTTTAATACAACTGGAGTCAAAATTTATATAAACCCTACAAATAAATGTGTATAGTGGTCAAGTGTGTATACTGTGTCGAATAAAGGAAATAGACGGGCGTATCAGTATTATTTATTACCAAATAATGTACATTTGCATATATCTAGCTGCCATGTACTTAGTGTTTTTTGGGTTTTTTTTATTTTTTAGTTTTTTATTTTAATTTTATAATTTTTTGTTTCTATGTAATTTTTCTGATTTTTAATATTGTTCTTTTTAATATATTATAAGCGTATATATAACTATATGTAATAATATATATTACAAGCTTTATATACGTAATATATATAATAAAAATAAGAATTTAATAAATACTAATAAAAACAGTCTTTTTTATTTTTTGATGGGTTTAAATTATATTTATATTATTTTTTAATAATTAATAATAATATGCATATATAACTATTTATATGTATATATGTACTGCATATGGGTATTCTATTTATAAATATAGATATATATAGTCAAATTTGTAAAATAAAATATTTTTGTTTTTTTTATTTTCTTCTATTTTTGGTAATTTTTAGTGATTTTTGCTAATTTTTACGTATTTATAAATGCAAAATATCCCAAATTAGGGAATAAATAAATAGGCTGAATTGTTTGAGATTTAAAAATATAAAATAGGTCCTAAATTTCTCAAAACTATTTTTAATATGTAGTAATAAGTATATATAATAATATAGGATATGAAACAATTTTTTTGGAAGTTTTGAAAATATTTTATAATTCTTTTAGTGTTAGAGAGGGGTTGCAATTTTTTGACTTTTCGTTTGTATCTTTTAGTGATTTGTTCTATAGTAGTAACATTTAGTAATAAACAGTATCTAATTTTTGGAAAATTTAAAAGGAATTTTCATAATTTTTGTATTTTTATATCTAAACAGAAATGAAAAGGCTTATTTTGATTTTTAATAAATAAAAAATGCAGATAATATGCTAAAAAATAATGGCGTGAAAGAGCACATAATCAGACATTTTCTCCTATTTTTGCATATGTTTTGGTGCATGGGAACTATTTATATAAAAAAGAAAAGAATAAATAAAAATATATAAGCTGACAGGGGCATTGATGCAATTAAAATAAAAGGCAAGGTATTACATGCAAAATAACCAAAGCTTTTGAACTTTAATTATAGAATTTTGAACTAAATTGCAATAATAAAACCTAGAATGATACAAATGTAATCTGACCACTCACGTGGGGGACCATTTGAGATGACGTGGTAGTTGACTTACTTGTAATATCCAAAATATATAAGGGTTTAGTTGTAATTTTTCCAAAAATATTAATACTTAGTTAAATATTTATAGAACTATTCATTAAATACAAAAAGGTGGAGGGGGTTCTTATAGTTTACCCCTACTTGAGTGCCTCGGATCGAACCGTCCTCTAGATGCCACGTGGAGGATCTGATGGTCTGGAGCTGGCGTCACTTCGATTGGCTTCAACGGCTGTGATTAGATATAGTGATTGGTTATTGATTGGACGATGTTCAAGGGTGTTGTGAGAACAACTCATGAACACACCAGCGTTGGGCCTCAAGCGTGGATTCATGGTGACTCCGACGTTCGTTCTCTCTTCTGATGATGGTTTCGGACTCCTTGGCGAACTCCGTGTGTGCAGGTGGTGACTAATGAGCTCCAAGTGCCAGGAGGGCTGATCTATGGCACTTCCTTCTTGATGGGACTTGGAGCTACTCCAGGTGCTTGATTCGACTCCTAATGGATCTTTAAGGCTCGGTTCCTGCACCAATAGATTCTACGGTTCGAGGGTTCTCTCCTCGACCACGTGATGAAGCTGGAAGCAAAGGAATGGATGGGAGATGAAGAGATCCGGCGATGGGTGATAGAAGGAGTTCGATTCCCAGATCCAAGAAGGATTTGGGTTGATTCGATGAGAGGAATGATGGAGAAGACATTGGGGAATGGAGTGAGATGGAAATAGGGACGAATCACAATTGGAGAACATCTCATTTGAATGGAGATTGAGCTCCAGGTCAAATGGGGCTTTTCAAATTAAAACTAATATATGCCCTAAAAATGGAAATTGAAGCACAAAATAGAAAACTAAACCTAAATATTACCTAAAAAGATGAGAAATAAGCCCCAACATTGTTGGGAGGGCAAGGAAGCTGAACAACTAGCGGAGCGTCGATGATGGACTTGGATCGACCTCCGAGCAGCTCTTCCTCGCTGTAAGATGACATCCATGTGCTCCTGTCACCATCCACTATCTTTATGTCATCTTGAGGGGCTAAGAACAACTCCAGTCGTGATCAAGCGTGCAAAAAAGGTGGAGAAGTAGGTTTTATAGAAGAGGAAGCATCTAACTTCGAGGCATGGTTGCGTGAGAGGGAGGAAGGGTATGTGAAAGGCATGGCGTCGACGTGGGTGGTGGAGATGCATGGATCAGACGGGTTGTGAGCTCGAGGGAGAGGGAGGCGTCGAGATTGCATGAAAATTCAAAGAAAAAGGGCCTCCCGTGATATCTGACAAGGGCGTCTGAGAGAGAGGAGAGTTGACTGGAGGTCAACTGTCGAAGTGATCTGGTTGGTTCACCTGGACCAACCAGATAATTCCAAAAAATACCTTAAAATTCGATAAGAAATAATAAATGAATTAATTGATTTTTGAGTATAACATAATTTTTTTTATACTTTAATGTAGTATTTTATTCTGCTTTTTATTATTTTTACAAGGTCATTTATTGTAGGTTAATGTTTACATGTATAAATATATGTAAATATACATATATTATGTGTATTTCATTTTTAATTTGTATTTTATATTTTATTATTATATACATGTATTTTATATTTATGATTTATGTAAATACATATTTAGGTATTTTTAATTTATTTCTCTTAAATTATTATATATTTAATTAATTCTATACATATATCTTAAAGGTATATATAGGTATACTTCATCTTTATATTAAAGTACTTTATTTAATTTATTTCATTTTTGATGATTTTATTTGATTT
Source organism: Ottelia alismoides (assembly GCA_037367405.1). Lineage (NCBI taxonomy): Eukaryota > Viridiplantae > Streptophyta > Magnoliopsida > Alismatales > Hydrocharitaceae > Ottelia > Ottelia alismoides. The sequence goes on from JAZKJV010005851.1 coordinate 13,456, forward strand.
GAATTACGTACATGTGTTTTAAATAATATTTGTAATTTTACAAAAATAAAATAAAGTGAAAAATATAAAGAATAAGTATATTGAATATTTTATACAAGTACACCGCAAAATGAGGGTCCAAAACATAACCTTTGCATCTTGACTCCAACTTGAATGAAACCACCTTCATTAAATAGCTTATTTAATTTTATTAACAATAAAGGTGATTTTGGTCAATTTTGAATATGTATGGAGAAGATACATGTCTACAATTTTTTCTTTATGGCTTTTTATTTTGTTTGTCTCGATGTGCATTATTTTTTAGTGAAAACAATTTTGTATTGTTCTTTGTATTTTAATATACATAACTCTTGTTGAGGGTTTATTTATTTGAGATATAAAATAAAATAAAATGGGTTCCAAAATGCAATTATTGGACAAAAATAATTGTAGTTTTCTGTGTATTTTCTATACAATTCTTCTACTCTATCCCCCCTACTTTATTATTAATTAAACAAGTCATCATGATGACTGAGTCTCAGGGTCTTGGGTCACTCAGTGTCTTCGACACTTCATTCTTTATTTTTAAATAAAATACATTATTTATATAGTATTTTATACGGTACTTTATGTAATTTATAGAGTGCTTAATTTCACAAATTAATGATATATGCATGCATTTAGCTAGGGATTTAAGATTAAAATGAAAGAATAAAGGTGATGAAATGAGGATTCATCAATAGGTGAATGAACATGGGTTCCTAAATATATGGAGAAAGGATGGAGATTCTTTAGTATGAAGTGGATCCTCTGTTGTAATCAATGTTACAACAGAGGTGTTGTAATTATTTTTTTGCGAAATTCATTCAAAAAATCCAACTTTAAAATTGAATATATGATTAATATTCTACATACCCACCAAAATCCATTCAAATCAGATGCATATAGATATCTTGAAAACAACATAATATCAATATCTAAGGAAATTGAAAACCATTAAAAAGGATCAAACCTCCAACTTTTAAGATGAAGTAGTTATAGGAATCAAATCCCGAAGGAATTTTGGTAGATATGTATAATATTAATTGTAGATTAATCTATAAGGTTGGATTTTTTAAGGAATTTTACAGAAAGAGGGGGATTACAACATCCCTGCTATAACATGGCTTACAACAAAAGACGCACTCCCAAGTATGAGAAAATATTTGTCTTCGTCGGTGAGAAAGTTGGAGAGGTTTCATAAGGCTTGGGAAATCCATGATACGAGCATAGGAGGATGGTGAAAACCCAATTAATGCCCTAGCTAATTCGTGTGAATTATTAATGTTTGTTTCATGTAGGTGGGCAAATTGCAGTTTCTCAAAAAGAGTACTTAATTAACTATTGTCCAATTAAATGCAAAGCAGTCAGGTTTATATTTTACTTGGACAAGTCCAAGGTCAAACACAGAGATATAACTTTTTCATTAGGTCAATTTTTAGATCATTAAGCTACTAGGTTTTTAAGGATGCATTTTTTTGGCATTTTTATATGTAAATTAAATGTGAATGCAAATGTGGCTAAGCTCTAGGGTGTTTTCACAAAATGATAGGAAAATTAAGTCAAAAAATCTCAAACTTGACCACAATTTGAAACATGCAAAATTAGGCTGCTTTGTTTTTTTGGCAATTTTCTGATGCAAGATGAATTTTCTATGATTTAATTAATGCAAGCAAATTGACTTAGAGTAAATTAATTTTAATAAATAGTAACTGAATATTTTCGATAAAAAAATATCCTTGATGTGTCTAACTAATACTCATCCAGGAAAAATCTTAAATCCTAAAAAAACTAACTTTATAGTAAATTAAAATTCAATTATTAAAATCATCAATTAATTTATTTCAAGATAACTATACTTGCAAATGTATTGAAATTTGGATGTAAGATATGTCACAATTATTTCTACCAAATACGATTTTTTGAGAAATTTTGATCAAGCAGTGAGTATGCAATATTCTAACCAAAGTGGGAAAACTATGTAAAGTTCTACCACATTAATTGTAATAATTTCACACTAGCTCTGAAAATACATCTAAATATTCACAAGATAAAGAATTAATTGTTATATTATATGCAATTCTTGGAATAAAAATAAGATAATGAATGAAGGTTCAGAAAAATTCCAAAATTCATGGGTACTAATGTAATATACATAATTAAATTTACATAAACAATTGCATACAGGGACTATGAAGCAATTACCTATTCCTGCATGGGGAATCAATGCAAAAGCCACAATGGGGGCTTTATTTGTGAATCTGGGCAAATATGTGGGTTGGAACGCTATTATCCAACTACTAACATGTGGAGCACATAGTTGGGTGGCTTGTGTAGTGTGGTTTGGAGCCAATGCTCCACGTGGCGAGCGAACATAGGATCGGATCCCTCGAAGCTCGGGGCTCGATAGAGATTTGGATCGAGGGGAGGTACCATGCACATGATGTCTTCAGAGCCTCCCGACCTCCATCGGGTGATTTTTTTAGCTCGGGTATTGATGAGATGCTCCTTCCTTTGCAGATGAGTCCTCCTCTAGTCGACACACAACCTGGAGGATGAGCGAGGTCTGAAGGGCGAAAGAGCTTTGGTCTCAATCGATGCCAGTTGACACATAATAAGGCTAGGAGGGTTTGGAGCTCGATGAGGTTGGTGACTTCCTCCTTCTTCACCAAACACATGGTGATGGAGCTCTGAAGTCGGTGTTGGTGGCATTGCACGATGGTTGATCTTGAGGTGGAGATTGGCTTTTGCTTCTCTTCTTGGTTTAGCACTTTGGCAAAAGTTAGGATGGATCTACCGCACTTGAGAGAGATCGATAGAGCACCACAGATAAGGATGGAGTGTTCTTCAATTCCAAGACATGATGGATTGATGGAATCGAACATGACTGGCCAAATGGTGTGTTACTACTATTGTTCTATGACCAACCCCTGAGTTCTTGTTGGGTTAGCGAACAATGAAAGGGGACAAAGATCTCCTCTAGAGGTGGGATATTGGAGCTTAAGGTGCAGCCATGATCTTGGCCACAATGGTAGGGATGAACTATAGAAAAGGAAGATGTAAGAATTCCGATGGTGATGTAGTTTGATATGTGTTGGATGATTTAAGGGTTTGAGTTGGAGTGAGAATCACACGAAGAAGATTGAAATCATGAGTAGCATAGGTTTGAGCAACAAGGAAGAGAGAACAAGGGAGAAGAAGGAGAGCTGTTATACACGAGCCGGGTGAGAAGGAGGAGGTGCCTGGGAATTGACAGAAGGCATATCTTGGTTGTGGTATTCTCTCGAGGGCTAGCGACCTGAGCTCTGGCAGCTCGTGGAGATCAGAGATGCAGCAGAAGGGTCGAACCTTATGGATCTCGCCAAAAGATAACGAGCTAGTCGTCATTTAAACTGGTGGGCCATGCTCATTGTCACCAACGCAGTTGGGAGCTCAAGATTTTTCTCAATAGTGTGGTGGATGGGTTGTGTAGAGGGTAAAGCTAGATTTTTGAACGGGGGATCTTAGATCTTGCGAAAGGTATAGGGAGGTGGAGACATGGAAGATGGAGAGGATGATGTGAATGAGGGATTAGGGTTGGCTCGGTCGAGGTGAAAGAAGAGGGGTGTTGTACAGAGGCATCGACATGAGGAGAGGTGCAGGTGGTGCTCCATCTCTGTGGGTCATTATTGACGAGGAGGCGGGGAACTCGGGGAAGACGATTGGTTCTCGACTGTTCGATCGACCGAGATCGAATGACAAAGATGAAGCCACGTGCCCAAGGGATTATTAGAAATAAAAATCAGAAGAATATAAATAAATAGCGCAATGCCACCAACAATGAATTTAGAAGTCCATCAAAGTGCGTCTGATGAAGATTGAGGAAGTCGCCAACCTCATCGAGCTCAAAACCCTTCCGCTTACAGTGTGTTGATGAATCCTCATTCATCACTCTTTATTCTTTTATTTTAGCCAAAAACCTAGGCAAAACACCATGTAGATACCTGTAAATAGAATAATTTAGCAAAAAGCATGCATTGTGTAAATACTAATAATTAGCATGTTTTTGTGCAAAAATAAAAGAATAAAGAAATAAAGAAAAAAGAGGGAAATATTTAGAATAAGTATTGAGTGACCTGAACCTAAGGGAGGGCTCCACAAGGGCCTGACCGCAAAATAAAATAAGTAGAGAGAGATAGAGTGACTCAACATGATGTACATACCCCTCTTTCTGTAAATATTTTATTTTCTAAAAATAAAAATATATTTGTGTTCCCTATATTTTGTACATATTTGTAAAAATAAAAATAAAATAAAAATGGGAAAAATAAAAGAAAAATAAAATAAATAAAATCTCTTTCATCAGTGTACGTAGACCATGTATATAAAATAAAATACCTATTTATTTCATCTTTCTAAATAATTAATAAAAATCCAATAAAAACACTTTATATTCCATATTTTATAGTGTAAATAAATAAAATATAAAATTGGAATAAATGTACATAAAAAAATTAAAAATAAAAATAAAAAAAAATATATAGGTAAGTATACCTGTATATAATAATAATATAATGTAAATACGTATTTTATTTTTCAAAAAAATAAATAAAAATAAAAATAAATACTTTGGAAATAAATAAATATTTTTCATTTTGTAAATATTTTGAAATAAGGTCATTTTCTATTTTATTTCGATTTCCAAATAATTTTCCAATGGAATTTTCCCATTGGTCCATGGGGGATGTTGACTCCCGGTGAACTCTCCCCCCAGGACCACAGGTTCACGGATCTAAGTGACCAACCCGACTTCTCCCCTTTTTCCCGAATCGCCTCGCCTCCCATTTACCTAAACCCCTAGCTCCGATTGAACCTTGATGACCCGGGATTCACGCCCGATATTCATGTTAGGGCTCCATGCATCGATCCGCGTGCTCCGCTCCTTTCTTATCAGACCTGCACCACTATAAAGTCTCACCTTCCTCCGCCATTTCACGCACCTTCGGCTACCACCTTCGATCCTTGTGACCTCCACCGTCTTCCTCGAGTGACAACGAGTGTGGAGAGTGTCTGAGAGAGAGTTTGGAGGTGCGTAGCCCAGGTCCGGTGACCCTCGTCATCGTGCTCCGCCGCCGGCGGAGCTCAAGCCTCTGGAGGCGACGTTCCATATAGGCGACGATCATTGGAGAACCAACGTCTCCTCCCCATTCGACTTCGATCATCAGGTAGACCCGTTAGCTTCTTTAGCATAGTCCATTTCTTATTTCCACGATCCAGCTCCGCCAGCTCCGCCCTAGTAGCCGGAGCTCCGCCAGTCCATCCTAGCCGTACTGATCGACTCTCCGACCCATAGCCACCTTCCCTACGCAACCTGATGACCTCGAGCTGGACCATTCAGGTCTGGATCGAGTTGGGTTCCTTCCCTCGCTATCGTCGGAACCCCCCAGAGCCCGTCCACGCCGATTCGCTTCTTCTTTTTTCTAATAACCCATGCCGGAGCATCCCTCCAAGAAGGAGCTTTGTTTTGCAGGTCAATAACCGCAGGTACCCCCCTTGGCTACCGTTCTCACCCTTTATCGGAGCTTCTCCAGGTTGCTCCTCCCTCGCCGGAGGATCCGACCGTTGGAGCCTCCATCAGAGGCCACCACCCAACACGGAGCGCCATCGCGAGGAAGACCCACCTCTCCGATCGTCCATCGGCCGTCTGTATCGTCTCCGGATCGCCGGGGAAGCTCGCCTAGGAGGAGTTCTTCCTCATCCCTTCGTAGCCGTCGGATCGATCCTCTGCGCCAGGTCTGATCCCAACCTCACGTAGCCTGCTCTAGTCAGTTTGTTAGATCCACGATCTAACGGCCACGTATGTCCCACGTTCGCCTCTACACCAGCAGCGTCAGATCTTCCAGAGGGGCGTCATCAGGACCGTTAGCCATTGATGAATCTCGTATTCATCATGATAAATTTGGTCATTTATGCTTTGTTTCCCATCATTCACTTGCAATTAATCATTAATAGAGCATTATTATCATTCATACATGTGTGAATATTATTTGCATTTCATCATGCATAATTTGCTTTAGAAATCCCATGTGTAAATTAGCCCAAAAAACTGCTAAATTATCTTATTTTTAATTAGTTCATCCTAACTCCGATTGATCCCAAACCACCTCCATTGTATAGATATTACTAACCTTATTAATTAAAAAATACAAAAAAAACTACTAACTTCAATAAGTGTCAATTAATCCCAAAGTCTGATTTCACATCTGACAGGCAAAAACGAGCATATCTCCCTCATACAGTGTCCGATTTTGGTCTACTCACTTTTAAAGTACTCCATTTTCAAATACCTTCAAAACAAGATCAAATTCGTAAAATTTGGAGCTCATTTGTGAAAATTGGGTTTCGGGCCTCTTTTGCGCATATTGACTTTTTGCTATTTTTGACCTGAGTTTTTATGTACATAATTAACCCTTTTAATTTTATTTATTTTCATTTGTGTTCTTTGATGAAAGTTTTAATAAGAAACACAAAAATCCAAATTCATATAAAAACTAAAATCAAAGAAACTGACCGAGTCCAAGTGTTTGTGGTCAGTCTGTACAAAGTTGTGTGTTTCTTCTATTTTATTTTCCTATTTTCTTATTTACTAAAAATCCAAAAAAAATAGATTAGTGTGTAATTAATTTTCTTGTATTTTATCGTATTTTTTCTATTACTTTTATCCTCTCTAAAACCACCAAAATAAATACAAAACCCCAAAAATAAGGTATTCTATACACATGGAATACCACCAAAAATACCACTTCGCACAGGTGACCTCTTTTGCTCCCGAGTCCATCATAAAAGTTGTAGTCCCGTCGAGACGAACAACTTTCGTGAAGTAAATTTTTCGATCCGGGGTATCCTTCTATTTCTTTTCTATTTTTCTTTATCCTTTAAATTTGAAATTTTTTTGGAAGCGCCACGTGGTAGCTCCTGGGATTGCCACGTGGCACCCCCACTTATCACTCTCTCCAGCCTCCTTCCCCCCGGGTCACGTGCCTAGCACGTGACCCCATCATCACCTACCTCCAGCCATTACACCCCCACCCCGCGTGAATGGCCAACGCCGCCCACGCCTCCTTCCCTTCCTAAAACGCTCTTGCACCGCTCGCTCCTCCCCTTCTACCGTTACACATCCTCCACCTCCCTCGTAACTCCTGCACCTCCCTTTAAATACCCATCGTCCTCGCCCAGACAAGCCATCCGCCATCTCCAGGGAGTGAAGAAGAAGGCCACCAAATAGGGGTGGTGAGCACCCCCATCTTCTCATCACTGACACCTCACCTCCAGGCGTGATCCAAGGTTCTCTCCTTGCACCTTGTCACTACTCCCGTCACGCGGGCAGTCGAGCTACTCTCACCTTACGCCGAAGAGAGTTGAGTCGACAACGGGAGCCACCTCCCAGCAACCCTTGCAGGTACCCAGCTCGCCCTCCGCCAGCAACGTCAACTCCATCTTCGTGTCATCTCCACCGAACCTCCGACCTTGCAAAGGTCGGAGTTCATCTCCGATCCCCAACACCCAAGCGCAGAACCCCTACCACCTTCCTTCAATTTTTTTTCTAACATTGCAGGTTTGCCGCCCCACCGCAACTCCGCCTCGCCACCCGCGCGATGCCACCGCCTCGCCTCCGCTCTTCCGCCGGTCGCCAAAGCTTCTCCGCCCCTTTGCCCATCGTCACGTGACCACTCGCCTCCGCTTCGGCCACTGCCCACGCACGCCACCCCCGCTCCTCCGCCCTCCTCCCGCTGCGAACAGTCACCATTGGATCGGGCATGAAGCCCTTGATCCAACGGCTCCAGATCCTCCACGTGGCGTCCCCGAGCATCTCCAAGCCTCGAGGATCGGGGCATCCGGGCCTCCTGTTCGGTGTACGAGCCTCCTGTTCGGCACCGAGCCTTCGCCTAGTCATCCGATCCTGAGGTCAGGCACCCGAGCCTCAGGTCCGAGCCCGAACCACAGGCTCGGTCACCCGAGCCTCAGATGTCGTTCCGAGCCTCAGAGTACACGTGCAATGCACGTGTTTTTTTGGGAAAATTGCACGGACACCCCTGAAAGTTTTAGATATTGCAAAAATACCCCCGCTTGTGGGTCAATTACAGAAGGGCCCCGTCGACTTTTAGAAATTACAGATAAGCCCCTCAAGGGACCTTTTTGAAAGGAAAACTTACATTTTAGTCCCTGCAATTTCATTTTAGCATATCTTTCTCACACGAACTCCATTTTTAGCATATAATATGTCATTTTGAAGCTATTTTCATGCTCTATCACATAGCATCATTGTGGACAGACCTGAGGTTGTTTATTGACATTGATTATTTGAGGATCTCTGTCGACTTATGTAGGTTAATTTTTTACATGTTGATGCTTGGGAATTTGATGATATTATTTGCAAGAATTCGGATGATATTTTTATCTGATTAAACCTTCATTGTTTATTCTTAATAATTTAGATTTCACAGTGGATTAATTCAGATCAATTCTTGTATAATTATTGTCAACCATTCCAGGAATTAAATCAAAGACATTTGGAGGCTGGATATCTTGCTTCAAATTATTCGGAGTATCAACTTATTAACCTGAAGCATTGACTCAAATATATTATGATTTTTGATTAATTTTGATGAAATTATTGATCATATTAATTGAGAATTAAATAGTTTCAAATCACAGATCCAGCGCATAAATTCTGTTTATTTTTCTTGCATAGAATTTTAATCATGGCATTGTATTTTTTTCTCAACACAAAAATTAATCAAGCATTAATTAATTATTTAATTTGATTTAAGACCATGCAACTAAGAATCACCGTTCCTTGTGTTCGACCTTGGTAGACTTGTCAAGTAAAAATATTCCACAACATTCACAGATTGTGGTATTTTGATCGACCGAAATTCGCCTCCTATACTACAATTCATCATTTTTAAAGAGGTGAATTTCGTTCTCATCAGCCAGCAACCATCCACCGCGCGACACTTGGCACTCACGTGCGCCCCTCACGCGCCTCAGCTGGGTAATTGCGCCCATACCCCTAAAGTTTTAGTTAGTTTTAATAAGTTTGCACTCTTAGGTTATTTGCATGTTTGGACCTCTGGTTTTGTTTATTTGCTATTTAGTCCCTGCTTGTGTGAGCCACGTGCATCGACACGTGATTTTTGGACATTTTGCATCTCTGGTCCTTTAGTTCTATGTTATTACAGTTTACATGTTTATTAATTAGAATTACATTTTGGTCCTTGTGAATGTGAAGCACGTTTTGGGCACGCGCTATTTGGGTTATTTGCATTATTCGGGCTGTAGTTTGTGGGTGTTCTGCATTGAGATTTAAAGTTTTTAAAATTGCACTTATACCCCTGTGCGTGCTGTTTATGAACATGTGCACATTTCATGCAAATTTTACGTTGATGCCCCTCTAGTTTCCTCACGTATTACCTTTTCAGCTTTGGAACTTTACTTTTATTACAAATAGGTACTTGTGTGATGTAGCCCCTTGTTTGCATTGAATAAAATAACAAATCAAACCCAAATCTAGTGAAATTTGGACACGTTACTCCTGCCACTGTGTAAAAATTTCCCTAAATTTTTGGGACATTTTCATTGATTTTTTTTATTTTTAAAAAATCAGCAACCTTGATTTTTGTTACTGTCTAACATAGAAAATCAACTAAAAATATAAATATTCATCTAAAAAGTCTAAAAAAATTGTTGTTTGATGGTTTTGTTGTTTTCCAGCTTCTGTCCAATTTTTGGCTCTATTGGATAAAGCCATAAAAATTAAAAAACCCTAAAAATCTTATAAAAATTCTTAAAATTTCTATAAAATTCAAAAAATGCAAACTCTTTTTCTGTAGCTTAGTTTTTGTATCTAGTTTCCATAAAAATTGCCACCAGATTTTTAGAGGCTAATTAGACATTTTTAATTAGCCTTTCAAGTCTGGCTACACATTGACTCACTATTTTTCCCTTTCTTGATTTTTATAAAATCAACTAAAAATTCAAAAATTCTCAGAAAATCACCAAACACACTTAAAAAGATAAAAAAACTCAAAAAACAATTTTTATTTTTTTTGAATTTATTTGGTTGTTTTATAAATAGTGGTTTGTTGACTTTTTCCATTGTTTTCATATTTCCTTTATTATTAAAAATACAAAAAAAATAAAAATATTTAAAAATCCACCAAAAATATCTTTCTTTATTTTATTTTCATTCTCGACTACTTCGTAGGCCGTCTCGGCCAATTCGTGCTCCTTGTGTCTGACCCTGATCGCTATACCAGGTTAAATAAATAGCGAGGACCGCTATTCATGTTTTATCGATTTATCTTTGATTTTGGTGGTCTTTAGATTTTCTTGATTGACCGAGTCTCGAGATCCAGGTCGCAACGACCCTTGATCGATTTCATACTTATACGGATCTGTGAGAGGGAAATTCTCGGTCATCAGAATGGCGTCATTGCCGGGGAGCACGGCTTAGTAGTCTTTGTTTTTTATTTTTGTTCGGTTTTATTTTTCATGGCTTTTTCCGCGGCTTTTCTTTCGCCCATGGCTTTTCGTGGTTTTTTGATTTTTTTTCTTTTTTCTTTTTAATTTTATTTTATTTTGGTTTTTGTTTGCTTTTGTTTTGTGTGTTTATTTTCTATTTTGCATATAGTTTGCTTTATTTTATTTTGTCTTGCTTATTTTTATAATAATCTGTATTTGGCACCTCTGTTTGTTTTCTTACGAGGGCCCGAGGATCGAGGCAGGTTTTCTCGAAGAGCCGACGCAACCGGGGGATTCGGAGGCGGATCCCTTCTGCACGGAGCCGCGGGAGAGCGCGAGGAGGCGAGCAGGGGCGCGAGAGTAGTAGATTAGCTTAGGATAGTTAATTTACTTCTAGACTATTTGTTATTGTAATAATACAGGTACCCGGACTTTCAGAGACTTGTGGATTGCGGGGTCTGTTTCGCCGAGCATCGGTGTGCTCGGGGGTCCTCACTACATTTTTCGCAGGTTTTGGTTTTCTCGATTTTATTTTTATTTTTAACTGCTTGTCTGATTTACACGATTTTGCCTTAGTCTAGGATTTTCTAATTATTGTGCCGTAATTGATTAGGTTCCAAACACTTAATTATCTGTCTGTGCCTATTAGATCGTAATTTGGACCTAATTAAAATTAAGAAAGAAAAGGCTAACCTGGTCATTTGAGGGGTCACGCGCCGCTAGAGCTCATATACGGCACTGGCAGGACCCGTTGTCGCGGGCACCGATCGGCATCCAAGACTGGACACCGACCCCTCCTGTTGACTTGTTAGTTATCGGTTCTCTCCGTGTAGAAATTACTTCGTTAAGGCTGATTTCCTCGTGCATCATATAGGAAGTTTATTTTCAGTCTTTATTTTATGCACGGATCACCCTGCATGTAGAGTGCTGGAGTCAGGTACGCCTTTCTTACTCAGCATGCGTCATTGATTTTATCGCGCATCGGCTTTTTCGTCTTCTCCCCCCCATTTTCTGAACTTAAAATAATCAAAAGAACCCGAAAAATTCGTTAGGCTTTGTTTGCTTGAAAAACACCTAAAAAGAAAAACTATAAAATTGGGACTGCTAAACACACTTGACCCTAAAAGACACCTCACATTAAAATTTGTCTTGGGGAGAGCAACCCCCTCGTTGTCTAGTTTGGATGACCGAGAGAGCGACCCACACACTAGGCTAGAGCCATACCGAACCCTGATCAGACTACCGACCTTTTATATGGGACAGTATGGTAGGAGGATTGGATACCCATCAGCTCGCGTAACCGATCTGATATTCTGACTTGATCACCTAAATAAAAATTGACAAGATAAATCGACTGAACTCTTACGGTCTTCAGCTCTGTGTTGAGTAGGTGAACCTGGGGTTTTGTTTGCTCATCTTGTGTGTTTTCAGATCTCATCCGCCCGACTCGCCAGATCAGGATGATGGGCAGGAGGTCTCTTAGGCAGCCTTTGGGTGCACTGCTCTTTAGCACTCCAACCCATTCATCTAGGTTGATTCGTGATAGCCAAGACCCATTCTCCGAACCCGAGTTCGATTCTGCCATGTTCCCCCTTGACCACCCTTCTACCAGTCCTGAGATACCAGTGCCAAATGAGAGACAGCAAACAGATGATTTATCTGCACCTGAGTTTGGGTCTTTTGCCTTTGCAGAGACCATGGCCGGCAGCAGCGATGACCGCACTAGAGGTCCCCGAGCAGAGCAGACTTACGTCCTGGACCAAGGTACGATCAACAACACCTTGATAGCCTCCCACGAGACAATGCAGCAGCAGATTCGGGATCAAGGGGCTTTCATGGTTGAGATTAGGAGAGAGATGGAGAGGATGAGAGCCGATCGAGAGCAGCAGAGAGATGCAGGAGGCGGGCCAGAGATACCCGATCAGCCCGATGAGTCAGCCCAGCTGTCCGCAGTAGCAGCAGAAGCCAGACCGATGCGGGAGTTGCACAACCCTGGATCGATTCTTACTCACCGGTGGATTGTGCTTTCGGTGATCGTGGGGGACTTCAAGTTCCCCCCCCCCCCCATAGACCATTTAGCTTCTACCCCGCTTCCATGGGCTCACGACTGAGGAGCCCCATCTCCACCTCCAGGAGTTTGAGATGATCGACAGCACCGTCCACGAGCGGCAGGTGGACGAGGACACCATTAGGATGATTGCCTTCCCCTTCTCACTGGTAGACAGAGAAGCCAACTGGCTGAAGCACTTGGGGATGTTTGTCCACACTTGGGAGCAGCTCTGCACCGAGTACTTGAACAAGTACTATCCATCGGGTGGACAAATGCAGAGAGGGCCCTGATCAGCAACTTCTCCATGCTCCCCAACGAGCAGTTTCACGAGGCATGGGAGAGGTTCAGAGAGCTTACAGACAGATGCCCGCATCACGACATTTCGAAGCCGAACCTAGTTCAGAGCTTATTCTGCGGGTTGACACCAGAGCTGCATGGCCTGGTGAATGCTTCTTGTGGCGGTTCCTACTTCGCCAAGGATGAGGATCAGGTCTGGGCTATCTATGAGGAGATGGCCGAGAACTATACAGTGATGTCCCAAACCCGACTCTACACCCAGGGATGCCCACAGCCACAGACTGTGCAGTTTCAGAGGATAGCACGGGTCGATGTCGGTCCTTCCACATCGTCCGTGGCAGCCACACAGGCCGAGTCCACAACCGCAGACATGGGCATCATCAACGAGAAGCTGGACCAGATCGAGCTGATAGAGAAGAAGCAGTGCCAAGGAATGACGTAGATTGATCAGATGGCACAAACGCTGAGTGACCTGAAGATACAGATCATGTGTCTCTAGGAGGCACAAACGGCTTCTCAGCCCCGTCTCATGTCACGAGGAGATCCGAGCAGCAGCAGTAGCTCGTCCCAGCACTCCAGTCATCCTCGACAGGTTCACCATGTCCAGGTGGAGTCGTACCAGCGGCCGCAGTAGCCTTACCAGTCACCACCATCCCAGGACACCCAGATGGTAGTTTACCAGCCGGATCAGCCTCTGGAAGTACTTCCCCCGCCCTCGTACAAGCAAGAGCCGTTGATGGATGTCAACGGGATTTGGTACGGCCGACTCCAGCCCGGTATCCGATGAGACCATCCCAGATTCCGTTGGTCAGCCGACAGTTCCCAACTGCAGCCTCCAGCCCAGGGTGGCCAGTACGGCCAGCAGCGTGAGCAGCACCAGCAACAGCAACCCCAGTTCAGCAGCAGCAACAGTCATCCCCATACGAGCAGTATGGTCCTCATCCTTATCACCAGGGACAATCTCGGAGGCGAGAGCAGCCTCATCAGCAGCAGTATCATCAGCAGTAGTACCCCTCTCACCCTCACCAGCATCGAGAGAAGCCTCATTACTAGCGAGGCTACCCGTCAGGTTCTCATGGTCCAACCTATGAGAACCTCGCATTGGATGATCTAGCTCACCTCATGACCGAGCAGCAGGCTACATTTCGACGGGAGATGGATGAGTTCCGTCAAGAGATGAGGGAGATCGTGAGAGGGAAGGCCGCCATCCCTACCCAGATTGAGCTGAACCCCAACAGTCTGAAGAGGAAATCTGAGCAAGTAGAGTTCACTGAAATTACCACTCCTAGTGCTTCATTTGGTGATATGTCTGCATACATGTTTGATGCTGATTTTGTTACACTTAGGAGCGGCAGGATGCCAGCAGGAGGCACCTCGTCTGAGCGACGACTCGATGCCACTTCAGGAGCGCCAGGAGAGGAGAGGAGCGGTGCTGATGCCACCAGAGATGATGATGGTGGTACTGATGCCACCAGGGACATTGATCCAGCCGACGGTACTAAGGCCGTCATTTCACCTGATGGAGGAGGTGGTGCTGATGCCACCAGATGTGATGCCGAGCCAGAGCGCGGTACTGATGCCGCACGGCCAGATGCCGAGGGTGGTGCTGAGGCCACCAACACTTCTACTGCTAGTCCTGTTGTTTTTCCAACTATTCATGTACCTCATGACGTTTCTGTGAATAAAGGAAATGGTTTGTTTTATTCCGATCCACCTATGGTGATTGATGATGTATGCGTGGATTCTGTTGTTTATGAGGATGTCAGACCCTCTCCTAGTCCTTCGTCTGAGAAGGATCCTGTAGTCCCCTTTCCCAGAGCACTCCATTTGGCTAAGAGGCAGAAAAAAGAAAATCCCAAAAAGAACCATCAGATAGAGTTCAGCCAGTAGATTATAGATCGATTTCATATACAGCTGACTCTATAGGAGGCCTTGGAGCACATACCTCTACTCTAGAGATAACTCAGAGACAGGACCATAGTCAGGAGAAAGAGGAGGAACCACCAGTCATAGATCCATGTGCTCACTCGCGCCACGTGCTTCATGATTCAGAACCGTCTGCCAGCCAAGAGGCCAGATGCAGGAGCCCCATATGTCAGATGCCATATACAGGAGTAGAGGTTCGATCGTACTCTATTAGACAGCGGGTCTTCGATCAACCTACTTCCGACAGCCCTACTCGACCGCTTCGAGTTGGGCCCTCTACGATAGAGCAGGACGGTCCTTCAGTTTGTTCATCGATCTGTCAAGAGGCCGAAGGGGTTGCTGAAGGACGTTGTCGTTACGATTCAGGGCCTGAAATTCCCCGTGGACTTCGTTGTGTTAAACATGGAGATCCCTGATTCCACGACCGATACCCCCATCATTTTAGGACATTCGTTCTTGGCCACAGCCAAGGTGATATCCGATCATGATAGTGGGAAGGTATACTTTCGCGTCAAGGGCAAGAGTGTACAAATAAAGACGATCGAGGAGACTAGAGCGTGAGATTCAGCTTGCTCCGAGCAGACTTCCGATTCAGAGCAGATGATAGATGCAGGGCGAGACATCCACCAGGAATGCGACTTTGTGATCACAGATGATGCGGCAGTTTGGGCAGACCCAGTAGCACAGGCCATCCTCTCACCTTCAAAGTTTGCTGAGGCACAAATGACAGTAGAGGAGAGCTTGGATAGCGCACCCCTGGTCCAAGATACATCTCAGGCAACGGAGTCGGTCACCGATCGCGAGGTAGATTTTGATTGTGATACTGATACAGATCCCTCGGAGTCAGATTTCGACTGGGCTAAGTTTGATGATTTGATTCGTGTCTGACTTCTACAGAGCCAACAGTTAGGGAGGAGGTTGATGCAACACAGAGCAGAGACATACCAGCAGAGCAACCTTCACCTGATTCAGATTTCGAGAGAGAGTTTCCATTCTTCCATACAGATTTGGCCGCCTTCACTCAGACCTTTCAGATGCCAGATCCACCAGCACAGTGTTGTCCAAAGCTGAAACCGCTTCCTTCATCGCTGAAGTATAGGTTCCTTACGGGCGAGCATGAGATGTACCCAGTCACTGTCTCAACAGATTTGACTGGAGAGCAGGAATCCCGTCTGATGGGGGTTCTTGAAAAGAACCGGAAGGCGATAGGATGGAGTGTAGACGATCTTCAGGGGATAGGTCCAGCCCTGTGCTCCCACCATATCTATCTCAAGGAGGACGCAAAGCCATCACGTGAGTTACATCGGCGGCTGAACCCGAACCTTCGAGATGTTGTCATGAAGGAGATCTCGAAATGGTGGAGCGTCGATTTTATCTACCCCATCTCCGACGCCAAGTGATTCAGTCCGTTGCATGTGGTGCCCAAGAAGACGGGCATCACTACAGTTGTCAGCGAGTCTGGAGAGGAGATCGCTACCTGGATACCCACTTCTTGGTGGGTCTGCGTGGATTACAGACGACTAAACCAGGAAACCAAGAAGGATCATTTCCCCCTGCCCTTTATTGATCAGATCATTGAGAGACTGACAGGGAAGAGCCATTACTGTTTCTTGGATGGGTACTCCGGATACAACCAGGTGACGATTGCACCAAAGGACCAGGACAAGACTACCTTTACATGTCCCTTCAGGACAGATGCTTTCAGACGGATGCCCTTTGGATTGTGCAACGCTCCGACGACATTCCAGAGGTGCATGTTGTCCATCTTTTCGGACATGGTAGGGGAGTGCTTGGAGGTCTTCATGGATGACTTTTCGGTCTACGGCGATGGATTTGACTCATGTTTTGACTGCCTAGACCGCATCCTCCAGCGATGTATTGAGGTGCACCTGGTGCTTTATTGGGAGAAGAGTCACTTCATGGTGACTCAAGGTACGGTGCTTTGCCATATCATCTCCAACAGGGGCATGGAGGTTGATCCAGCCAAGGTGGATATCATTAGGAGACTCAGTCCACCGTCCAACTTGTGGCAGTTACGGTCTTTTCTGGGGCTCGTCGGTTTCTACCGATGATTCATTCATGATTTCATCCGAATTGCCCGACCGTTGACTGGTCTGCTGACGAAAGGCACCGAGTTCATTGTGGATGATAAGTGTCTAGTATCATTTGAAACTCTCAAGAGTTTAGTTGTCGAGGCTCCTGTCCTGCAGCCGCCTGACTGGTCTCTCCCATTCGAGATCATGACGGATGCCTCCGATTTTACCGTAGGGGTTGTGCTGGGACAGAGGAGGGATGGAGTCCCCTTTGCTATTCACTACGCTAGCCCAACTTTGGATGCATCTCAGAGGAACTACACAATCACTGAGAAGGAGATGCTAGCTGTAGTGTTTGCCCTAGATAAGTTCAGATCGTACATCATTGGATCTAGAGTGACCATCTTCATTGATCATACTGCCATCCGGTACCTTATGGCAAAGAAGGATGCCAAAGCCAGATTGACCAGATGGATCATTCTACTCCAGGAGTTAGATATAGAGATTAAGGACAAGCCTAGAGTCAAGAATGTGGTGGCAGATCATCTCTCCCGATTGGAGTATCTTGAGGATTCCGAGCAGATTGAGCCTATTTGTGAGACCTTCCCAGATGAGGCGATCTTTGCTATCGCCTCTCTCCTGTGGTATGCCGATATTGTGAACTTTCTTGTTGACAAGAAAGTCCCACAGGATTGGCCCAGGCAGAGACTTGAGACCTTCCTCGCGAAGGCCAAGTTCTACCACTGAGAGGATCCCATCCTTTATCATGAAGGAGGGGATAACGTCAGGCGTAGGTGCATTCCTCAGGAGGAGAACCACAGCGTCCTCACTTACTACCTCAAGCTTGAGGTAGGGGCACATCACTCTTGGAGGAGAACAGCAAAGAAAGTGCTCCAATCCGGCCTATGGTGGCCTACCCTCTTCAAGGACTCTGATGAGTTTGTGAAGAGGTGTACTGACTGTCATAGGATGGGCACTTGTGGACAGCGTGATATGATGTCGATGCAGCCCATTCACTTCTGTGATGTTTTTGACAAATGGGGCATCGATTTCATGGGTACATTCCCTAGGAGTCAGGGATTTGAGTACATTCTGTCAGACCAATGGCCTTGCTGAAGTGTAGAACAAGGAGATCAAGACTATATTGCAGAAGGTTGTCTGCCCTGATCGAAAGGATTGGTCACAACTTTTGGACTTGATCTTATGGGCATATCGGACGTCCTTCAAGACACCGTTGGGTACGTCTCCCTTTCGCCTCGTTTATGGCAAGCCCTGCCATTTACCTGTTGAGCTAAGACATAGGTCACTCTGGGCAGTTACAGACATCATCATGGATCCAGTGAGTGTAGGAGACCAGAGGAGGGCAGAGTTAGCAGCCCTAGAAGAGCTTCGTGATGCAGCCTTTTCGAGCAGCCTACAGTACAAAGAGAGAGTGAAGGAGTGTCATGATTCCCATATAAACCACAAGTAGTTTGAGCCAGGACAACGAGTATGGTTGTTCGATGCCAGGTTGAGATTATTCTCAGGGAAGCTACAGAGCAAATGAAAGGGACCCTACTTGGTTAGAAAGGTACACGACAATGGGAGTATTGATATAACTGAGTTGTCTTCTGAGAGTACCTTTCGTGTTAACGGGCAGCGGCTCAAGCCATATCTCGATCATGCGCCGCTAGTCGTTGATGTTGCCCCGATACATTTTGCATGAGATGTGGTCTCTTGACTCACATTTATTGCATCTCACGCCTGATTATCACTGTTCTCCCGACTTGTATGGATCCAGTTGTCCATATCATACTATTCTTCAGTCCAACACCCCATTTACATCTTCGACGTTGCTATACTTAGGGTGCACTTTACCCTAAGTATGGGGGGTGTGAGACTTTTGAGTTTCTTTTGATTCATTTCTACCTATGTTTTCCTGCCTATACTTAGGGATATTTTACCCTAAGTATAGGGGAGGTAGACCCTGGACATTCTCACTCGGATTTCCCTTTATGTACATCCTGCTATACTTAGGATAATTTATCCTAAGTATAGGGGGAAACCCCGAGATCCTCTTGCATTTCTATTCTTTCTTTCGTCTTTGTATATAGCCTTCCTTTTCACTTCCCTATACTAAGCATGAGTTATGTCTTCTTCACTGCTCTTGACTCTGAGGACATCGTTCGAGCTAAGTATAGGGTGTGTGTATATATTCCATATATACTTTAGCCATAACTCGTACTTTGTGTGAGTGTGTTAATAAATAAAAATGGCGAAAACCCAAAAATCCATAAAAAATAAAATTTTTCCTTGTAAATAAAATTCTTTTATTGCATATACATAGCTAGTTGTACAAATTATTTTTGTAAAAATGTTTGTAAAAATATTTTGTGTGAATAGCTTGTAAATTTTTTGATATCAAAATTAAGTATATAGTACAAAAGTTTTGTAAAATGTTTTGAAAATCAAAAGTTTGCAAAAACCTTGTGTAAATTTGTGTACATACTTTGCAAAACTTGCATTCATGCATACATCCATGTTTCGAAACACTTTTCAAAATTTTTGCACATGTGTAAATAGTTTGTAGATAGCATCTTTGAAAATAAATGTATAGTTTTTCCTGGATCATGGTTGACATTTAAAGTAATCTGGAATTAAATTGGAAAATGGAGCTTGGTTAAGATCTTAATCCACCTAATTCTAAGAGGAACCTTATAGGATTTAGGGTTGAGACTTTTCAGGTCCATGGTGACTTAATTCTTTGAGTCCAATAGGCTATGATCATATGTCATCTCGATGAGCCTAAGTAGAGCACTTAACAACACACACATGACTCATATAGACAATGGCTTGACTTGGATCCGCACTTTACACCGAGCTCTCTACGGATGAGGTAGTGAGGAAGCAGTCTTCCTTGACTTGGGGTAGCATATGAGGGTAGTACTTCTAGGTGGAACCTCTCTTCTTCTTATAGTGAAGGAAGTGCGTCTCTCAACTTGGTTTGGTTTCCATGAGGTCTAACGACAGTAGTTGTGGGTTGCAATAATGCTTCAAAAGAGGGATAGTCTACTGGCTCAAGAGGAAAAACTCCTTATGTATATATGCTACACTTTGTAGATATGTTGTATATATACACAAAAAATGCAAAAGAAAAGAACTCCAAAAAAGTGATGGGTCTGAGAGAAAATGATAATCCCACCGGAGTGTATACAATGCAATAAGCAAAGCTTGAGACTCATGTTCCATCTTATGAAGATTGCAGCAGGGAGACTTAGCTACACTGGTTGAGCTCCCAGGGATACATGGCTACACTGGCCATGGTCCATTCTCTTCTTCCCCCTCTTCTTGAGCCGGTTGAACTTGAACTTAGAAGGGAATACCCCACTCATCGAGGAAAGAGTGGCTAGACCAGGGCATTAGAGTTACCTTGTTGGGGAGGGTTGTCATTTTGCTACTTCTGAGGTGGAGAGCTTTACTTCACTCACACAGTACGAGGAAAGATTCATGGTCTTCAGGTTTGTGTATGTATACTTGTTCTGATTTGGATTATTGAGGAGTCTTGACTATAGATTAGTGGATCTTAGAGGCTGTTAAGTTTTAAACCTAAGTCCAAATAAGGTTTCGACACATTAATAATCCAAAGATCTGATCGATCTCCATATTTCAATTTAATGAAGGCAGGTTTAATAATCATCATTGATTCATTCATTTTCCCCTCCTTTTCTTTTTCTTTCCTTCTTCACTTCTTTTTCAAATAAGTGTTTGCTAAGGGACTAGCAAAGTTAAGTATAGGGGGTGATGAATCCTCATTCATCACTCTTTATTCTTTTATTTTAGCTAAAAATCTAGGCAAAACACCATGTAGATACCAGTAAATAGAATAACTTAGCAAAAAGCATGCATTGTGTAAATACTAATAATTAGCATGTTTTTGTGCAAAAATAAAAGAATAAAGAAATAAATAAAAAATAGGGAAATATTTAGTATAAATATTGAGTGACTTGAATCCAAGGGAGGGCTCCACAAGGGCCTGACCGCAAAATAAAATAAGTAGAGAGAGATAGAGTGACTCAACATGATGTACATACCCCTCTTTATGTAAATATTTTATTTTCTAAAAATAAAAATGTACTTTTGTTCCTTATATTTTGTACATAGTTTTAAAAATAAAAATAAAAAAATGGGAAAAATAAAAGAAAAATAAAATAAATAAAATATCTCTCATCAGTGTACATAGACCATGTATGTAAAATAAAATACTTATTTATTTTACCTTTGTAAATAATTAATAAAAATACAATAAAAATCACTTTATATTCAATATTTTATAGCATAAATAAATAAAATATAAAATAGGAATAAATGTGCATAAATAAAAAACTAAAAATAAAAAATATATATATAGGTAAGTATACCTGTATATAATAATAATATAATGTAAATATGTATTTTATTTTTCAAAAAAATAAATAAAAATAAAAAATACTTTGAAAATAAACAAATATTTTTCATTTTGTAAATATTTTGAAATAAGGTCATTTTCTATTTTATTTCGATTTTCCAAATAATTTTCCAATGGAATTTTCCCATTGGTCCACGGGGGATGTTGACCCCCAGTCAACTCTCCCCCCAGGACCACAAGTTCACGGATCCGGGTGACCAACCTGACTTCTCCCCTTTTTCCCGAATCACCTCGCCTCCCATTTACCTAAACCCCTAGATTCGATTGAACCTTGATGACCCGTGATTCACGCTCGATCTTCATGCTAGGGCTCCATGCATCGATCCGTGCGCTCCACTCCTTTCTTATCGAACCTGCACCACTATAAAGTCTCGCCTTCCTCCGCCATTTCACGTACCTTCGGCCACCACCTTTGATCCCTGTGACCTCCACCGTCTTCCTCGAGTGACAACGAGTGCAGAGGGTGTCTGAGAGAGAGTTTGGAGGTGCGTAGCCCAGGTCTGGCGACCCTTGTCGTCGTGCTCCGCTGCCGGCGAAGCTCGAGCCTCTGGAGGCGACGTTCTATCGAGGCGACGATCACCGAAGAACAAGCGTCTCCTCCCCAGTCGACTTCGATCATGAGGTAAACCCGTTAGCTTCTTTAGCATAGCCCACTTCCTATTTCCACGATCCAGCTCCGCCAGCTCCGCCCTAGTTGCCGGAGTTCCGCCAGTCCATCCTAGACGTACTGATCGACTCTCCGACCCATAGCCACCTTCCCTATGCGACCTGATCACCTCGAGCTGGACCATTCGGGTCTGGATCAAGTTGGGTTCCTTCCCTCGCCTTTTCCAGAACCCCCCAGAGCCCATCCACGTCGATTCGCTTCTTCTTTTTGCCAATAACCCCCGCCGGAGCATCCCTCCGAGCAGGAGCTTTGTTTTGTAGGTCAATAATCACAGGTACCCCTCTTGGCTGCCATTTTCACCCTTCACCGGAGCTGCTCCAGGTTGCTCCTCCCTCGCCGGAGGATCCGACCGTTGGAGCCTCCATCGGAGGCCACCACCCGACGCGGAGCGCCATCGCGAGGAAGACCCACCTCTCCGATCGTCCATCGGTCATCTGGATCATCTCCGGATCGCTGGGGAAGCTCGCCTAGGAGGAGTTGTTCCTCATCCCTTCGTAGCCGTCGGATCGATCCTCTGCGCCAGGTCTGATCCCAACCACACGTAGCCTACTCTTGTCAGGCTGTTAGATCCACGATCTAACGGCCACGTGCGTCCCACGTTCGCCTCTACACCAGCACCATCGGATCTTCCAAAGGGGCGTCATCAGGACCGTTAGCCAACAGTCATCCACCGCGCGACACATGGCGCTCACATGCGCCCCTCATGCGCCTCGACTGGGTAATTACGACCATACCCCTGTAGTTTTAGTTAGTTTTTATTTAGTCTATTAAATAAGTTTGCACTCTTGGGTTATTTGCATGTTTGGACCTTTGGTTTTGTTTATTTGCTATTTAGTCCCTGCTTGTGTGAGCCACGTGCGTCGACACGTGATTTTTGGACATTTTGCATCTCTGGTCCTGTAGTTCTATGTTGTTACAATTTGCATGTTTATTAATTAGAATTACATTTTGGTCCCTGTGAATGTGAAGCGCGTGCTGGGCACGTGCTATCTGGGTTATTTGCATTATTCGGGTTGTAGTTTGTGGGTGTTCTGGATTGAGATTTAAAGTTTTTAAAATTGCACTTATACCCCTGTGTGTGCTGTTTATGAACATGTGCAGATTTCATGCGAATTTTGCACTGATGCCCCTCTAGTTTCCTCACGTGTTACCTTTTCAGCCCCGGAACATTACTTTTATTACAAATAGGTCCCTCTGTGATGTAGCCCCTTGTTTGCATTGAATAAAATAACAAATCAAACCCAAATCCAGTGAAATTTGGATACGTGTCTCCTGCCGCAGTTTAAAAATTTTCCTAAATTTTTGGGACATATTCATAGCTTTTTGTTATTTTCAAAAAATTAACAACCTTGATTTTTATTACTGCATAACATAGAAAATCAACAAAAAATATAAAAATTACTTAAAAAATCCAAAAAAATTGGTGTTCTATTGTTTTGTTTTCTAGCTTCTGTCCAATTTTTGTCTCATTTGGATCTATAAAACCCATAAAAATTAAAAAACCCTAAAAATCTTATAAAAATTCTTAAAATTTCTATAAAATTCAAAAAAATACAAACTCTTTTTCTGTAGCTTAGTTTTTGTATCTACTTTTCATAAAAATTGCCACTATATTTTTAGA
Source organism: Ottelia alismoides (assembly GCA_037367405.1). Classification (NCBI taxonomy): domain Eukaryota; kingdom Viridiplantae; phylum Streptophyta; class Magnoliopsida; order Alismatales; family Hydrocharitaceae; genus Ottelia; species Ottelia alismoides. The sequence continues at coordinate 37,015 of JAZKJV010005851.1, forward strand.
GGCTAATTAGACATTTTTAATTAGCCTTTCAACTCTAGCTGCACATTGACTCACTATTTTTCCCTTTCTTGATTTTTATAAAATCAACTAAAAATCAGAAAATTATCAGAAAATCACCAAACACACTTAAAAATATAAAAACACAAAAACAATTTTTATTTGATTTTTTTACTTTTTTGGTGTGTTTTATAAATAGTGGTTTATTGGCTTTTTCCTTTGTTTTCATATTTCCTTTATTATTAAAAATACAAAAAAAATTAAAATATTTAAAAATCCACCAAAAATATCTTTGTTTATTTTATTTTCAATCTCGACTACTTCGTAGGTCGTCTCGACCAATTCGTGCTCCTTGTATCCGACCCTGGTCGCTATGCCAGGTTAAATAAATAGTGAGGATCGTTATTCGTGTTTTATCGATTTTTCTTTGATTTTGGTGGTCTTTAGATTTTATTGATTGACCAAGTCTCGAGATCCGTGTCGCAACGACCCTTGATTGATTTCATACCTTATCCAAATCTGTGAGAGGGAAATTCTCGGTCATCATGTGTCGATAGGCATCGATTGAGACCAAAGCTCCTCCACCCTTCATACCTCGCTCCTACTCCTGGTCGGGTGCGGAGGAGGACTCATCAGCAGATGAAGAAGCATGTAATCCCAACCTGATCTACAAGTCACCTGATGGAGATCAAGCGGCACTGAGGACGTCATGTGCACGACACCTCCTCTCGATCCAAACCTCTATCAAACATTGAACTTTGGGGGATCCGACCCTCTATTTGCTTGCCACGTGGAGCATATGCTCCAAGTTGCACCATCCGAACCACCTGACCATGCACTCTGCATATGAGGAACTTGATAATTCCGTTCCAACCCTCGTATTTTCCTAGATTCTCCAATAAAGTCCCTAGCATGGGCTCTTTGCATTGATTCCCCTAGCAGGAATAGGTAATTGTGTCATGATCCCTATTTGCATTTATTTAAGTAAATTTAATTCTTTAAATTACATTAATACCCATGCATTTGGGTATTAGTTTAAACCATCATTCTGGGTCTTATTTTTATTCCAAGAATTACATATTTTATAATAATTAATTATCTATCTTGTGAATATTTAGATGTATTTTTCAGATCTAGCTTGAATGTATTACAATTAGGGTGGTGTAACATTACATGATTTGCCCATTTTGTGTAAAATAATACATAATAAATTAGTGCTTGCTCTAAAATTTTTTCGAAAAATACCTATGACATGTCTTGTGCTTAAATTTCATTACATTTGCATGCATAATTCTCCTAAAATAAATTAATTGGTGATTTGAGTAATTAAATTTTAATTTTCTATAAACTTATTTTTTAGGATCTAAGATTTTTTCTAGATGCCTATTAGTTATTAGGATCTATGATTTTTTCTAGATGCCTATTAGTTAAATACGTCTAGGATAATTTTGTTTTCTAGAAAATATTAAATTTAGATATTTATTAAAATTAATTTACTCTAAGTAACTTTGCTTGCAATAATTAAATCATAGGAAATTCACATTACATCAGAAAATTAACAAAAAATTTACAGTAGCCGAATTTTGCATGTTTTCACATTCTAGCCAAGTTTGAGAATTTTTGGACTTAATTTGCCTGATATTTTACGAAAACACCCTAGATCTTAGCCACATTTGCATTCACATTTAATTTGCATGTAATAATACAAAAATGTGCCCTTAAAAACCTAGTAGCTTAATGATCTAAAAATTGACCTAAGGAGAAAGTTGCCTCCCAAATTTCGACCTTGAGTTTGTCCAAGTAAAATATAAATTTGATTGCTTTGTATTTAATTGGATACTAATTAAATAAGTGGACTTTTTTAGAAATTGCAATTTGCTCGCCTGCAACATACAACTATCAAGTACTTAATGGAAAAGAAGGACGTGAAGGTGCATCTTCTTAGGTGGAGTCTACTACTCCAGGAGTTTGATTTACATATCAAAGACAAGCCTGGAGTGCAGAATGTGGTGGCTGATCACCTTTACCATTTCGAATGACAGAGTTCCCATAAGATTGGGCCTATCACTGACTCCTTCCCTGATGAGTCGATATGTTATGTCGACTCTCTCCCATGGTATGCCAACATGGTGAGCTTCTTGGTGTCTAGGATATTTACCCATGTTTGGCTCAAGAGCAGCATTGTCCGACTTAAGTCAGAATCTAGGAAATACCATTGGGTGGATCTGTTCCTTTTCTTTGAAGGTCTGGATTGTGTTTGGCATAGGTATATTCCTCAGGAGGAATACATGAGTGTCCTCACATACTATCATTCCTTGGAGGCTGGAGGACATTACTTTGGGAAGACGATCGCTTGGAAAGTATACTAGAGTGTCTTTTACTGGCCGACCCTATTCCGTGATGGCTATGCATTTGTGCAGTCGTGTCGAGCATGTCAGAGAATGGGAAGTACCATTGGTTCCAAAGATTAAATGCCCATTCAACCCGTGATTATGGTTGATGTTTTTAAAGTATAGGGAATAAACTTTATGGTTGCATTCCGTGACAGCCATGGTTACAAGTACATGTTATTGGCGACAGACTACCAATCTAGGTGGGTGGAGGCTATAACTACCCGAGCTGCAAACAATAGGATTGTATGCAAGTTCGTGAAAATCACATCATTTCACAGTTCGGGGTCCCCAAAGTCATTATCTCTGATGGAGCTAGCCATTTATAAACAAAAAGGTGAAGAAGTTAACAAAGGATTACATCACCGAGCATGGTGTCGCTAGTCCGTACGACCCAAAATTGAATGCCATGGTAGAGGTGTTGAATAGAGAGATGAAGGGTATTTTGCAGAAGCTAATCTGCCCTGATAGGAAGAACTGGTTTCAACTCTTAGACCAAGTTCTAAGGGCATATCGGACTGCTTACAAGACCCCGTTTGGAACCTCTCCATTCAAAATAATATATGGAAAGCTATGCCACTTGCCTATTGAGCTAATTCACAAATCAAAATGTGCATTGAAGAAAGTAAACTGGAACAGACATGGTAGACAACAAAGCAGACAAATGGATCTAAATGAGCTTCTAGAAATCAGAAACAAGGCATAAGATAACAATACGATCTATAAGGACATAATCAAGCTTTGTCATAATCAACATATCAAGCACAACAATTTTATCTAGCGGCAAAAGGTATGATTATTTAATGCCAAGTTGAAGATTTTCCAGGGCAAGTTGAAATCCAAGTGGATGGGACCCTTCATTGTTAAATAAGCGCACAAGAATGGACGCATAGAGATTCATATCTTACATATGGTGCACGATCATTCCTTATGAATGGGAAACTGCTTAAGTAGTTAATAGGATTATATGAGCAATTGACTCGTGTAGAAGAGATCTCTTTCATGCGTATCCTGGAATCTCATGATCCACTCTCAGGAAACGCATGACACCTCACTACTCTAGACATTTCCAAGCATCTTACCATCTTATCCTCATTTCTTTGTAATTTCTCCATATCTCATCGGGCCCACTCTCCTTCACTTACATACTTAGGCTGAACAAAGCCAGAGTATAGGAGGGTTGATGACCATGGTGTATTATGCATCCATTCCTTTTTCCTTTCCCTCTACCGCCTCGTTTTTGTCTTCTTCTTTACTTACAACTTCAAAGCTCAAAGTATAGGGGCAGTCAATTTCAATACTCCTATTCCTTGCACCACTCTATGCTTAGCCTGAGTTATGTCTTATTTCTCCCCATGCCTTGAGGACATAGCACGAGATAATTATAGGGGGGTGTCGTATATAGTGTATATATACTTCACCCATAACTCGAACATTCTCATAAGTTTTGTATATATTCAATAAATTACAAGATTTGGGTGATCATTTCTAAAATTTGTAAAATTTGTAAACTTTATAAAATACATGTAAATTTTGTATACTCTATTAAAACTTGTAAACATTGTATCGTATACAAGATGTACAATTTGTATGAACTTGTAGAAAATTGTAAATAATATATATGTTGTAAATTTGTGTAAAATTGGGTGTATAACAAAAAGTTTCAAATAACAATGGCTTCTCATTTATTAAAAACAATATTCGTGCATTCCATTTGCATATCATTCAACATATCATGCATATGCACAAAGTGGAAAATCATCGAGTTCTGAACCATGTCATGCATAAAACCAAGAGTGGACTTGAATTAACCTTAATCCACTTAATTTTCAAAGGAACTTCATTGAGAAATAGGATTTTAGAATCTTCAGATCATAGACTTAATTCTCCATGTTTTACAAGACAATGTCTAGATTTTAACTCTTAGTGTTTAACCTGATTGCCTTATTTTGAATAGACTCTTGGATAGGAAACTAATTTGTACTCTAGCACCATGCACATATCTCAACTCAGACGAAGTGTTGGAAGATTGTGCTTCTTTTTCTTTTTTAGCATGGGCATCTAAAGATCGGAGTAACATGTTGAAATAATGCTTCAGATGAGGGATGGCATGCTAGTCATAGTCGTTTAGTGGAGGTAGGGGTCAATGAAACACTTCACATAGACGTCCACATTTCTAACTAATAGAAAAAGAAATCAATACCATGAATAAATAGGCCAAAAAATATCAAAGGAAAAACCCAAAATATAAGTAGTGCAAACATTTCAAAACCCCAAAAATTCTTGACCAAATGGTCCAATGCTTGCATAGTAAAGACTTGGCTACACTGGCCAAGATTCAAATAGGAGACTTAGGTACATTGGCTAGGCTCCAACTTCTCCCTTCTTCCAATTGTGATACTGGCAGTACATGAACTTAGAAGGAAATTCCTAACTACTCAAGGATGAGTTACTAGAGGAGGAGATTGCATGATAGTTTGGCATTTTGAATGAGAAGAGCTAATAGATCTCACACACAAGAGACAACTATTCAATGTTCATGTAGTATGCTTTGGGAGAGGGTTGATTTAAGATGACTTCTGAGTCGAACCTGGATGATGACTTCTACGACCTAGAGATTGTTGGTTTTAAAATCTTAATTCTCATAAGAGTTTTGCCACACTATTAATCCAAAGGTCGAGTCGAGCTCCATTTTCACTTTTTGTTCATGACTTTGGTATGGAACCCAAACTCATTTCACCTATTCATTCATTTTAGTTGCTTGGGGACAATCAAGGTTTATGTATATGGGGTCGATGAATCTACGATTCATCACTTTAAAAGCTAAAAATAGATCTTTGTTCCCAAGTAATTAATACATTTAGGAATTAATAGCTTATTATTATCATTTATTCATATGTATATAAGATCCATATTTTATCATGCTTATTTTCATTAATCAGGAGCCAACTTTTGGTGTGTATAACATGTATAATAATACAACATTCCATATTTTTCATTATATTATAAAAATCCAAATGAAATAAAATCAACTCCAGTGTGTACATACTACTAACACTAAGAAATGAATAATACCAAAAATACTAACTTGTTATTTATTAAATAAAACCAAACCTTAGTTTTGAGATAAAAAGGCATAAATATAAATATCTCTCACATATAGTCTCTTATGAACCAGTACTCACTTTTGAATTAATGCACAGTCAAATATCTACAAAACAAGATCAAATTCGAAAGAATTGGAGTTCGTATGTTTTATTTGGGTTATGGGTCCACATTGTATATTATATATATTCATTAATTTGAACTCATTATTTCATATACAAAATTAGCTATCAATCTTTTATTTCTTCTTAATTTGGTTTCTTTGATTGATCTCTTGACCTACTGAGGAGAAGGAGCAAGGTCTAGAGGCAAGATGACGAAGAAGGAAAGGTACGTAGATGAGCGTCCTTAACCCGCTCCCTCAGCATTCTTGATTTTCTTTTCTTGTTGACCAAAGAAGAGCTGTAATAGAACCGTCCTGTGGGGCCAAAACATTATCGTCCGGTTCGCGACCCCATCTTCTAATCACGAATATAATAGCCTTGGCGATATATATAAATTTCGAAAGGGGTGGAGGGACGGAAAAAGAGGGGCTATAAGTGGGTCGTTTGCTATTGTGAGGAGGGCTGCTCGCCTTTTGACGGCTTGGGACAGTGCGAGATTGTCCTATCACCACATCAACCTAGTAAGCATCCAGGGAGGAAACATGTTGTCCTTAGATTGTCCGGTTGTACTCTTTCGGCATTTCCTAAAATTTTCAATAAAGTATGCAAAAATCTAAATCCAAAATCATATAAAAATTAAAGAAATCAATGTGTTTGGAGTCTGTATATAAATCTCATTTATTTATTTCAAGTGGTATCCCTATTATTAAAAATCCCCAAAAAATTAATATGTAAATATTTCTCTTCTATTTTATTAAATTTTATTTTCAATTTTTCTTTATTTTAAAAACATAAAAATGTTAAAACATGAGGATACAATATTTTATATACATATAATACCACCAAAAATTTCACCTTGTATAGATGATGTTTATTCGTCTCGATCCTTCATGAAAAGTGTAGGCCTCATTGAGATGAACAATGAAGAAAACTTTTTGATTTGAGGTCATTTAATATTTTATTCTGATTTTTTTATTTTAATTTTTGATTTTTGTGGGGATGACACATGGTTGCTCGTGGAGCCGCTATGTGTCTCCCACATAAGTCCCCTTTGCCACCCCCTTTTGGGTTATTGAATGAAGCAGCCCTTTATCCATCGGTCATGATTAACTCCCCTTTATTTTTATTTTTTGAGCTTGAGGTGGAGATTGACTTCTACTTCTCTTCTTGGTTCAACACTTTAGAGAAAGTTGGGACGGATCTCCTGCACTTGGGAGATATTAACGGAGAATCACAGATGAGGATGGATTGTTCTTCTGTTCTGAATGACGATGGACTCAGTGGATCAACACGATCGGCTGGATGGTGTGCTACTCTATTGTTCTATGACTAATCTCTGCGTTCCTGCAAGGTTAGCGAACAAAGAAAGAGGACAGAGAGCTCCTATGGATGTTGGGAATCAGAGATTAAGGTGCAACCATGATTTTGGCAGCAATGGGAGGGATGAACAATGTTGAACAAGGCTTTGCCGAAGTCGGGTCAATCCACAAGGCAGATCAATAGTCGTCGAATCGACCTCAGACGAACCCCGAATCAAACAACAATTAACACACAATAACAACCAAGAAATGAGATAAAAGCATGGAGTTAAAATTTATTATAACTATACAAAAAAGATGTGTATAGGTGCAAGCATGTGTAGAGGTCGAACAAAAGGAGCAAAACTGGATAGATTGTGCAATAAATGTGATTGTGTGATTCTTTTTGTCTATTCTTTTTATTGTTTATGTGGGTTTTTAAGTTTATATTTTTTATATTTTTATTTTTTTATATTTTGTTTTTAATTTTATATTTTTTATTTTCTTTTTATATTTTTCTGATTTTCTATTTCTTTTTCTTTTAACTGTCTAATATAAGAATATATAAGATTATATACATAGTATAGGATAATATAGATACGATATAACTAAAAAATATATATTATAGAATTAAATATTTTTGTATTTTAAATAACTTTTTACTATTTTTATGATTTTTAGTGAATTTGTTAATTTTGTATATTTTAAAGTAAAAAATATCCCAAATAAGGGATTTTATAAATAACCAAAATTGAAATGAAGATGAAAATAGCAAAATAAGTCCAAAATTCTTCAATCAATTTTAATATATAATAATAATATAAAAAAATTTATAAATTGAAAAAAAAAATATTTTTTATATTTTTGGAAAAATTTAATCTTTTTATGTTGGATTTTGGAGCTTTTTAATTTTTATGAGTTTTCTTTTTCTATTCTTAGTGATTTTTGGTCTGAAGGTTCGAAATACATAAATAAAAAAATACTTTTTCTGGAATTTTTCAAGATGTTTTTATGTTTTTATTGGTATTCTAAGTCAAGTAAGGAATAAATGTGCTCTAAATGATTTTTATAAAATATTGAAAAGTCCTAAATTACAAAAAGAAAAATGTGATGTGATAGTGTGTGCAATAAGGAACATAACCCTTATTTTTGGTGATTGTTCGAGCATATATGATATATTTAATATAGAGAAAACACACAAAAATGCTTGTACTTGTAGGAACATATATGCAAATAACATAAAATTCAGGGGCCTTTCTGTAATTTTCACATAAATATATAACATGATTTAAAGTTTTGAACCAAATATGAAATACAACGAGTTAGGAGAGCTATAGTGCAAATTAACCAAAAAAAGCACCTCATATGGGACAATACGTGAGGTGACGTGGACTGAACTCATTTGCAAATACTGAAAGTTCAATGGTTTTTATGTAAAAAGTCCACCCCTATTGGCTAACATGGATGATGATCCAAGTTTAAATACAACAACATTCTAGGGATCTTTTGCAAATTATCCCAAAAATATAGCAAAACAAATTTTACCTACTAAACATTAAAATACAAAAACTAGGGGGCAAAATACTCCCTAAGGCATGGAGATGGACAACGATGTGCGCCTTACTTAGCCAAGTGTCGGCCACTGGACGACCGATACTGCTTCTCTATGGATGGACGAGATCAGATCTTCGGGAAGATCAAGGGTGTAGGCATGGCGTCATCCAACGGTCCTCGTGTAATCTGGCGTGGATGGTCAATCAGACGATGATGAAGCAGCTTGGAGAAACAATCAAGAACACACATTCCTCCAATCTTCGATCGAGGATGGAGTGACCCTTCGACCACCTTCCGTACTGCGAAGGGTCCAGATGCGTTCCTAGCAGGGTTCTCTAGCATCCTGAGACTTCAAAACGATCAGTGGGACACCAGAGCTCTCCTGCAAGGTTGAAGAAGCCTAGAAGCTCCAGGTACCTCCGACGAGGATCAAAACTAGTGTCCAGTGGTTCCTTGATCTTCGGGCCTACTGATGAATCTCGGATTCATCGCCCTAAATCTCATTTATTAAGCTCAAATCCCTCAAAATCAATAGCATTTCTGCATCTATTCTGCATAATTAGCATTCATTCATGTTTTAATAAGAATTGCATTTTAGCACTAATTTCTGCACAAAATAAGAAGCCAAAAATCTCAGCCAAAATTGACCTGTAAATAGCCTAACTTCCCTGATTTTTAACTCCTTCTTGCTAACTCCGAATGATCCAAAACCACCTACACTGTGTACATATCACTCACAAGAATAAATGAAAAATACAAAAAATAATAATTAACCCAAATAAGTGTACCAAAAACCCAAACTCTAGTTTCAAGATTTTCAGACTAAAAGCCCCATATCTTCCCCATCCAGTGTCTGTTCTGATCCTACTCACTTTTGAACTAATGTACATTCAATTACCTTAAAAACAATACCAATTTCAAGTGAATCGGAGCTCATATGTGAAAGTTGGGTTTTGGGCCTCTTTCGTACATTGTGTATTTTAGCGGTTTTTGACCTGATATTTTATGTACATATTTAACCTATTAATAAAAATATAAAAAAATTAGATTAAGTTGACTTTATTTATCTTTGATTTTTCCATATTTTTTTTCGGATTTTTATCTGATTTAAAAATGACAAAAAAATTATAAAACCCAAAAATCACGGTATTCTATGTACATGGGAAACCCCAAAAATATCACTTTGTGCATTTAATAGATTTTGGTTTTGATGTCTTCATAAAAGTTGTAGATATCATCGAGACGAGCATTTTTCATGAAGGAACATTTTCGATCCGAGATCGTTTGCTATTTATTTTGTATTTTACAAAATATTTCTTTTTCAGTTTTTGTAGTGCTGACACGTGGTAGCCCCTGGGGCCTCCACGTGTCAGCCATTTTCAGCCTTTTTATTTTCTCAATTAAAAAATTAAACTAAAAATCCACCGCACGTGCGTCGCACGTGCCTCCCAGGCACGTGCTCCGCACATGCCCCGTGTCCCCTTACTTCCCAGGATGCCACGCGTCTCCTTTCGAGCCGTCCGATCACGGGCCGATCGGACGGCTCAGGTCCATCATCTTCCGCATGCACCTGGACCCTTGGAACCACCGCCGCTCCCCCTTGATCTCCGCCAATGGCCAACTGTCTCCGCATCTCTCACGACCAACCTCCTTTGCGTCTCTCGCGGCCAACCATCTCCGGATATCTCGCGCCGCCTATCCCTCATCCTATAAAATGCATGTCGCCGCCCTCGTTCTACCCCATCCGCCGTTCAACGACTAGAGTTCACCTCATCGGAAGTGACGGCCCGGTGCGCCCTCCATCGGCGAGATCCGAGGTTCCCAACCTCGTCGCATCCCTTGCCCTCAGCAGCTGCTCTGCTCCAGCCAATCTCGTCGTTGAGCCTACTTCTAGGTATTCCTCTGCCTCTCCCCACTGCATATTTCATCACCCCGACCATCACCATTCCCATCCCGATCATCCATCTTAGAATTCCATCTCCAAACTTCCATCGTCGATCGCTCGCCTTCTCATCTCGCTCCGTCACCGCCTTCGCGTGAGCTTCGTCTTCGACCAACGTGATCGCCACCAGCACCCTACTCTCAGCACCAGGAGTTTCGTCAATCTCACATGCCATCGACTTCGCCGCCACGATCTTCCTTAACCGGGCCCCTCAGAATCACCAACAGCGCATCCATTGCCGGTCAACGCGACGACGCTGCACCGGCCCTCTGCAGCATCCCCTCCATCCCCGCTCCTCCGACGACCCTCGGCCGTGTGTCGGCCACGTACCAGCCGCCCGATCATCACACACCCTCCATCAGAGCCGTCGAAACATCCCGCATCCACCGCTGTTCAATCAACCATCAGAGCCGCAACTGACCATCCAGACAGAGCTTTACCACAGGCATTGGATCAATCTTCATTGACGAACCAGATTCACTCCAAGCATGTATCCAAGCCAAGATCCACACCAGAAGACCTGGGCCATCCCGAAGCACGAAAACACGCCACGTGGAGGTCTGCACCAAACCTCTATCCAAGCCTACTACGCACGTGACCTGCACGTGACCGGAGGGATATTTGCATCCAGCTCCCTATAAGTTCCCCATATTGCGCCAGACCCCCCGCCGACTAGATGGCATGTGCCATGCTCGTGCCCCTCTGGGATTTTTGCAGTCGAACCCCTAAGGGTTCAGGTATTTACATCTTGGTCCCTTTGTAGCTTATTTTCACAGTTATTTATTGCATCTGTACCCCTGTCTTTCCCCTTTATTTCGAACAACTTCATTGCATAATTTATTTATCCAAAAAATAACATGATGTTTCTCAATTAATTCTCTATAGTTTGACATATTGTGGATATCTTTGTGATCGATGGTTAATTAATAATTATTTGTTCTGTGAAAAATTGCATATTTTGCCCATTTCTTGCTCTGAAAATTATATTTGATTAACCGTTACTCTAAAAAAATCCTGAAAAATCATATATTGTAGAATTAATTGTGCTTGACGTCGTTCCCAAAAAGAATCGCATCCGCATGCATAGTTTGCCCTGTAAAAATCATTTTGCATATTTCAGTATTTCATTTTTAATAAGTATTAAATCTCAGATTTTCGAGGTTTATGATTTTTCTGAGATCTATCTCATATTGATAGATATTAAATAATTTTATCCCCTGAAAATAAGTAGGTTTAATATTTATTATAATTAAATATTAAAATTCATTTTGTTTGTATTAAAAATTCATAAAAAATCATATTGCATCAAAAAATTTCAAAAAAAATCATTTTGTTTGTATTTAAAAATTCATAAAAAAAAATTCATATTACAATGCATTCATTTCATCATATTTTGCATCGTAGCCAAATTTCATATTTTTCGGACATCATTTGAACGTAATTGACATTTTAATCCCTAAAATAGGCCAAAATTGCATTTTGCATCCTCTATTGTATTTAAAAAAATTACAAAAAAAAGACCGCCTCGAAAACTATGCACGAATTTTGATAGACATAATTCTAGGTTGTTCCTTTGCCTCCTTGTGTTCGACCTTGGGACTTGCCCAAGTAAAATAAACATAGAACCACTCGATTAAAAATTGATTAAATTATTTTGTGGTTATTTCTTGACCGATTCCGATTACCGCCTACAACGAATGACAAATCACATCATTTTTTTAGCATGAACAAATACAACATATCTTTTTAACACAACGATTCTCAGACTCATCAGATGGCATCATTGCTGGGGAGGAAAACGGCTTAGTTTTTGTTTTGAAAATTTTGTGTTCAGTTTTCCGCATTCGGGTAGTCTGACCCCCGAATTTTTCATTGTAAATTCCAATTTTTTTTCCTACATTTATTTTCAACATTTATTTTTCTTATTTTATTTTTAATTTATTTTTGAGTCACTCTTTTACATTTTCTCTCTTATTTTTCTTGCGAGGTACCCGACGTACGTGGGGCATTTTTTCAAGAACCGACGCATCTTCACCGCTTTCCGAAAAGCCACAATTAATTAAAGATCGAGTCGAGTCGTGAGAGAGCGTAGAGTCTAGGTTTTTAATTTCTGCAATTTTATTTTTGTAATTAATTGCTAATTTACAGCAGTGTCCGTTTAGACTCTCGTGCACGTAGAAGACTCTAAACTTTCTTCTGTGGTGTGTCGTGGCCTGTTTCACTCTCCGGTGAGGGTGGGGCCCGACTTGAGTGGCGATTAGGATAGACCTGCATATATGGCTCTCATAGAATTTTAATTTCTTGATTGTGATCGTAGGACTTAAGCCACACTTCACATTAATTGAGACGTACATAGATCATTCAATTTAGCCAAAATTTAACTCAATTCTTTCTCGTTAATAGAACTTTCTGCTCAGGTGTGGTTTTTCATCGGCTTAAATTCATTTAGAATAATTTTTCAATTCTGTATTGCATCCCACATGGAGATTGCGAGGATTCACTGTATGTCTTCTAACTAAGCATACATCATCGTTTTTGCGTGCATCATCTTTTCCCGAACTTCTCCCTCTTTATTATCACATAACTCTAAAGGAAATTGGGACTGGACGGTAGACGTGTATTTGTGCTCATTTAAATTCCTCAATGATCACCTAATTAAAACTGGGACTATTAAATATAGCCGGTCTTAAGAACCCACAAAATCAAGAATTCTTGCGGGAGAACAACCCTGACATTATTTGATTTTATCTTGCAGCGAGGAGAGAGATGCATACTAGGATAGAGATAAGCCATAATTTTCATACTGACTATTGATTCTACCAAAACGATTATCTACTTCTCAGTGAGGATCTAACGGGTAGCTGGTAAATGGTTCGGATTTCCTTAACAGAGTGGGTGGTTTAGAAGACACGATGTAAGGCTCCGTCCTCAAGTAAAGGGTAGCCGTTCTACGATCCTTACTTACTCCCTTACTGGCTGAAAGTAGGTGCAACTAGTCGTAAGAATTGGGACAGTCGGTCGGGAAATACATGCACCTAACAACTCATTTAAATGGCTTGCAAGATTTGAATTCTCACCAATTAAAACTGACAAGATAATTGGCCGAACTCTCATGGCCTTCACTGAGTGAGTTGTGAAACAAACCCTTGTATTGTGTTTGGATTGTGCGTAGAAACTAGATAATCAACGAATACCGCACACTTGTGCCTATATCATGAAACGTAAACCTCTTGCTGATAATTTTGAATCGAGAATGGAAAATTGTGGTAATTCTTGTTCGGACTCTGCGAACCCTTCTCTGACCGCCACAACTTTTCCGATCTCAAAGGTTCGGAGGAACCCTTACTCAGGACCACCTTGGGTTCATGGACACCCTTCCCGTGAATCCTCCTCTCATGATTCTTTCATCTTCCTGGAAGGAGGTCAAACCCATACTCTTTCTTTATCTCCTGATCACATCGAGGAAGACTCTCACTTCGATAACTCTAATTCTGAATCTTTCCATTCTATTGACTCCAATTTCTCCCATTCTGAAGGTGAAGAGAAGAAGAAGATGCCGCCCAAGTTGCCTCCCAGAAAGGAACCAGGTGAGGAACATAATGAAGACCCAATACAGATGATTTTTGCAAGACTGTCTGCATCTGAGCAGCAACAACAGTTACTGAGGGAACAACTTGAGCAGTTGAATGCTGGAGAAGAACCACCAATGGAAGCAACATACAATCCTGGGCAGTACAGAGTTAGAAATTACTTGCAGCCACCTCAGCCAGAGATTAACTATGAACTGAAGCCACACTTCCTGAGTCAACTACCCCAATTCCATGGAAATGCAACTGAAGAGCCATATGAATTCTTGCAAGACTTAGAGATGATATGTTCTAATCTGAGGCACCCACAAGTTAGCCAGGACTACATTCGTTTCACTGCACTACCTTTCGCTTTGAAAGAGAAGGCAGATTACTGGTGAAAAACTTAAGAGTGACTGTAACCACTTCTGAGAGGTTCAAAAACCTATTCTTGAAGAAATTCTACCCTTTGAGTCGAACCAACCAAATGAGGACCCGCATCACCAGTTTCTCTCAGATGCCTAATGAATCACTCTTTGAGGCTTGGGATAGGTTTAAAGATCTTCTACAGAAGTGTCCCTGCCATGATCTGGATAACAACATCTTAGTTCAGTCACTCTACTCTGGCCTCAACTACGAGACTCAAGGGTTAGTCAGTGCTGCCTGCGGAGGCAACTACACATCACGAGGAGCTGAGACCGTCTGGAAAGTACTGGAGCAGATGGCGGAGACAAGCCACTCACAAATCGCCAGTAGAGCATACACTGATTCCCTGCATACTTTTCAAGCCAAAGGTGGAAAGTAGACTGTCGCAGAAATAACAGAGGATTTGATTCTGAACATTAACATCATAGCTGATAAATTGACAGTTTTGGATCAAATTCATAATAGAATGAATGACATCGACAACAGGATTTCCCAATTCCCAAAGCAAATGGAGGAGCTCACTAAGAAGGTGTCCAAGATGGGGATGCCTACTGCACCTACAGTCCCGATCTATCATGTGCATCATGTCCAGGAGTAACCAAGAACAGGACAACAACAACCATGGATTCAGGATCAATCCTATGCCCAACCCTCCCAACGACCACCTCCACCAGCCGAAACTGTTGAAGAAGCCCTGCCTCTGACATTTGAAGTAAACGGTATTTGGTACACACAGGACACAACCCGACAGGGTAATATGGGGGACCGTCAGCCTTATCAACATCCGCCCACTTTCTATATTGCCGCATTTCTACCAGCTCCGCAACACACTCAAAACACTACATCATATCAGCATCCAAAGCAGTAGCAACGGTCATACAACTGCCAGAACCAGCCATAGCAATACCGTCAGCAATATCAAGCTCCAAAACAATCAGCTCAATCATCCAACCGTTCAGAAGAACTAATAGATATACAAAGACAGATGCCTGAAGAGATTCGCAACTTCCGAAATGAGCTGCACGATCTACGAGTTGATGTTAATTACTTGTCTCATTAGAAGGATGAACAGACAGCCCCAGCCACAGCCATTCCCGCCCAAGTTCAAGCTAACCCCAATACATTGAATAAATCTCAATCTTCTCAACACAATGGCCAGGTGTACTATTCAGATTTCTCCACATCTGAACATGAGATCCTTTCGTTTGACAAAATCAATGCCATGTCACTCAGGAGCAGAAGGAACGTGGTCGTACCTGACCAAGCAAGGGAATCGAACCATGAAGACTCGGAAGATCAACCGGAGGATACTTTTGAGGACGAAGAAGAAGGAAGCCTGAAGATCTCAGCACAAGAGAATGGAAAAGCATCTATGGAGTTTGCAGAGGACCTTGAACCTCTAGTTGCTGCAAAAATACCTTTGTCACCTTTTCAGCAACTTGATTTTGATTATTATCAGAGATCTTATGATTGTAATAAGAACTCCAATTCTAATAAAGATGCTCTTATTTATGATTCTGGCTCTCGCTCTCCTGTCTCAAAGACTCCCATTCCTTTCCCCCATGCTCTTAAGAAAGGAAGATAAAAGAAAACATTCAGGATGACCCAGTAATGGAAAGGTTCTGCCAGCAAAATATCACAGTCAAAGTACCCTTTGATCAGTATATCGCTAGTAACCTAGCATTTCAGAAGTACTTGAAGGTGAAATGCACTCGCACCAGGACTCGTACAAAGTAAACAAGCCAATTTGTGGATACTCATATCTTGACAGTTTCCACTACCAAATGTGTCAAAAATCAGCATTTGCCAAGAAAGAAAAGGGATCTGGGTGCTCATTATGTGGAGAGTCGCATTGGAGGCATTGTGTTCGCACGCACACTTCTCGACAATGGTTCTTCCATAAATCTTCTACCATTAGCCTTATATTATAGATTGGAGTAAGGTCCTCTCAAGAAATCATTATCTTTACTCCAATTTGCTGATAAATCCACTAAAAGACCTAAGGGAGAAGTGAAAAATGTCATCATTGTGATCGAGGGTACAGAATACAAAGTGGACTTCACTGTCCTTGAATGGAGACCCCAAACCATTGGAAGGAATCGCAAATCATTCTTGGAAGACCGTTCTTAAGAACCGCCAAAGCTGTATTTGATTATGGTACCGAAATGATGAAATTACGTTCTCCCGACGGAGAAGTAGACTTGGAGATGAAACAAACAAAGTGGCAAAGGACAGACTCTGAATCCTCCACTAAATATGCCGAAACATCAGAATGCAAACTCCTCAGCACTACTTGACCGTAGGACCAACTGCCAGACATGCAGATTGAAAGCACATCATCAGAAGAAGAAACAGTGCACAGTGCAGTTTGCGAGATATTGCCAAACATATCTAGTCACCCAAATTATTACAGTCTTGATGACACAGAAATCCTTTTGGATTTGTCAGTCCCATCATCTTCGGGACAATCAAGAAATATCGATAACGAGTCAGACGCGGCTCTGGTCGAATTACCGCACTACTTTAGCGATCTGACTCAACTTTCTTCGGAATTGGTAGCCAACACATCACAGAGTGATTCACCACCAAATGACACTGAGCCAGATGCAAAAGTCATTCAGCCAGACTTAATTGATGATTCAGAACTGCCAGAGCTGAAACCACTACCTCCCACACTGAAGTATGCATTTCTAAATGGACCCAAAGAAAAATTCTCTGTGATCATTAGCTCATCATTAACTATGGACCAAGAATCTAGATTACTCGAAGTCCTTGAGCGAAATCGAAAAGCCATCGGTTGGACTGTGTCGGATCTCATAGGAATAAACCTCGCTCTCTGCTCGCACCAAATGTATATTGAGGATAATGCAAGGTCTTCCCATGAATTTAAGAGAAGATTAAACCCCAATCTTCGGGAAGTGGTTAAGAAAGAGATAGAGAAATGGTGCAAAGCAGGACTTATATACCACATTTCTGACTCCAAGTCGGTGGCCCCCCTTCATGTTGTCCCGAAGAAGTCGAGAATCCAAATGGTCACCAACGAGGAGAGGGTAGAGATCGCCACCCGAGTACCCACATCGTGGCGCGTCTGTGTCGATTACAGGCGCCTGAATGCTGCGACCAAGAAAGATTACTTTCCACTATCATTTATTGATCAAATCTTGGAGAGACTTGCAGGGAAAGCATTCTTCTAGTTTCTTGATGGGTACACTGGCTACAATCAAGTAGCTATCGCACCCAAGGATCAGAAAAAGACCACTTTACATGTCCCTTCGATACCTACATATTCAAGTGCATGCCATTTGGGCTTTGTAATGCCCCAAGCACATTTCAGCGTTGCATGATTGCCGTATTTACCGAAATGGTTGGTGATTTCCTGGAAGTCTTCATGGATGACTTCTCAGTTCATGGTGATTCATTTGATACATGTTTAGCGCACTTGGATCGAGTCCTTCAGAGATGCAGGGAGGTTAATTTGGTACTCTCCTGGGAGAAAAGTCACTTTATGGTGACTGAGGGTATCGTGTTGGGTTACGTCATCTCCAAAAAGAGAATGGAGGTTCGACCCTGCCAAGGTGGATGTGATCAAGAAACTTGAGCCACCAACCAACGTCAAGTCAGTGAGGTCGTTCTTAGGGCATGTTGGATTTTATCGAAGGTTTATCCCAGATTTTTCAAAGATCGTCCGTCCACTGACTGGTCTCTTAGGAAAAGATAAACTCGTTGTAAGTCACAGGTGTCTAGAGGTCTTCGAGCTCCTGAAAAAGAAAATATGTGAATCGTTGATATTACAAGCTCCCGACTGGTCCCTTCCCTTCGAGATCATGACTGATGCATCGGATTTTGTTGTCGGAGCGGTACTTGGACAAAGAAGAGATGGAATCCTTATGCGATTCACTACGTGAGAAAAGTGTTGGATCCTGCACAAAGAAATTATACAGTTACTGAAAAGGAAATGCTCACGGTTGTTTGGGCCCTTGAAAAATTTAGATCATACATATTGGGCTCCAAGGTGACAATCTTCACAGATCACAAGGCAATTAGATATCTTATGGATAAGAAGGATGCCAAGGCACGGCTTTTGAGATGGATCTTGTTAATCCAGGAATTTAATTTGGAGATCAAGGATAAACCTGGAATAAAGAATGTTGTTGCTTATCACCTTTCCCGAATTGAGCAAAACGATTATCCTGACACTGGACCAATTAAGGAGACTTTTCCAGACGAATCAGATTGCATTATTGATTCAACCCCATGGTATTCCGACATAGTGAACTATCATGTCTCCAAGAAGGTTCCCATTGGTTGGACCAAGAGAATGATTGATTGATTAAAATCAGATTCAAGAAAATACTGTTGGGACAATCCTTTCCTCTTCTATGAAGGACCGGATTGTGTCTGGCGAAGATGTATTCCTCAGGAGGAATACCATAGTGTCCTCACACATTATCATTCTCTCGAGACTGGAGGACACCATTCCGGAAAGAGAACCATGCACAAGGTATTTCAATGTGGATTTTACTGGCGGACCTTATTTCAGGATGCTAATGAATTTGTACGGTCATGCCCGATTTGTCAAAGAATGGGAGGGACTGTGGGATATAGAGATGAAATGTCCATGCAACCAATGATTTTCTATGATGTTTTCGATGCATGGGGGATTGATTTTATGGATCCCTTTCCCAACAACAATGGATTTGAGTACATCTTGTTACCGGTTTATTATTTATCAAGATGGGTAGAGGCTAGTCCAACCAAAACTACAGATAGCAAAACCGTCTGTAAGTTTATCAGGGACAATATCATTTCAAGATTCAGGGTACCAAAAGTCTTGATTTTTGGTGGAGGTAGCCACTTTGTGAATAAGGAAATGAGATCTTTGGCTAGGGAGTATAAATTTGAGCATAGAATAGCCAACCCATATCATCCACAATCTAATGGCATGGCATAAGTTTCTAATAGAGAGGTGAAGGGTATTCTTCAAAAGTTGGTTCGTATAGATAGGTAGAACTGGTTGAAACTGTTGGACCAAGTTCTATGGGCCTATAGGACAGCCTATAAGAATCCACTCGGTACTTCACCTTTTAGGATGATTTATTGCAAGCCATGACATCTACCCACTGAATTGATTCACAAATCAGAATGGGCGATCAAAAAGTTGAATTGGAGTTGTCACCATGGGAAATTATGCCGAGACTTAAATCTGAATGAGGTAATTGAAGTCCGAAACCGAGCATACGACCACAGTGTAATCTATAAAGACAAGGTCAACAGATGGTGTGATAGACACATTCGAGATAAAACCTTTGTCCCTGGGCAGAAAGTGTGGTTGTTTAATGCTCGGTTGAAGATTTTTCATGGGAAACTGAAATCAAAATGGACAGGTCCCTACATTGTCATCGATGTGCATACCAATGGAAGCGTAGATATTGCCGAACTCAAAGATGATGCACAACCTTTCTCAGTAAATGGACAATTGCTAAAGCCATATATTGAATCACCCAAAGAGCAGACAGTTCAAGTTGAGGACGTCTACTTCACACAGAGCGAGGACATTGAAGATTCATCAGATCAGTCCCACCCTCCCTCCCAGCCACATCGATCTGCTTGTATAGCTTCTTCCTCTACTTAGGACAAGGCCTAAGTATAGGGGAGACCGATGCCATCTGTACATACCATTCTACTCCTATCTCCTGATCGATCCATTTCCACCCTTCTTCTATACATAGGCTGACCAGAGCCTAAGTATAGGGGGAACCGACACCCACCTGTATATACTCTCTCCATCCACATCTCCCGACCGCTTCATTTTTTCCGCTCTTCTTCTATACTTAGACTATTCACAGTCTAAGTATAGGGGGCAGACTTGTACATCTTGTTCTTTTTCTTTTCTTACTCTCTTACGTTTAGCCCGAGCTATGTCTTCTTTACGCTTCTTGTGCTCTGAGGACACAACACTCGCTTAGTATAGGGGGGTCTGTATATATACTTTGTATATATTTTACCCATATCTCATACTTGTGCGTATGTCTATATGTATTTACAGGGTGGGTAACTAACTTTTATAAAAAAAGGCTTCTTATTTGCATAAAAACAAAAAAACAAAAATCCCTTGCATAAAAAAATCCACAAAAAAATTGTGTCTGCATTTCACACACATGTACTTCATCCAGTATCGCATTTATTCACATGAAAAGTCATTGGGTTCTGAACCGAGTTATGAGCCGAAACTGAGAGTGTTCTGGACTTGACCTTAATCCACCTAATTTTCAGAGGAACTTCATCGAGAAATAGGATTTTAGAAGCTTCAGGTCTTTGACTTAATTCTTTGAGTTCCACATTACAATGTGCAGCGTTTGACTCTTAATGTCTAACCTGGTCTCTTCATTCTGGGTACAACTTCGGAATAAGGAATTAATTTGTACTCTCGCACTATGCACTTAGCTCAACTCAGATGGGATGTTGGAAGACTGTGTGAGTTTCTTTTTTGGTAGCGTGAAAATCTAAAGACCGGAGTACACGTTGAAATAAAGCTTCTGAAAAGGGATGGACGGCTAGGCACAATTTTTGCTAAGACCCCAAAAATTGTACGGAAACAAAAAGATTCTATATCCGTAGGGGCATAACAAGATCCAAGCAGAACCACCAAAAATTCCAAATACAAAGAAGCTTTCTACCAAATAAAATCTGACCAAAAAGGTCCAGGCTTCAAGAAACCTGCAGATCTTGGTGGAGACTCGGCTACACTGGCCACCTACACAAGGAGAGGTGACTACACTGGCCACCCTCCAGTTCTTTTCCCCTTCTTCTATCTCCCCCACATTCGATTGTGAACACAGCGCAACAGACCTTCGAAGGAAATACCTGACTCCCCGAGGACGAGTTACTGGAGAGGAGAGGAGCATGGTAGTCCGGCATTCTAGATGGGAAGAGCTAAAACCTTTCACACACACATGAGTCGGTTGTTCAATGTTCATAGGGTATACCTTGGGAAGAGGATTGATCTAAGATGACTTCTCAGCTGAAACTGTAGCAATGATGTGTAGAACTTGAAGGCTGTTGATTTTAAAATTCTGAGTCTCACAGAAGTTCTGACACACAAATAATCCAAAGGTCGAGTTTAGTTTCACTTTCACCTTCAGTTCATGGTCTTGGTATGGAACCCAATCTCATTTCACCTCATGGAATTACTTTTTGATGCTCAAGGACGAGCATTGTTTAGGTATAAGGGGGATGATGAATCTCGGATTCATCGCTCTAAATCTCATTTATTAAGCTCAAATCTTTCAAAATCAACAGCACTTCTGCATCTATTCTGCATAATTAGCACTCATGCATGTTTTAATAAGAATTGCATTTTAGCACTAATTTCTGTACAAATTAAGAAGCCAAAAATCTCAGCCAAAATTGACCTGTAAATAGCCTAACTTCCCTAATTTTTAAATCCTTCTTGCTAACTCCGAATGATCCAAAACCACTCCACTTTGTACATATCACTCACAAGAATAAAAGAAAAATACAAAAAAAATTAACCCAAATAAGTGGACCAAAAACCCAAACCCTAGTTTTAGGATTTCTGGACTAAAAACCCCATATCTTCCCCATCCAGTGTCCGTTTTGATCCTACTCACTTTTGAACTAATGTATTCAATTACCTTCAAAACAAGACCAAGTTCAAGTGAATCGGAGCTCATATGTGAAAGTTGGGTTTCGGGCCTCTTTTGTATATTGTGTATTTTAGCGAATTTTGACCTGATATTTTATGTACGTATTTAACCTATTAATAAAAATCCAAAAAATTAGATTAAGGTGTCTTTATTTATCTTTGATTTTTCCATATTTTTTCCGGATTTTTATCTGGTTTAAAAATGACAAAAAAGTTATAAAACCCAAAAATCATGGTATTCTATGTACATGGGATACCCCAAAATTATCACTTTATGCATTTGATCGATTTTGGTTTTGATGTCTGCATGAAAGTTGTAGATCTTATCGAGACGAGCATTTTTTGTAATGGAACTTTTTTGATCTAAGGTCGTTTGCTATTTATTTTGTATTTTACAAAATATTTATTTTTTGATTTTTCTGGTGCTGACACGTGGCCGCCCCTAGGGCCGCCACGTGTCAGCCATTTTTGGTCTTTTTATTTTCTCAAATAAAAAAATTTAAAATAAAAAGCCACCGCACGTGCGTCGCACATGCCTCCCAGGCACGTGCTCTGCACGTGCCCCACGCCCCCTTACTCCCCAGGCCGCCACGCGTCTCCTTTCGAGCCGTCCGATCACGGGCCTATCGGACGGCTTAGGTCCATCGTCTTCCGCCCGCACCTGGACCCTTGGAACCGCCGCCGCTCCCCCGTGATCTCCACTAACGCCAACTGTCTCCTCGTCTCTCGTGGCCAACCTCCTCCGCGTCTTGCGTGGCCAACCATCTCCGGATATCTCACGTCGCCTATCCCTCATCCTATAAAATGCCCGTCGTCGCCCTCGTTCTACCCCATCCGTCGTTCAACCACCAGAGGTCACCTCATCGGAAGTGACAGCCTGGTGCACCCTCCATCGGTGAGATCCGAGGTTCCCAACCTCATCGCAGCCCTTGCCCTCAGCAGTTGCTCTGCTCCGGCCAATCTCGCTGTTGAGCCTACTCCCAGGTTTTCCTCCGCCTCTCCCCGCTGCATCTTTCATCTTCCCGACCATCGCCATTCCCAGCTCGATCATCCATCTTCGAATTCCATCTCCAAACTTCCACTGTCGATCGCTCACCTTCTCATCTCGCTCTGTCACCACCTTCGCGTGAGCTTCGTCTCCGACCAACGTGATCGCCACCAGCACCCTACTCTCAGCACTAGGATTTTCGTCAACCTTACACGCCATCGACTTCACCCCCACGATCTTCCTTGACCGGGACCCTCAGCATCACCAGCAACGCGTCCATCGTCGGTCAATGCGACGACGCCGCACCGGCCCTCCGCAGCATCCCCTCCATCCCCACTCCTCCGACGACCCTTGATCGTGTGTCATCCACATACCAACCGTCCAATCATTGCGAACCCTCCATCAGAGCCGTCGAAACATCCTGCATCCACCGCCATTCGATCAAGCATCAGGGGCACATCTGACCATCCAGAAGGAGCTTCACCGCAGGCATTGGATCAATCTTCATCGACGAACCAGATTCACTTTAAGCCTGTATCCAAGCCAAGATCCACACCAGAAGACCTGGGCCATCCTGAAGCACGAAAACACCCACATGGAGGTCTGCACCAAACCTCCACCCAAGCCTGCTATGCACGTGACCTCCATGTGACCGGAGGGATATTTGCATCCAGCTCCCTGGAAGTTCTCCATATTGTGCCAGACCCCCCGCCGACCAGAGGGTGTGTGCCATGCACGTGCCCCTCTAGGATTTTTGCAGTCGAACCCCCAAGGGTTCAGGTATTTACATCATGGTCCCTTTGTAGCTTATTTTCACAATAATTTATTGCATATGTACCCCTGTCTTTCCCCTTTATTTCGAACAACTACATTGCATTATTTTATTTATCCAAAAATAGCATGATGTTTCTCAATTAATTCTCTACATTTTAACATATTGTGGACATCTTTGTGATCAATGGTTAATTAAAAATTATTTTTTGTTAAAAATTGCATATTTTGCCCATTTCTTTCTTTGAAAATTATATTTGATTAACCGTTGCTCTAAAAAAATCCCGAAAAATCATATATTGTAGAACTAATTGTGCTTGACATTGTGCCCAAAAAGAATTGTATTCGCATGCAAAGTTTACCTTGTAAAAATCATTTTGTATATTTCAGTATTTGATTTTTAATAAGTATTAAATCTCACATTTTTCATTCGCCCGTGGATCTAGCTTGTAGGAGACGCCATCATCTTCTACTTAAGCACTCCGCCATATTTGAGCTCGAGTTTGAACCCTTCTTGGCCAGTATTCCTCCTCCCTGTTGTGCTCTTCGTGCAGCTGGAGCTTCCTACAACGAACGACAAATCACATTATTTTGTGGTTATATCTTGACCGATTTCGATTGCCTCCTACAACGAATGACAAATCACATTATTTTTTTAGCACGAACAAATACAACATATCTTTTTAATGCGGCAATTCTCGAACTCGTCACCTTCACAGGAAGAAAAAGTGGCTGAGGGCGAACTGCCTCGACCCGTCAAAAGAGGGAATGAGAGCATGGGGAGTCGGTGTTAAGGTGCTCCGGCGTAGTGGAGGAGTTAGAGCACTGAAGATTCGATCCTGCAAGGATCAATTAAGCTGGAGTGGAGTGAGGCGTAGAGAAGCATCAGGAGAAGAAGGTGGGTGTGATGCACGATTCGGAAAATAGGCGACGGATAGTAAAAAGGGTTCATCGGAGATGGGTTCTAGCGAACTACAATTGCGAGACATGATGCTAATACAAGTAATAAAAAGATAAAATGAATGCAAAAAATAAACCTAGGGATCAAAATTAAGCCAGAAACAAGGAAAATATTACCTCGACCGGCCAAGACCAGGAGATGGGACCTCACGGCGAAGCTCCGTCGGAGGTAGGTGGATATAACATAAGGCACGCTCCTTTGATTTACCTAATCACTCAACGAGGATCATGTCACCATCCTTAATCTGTGGGGTACGAAAAGGGGGAGAAAGAATGGGCCAGAGGGATTTGAAAAATGGAGGAAGTTAGGGTAGGAGAATATTTACAGGATGTGAAGTGGCGATCTTCGAGGAGGAATAACAACCGAATCGAAGGGGATTGACCCAAATCAATGAATCAACGTGAATCATGGATGTACAAGGGATAAAATCCATGAAGGGTCCCATCCTCCTTGAGCAACACACCCGTGCATAAAAAATCGAGAATTAGGGTCGAAGAGAAATTCTAGCAGGGTCTACAGTACATGTCAGAGGAGTTGACCTAGGTGAACTCGTGCGGTAATCTGGTTGGTCCACATAGACCAACTAGAAAAATCTGACCCAAAATTGTTTCTAAATTAAATAATAAATAATAAACGATTTTATTAAATTAAACTTATAATATAAAAAATGTTTATTACTTTCTATGTTATTTCATTATGATTTTTTTTATTTTTTAAGGTATTTTAATTGCAATTATATTTTGTTTTTTTATATTTTAGATTTTATTAATTTATTTCATTACTTTATAAAATTATAACTTGTTTTTATATACATAAATATATTTTTATTATATTTTTCTGATGTATTATCTATACTTAAATAAATATAGATTTTATTACATATGTTTAGTTATTGTATATTCATCTATGTATTTTAGTATATTATTTTATTTTTTGTGATTTCTTTTTGGTTTTAATATGTTGAAATATGTACATTTATTACAAATAATATTTACAAAATTATAAAAATATAAAATTATAAAAATATTAAAGGATAGATTAAAATGAATATTTTATTCGGGTCTATTGTACAATAGGGGTCCAAAACCTAACTTTCACATCTTAACTCCAAAAAATATGAACCCACCATCGTTAAATAACTTATTAAAAGTTAAATACAATTAAAGGTGATTTTGATAATTTTGAGTTTTTATTTGGGAGATATGGGTTTGTGTAATTTGTTTTTGGGATTTTATTTAGAGTATAAAAAGTACACTATATATGATTATTTAATGAATCAATTTTGTATTTTCATATATATTATATACAAATTTCATGTACAAAGTTTCTTTATTTAAGGTACAAAAAGTGGAAAATAAAATAGATCCCAAAAATGAATAAATGATGAATAAATAAATGGGATTTAGTGGTGATTTTTGGCCCTTATCTCTCCATACTTTATTCCTTGTCGGCCAAATCAATTCTTAACTTGGTCTCGGGGTTTAGGGTCATAAAAGACCTTTGGCATTTTATTTTTTTTTCTTTTCTTTTCTTTATTCTATAATTATGCCATTAAAAATAACATTTTATACAATATTTATACAATAAAGAATGGAAGTTAATTTGTGCAAATTAATGGTATTTACATGCATTAGATATGATTTTTAAGGCTAAAAATATAGAATAAAGGTGATGAAACTGAGATTCATCAAACAATATAAAAGGAAAATGTAAGGATTTTGATGTTGACAGTGTTTGATTGTTGTCTGATGATTTAGGGGTTTTGAGTTCGAATGAGAATCACACGAAGAATATTGAAATCATGAGTAGCAGAGGTTTGAGTAACAACGAAGAGAGAAGAAGGGTAATAGTTCTACTTGGGATAAGTGAGTTAGAGGAGGCATCTAGGAATCGACCGAAGGTGTAGCTCGGTCGTAGTCTTCGCTTGAGGGATAATGACCCGAGCTCGAGTAGCTCGTGGAGACTCAGAGTTATAACATAAGGGTCGAACCTTCTATATCTCACCAAGGATAAGGAGCTAGTCATTGCTTCGACCGGTGGGCCACACTCGTTTTGTCATTTATGAACCCAAAAATACCCTTGCTAATTGTGTTAATTACATTGTAGTCTGGCAATCACAAATTGATCAAAAAACTCCTAATTAATAATTAACAAGTGAAGTGTAACAGTCGGATTTATTTACTTGGGCAAGCCCAAGGTCGAATTTAGGGAGGCACTTATCAACTTAGATTAAAATTTCGATTATTGGGGGCATGCTTTTCAAGAAGAATATTTTGGTCTCTTTTTTTATGAAAATAAAATGCTAGTGCAAAATGTAAATGTGTTATATTCCTTAAGAAAAATACACAAACTTAGTAAATTTAAATTTAATTCAAAATTGATCCAAATTAACAAACTTGTATTCTCCCAAGAAACCTTATACAATGAGAAAGCAAAAAAGAACATTTTTTATATTTTTATAGTGTAAGATGCATGCATGAAAAATGGATCCTTTTCAGTGGTTTTTATGCAAAACTTCATGCAAACAGTATGAAAAAAGTATGAAATTAGGATAAAAGGTTAAATATGATGAAAGGAACCTACTATATTTTTTGGAACTTTTGGATGAGGACTAGATTTACTGTGAATTAAATGATGTGCAATTGGTGATTATTTGCAATTTAATTTTAATAATTGGCAAATCCTAATATTTTCAAAAAATAAAATCATCCTAAATATGTCTAATTAATAGGTAACTAGGAAAAATTACTCACAATTTATTTTAATACTAACTTTACATACCACTAAAATTCAGTTACTCAAATCACCAAAAAATTTAGTTTAAGCAAGATGTTCATGTGAATGACTTGATTTTTGGACATGTGATAGAGAACAAGTTAGCCAAGATAATGTGATTTTTGATGCACAGAATAATTTAGTGTGAATTAAAGACATGTAATTGGGCAAAAAAAAGAATTTCACACTGAATGGATTTTAGTAATTTGATCCAAGCTCACAAAAATATGATTAAATTATTTCAAGGAAGAGAATTGAATGAACTATCACATGTAATTTTTGGAATTAAAAATAAATGATAATGAGGGTCCAAATGAATACTCCAATACATGGGTATAAATACAAAAATATAAATAAGAAAAATAGAAAATACACTTAAACATGCTTCTTAATTATCAAGAATGAGAGAGGATGGCTTGCAAATTTTCTAAGGAGCATGTTGGTTGCTCGTGAGTCACTGGAGGCTTGAATAGGTTTAGAGACGCTGCTCTACGTGGCATACGAAGGTCATTCGGGACTCCCAAAGTTGATGGATAGGAAGCAAGATCGGATGTTATTTACACAAATTATGACTTCCTATCATGTAAAATATGAATGTTAAAATGTGGATATTATTTACACATGCATGAATGATACATATTTATTATAAATGAATAAATGTAATTGATTACTTGGTAACAGAGCTTTATTTTTAGCTTTTAAAGTGATGAATCACTGAAGAACCGTGAAACTCCCTTGTTAATTTATCAGAATTAATGTTTGAAAGATGTTCGTCTTTTGTAGTCGGACAATTAGGGGTTGATCAAAAACCGCAATTTTAATTAATGTGTCAATTAAAAGCGAGCGGTCAATTTTTTTCTTGGTAAGTCCAAGGTTGAACTCAACGAGGTAACTATCTCCTTAGGTTGGCTTTAATTGATCTCGAGGTTAGGTTTTCAAAGAGGATTTTTTTTCTAATTTTTAGATGCGATAAATGACGCTAATGCAATTTTGGCAAAGTTCAAGGGATAAAATGCAAATTTCCTTCAAATGAATTCCAAACTTGGCAAGAATGTGAAATATAATGGAAGTAGACTACTATAATTTTTTTTAATTTTTGGATGCAAGATGAATAAATAATGAATTTATGAATGCAGACAGTGAGATTTTCTATAATTAATTATAGTAAATATTATATCTATTTTTTTAGGAAATAAATATATCTAAGATATGTCACTAGCTGATCTACCTCAGAAAAATCCTAGATCCTAAAAATCTTGGATTTAATAGCCATTAAAAACTAATTAGTGAAATACACAAAATGATTTTTCTAGAGAAAACTATTCATGTAAATGCAATTCTTTTTGGGCACAATGTTATTAATAAGTATTCTACAATATTGAATTTTTAGTAATTTTTGGAGCTATAGTTAATTAATTATGAATTTCTAAGCATACAATGGGAAAAATAGGCCAATTTCCACAATAATATTAATAGTTAATTAATCATAACGAATAAAAATATTATGAGCATGCAACGATGTAAAGAATTAGTTGAAGAAGAAAATGTTATTTTCTGGATGATAAAACTATGCAAGAATATTGTCTAACTTAAAGAAAGAACATAGGGGTCTAACTGCAATAATACAATAAATAGAATAAAGAAACAAATGTAGAGAATGGACTAAAATGTAAATACCTAAAACCAGTAGGGGTCTTGTGCAAATTTCCTAGGAGGGGAACGTGCACAACGTGTGCCCTTTGGTCAGTGGTTGTAGATAGAAATTGATGGAACTCTAGGGGCAGGTGTGCAAGTTCTCTGCTGGCTCACGTGATGGTCACGTGCTGGTGATGCCGCCCCAATTGACAGGATTGCTTTTGGAATTAGCGGAATCTGAAGGAATGGTCCACAATTTTCCCACTCCTGCGTGCTCTGCATGTGAGAAGGGGATGCGTATATGGGGTGGACGGCCCAAGGTGGCGGAAGCCTTGCACGATGAGGCTGTTCCAGGTGCAAAGGAGGTAGCGGAGGCCTGCAACTACTTTGTACTCGGAGTTCCACTACCGCTTTGGTCGGCAATCTGATGAGGGCGGCTTAGGTGTCGCGTGGGCGAGTAGATGGGTGACATACAGGTCTGTGGAGGATCGTGCTCGCGCGCAGGATGGATCTAGATGACTCGTGATGGATTATTCAATGGAGGGTGACACATGCCCTCGCACTGCCGGCGGAGTAGTCACTGAGCTCATGGGCAACATCGGCTGGAGGGGAGCTTGCTAGATGGCGACATGCTCCAGGCGGGTGGCGAGGATGCGGTCGAGATGGGTGGTTGTCACGACATTGACGAGCAGCTCGGTGGTTGAGGGAGAGCAAGACGAGGAGGGTAGTTGAAGTGCGATGGAAGTGGTGAGGGGGAACAGAGAATTTTGATGAAAACAGGGGAAGAGGTTTTGGAGGGTTCACCTAGGATGATAGAGGGTCGGGGACCTCTCTTTGTTCTCGCTTCAATCGGAGCTAGCGAGGGGCTCTGAGAAGCTTTGTGGATCACGCCCCTAGGACGATAATCACCGGAGAGAGGAGTCCCCTATCACTGGCCTCTCTCTCAAGCTCTCTCTCTTTTTATCTGGATGTTGCAGATGGGACAAAAAATAGGGGATGGACAATGCCTTTCATAGGAGAGGAGCACCCTAAGATAAGGAGCATGAGGGGATAAGGTTGCACATCATCGGCGACCGTTGTGAGGGTAGTTTGGAAAAGGCGAAGGAGATGATAGCGGAGGGGTCCGGTCGCTAGAGGTTTGCACGAGAAGAGGGGAACATCGTTGACTGGAGGGGATAAAGGAAGGAACCCTCACGTGCGTGGCACGAGAGCTGAGGGGAATTTTTTATTTTTCATATTTTTAGATAATTTTTTATTATTATTTAATAAAAATGAAAATAAAGGGATAAAAAGGCTAAAAAATGAGTGACAAGTGGTGGCACCACGAGCTGCCATGTGTCAACCCCAGAAAATTCAAAAATAAAAAGACAAAGATAAATCAGAAAGAAATAGCAAATGACCTTGGATCAAAAAGTGCTCAACATGAAATATTTCTCATCTCGATGAGATCTACAACTTTCATGAAGGGACCAAGAGCAAAAGAGGCCATCTGTGTAAAATGAATTTTTTGGGGTACTCTATGTACATAGAATACCTTGATTTTTTAGGTTTTGTAATTTTTTGTGATTTTTAATTAAGAGAAAAATCGAGAAAAAGTACGATAAAATCAAGATAAATATTTATACATTAATCTATTTTTTTTAATAAAGTAGAAAATAGGAAAATAAAACAAAGAAGAAAAAGTGAGATATTTGTACAAACTCTCAAGGGATACTGAACTCGGTCAGTTTCTTTGATTTCGGTCATAATTTGGATTCGGATTGTTGTGGATTTTAATAAAAATTTCATCAAAGAATATAAATAAAAAAATAAAAGAAAAAATAATTAATTATTTACATGAAATAATAGGTCAAATATTGCTAAAATAGAAAACGACAAAAGAGGCCCAAAACCCAATTTCACATATGAGCTCCGATTTTAATTAAATTAGTCTTATTTTGAAGGTCTTTAAATATATATTACTTCAAAAGTTAGTAGACCTAAATTGGACTGTATAAGGAAGGTATGAGAATTTTAGTCTGCCTATTCTGAAATTGGGATTTTGTCTCATGGGCTAATTATTTGAGTTAGTATTTTTTTGTATATTTCCTTTAATCTTGTTAGTAATATGTACACAATGGAGGTTGTTTGAGGTCAATTGGAGTTTTCACGGATTGGTTAAAAATGCATGAAATCAGGTGAGAATGTGAACATGATTATGAATGCAATTATTAGTGCTAAAATACAAATATTATTTTTAAATGCAAGAATGGTAAAAATGCAGAATAAATTATGAAATGCAGCTAATTACTCGGGAATGAAGCTCTATTTTCATCTTTTAGTATGGTGAATCACGAATTAATCAACCCCCTATGCTTAAGATTTGCTCGTCCCTAAGCAAATGAAATGCAAACGTGAAATGATTTTGGGTTCCATACCAAAGTCATGAACAAAAGGTGAAAATGGTGCTAGACCCGACCTTTGGATTAATAATGTGGAAGAACTTTTGTGAGACTTAGGATTTTAAAATCAATAGCCCTCGAGTTCAACTATAATTGTAACAGATTCAGTTCTGAAGTCATCTTAGATCAATCCTTCTCCCAATGCATATCCCATGAACATTGAATAAGTGTCTCATGTGCGTGAAAGGTTTTATGTCTCCCCATCAAGAATGCTGGACTACCATGCAAACCCCCCTTCCAGTTATTCATCCTCGAGGAGTCATGTATTTCCTTTAAGGTCTGTCGTGTTGTGTTCACAATTGAAAGGGGGAGAAAATTAGAAGAAGAGGAAAAGAATTGGAGGATGACCAGTGTAGTCATCTCTCCTTATGAAGCCGACCAGTTTAGCCAAGTCTCCACAATGATCTGTAGGTTTTGTTGAAGCTTGGAACTTTTTGGTCAAGTTTTTATTTGGTGATTTGGCTTCTTTTTGGTATGGATTTTTGGTAACTCTACATGGATCTTTTGTGCCCCTACGGATATGGAATCTTTTTTTCGTACATGTTTTGGGGTCTTATAAAAAATTGTGCCCAACCGTCCATCCCTTTTCCGAAGCTTTATTTCAAACCATACTATGTTCTTTAGATGTCCACTCTACCAGAAAAGAGACTCACACAGTCTTCGAATATCCCGTCCGAGTTAAGCTAAGTGCATAGTGCGGGAGAACAGATTAATTCTATACTGAAAATCTATACCCAGAATTAGGAGACCAGGTTACACACTAAGAGTCAAAGGCTGCACATTGTCATGCAGAACTCAAAAAATTAAGTCAAAAGACCAGAAGTTTCTAAAATCCTCTTTCTCAATGAAGTTCCTCTGGAAATTAGGTAGATTAAGGCCAAGTCAAGACCACTATCTACTTCTACTCATAACTCAGTTTAGAACCCAATAATGTTTCACTTTGCATATGCTAGATATGAAATGCATAGGTGCAAATGAGGCGCAAGGTAATGATTTTGATTTTTTTGCTTTTGGTATGAACGCAAGGATGATATGCAAGACATATTTTTCATTTTTTTTGTGTTTTGTTTTGATTTTTGTTTTTTTTAATTTTTCCCATCCAGTAATTATATATACGAAAATATATAAAAGTACGAGCTATGGGTAAAGTATTTATGTCATATATACACGCCCCTTATACTTAGAGTGTGCTATGTCCTCAGAGAACAAGAAGAGACAAGAAGACATAGCTCATGCTAAGCGTAGGAGAGAGAGAAAATAAAAATAAAAATAAAAATAATAGAGGTATATAAGTCAACCGCCCCCCTATACTTAGGCTCTGGTCAGCATAAGTATTAAAGAAGAAGAAGAAGAAATGGGGCGGTCGAGGTCAAGAGGAGAAATGATTGAATATTTACAGGGTGGGCATCGGTCCCCCCTATAATTAGGCTCTGGTAAGACTAAGTATAGGACAGGAGTGAGTATGAGAACCAATGAGATTTGGAGAATATACAGATCAAGTTGGGAATAGAATGATGAGCAAATATAGATGACATCGGGCCCATGTCCAACACCCTATACTTAGGCCTTGGCCAAAGTGTAGGAAGAAAATGTACAAGGGAACCGATGGGGACGGGGGAAAGGGTGGTTGATGATCAAGGTTGTTTACGACCGATTATTTTTGAAACATGTGATGAACGGGAATAGTGATTGGAAGAAGATGAATTAGAAGATTCCCAACCATCGTCGGAGCCGTCATCAAAATAATAATTAAAGGCCACGTTACTCCAACTATTTTTTTTAGCTTTTTTCCTCAGTTTTCGGGTCAATCTTTTCTTCCTTTGAATATTCAGATGAACAAGTATCAGTCTGGTCATAACGAATTGTTTCGATGTATTGAATGAGACCAGGGGAGTCGGCCTTAGAATAATAATAGAGAGGGACATGGAAAGTCCTACGTGGGTCGATATATGACTTCATGTTCCGATCAGGCTCCAGATTCTCCAAACTGAGCTCTTTCATGTTGCTTATATCCTCTGAGCCTGATGAGTAATCCTTAGGAGTTACTTTTTCTGAAGTGTTGAAAGTGATATTTTTAGTCGGTACAGGAGGTATTCTTTGTGAGGTGCTGACCATGGGTTCCCTATCAGATGAGTCTCCATATAAATTTTAATATTCTTACCAAATCAGCACACGTCATGAGTATTTGTTTTCTGTTGGCTTTGCATATATGGACTCAAGGAGATCTGACATAACCTTATCCGAGTGTGGTGAATCGAATGTTTCTTGGTTGATTTCATTCACCTATGTAGTCTCGTTATCCATTTCATAAGATGTCTCTCCTTCGTTTGAGTTTGTGATAAGTGGAGAGGTCTGGGCATATGAGGATTCTTCAATATCATGACTGTCAGTTTCTTCTTCGGTTGTCTCAGTGTTTGGTGTGTCCTCGAGAATCTGATCAATTAAGTTTGTATTAGGGATCTTGAGTCTTGCAGTTAATAGTCTCTCTAGCGGAAGCTAGAAATGACTTTCCCAAAATAATGGGAGACTCAGATAAATCTCCTCGGTGTTCAATGTCTAGGACAATGAAGTCCACTCTATGTGCGACACCTTGGAAATTAATGATGACAGGAAAAATTCCTCTCGGTCTTTTTTGGATCGCTCGAGAAACCGAACGATCACTCGGGTCTTTCTGAGCAGTCCGAGTTCGAGTCGGTCAAACATAGACTTCTGGAGGATATCAAGGTAGAATTGTCATAAATTCGAACATTATTAAACTCAATATTCTCAATTTCACAAGTCATCTTGGTCAACTGTTTGACTTTCCAAACTTTGTTTGTCTGGGTCAACACCATTGAACTGGCCATAGTAATTAAATGCTATACTGTTCGAGATCTTTTCTTTCCCATCTTCTTAGGTGATAGTTGACTTTTCACAAATCTTTGAAGATCGGGAACATACTTTATGGTCTTGATTAATGGAAGCTCTAAGATCGGGCTTTTATAAAATGCTTCCATATTGATATTCTCTGATTTTTGAATTGTCTAATTTTTAAATTTTTTTTGGAATTTTCAGTAGAGTTAGTAATGTGGTCAGTGGATTAGTCAATGATATGTGGTGTCTACATGTGGACATCTGGCACATTATGAGTTTCGGGTACACTCTGTGATTTTCTTTATTCCTCTTGGTTAATTATCGTATTTTTTACTATTTCGATGACATTATCAAATTGTTCAATCAAAACCTCGGCTCTCCTATTGATCCGAGCTATGTCATCCACTATCATCTCATGACTCAGAGATGAGTGACCATACTCAGTATGTCGTGACATTGGCATTTTCTTCGGAACCGACATATAGTCAGTCTCTGTGATCAGGGTCTGGTCATGAGTCCTATTTCCTTGACTTTAAGTGTAATCTTTGTGGTTAAAGGAAAAGTGGTCATACTCGGGCTGTGAGTCATAGCGAGTAAAGGTTGGTTCAAATA
This sequence comes from Ottelia alismoides, assembly GCA_037367405.1. Lineage (NCBI taxonomy): Eukaryota > Viridiplantae > Streptophyta > Magnoliopsida > Alismatales > Hydrocharitaceae > Ottelia > Ottelia alismoides. Next base: position 72,099 of record JAZKJV010005851.1, read on the forward strand.
ATGAATTATCATATATAACCAGTAATCGTGTTCCTCTATCAAAGTTGAATAATCCAATATTCATCCTTGAGTCCGCTCGCTCCATTGCATCTTCAAAGAGCATGTTCGGTTCTGTGAGCGATTTCCGTCTTACTGTTTCAACCAAGGGTGGGTGGGTTGGTGAAAATGAAGGCTGAGGATAAAATGCCTCAAAGAGAGGGTTCCTTTGAAAAGAAGATGGATACGAAGATTAAGAATTTGTCATGTGAGCGTGACCCGTGGAGTCTGGGGATGAATGCCAAAATTCTGACATCTTCAAATGGAATGGAAAGAAGATTTGCGAAACCACGATCTATGTGTGCAAGTGCATTGTCACACAATTCAATACACAAATGCAAACTCTGAATTCACCAACTCAACTCAGTGGAGGCTAAAAAGGTTCAGCCAAACTATCTTGTCTATTTTAATTTGTGATAATTGCAAAATTGGAAAGAGTTACCGAGTTGTTAGGTGCATGTATTTCCCTATAGACTGTCCCGACTCTTAAGACTAGTATCCACTTCAACCAGTATGGGAGTAAGTACAGACCGTATGAGTACGGTTAAACGTTACTTGAGGACCGATCCCTACGTAGTATCCTCTAAACCTCCTACTCTGCTAAGGAAATCCAGATCGTTTACCGGCTACCCGTAGATCCTCACTGAAATAATGGCTAATAGTTTTTGTAGAATCAGTAGACAATATGAAAATCCTAGCATGGCTCTATCCTAGTGTTCATCCTCTCTTGCTTGCAGAAAAAAGAATGACGGGGTTGCTTTCTTGAAATAATGATTTTCAATTTTATCCGGTTTTAATTAATCAAAAATAGTAGTAGTCCCCTTGTTTTAACCTGGTTATCACTTTGAATTTGAGTGGGGATCAACGCACGTCTACATGGGGATTCCAAATTCCTTTATTCCTTATTTGAATGAAAACAAATGGAGAATCGGAAAAGCCGTGCAGCGGGAAACATGATGATGAATGATGAGTTAGAGATACTTACAGTGCTTCCTTGCAATCTTCGTGCAAAATGCTAAATAGAATTGAAACTTCCTTAGAAAAATAAATCTAATGCATTCACGGGAAACCGAACCTAGAACTGGAATTTCTATTAGCGAGTGATAGAACAATTTATTTTGGCTAAGTGAAAATCGATCTAGTGTGTATTATTAAGTGCAGTGGTCCTAGTCCTACAAGCACAAACAATCCTAACAGCTATAATAGCCGCGGTGCAATCCTAAGACTACGAACCACTCAAGTCAGGCCCCACCCTCACCAGATAGTGAAATAGGTCCGACACACCACAAAGAGTCCAGTCTCTTTTACATACGCGAGAACCCGATCAGGAACCACTAGAAATGAACAATTAATTACAAATTAACGAAAAACACTCTCTCTGCAAAAATTAAAAATAAGGTGTGTTTCCGGTCGCTCCGAGATGCGTCGATCTCCGAGAAGATTGCTCCGAGTCATAGGGTACCTCGCATGAAAATAAGATCGAATATTAGAGAGAGGTTTATAGAAATATTATACAAAATAAAATAAATGTTGGGAAAAATGGAGAAATAATTATAAGAAAAATCGGGGGTCAGACTATCCAGTGATGGAAAGCCTAAAATCTTAATTTTCTAAAAACTACCTAAGCCATGCCTCCCGGATAATGGCGCCATTTGAAGAACCGTGAAATACCCTTGTTAATTTGTTGGAATTAACATTTGAAAGAAGTCTGTTTGTTGCAGTCGGGCAATTAGGGCGTTGATTAAAAACCGCAATTTTAATTAATGTGTTAATTAAAAAGCGAGTAATCAATTAATTTTTTTACTTGGTAAGTCCAAGGTCGAACTCAGGGAGGTAACTATCTCCTTAGGTTGGCTTTTAGTTGATCTCGATGTTAGTATTTCAAAGAGGATTTTTTAATTTTTAAATACAATAATTGAGGCAAATGTAATTGTTGTAAAGTTTAGAGGCTAAAATGCAAATTTCATTCAAATGAATTCCAAAGTTATCCAAAATATGAAATATGATGAAAGTACACTACTACTGTAAATTTTTTGTAATTTTTGGATGCAAAGTGAATAAATAATAAATTTATGAGTGCGGACAATGAGATTTTCAATAATTAATTATAATAAACATTAAATATACTTATTTTCATAAAAACAAATATCTAGGATATGTCACTAGGTGATCTATCTCAAAAAAATCCTACACCCTAAAAATGTTGGATAACACCTACTCAAAATTAATTAGTGAAATGCACAAAATGATTTTTCTAGAGGAAACTATGCATGCAAATGCAATTCTTTTTAGGCTTAATGTTACTAACAATTAAATATACGATACTTGAATTTTTGGTAATTTTTTAAGCTCTGGTTAATTAATTATGAATTTCGAAGCATAGAATGGGCAAAATATACCAACTTCCACAAGGACAATAATAGTTAATTAACCATAAAGAATAAAAATACTACGAGCATGCAATGATGTAAAGAATTAATTGAAGAACAAAATGCTATTTTCTGGATGATAAAACTATGCAAGAATAATGTTCAACATACAGAAAGAACACATAGGTCTAACTGCAATAATACAATAAATAGAATAAAGAAACAAATGCAGAGAATGGACTGAAATGTAAATACCTAAAACCAGGAGGGGTCTTGTGCAAATATCCCAAAAGGGGCATATGCACAACACGTGCCCTTTGGTCGGTGGTTGTAGATGGAAACTGAAGGAACTCTAGGGGTAGTTGTGCAAGTTCTCCGCTGGCTCACGTGATGGTCACATGCTCGTGACGTCACCCCAACTGGTGGGGTTGCTTTTAGAATTAGCAGAATCGGAAGGAATGGTCCATAATTTTCCCACCCCCACGTGATCTGCACATGAGAAGGGGATGAGTATATGGGGCGGGCAGCCCGAGGTGGCGGAAGCCTTACGCAACGAGGCTACTCCATGTGCAAAGGAGGGGGCAGAGGCCTGGATTGCTGTACTCGGAGGTCCGTCGCTGCTTCCGTCGGTGATCTAATGAGGGCGACTTTGGTGGCACGTGGGCAAGTAGATGGGCGGCAGATAGGTTTGTGGAGGATCGTGCTCGCGTGCAGGGTGGATCTAGATGGCTCGTGGTGGCCTCTTCGACGGAGGGTGACACATGCCCTCGCATGGTCGGCGGAGTAGTCACAGAGCTCGTGGGCAGCAGCGGCTGGAGGGGAGCTCTGTGGATGGCAACATTCTTTAGGCGGTTGGCAAGGATGTGATGGATATGTGTGGCTGTCACGATGTTGACGAGCAGCTCGGTGGTCGAGGGAGAGAAGGTTGAGGGTAGTTGAAGTGCGATGGAAAAGGTGAGGAGGAACATAGGGTTTTGATGAAAACATGGGAAGAGGGTTTGGAGGCTTCTCCTGAGATGATGGAGGGTTGGGGACCACTCTTTATTCTTGCTTCGATTGGAGCCGGTGAGGGGCTCTGAGAAGCTTGATGGATCACACCTTTGGGAGGATAATCGCTAGAGAGAGGAGGCCCCTATCATGGGCCTCTCTCTCAAGACCTCTCTTTTGATCAGGATATGGCAGATGGGCAAAAAGTAGGGGAATGACAATGCCTTTTATAGGAGAGGGGTGTGATGAATCTGCATTTCATCATCTTTATTTATTTATTTTAGCTTTAAATCTCTTATAAAACACATGTATATAATACTAACTTTATATTCTTACTAACTTGCATCTGTCTGTAAATATTGTACACTTATTAGTATTTTAACCTCAAATAAATAAATAAATAAATAAAGGGGAAAAAAGAAGACCATATATATGTAATAGATACAGGCTGACCCGAACCCCGAGATAAGGTCGAGACTTGACCTAATCGACTAGGAATAAAGTAGGGGGAGATAAAGTCCTTAATCAGAAAATCCAAAAAAATTTATGTTGTGAATATTTGTATACTTACATTTTTTATTTGTACATAAAATGACATCAAATTAAATAATTTTAAAAACAAATGTAAATAAAAATGTTTACTAAATAATAAAAATAATTGCAAAATAAAATCATGTGCAGAATAAAAGTAACCACATCCGGAAAAAGCCATAAAGTGATGATTGAAAGACCAATTCTGGCTCCATAAGAACTCAAATTGAATCAAACTTAGCTTCCATTTTATTCTAAATTAAATTATCTTTAAAATTACTATGGTTTCATAATTTGGGGAGTTACGTTTGAAAGTAAGTTTTCAAGGGTGGTTTGTGCAATTTTACCATTTATTTGTACATATTCTATTTTTAAATACTTGTCAATATTTTTAATAATTATTTAAAATAAAAAAATAAAATAAAAATTTTAAAATAAAAAAAACTAATTTCCTTATTTAACTATATGCATAATGTACCATATGTATATAGTATATGTATATAGTTGATATTCTTAAATAACCACCACAAAAAATTAATATTTTTTATTCAATTTAATTAAGTGACGAAATAAAAAAATTAATTTTTGTAAATAATTTTAACACTAATCCTTTCTTATCTTTATCTCATATCAAAATTTTCTCTTATCTCTTATCTTAATTTTTGAAATTCAAACTCCATCCTATTATCTATTAATATGGCTCCTCCTCCCTCATTTCAACTTGATCAATCTTTGGTGAAAGGAGCCTATTCTTAGAGAGCTATTTTGTCGCAGAAGGGTGCCTAGCCTCCGAGCCATCCGGTGATAGAGAGTCGGCCTTCGTCGAGGCAATTACGGCCTTTTCCGCTCCTAAGCTGAGATCCATTTTTTCTTTTATTATTTTTAACACAGATTAATCGTAGTTTAATTTTTCGCATTTTTATTTTGTCATCATTTTATCTAGATCTTAGAATACATCACCAAGATTCGATTTGCCCGATCCGATTTTTCACCTTCACATTTCGATCTATTCACGTTCTTATTATACCTCACGTAATATTCCATCTCCGGCAGCGTACGGTGGTCAGAGACATGGATTCGATCTTTCATTTTGCCAGATCCGCACCCCGTTCACATATTCTGTTTGGATTTTGGAATCGAGCAGTCGTGCTCGTGTCCTAATTTGTTTATAAATAAAAAATTAATAAATAATTAAAAAATACATAGCTTGTCCTTTCTAAAATTTGTTTTGCAGGATCAAATAAAAAATTTAAAAAAATACAAAAACATTAAAAAAAATTATTTTTCTATTTCTATTTTACAGAAAAATAAAAAATAAAAAAATAATAAAGAAAGAAGCAGTCGCGGCAGGCGCCACCCCTCTAGCACGTAACCGACGCCAGCCGCCCGTCACCGTGGTCGCAACCACCGAACCGCTTGCCGCCCACTGCACTCCCAACTGCCTCAGACCATCATTCCCTCCAGCCACCTAGACGACCACCATATTGTAGGGTCGTGGCTGCTGCTAGCTCTTCCACGCAAAGGATTGTCGTTGCCCACCACTCAGACCTCCAAACATCCGCCACAATCTACACCAGACCTTCGCAGCCTGTCGTCGTCCACCGCCACGAGCTCCTTCCACCATAACAACAACCTCCTTCCACTTTTGACATGAAGAATAAGCGGCGTCACTTTGTAACCCTTGGCCTGAACAACATGCGACGCACCCCCCTTGGTCCCCTCTTGATTTGGGCATGTGAAGAACAGACGAGGCCCTAGGTGTTATATTAAAAAAGAATTTGGAAAATTTACAATAACACCCCTAGAGGTTTCCACAATTGCAAAAATGCCCCTGCCAGCAAGAGCCATCACGTATGGTGCACGCCCTTCTTGGGTAAATTGCATTTTTCACCCTACAATTTATTTTTATTATTTTTTATGCAAAAACATTAAATATTTACGTTTCATTCCTTATATGTCCAGTCTATTTATTAGCTTGTCTTCTCATTGATATAAATGTGGTATTTGCTCTGAAAATTCTGCAAAACATTGTGTGTACTTCTGTTATGTGCATGTTCATTGTATATTTTTTCATTGCATTTTATTACTTTTTGATATTATTAAAAATAAAAACATGTCATTTTTCCCTGTTTGAGCTTTGAAAAATCCTAAAAATTCGAATATTACCTCAAAAATTCCAAAAAACTTACAGTAGTTTACTTTTTGTGTCTTTTAATTTCTCTCCAATTTTCATGTATTATTTATTTATAAAACCCCAAAAATGCAAAATACTAAAAGCTTAAAAAATCATATAAAATTGTTGAAAAATAAAAAAATGTGATTTTAGTTCTTGTTTGTAGATAATTTCTGGTAGTTTTTAAGAAAAATCATTTTCATAATTTTTACATCTATTTGCTATTTTTAAATTGAAAAATAATCTTCTAACTATTTCCACTTGCCGTTTTTATTCATTTCAAAAATCCTAAAAAATCTAAAAATCTCTAAAACAATTAGAAAAATATAAAAAAATATTAAAAAAATCATAAAAAACAAAAAGATTTTCTTTGAATATTTTTTAGCATTATTATTATATTTCAAAAATAAAAATTATTTTACATTTCTTTTATGCATTAATTTCTTTTAAAATCGTATTTTTGAAAAAATAAAAAAATTTAAAAATCAAGATCATTAAAAATTTGAAAAATCAGAAAAAAAAAATTATAAATAAAAAATAAAAAATTAAAAAGATAAAAAATTCATAAAAAACCAAGATAGTTTGCATTTGAGATTCCCGATTTCTTTTAATTGATTTTTTGATTATTTGAAACCATCGGGAATTGTAGCCTTCTTGAGTTCATTCCAATTGCTATACAGGTAAATGAGTAGAAAAAATTTCTCTCGCTTCATTATTCTTTTGTAATTAATTATTAGCTTGAGAAAGAAAAAAAATATTTATTTGAGCTGGGAATTTCGGGGATCGTAATGATAACTTAATATCATTAATAACCTATCCACGAGATTATCGCTCAACAAAATGGCGTTGTTGCCAAGGAAGCACGATGATGGAGGTTAGGTTTCTCTTTTGACCTACCATTCTTGGTTGTACATATTTGTTTATATTTTTTCACATTTATTCCATTGTTATATTCATTGTTTTTATTTCATTTTTTCTTCTTAAATTTTATAATTGTATTTTCTTACACAATCTTTTATTCCTTTTTCTTGCGAGGGCATGTGGAGCGAAGGAGGCGATCCTAGGAGAGAGCCGAAGGACCCAAGTGAAGCGAAGGCAGCTTGATTCATCACCAAGCCGCATGAGAGCGTGAGAGGAGGAGAAGAAGAATTGAAGAATACCAAGCACAAAAAATATTAGACTTTCTTTTATTTATTTCTAGTATTTGAACTCTTGTAAAAAGGATATTCATTTGTTGCGGGGTCTGTTTTGCCAAGTGCCGGTGCACATGGGGGACCTCACCGGTTTTGCTTTCACTGCCTGATTTTTCTTTGTTTCACGCGGATTTCGTGAGCTGTCTATTGATTGCTTTAATTAATTTGCTTGATCTAGGTAATTGATTAAGTTCAAACAACCTAAACAAGAATTTCCGTACCTATAGAATATGCGTAATTGGACTTAGTCAAATTTAATTGGTTCTTGCCCATTAATAGAAGTTATTGATTAGGACGGTTCACTTGCATTTGCATATAGATTAGTTTATTTATCTGTATTTAAATTCAGCGGGATCAACCTGCACGTAGAGTGCTGGCGACAAGGTACGCATCTCTAACCCTTGCATGCATCATTGTGTTTAATCACATATTGGCATTTCTGATCTCCTTCCTTGCTTTCGATCACATAAGTTAAAAAGAAAATTGGACACTCGGTAGGAGATTCATTGAAAATATTCAAACCAAGTGACAACTGTCAAAAATTGAGACTGTTAATATCACTCGACCTTAAAATAAACGTAAGGAAAAATCATTGTTTTGGGATAGTAACCCCCTAATTGTTTGATTTATCTGTAGTGAGAGAACGACCCGCACACTAGGATAGAGCCGCGCCCGAACTCTCTTCAGACTAATGTCTTGTGATTAGTTGTTCTCAAGTGAGGACTTCACCCGGTAGCCGCTAATCGCTCCCGGATTTCCTTAGCAAAGTGGGCAGATCGGGTAGCCGGTAAAAGGTCCACACCCATACTGGATGGGAAAAACTAGTTGTGAGATTGGGACAGTCTCCTGGGAGCATTGGGTTCCTAATTTCTTGCTTTAACCACTTTGATAGATTGTATTGTCTCCAAACTCTAAAAAATTGGCAAGATAATTGACCGAACCTTCACGGTCTTCATATTGCATTTAGTAGGTGAACTGGGGGTTTGTTTTGTGTTTGATTGCTTGTGTGCATACTAGATCCTTCTGCGCATTTGTGCATTTTTCTCCACATCTTTTGACTTGACCCTCATGCTCTCTCGACCCCGTCTTTTGTTTCGGAGATGGCTGACTGGAGTTATTTTAATCCGATCTTCGCGGATCCCTCGCACCCCAGCCGATCCACCTTCCTTTTTCCAGGATGATCTTCCTCCTGATTTTTGTGCATATACGCCTAACCAATTATTTCAAGAGTCGGACTTTGATTCTCACCCACCCTCATTCCACTCACCCGATCTTGGGATTTTGGAGTCACCTTTCATGATTTCCAAACTTGAGACTTTGAACGAGATGATGAAGCATATGAATTCGAGGATTAGCAATCTATTTAACATAAATAAGAGTCAGAACACAGCTCCACTATTTGAGGATTTGGATTCACTTGAGGATAATCATGAGAGATTGCAATCACCCAAAATACAAAAAAATGAGAAAATTTTAAAAATCCAAAAAGATTTCGAGAGACGCATTGTTGATTCATTTTGTGAGGAGAGGGCACCCATGCCAAACCATTTTCCCACACAGTCATTCAGCACATATCCCAACTTTGACATCGAGGATGCCACTGTACAGACTGCTCTTGGCAATCCTCGTGTATATGTTGATTCAGATCTCCTCCCTTGTATGGAGGAGGTCCAAAAATTCAAAAAAATGTTGACTGAACCTGAAGTGGTGGACACCCTTCATGAGATTATTAAAGCCCCACTTCACCAGGCCATGCCACATTTATCTGCTCCTCAACACAAGAAGAGAAAGCGGTGGAGCAGATCTGAGTGTCACATCTTGACCTTGGCCACTGCCCACGCCATCTCTCACCGCCCACATTCTAAGAAAGGGAACATGGACACACTTCTTGTAAGTTGCTCCATATCTGACTATTCTTGTGATAACACTCTCCTTGACGGTGGTGCTTCAATCAATATAATACCCTTTTCTATGGTATAGTCTCTTCATCTTGGGCCTCTCAAGAAAATCAGGATGATAGTTCAATTTGCTGATGGATCTATCAAGAGGTTGAAGGGTATTCTAGAAAATGTTGTCATTCTTATTCAGGACATGAATTTCACTTGCGATTTTGTCATATTGCCGATGGAGACCTCCACCCCTATGGAGAACCCTCCAATCATCTTGGAACGACCTTTCATTACCTCTGTGAGAGATGTTATTGATTATGGATATGGAGATTTGCTTCTGTTCTGATATAGGGAGCGATGTGTTGATCACTACACCCATTACTAACCAGAGACCTACATCCCACAAGAGCGTGCCCGTGTTAGCCAACCCCGAGAACATTGACCTTGATGATAATATCAGATATTCTTGTTGTATGTTGGATGATACCAAGACCCAAGAATTCCTCTTCAAGGAGGAAGACTCGAAAAGCATAGACCTTGGAGTTTCCCCTTCTGGTATATGGCAAAGCGTTGATGACATCCGCGGGATTTACACAATAGACACCCTAGAGTAGAAGGCAGACTCTGAGACTAGATAGGATGGACATGTTGATTACTTTCACGAATGAGTCCATTCCTATTCATCTTGATTTAGATGAGACTGATAAGGCCAAATTTGATTTGATTACTTTTATAAAGGAATTCAGGCCTTTTGATAAAGATGATGATCTAATAGAGGCTCGCCAGGCTGGAATTGATCTTGCTTTTTCTGATAATGATTTCGAACCTTTTTACTTTGATATTTACGAGACTTCCCAGGTAGAAAATGACCACACTACTTCCACTGACCGACTCGTGCATGCACACTCTGAGACTGTTAAGGATACAATCTTATCGATCTTGATCAGTTTATGTCTAATGATGACCCAATATCGACCTATACCTTGTTAGATCCATTCCTCAGCGATCTCGCAAAAAGGTCCGCTCTCGACCTTCTTGACCTTTGTACATCCATTCCTCTTGTATAACTTTTCGTTTCATTCTTTCTTCTCCTGTTTTATCATTTACCCCTTCTCTGTGTGTATATATGTTATACTTAGGATGTGCTTTATCCTAAGTATAGGTGGGTGAATGATTTGTGTTGTTCATATTCGTCATGTTCATCACTCCTGATGTTGCCTATACTTAGGGATACTCGACCATGAGTATAGGGGCGGCGATGTTGTTCATATCGCCTTTTTAGTGTTTTCCGTTGAGTCCGCATGTTCTCTTCATTGGTTTCCCCCTTTTGTACAGTCTTCTATACTTAGGATTACTTGATCCTAAGTAAAGAGGGGATTAGTGACTTCTATTCTTTTCATCTTCTCTTTGATTCGTTCTAGCATAGGAGTCTAATATCTTTTCTATACTTAGCATGAGTTATGTCTTCCCTTGCCGCTCTCTGATCACTATGACGACATAGTTCGAGCTAAGTATAGGGGGTGTCATATATATTGTATATATATTTTAGACATAACTCGTACTTCCAATATGATTTTTTTTGGGAATATGTATATAAATTCGTAAAATCCACGTGTGTATATATAGACTTTGATCACCTTTCAAAAAACAAACAAAAAAACAAAAAACAAACAAAAATACAAACAAAAAAACCAAAACAAGAAAAACAAAATAAAAAATCCTTGTATATACTTGTATATATTTTACTAACCCATTTTCCTTAAAAAAATCTCTTTTCACATATGGATCATTTTTCCTTTCTTTTCCAAAAACCCATAAAAAGTTCAAAATTAGAAAGTTGTTTCATAAAAAAGAAAAAAATTGCTTTCTTTTCTTTGCATTGTACATATTTCTTGCATTTTCATGTGCATTTTTCAGGATAATATTGACATCTAAACAATGTCTGGAATAAAGTTGAAGAATGGAGCATAGTTGGGCCTTAATCCACTTAATTTCAGAGGAACCTTATAAGAAATGGAGTTAAGACTTTTCATGTCTTAGCGACTTAATTCTTTGAGTCCATAAGACTATGTTCACATGTCATCTTGATTAGTCTAAGCAGAATATTTAACAACACATGCATGATTCTTTCTAAACATGGCTTATCTTGGACAAGCACTCTACATGTAGCTCTTCATGGGGAGGTAGTCAGAAGACAGAATCTTTTGGCTTGGAGTAGCATACGAGAGTAGTACTTCTAGGCGGAACCTCTTGTCTTCCTCTAGGAAGGGTTGTGCATCTCAACCTGATCTAGTAGCATTGAGGTCTAAAGACAAGATGTTGTGGGGTTGCAATAATGCTTCAAAAGAGGGATAGTCTACTAGCCCAAGAAGAAAAACTCTTTATGTACATGCTGCACCTTGTATATACTTCCAAAAAAAAGGAAAAAAATGCAAAATCTCCAAAAGTGGACAGGCCTGATTGAAAAGTAAAATGCATGCCGGAGTGTATATACAAGGATAAAAAAATAGTAATAAGAGCTTCAAAGTCAAATTTTTTTAAGCTTGCAGATGGATGACTTGGCTACACTGGTCATGCATCCAAGGATAGGTAGCTACATTGGTTACCATCCATACTTTTCTCCATCCCCTCTTCTTGAGCTGGTTGTACTTGAACTTAGAAGGGAATATCCCCTCTCCTTGAGGAAAGAGTTGCTAGACCGGGGGACTAGAGTTTTCTTATTGATTGAGGTTGTTTCTTTGCCACTTTTGAGATGGAGAGCTATATTTCACTTACACCGTACAAGTAAAGATTCATAGTCATAAGAATTTGTGTATGTAGACTTGTTCTGACCTGACTGTTGAGGAGACCTGAATAGGAGTCTTGTGGAACTTAGAGGTTGTTAGGTTTTAAATCCATGTCCCATTAAGGTTCCGCCACACTAATAATCCAATGGTCTGACAGAGCTCCATACTATAATTTTATGAAGATAAGTTTAATATTGTCCTAATTTCTTTATTTTCACTTTCTTTTTCTTTTTTTCTTTTATTCAATTATTCTTTCAAATAAGTGTTTGCTAAGGGACTAGCAAAGGAAAAGCATAGGGGGATGATGAATCTGCATTTCATCATCTTTATTCATTTATTTTAGCTTAAAAACCCTTATAAAACACATGTACATAATACTAACTCCATATTCTTAATAACTTGCATCTGTATGTAAATATTGTACATGTATTACTATTTTAACCTAAAATAAATAAATGAAGAAAGAAAGGAAAAAAAGGAAAAAAAATAGGATTGTATATATGTAATAGATACAGGCTGACCCGAACCTCGAGAGAAGGTCAAGAATTGACCTGATCGACCAGGAATAAAGTAGGGGTAGATGGGGTCCTTAATCAGAAAATTAAAAAAAAGTTGTTGTAAATATTTGTATAATTACAGTATTTATTTGTGAATAAAATGACCTCCAATCAAATAACTTTCAAAATAAAAGCTATAAATAAAAATGTTTTCTAAATAATAAAAATAATTGCAAAATAAAATCATGTATAGAATAAAAGTAACCACATCCGGAAAAAGCCATAAAGCGATAATTGAAAGACAAATTCCGGCTCCAATGAACTTAGATTAAACCAAAATTAATTCCATTGTATTTTAAATAAATTATCTTTAAAATGGTTGTGGTTTCATAATTTTTAGAGTTACGGTTTGAAAGTTGGTTTCTGGGATAGTTTGTGCAATTTAACCATTTATTTGTACATATTCTATTTGTAAATACTTGTAAATATTTTTAATAATTATCTAAAATTAAAAAACTTTAAAAAAATTTAAAATAAAAAACTAATTTACTTATTTAACTATGTATATAATGTACCATATGTATATAGTATATGTATATAGTTGATATTCTTAAATAACCACCACAAAAAATTAATATTTTTTATTAAATTTAATTAAGTGACGAAAATACAAAAAAATAATTTTTACAAATAATTTTAACACTAATCCTTTCTTATCTTTATCTCATTTTATTTTTTTTCTCTTATCTCTTATCTTCATTTTTCAAATTCAATGTCCATCCGTTTATCTATTAATATGGCTCCTCCTCCCTCATTTCAACTTGATCAATCTTTGTTGAGAGGATCCTATTCTCTGAGAGTTATCTTGTCACAGAAGGGTGCCCTAGCCTCCGAGCCGTTGGGTGACAGCTAGTCGGCCTTCGTCGAGGTGATTACGACCTTTTCCGCTCATAAGGTGAGATCCATTTTTCTTCTCTTATTTTTAACCCAGGTTAATCGTAGTTTAATTTTTTGCATTTTTATTTTGTCATCATTTTTTTCTAGATATTAGAATCCATAACCACGATTCGATTCACCCGATCTGATTTTTCACCTTCACATTTCGATCTATTCGCGTTCTTACTCTACCTCACGTAATCTTCCAACTCCGGTCGCGTACCGTGGTCGGAGACACGGATTCGATCGTTCATTTCTCTGGATCCGCACCCCATTCACGACTTAAGAGATGGCCGACTAGAGTTATTTCAGGAATTGAAGGAGTTTGATTTTCACCCACCCACATTCAACCCACCCGATCCTAGGATTTTAGAGTCACCTTTCATGATTTCCATACTTGAGAAACTGAACCAGATGATGGAGCATATGAATTCGAGGATTAGCAGTTTGTTTAACATAAATACGAGCCAGAATGCTGCTCCACTATTTGAGGATATGGATTCACTTGAGGATAATCATGAGAGCTTGCAATCACCCAAAATACAAAAAAAAATGAAAAAAATTTGAAAATCCAAAAAGATTCTGGGAGACACATTATTGATTCATTTTGTGAGGAGAGGAGTCAAATGACCGATCATTTACCCACACATATATTCACACCATGTCCCAACTTTAACCCCGAGGATTCCATTATACAGACTGCTCTTGGCAATCCTGATGTAAATGCTTATTCTGACATCCTCCTTTGTATGGATGAGGTCCAAAAATTCAAAACAATGTTGACTGAACGGAAGTGTTGGCCACCATTCACGAGATTACTAAAGCCCCACTTCAACAGGCCATGACAGATTTATCTACTCCTCAACACAAGAAGAGTTAGCGAAGGAGAAGATCTGAGCGTCACATCTTGACCATGGCCATTGCCTACGCCATCTCTCACCATTTGTTTTTTAAGAAAGGGAACACTGCCATACCTCTTGTGAGTTGCTCCATATCTGACTATTCTTGTGATAACACTCTCCTTGACGGCGATTTGTCAATCAATATAATACCCTTGTCTATGGTACAATCTCTTCATCTTGGGCCTCTTAAGAAAACCAGGATGATAGTTCAATTTGCTGATGGATCTATCAAGAGGCCGAAGGGTATTCTAGAAAATGTTGCCATTCTTATTCAGGGCATGAATTTCACTTCGGATTTTATTGTAATGCCCATGGAGACCTCCACACCTGTGGAACACCCTCCAATCATCCTGGGACGGCCTTTCCTCACCTCTGCGGGATCCATTATTGATTATGGTTTAGGAGAGATTCGTTTCCGTTATGATGTAGGGAGTGATGTGTTGTCACTACACCCACTACTGACCAGAAACTTGCATCCCATGAGAGCCCGTCCGTGTTAGCCAACCCCAAGGAAATTGACCTCGATGATAATATCAGAGATTCTAGTTATATGTTGGATGATAATGAAACACAATAATTCCTCTTAAAGGAGGAAGACTCGGAAAACATAGACCTTGGAGTTCCCTCTTCTGGTAGATGCATTGATGAAATCTGCAGAATTTACACGATAGACACCTGATGAACCTCAGATTCATCACTCTAAATCTCATTTAATAATCTCAAATCCCTCAAAATCAACAGCATGTAGGCATCTATTCTGCATAATTAGCATTCATGCATGTTTTCATAAGAATTGCATTTTAGCACTAATTTCTGCACAAAATAAGAAGCCAAAATGACCTATAAATAGCCTAACTTCTCGGATTTTTAACTCATTCATGCTAACTCCAAATGACACAAAACAACCTCCACTGTGTACATATCACTAACAAGAATAAATGAAAAATACAAAAAAATAACTAACCTAAATAAGTGGGCAAAAAACCCAAGCCCTAGTTTCAGGATTTCCAGACTAAAAATCTCATATATTCCTCATCCAGTGTCTGTTTTGATCCTACTCACTTTTGAACTAATATACATTCAATTACCTTCACAACAAGACCAAGTTCAAGTGAATCGGAGCTCATATGTGAAAATTGGGTTCTGGGCCTCTTTTGTACATTTTGTATTTTAGCTAATTTTGACGTATTATTTTATATACATAATTAACCTATTTTAGTTCTTTTCTTTTTGATTTGTCTTCTTTGATAAAAGTTTTATTAAAATGCGCAAAAATCCAAATCCAAATTGAGCTTGAAATCAAAGAAACAAATTGGGTCCGAGTCTTCATTAACCACTTGTACAAAATTGGTCTTTTTCTTATTTTATTTTATTTCTTCTTTTTCTTAATTAATAAAAATCCAAAAAAATAGATTAATGTGTAATTACTTATCTTTGATTTTATTATATTTTTTAGGATTTCTATCTGGTTTAAAAATGATAAAAAAATTACAAAACCCAAAAATCAAGGCATTCTATGTACATGGGATACTCCAAAAAAATCACTTTGTGCATTTGATCGATTTTGGCTTTGATGTCTTAATGAAAGTCGTATATCTCATCAAGACGAGCAATTTTCATGAAGAAACATTTTCAATCTGAGGTTGTTTACTATTTATTTTGTATTTTACAATGTATTTATCTCTTGATTTTTCTGTTGCTGACACGTGGCAGCCACTGGGGCTGCCACGTGTCAGCCATTTTTGGCTTTTTCTAAACTTGTTTTATAAAAATAATAATTAAAAGCCGCTCACGTGCAGCGCACGTGCCGCCCCTGCACGCGCACTGCACGTGCGCTCCCCTTACCCCCTTGTCGGCCACGTAGCGCGACAGGAGCCGTCCTATCGTGCCCGATCGGACGGCCACTGCTCATCTTCCTCATCAGGCCTCCCTCCCCCTTTGGGAACTCCGATTCCCCCGTGATTTCTCCACCGTATCTCCATCTCTGATCCTCCACATCACGTATCTCGTCGCCTCCTCAAATCCCCGTGATTCTCGCCGACCCGATCCTCCATCAAATCCCTCCCTTGATCTCATTGAATCAAACCGAGCCCCCTCTGCTATTTAAACCCCCGACGCCCTCCTGAGAACGCATCCGTCGATTGCACAAGGAATAGGGTGGGCGATGAGGTGACAGGTCGTCGCCTCCCTCTTCCTCGGTGAGGTCTGGTGGCTGGCCCCACCATTGCAGCGCCACCAGTCGCGTTTGCCTTTCTCCGGTCACTCCTGGCTGTCGAGCCTACGAATCCATTGACTTCAACTTCAACGTTCATCTACTCCGCCTAACGATCTTCTCCGACAACCAACTGTTACGCCTCACCATCATCGACAATGCGACCACCGGAGATCTGCCTCTCCCTCGTCGTCCGCCGGTCGTGTGTCGGCCACGACTTCATCAATGCCACGACCTACGTCACCAATGCCTTCGCCGACCACGCATCATCTTCCTCGATTGATCTGTCTCTGACTTCATCCCCAGCGGTCCACTCCGATCAACTTCAATGCCTCCAACTCTGACAACGCCCCACTGCCTGCTCCACCACGACGCCAAGCCTCCAAGTCTCACCGGACCACTACCCCCTTCCACCGTGGTCAGACCACCCCTCCGCCTTTCTCAAACCGCCAGCGGTCGGGCTCGGAGCCCGAGACCCCAACACATGCGAGGCACGTGCGTGGGGAACATCCTCCAGTTCTCATCCCCACGAGTCACGTGCCCATCACGTGACTGCGTGGGTAATTTGCAAGCCACCCACGTTCCTCCTCCATATTGCACTTCAGCCCAGCAGTCCAAAGGGCGCGTGCTGTGCACGTGCCCCTCTGGTAATTTTGCAAAGAAACCCCCCAGTTCACGGTAATTACAAATAGGCTTCCATTATCCTTTTTTATTTATTTACTATATTATTTGACAGTTATACCTCTATGTTCCCCTATATTTTATTACTCTTCCTTACATTATTTTATTAATCCAAAAATAGCATGATGTTCATCTTTTAATTCTTTCTAGTTTGGCATATTGTGGACATTTTTGTGATCAATGGTTAATTAATAATTAATTATTTTGTGGAAATTTGCATATTTTGCCCAGTTTGTGCTCTTAATTTTGTATTTGATTAACCATTGCTCTAAAAATTCCTGAAAAATCATATTTTGTAGAATTAATTGTGTTTGACATTGTATCCAAAAAGATTTGCATTTGCAAGCATAATTTTCCATGTAAAAGTCATTTTGTATATTTTAGTTTTTTTATTTTTAATAGGTATTAGATCTTACATTTTTCAAGGTTAAGGATTTTTTTGAGATCGATCATTTAGTGATAGATCTTAGATAATTTTATTCCTTGGAAATAAATAGGTTTAATATTTATTATAATAAAATATTGAAATTCATTTTATTTGCATTTAAAATTTCATAAAAAAATTCATATTGCATCCAAATATTCCAAAAATATTACAGTGCATTCATTTCATCATATTTTGCATCGTGGCTAAGTTTCATATTTTTCGGACATCATTTGAATGTAATTTGCATTTTAGTCTCTAAAATCGGCTGAAATTGCATCTTGCATCCCTTATTTGCATTAAAAATTCCAAAAAAAAAGACAGCCTTGAAAACCGTGCATGAATTTTGATAGACATAATTCTAGGTTGTTCATTTACTTCCTTGTGATCGACCTTGGGATTTGCCCAAGTAAAATAAACATAAAACCGCATTGATTAAATTGACGAATATTATTTGTGGTTATTTTCTTGACTGATTCCGATTGCCTCCTACAACGCATGAACAACAAAATCATATTTTTACGTACGACGATAAATACACATTTTAACACAGGGAATTTCGGACTCGTCAGATGGCGTCGTTGTCAGGGAGACAAATGGCTTAGTTTTTTGTCTTGAAAATTTTTGTTCGGTTTTCTGCTTTCGGGTATTCTGACCCCCGAACTATTCATTGTAAATTCCATTTTTCCCTGTAATTTATTTTATTTTAAGCATTTATTTTTCTTATTTTTATTTTGATATATTTCTGAGTCACTCT
Organism: Ottelia alismoides; assembly: GCA_037367405.1. NCBI lineage: Eukaryota > Viridiplantae > Streptophyta > Magnoliopsida > Alismatales > Hydrocharitaceae > Ottelia > Ottelia alismoides. The sequence goes on from JAZKJV010005851.1 coordinate 90,472, forward strand.
CTTACATTCTCTCTCTTATTTTTCTTGCGAGGTACCGGCATACGTGGAGCGGTCATTCAGGAACCGAAGCATCTTCACCGACTTTTGAAAAAGCCGTAAGTAATTTAAGATAGAGTCGAGTCATGAAAGAGCGTAGAGTTTAGGATTTTAATTTCTACAATTTTTAATTTTTGTAATTAATTGCTCATTTATAGCAGTGTCCGTTTGGACTCTCGCATGTGTAAAAAGACCTCTAACTTTTTTGTGGTGTGTCGTGGCTTGTTTCACTCTCCGGTGAGGGTGGGGCCCGAATTGAGTGGCGACTAGGATAGACCTGCACATAAGGCTCTTAGAGCATTTAATTTCTTGATTGTGCTCGTAGGATCTTAAGCCACACTTCACTTTAACTGAGACGCACATAGATCGTTCAATTTAGCCAAAAAAAATTCTTCCCCGCTAATAGAACTTTCTGCTTAAGTATGGTTTTTCATCGGCTTGCATTCATTTAGAATAAATTTTAAATTTCTGTAAGTTTCGAGTGTCTTCTTGGATAGTTAGGGCTCTTTCCGGATTCCCGAGAGCATCCCACATGAAGATTGTGAGGATTCACTATAAGTCTTCTAACTGAGCATACATCATTGTTTTTCACGTGCATCGACTTTTCCCGAATTTCTCCCTCCTATTTTGTCACATAATTCTAAAAAGAAATTGGGACTGGACGGTAGACGTATATTTCTTCTCACTTAAATTCTTCAGTGATCGTCTAATTAAAATTGGGACCGCTTAGTATAGCCGATTTCAAATTAACCCATAAAATCAAGAATTTTTGCGGGAGAGCAACCCCGCCTTTGGATTATTTTACTTTTTTTTGAGTGAGTGAGAGATGACACTTGAGGCTAGAGCCCAAATCCGGATTTTCATCTTGACTACTGATTTTGCCAGAAAAGATTAGCTACTTCTTAGTGAGGATCTACGGGTAGCCGGTAAACGGTCCGTATTTCCTTAGCAGAGCGGGCGGTTTAGAGGACACTGCGTAAGGCTCCATCCTCAAGTAACACAGGTAGCCATTATATGGTCCGTACTTACACCCATACTGGCTGAAAGTAGGTGCAACTAGTCATAATAATTCGGGCCAGTCTTTACAAAAATTTCAGCACCTAAAAACTCGCTTAATTATTTTCCAAGATTGTCTTATCACCAATTAAAATTGAAAAGATAATAGCCGAACTCTTACAGCTTCATCGTGTGAGTTGGTGAACCCAGGGATTGATTTGTGTTTGTATTGGTGTGCGTGAAACGATATCGAAGATCAATAGCCGCACATTTGAAAAAATTTCTATCCTATGCAACATCTCTCTCCTTTCTTGATTCAAACCTCATCATGGAACTCTTGTCTAAAAACTCTTGCAGATCCAACGCATCATTTCTTTCCACTCTTTCAAAAATGGCTGAACATTCATCTGAAAATCCATCAGAACTATACTATAAAAATGAATTTGTCTCGTTTAGGCCCAAATCAACTACATCCTCTTCTTTAAATAATCCTTCAATATTTGAGGGAGATTTTCAACCGCGGATGAATTCCTACTCAAATCATCCGACCACACATGACCACCTACCATCTTGGACTGAACTGTCTTATTCTCGGTTTATCGCTGATGAACCATTTCAAGATCACAACACCTTTGAGTCTCATAACTGGCCAAGAAACCAAACACAGATGGATAGACCCGCACTTAATAATCATCAACGTTGGATTGACCGCAACGATCAAACCCCTATTGACCAACCTAAATATCACTCATTTGATCAACCTATACATACAGAGGACTAAACTGATGACATTGACACATGTATACCCTGTATGACTCCATTATTCGAGGATACGATCAATCATGACCATGGAAGTAGACTCTACTCGGACCAGGATTACATGCTTGAGTCAAAGCATACTGATTACGTGACCTACACATTCCCGCAAAATCCTTCCACTGAGCAGACTCCTTCCATAATTTTTGAGGAGAAATTTTCAGAAAATAATGATCACATATCGGATATTCCAAGAAACTCTCCTCACAGAACATACAAGAAAATGAAAGATGAAATTATTGAACATACACCGACTGCTCCCATGATTGATGATGAACATAATTTTGAGAATAATATTTCGAGGATAAATAAGAAATTTGAATTAATGGAGGAAAAATTCAGAAATTTTACTGACCGACTCAGTTTATTTTATGGGAACTCGAACATGAAAATGAATGAGGAAATGATTGGATCTCATGCTGAAAAATTTTAAGGATATTCAGAAACATAGGGATGATTTTGACAGTAGCACTTCTGCATATTATTCCCCTAGAAATGACTATGCCTATGACTCATACTCTGAACATCAATTCCCGACTAATCTGAGGAACACACCAACACACCACACAACAAAGAAATTACAAAAAAATGGAATATTCAAAAACACCAAAAAAATAAAAAATCTAGAAAATTTCGTAAAAATAGAGACTGAAGAAGTTCTGAAGAATTTGGATCCTGTTGTACGGGTGACGAATCCGATAATGCGGCTTTTAAGAAGTTGTTTTTATCATGTTGTGCGTTGTAGGCGGCAATCGGAAACGATCAAGAAAATACCACAAATAAGTTATTCAATTTTTAATCTCGTGGTTTTATGTTTATTTTACTTGAGCAAGTCCCAAGGTCGATCACAAGGAGGCAAAGGAACAACCTAGAATTAAGTCTATCAAAGTTCGTGTTCGGTTTTCGAGGCGATTTTTTTGGAATTTTCAATGCAATAAAGGATGCAAAATGCAAATTTAGCTTTATTTTAGGGACTAAAATGTAAATGTCAATCAAACAATGTCTGAAAAATACGAAACTTGGCCACAATGTAAACTATAATGAAATGGATGCACTGTAATTTTTTTGGAATTTTTGGATGCAATATGAATTTTTTATGGATTTTTAAATGCAAACAAAATGATTTTTAATATTTAATTTTAATAAATATCAAACCTACTTATTTTCGAGAATCAAAATTATCTAAGATCTATCACTAGGTGACGGATCTCAGAAAAATCCTAAACCTCGAAAATGTGGGGTTTAATACCTACTAAAAATTAAATACTAAAAGATGCAAAATGATTTTTACGGGACAAATTATGCATGTAAATTCAATTCTTTTTGGGCACAATGTTAAGAATAATTAACTCTACAAGATGTGATTTTTCAAGAATTTTTAGAGCAATGGTTAATTAACTGTGAATTTCAGAGCAAGAAATGGGTAAAATACGCCAATTTTCATAAAACAATTATTTATTAATTAACCATCCGTCACAAAAATACCCACAACATGTCGACGTATAGAGAGTCAATTAACAAACATCATGATATTTTTAGATTGATAAAATAATGTAAATAAGATGTTCAAACTGAGGGGGAACACAGGGGTCCAGATGCAAATATAATAAATAAAAGAAATAAAGAAAACTGCAGTGGGGGGACTTGTTTGCAATTACCAATAATCGGAGGGCTCTTCTGCAAATTTCCCAAGGGAGCACGTGCCTTGCGCGTGCTCCTTGGGCGGCTGGACTGAGGCGCAAATAAGGCGGAACCCGGGGGCGTCACTGTAATTAACCCACAGGGTCACGTGCCGAGCACGTGATCCGTGGGATCGCTGACGTAATGCCGACGTCGTCCCCCCGCGCACGTGCGGCTCACGTGCGGGGGGTCTCGGGCCTGGCGCCCGGCCTGGCGAGGCAGAAGGTGGCGGTGGCGCTGGGTTGCGTGGCTGGAGAACCACCGCCTCCTTCGGTGGTTGGGCGAAGGTGGAGCGGAGGTGGTCCGGCGTTGAACTCCTGGCGCAAGGCCAAGGCGGAGGTGACGCGGAGCTGTTTGGGGACGGAGGCGGTGATGGGTCGTAGTCGATGAAGCTTTGGCGTTTGAGAAGACGATGCGCTGGAGCCGATGGGGTGCGTGTCGAAGACGAAGGGGCGAAGCCGGAGGTGGTGGCTGACACACGGCCGTGGGGCGTCGAGGGCATAGCAGCGATGGCGAACGGAGTCGGAGGCGGTGATGGCGACGTGTCTTGATGCGGATGAGGAGGAGCTTCAGGCGGTTGCTGGTGGTCGGTGAGGTGGAGACGGTGGTCTCGGATGTGGAGCAGGCGAGATGGCGAGATAGAGAGAGGGAGAGGAAGAGAGAGAGAGAGAGGAAGAGAGAGAGAGAGAGGGTATACCTGGGAGAAGGCTCGACGGCGTTGGGAGTGGCCGGAGCGAGCAGCGGCGCGGCGGGGCGGAGCTGCGGTGAGGAGATGGACTCCTCGGATCACGCCGACGAAGAGGGGGCCTCGCGGGTGTCACGATCGGAGGTGGAGCTCTGGATGAAGATCGGCGGATGGGTTTTGAGGGAGGCGGCGGTGGTTCTTAAATAAGAGGGGCTACCGGCAGGGTTTGGCATCGAGGATGCGAGATCGATGATTGGACGAGATGAGATTTGATTTGATCGGAATGAGGGCGGCGACGAATGGATTGATCGGAACTGGAAGGGGCGAGATACGCGCGAGATCGGAAGAGATCGGGAAGATCCGTGGGCGGCGCGTGATTCTCGGAGGCGGCGGAGGTCCCGATTGGGAAGGGGGGCTGATTGGGGACGATGAACAGGCACCGTCTGATCGGCCGAGATCGGGCGGTCCTGCTCATGCCACGTGGCAGGCAAAAAAGGGGGCGCCGGTGGAGGCATGTGCGGAGCACGTGCCTGGGGAGGCACGTGCGACGCACGTGCGTCCTTTTTATTTTTATTTTTAATTTTTTTTTTAAAAAAAATTTAATTAAAAAACGATTTATAAAAAGGCTAAAAATGGCTGACACGTGGCGGCACCAGGTGCTGCCACGTGTCAGCACCAGAAAATTCGAAAATAAAAGATTTTGTAAATTCGATAAAAAATAGTAAATGACCTCGGATCGAAAAACTTTCTTCACGAAAATTGCTCGTCTCGATGAGATCTACAACTTTCATGAAGACATCAAACCCAAAATCGATCATTTGCACAAAGTGAATTTTTGGGGTATCCTATGTACATAGAATACCTTGATTTTTGGGTTTTATAATTTTTTTGTCATTTTTAACCAAGATAAAAATCCGGAAAAATTACGGTAAAATCAGAGATAAATAAAGACACCTTAATCTAATTTTTTTGGATTTTTATTAATTAAGAAAATATATACATAAAATAAAGGTCAGAAAACCGCGAAACATACAATGTACAAAAGAGGCCCAAAACCCAACTTTCACATATGAGCTCCGATTCACTTGAACTTGGTCTTGTTTTGAAGGTAATTGAATGCACATTAGTTCAAAAGTGAGTAGGATTAAATTGGACACTGGATGGGGAAGATATGTGGCTTTTAGTCCGAAAATCCTGAAATTAGGGTTTGGGTTTTTGGTCCACTTATTTGGGTTAGTTATTTTTTTGTATTTTTCCTTTATTCTTATTAGTGATATGTACACAGTGGAAGTAGTTTTGAGTTATTCGGAGTTAGCATGAATGTGTTAAAAATCTGGGAAGTTAGGCTTATTTACAGGTCATTTTGGCTTGGATTTTTGGCTTCTTATTTTGTGCAGATTTTTGTGCTAAAATGCAATTCTTATGGAAACATGCATGAATGCTAATTATGCAAAATAGATGCAAGAATGCTGTTGATTTTTAGGGATTTGAGCTTAATAAATGAGATTTAGAGTGATGAATACGAGATTCATCATCCCCCTATACTTAAACCATGCTTGTCCCTGAGCATAAAAAAGAAATGCCATGAGGTGAAATGAGATTGGGTTCCATACCAAGACCATGAGCTGAAGGTGAAAGTAAGCCTAAACTCAACCTTTGGATTATTTGTGTGTCGGAACTTCTGTGAGACAGAATTTTAAAATCAACAGCCCTCAAGTTCTACACATCATTTCTACAGTTTCGGCTTAGAAGTCATCTTAGATCAATCATCTTCCCAAAGTATACTCTTTGAACATTGAATAACCGACTCTTGTGTGTGAAATATTTTAGCTCTTCCCACCCAGAATGCCGGACTACTGCACAAGCCTCCTCTCCAATAACTCGTCCTCGGGGAGTCAGGTATTTCCTTCTAAGGTCTGTCACGCTGTGTTCACAATCGAATTGGGGGGAGAAGATAGAAGAATGAGAAAAGAACTGGAGGGTGGCCAGTGTAGTCACCTCTCCTTGTGAAGATGGCCAGTGTAGCCGAGTCTCCACCAAGATCTGTAGGTTTCTGGAAGCTTGGACCTTTTTGGTCAGATTTTATTTGGTAGTTGCTTCTTTGTATTTGGAATTTTTGGTGGTTCTGCTTGGATCTTGTTGTGCCCCTACGGATATAGAATCTTTTGTTTCCGTACATTTTTTGGGGTCTTAGAAAAAATTGTGCCCAGCCGTCCATCCCTTTTCCGAAGCTTTATTTCAACCCGTACTCCGGTCTTTAGATTTCCACGCTACCAGAAAAGAAACTCACACAGTCTTCCAACATCCCGTCTGAGTTGAGCTAAGTGCATAGTGCGAGAGTACAAATTAATTCCCTATTCCAGAGTTGTACTCAGAATGAAGAGACCAGGTTAGACACTAAGAGTCAAACGCTGTACATTGTCATGTGGAACTCAAAGAATTAAGTCAAAGACCTGAAGACTCAAAAATCCTATTTCTCGGTGAAGTTCCTCTGAAAATTAGGTGGATTAAGATTAAGTCCAGACCACTCTCGGTTTCGGCTCATAACTCGGTTCAGAACCCAAAGACTTTTCACATATGCAAATGCGATGCTTGATGAAATGCGAGTGTGTGAAATGCAGACACTTTTTTTGTTTTTGATTTTTTTGTTTTTTTATGCAAAGGATTTTTGTTGTTTGTTTGTTTGTTTTCTTCTTCTTCTTTTTTATGCAAAAAATGAATAAGAAGCCATTTTTTTTCAAAGATTTTGGGTGTAGTCAGTGTTAGTGGAAAAAACATTTTTTTTCTTTTTTTTTGTTTTTAAGAAAAACCCACCCCGTAAATACATATAGACTTACGTGAAAGTACGAGGTATGGCTAAAATATATACATAGTATATATACAGACCCCCCTATACTTAGCGAGTGCTGTGTCCTCAGAGCACAAGAAGCGTAAAGAAGACATAGCTCGGGCTAAGCGTAAGAGAGTGAAAAAGAAAAAGAAAAAGAAAAGGATTTACAAAAATCGCCCCCCTATACTTAGACCGTGAATAGTCTAAGTATAGAAGAAGAGCGGAAAAGAAAAGAAAAAGAAAAAGAAGCGGTCAGGGTATGTGAATGAGGGAAATGGTATATACAGATGGCATCGGTCCCCCCCTATACTTAGGCCTTGGCCTAAGTAGAGGAAGAAGCTGTACAAGGAGATCGATGTGTTGGGGAGGGGGGGTGGGTCTGATCTGATATATCGTCAATGTCCGTGCTTTGTGTGAAATAGATGACCTCAACTTGCACTGTATGTTCTTTGGATGATTCTATGTATGGCTTCAGTAATTGTCCATTCACTGAGAAAGGTTGTGCGTCATCTTTGAGTTCTGCAATGTCCACACTTCCATTGGTATGCACATCGATGACAACATAGGAACCGTCCATTTCGATTTCAGTTTCCCATGAAAAATCTTTAATCGAGCATTAAACAACCATACTTTCTGCCCAGGGACAAAGGTTTTATCTCGAATGTGTCTATCATGCCATTTCTTGACCTTGTCCTTATAAATCACACTGTTGTCATATGCTCGGTTTCGGATTTCAATTAGCTCATTCAGGTTTAGGTCTCGACATAATTTCCCAAGGTGACAACTCCAGTTCAACTTTTTGATTGCCCATTCAGATTTGTGAATCAGTTCAGCAGGAAGATGGCAAGGTTTGCCATAGATCATCCTAAAAGGTGAAGTGTCGAGTGGTGTTTTATAAGCTGTCCTATAGGCCCAAAGAACTTGATCCAACAGTTTTGACCAATCCTTCCTATCAGGACGAACCAACTTTTGAAGTATGATCTTCACTTCTCGATTAGAAACTTCTGCCATGCCATTAGATTGAGGATGATAAGGGTTGGCTATTCTATGTTCAAATTTGTACTCCTTAGCCAAAGATCTCATTTCCCTGTTCACAAAGTGGCTACCTCCATCAGAGATCAAAACTTTTGGTATCCCGAACCTTGCAATGATATTATCCTTGATAAACTTACAGACGGTTTTGCTGTCTGCGGTTCGGGTCGGGATAGCCTCTACCCATCTAGACAAATAATCAACCGCTAACAAGATGTACTCAAATCCATTGCTATTGGGAAAGGGACCCATAAAATCAATCCCCCATGCATCAAAAACATCACAGAAAATCATTGGTTGCATGGGTATTTCGTCTCTATATCCAACGGTCCCTCCCATCCTTTGACAAATCGGGCAAGACCGTACAAAATCATTAGCATCACGAAATAAGGTCTGCCAGTAAAATCCACATTGGAGTACCTTGTGTGCGGTTCTCTTTCCCGAATGGTGCCCTCCAGCATCGAGAGTGTGACAATGTGTGAGGACACTCTGGTATTCTTCCTGAGGAATACATCTTCTCCAGAAACAATCCGCTCCTTCATAGAAAAGGAAAGGATCGTCCCAATGGTATTTTCTTGAATCCGACTTTAGTTTTTCAATCATTTTCTTTGTCCAACCAGAGGGAACCTTCTTGGAGACAAGATAATTCACGATGTTGGAATACCATGGGGTTGAATCAATAGTGCAAACAGATTCGTCTGGAAAAGTCTCTTTAATAGGTCCAGTATCAGGATAATCATTTTTCTCAATTCGGGAAAGGTGATCAGCAACAACATTCTTTATTCCAGGTTTATCTTTGATCTCCAAATTAAATTCCTGGATTAACAAAATCCATCTCAAAAGTCGTGCCTTGGCATCTTTCTTATCCATGAGGTATCTAATTGCAGTATGATCCGTGAAAATTGTCACCTTGGAGCCCAATATATATGATCTGAATTTTTCAAGGGCCCAAACAACCGCGAGCATTTCCTTTTCAGTCACTGTATAATTTTTCTGTGCAGGATCCAATACTTTGCTCGCGTAGTGAATCGCATAAGGGATTCCGTCCCGTCTTTGTCCAAGCACAGCTCCGACCGCAAAATCCGATGCATCAGTCATGATCTCAAAGGGAAGAGACCAGTCAGGAGCTTGTAATATCGGCGATTCACAGATTTTCTTTTTCAGGAGCTCGAAGGCCTCAAGACACTTGTGATTTACAATAAACTCGGTGTCTTTTCCTAAGAGCTCAGTCAGTGGGCGGGCGATCTTTGAAAAATCAGGGATAAACCTTCGATAAAATCCAACATGCCCTAGAAAAGACCGCACTGACTTGACGTTGGTTGGTGGCTCAAGTTTCTTGATCACATCCACCTTGGCAGGGTCGACCTCCATTCCCTTTCTGGAGATGACATGCCCCAACACGATACCCTCAGTCACCATAAAGTGACTTTTCTCCCAAGAGAGTACTAAATTAACCTCCCTGCATCTTTTGAGGACTCGGTCCAAGTGCGCTAAACATGTATCAAATGAATCTCCCAAGAGAGTACTAAATTAACCTCCCTGCATCTTTTGAGGACTCGGTCCAAGTGCGCTAAACATGTATCAAATGAATCACCATGGACCGAGAAGTCATCCATGAAGACTTCCAGGAAATCACCCACCATTTCGGCAAATACGGCAATCATGCACCGCTGAAATGTGCCTGGGGCATTACAAAGCCCAAATGGCATGCGCTTGAAAGCGTAGGTACCGAAGGGACATGTAAATGTGGTTTTTTCCTGATCCTCGGGAGCAATAGCTACCTGATTGTAGCCAGAGTACCCATCAAGAAAACAGAAGAATGCTTTCCCTGCAAGTCTCTCCAAGATTTGATCAATAAATGGCAGTGGAAAGTAATCTTTCTTGGTCGCAGCATTCAGGCGCCTGTAATCGACACAGACACGCCACGACGTGGGTACTCGGGTCGCGATCTCAACCCCTTCCTCGTTGGTGACCATCTGGATTCCCGACTTCTTCGGGACGACATGAAGGGGGGCCACCCACTTGGAGTCAGAGATGGGGTATATGAAACCTGCTTTGCACCATTTCTCTATCTCTTTCTTAACCACTTCCCAAAGATTGGGGTTTAGTCTTCTTTGAAATTCACGGGAAGGCCTTGCATTATCCTCAACATAAATTTGGTGCGAGCAGAGAGCAGGGTTGATTCCGACGAGATCCGACACAGTCCAACCGATGGCTTTTCGATTTCGCTCAAGGACTTCTAGAAGCTTAGATTCTTGATCCATGGTTAATGATGAGCTGATGATGACAGGGAATTTATCTTTGGGTCCATTGAGAAATGCATACTTCAGGGTGGGAGGGAGAGGTTTCAGCTCTGGTAAATCTGAATCATCAATCAAATCTAGCTGAAGGTCTTTTAAGTCTGGCTCAGTGATTGTTGGTGGGTGATCATTCTGTGAGATGCTAGCCAGTGGTCTTGAAGGAAAGTGAGTCGGATCGCAAATGTAGTGCGGTAATTCAGCCAAAGCCGCGTCCGACTCATCATTGATTTTTTTCGAAGAGGATGGGATGGAACAATCCGAAAGGAGTTCTATGTCATCAAGATTGTACAGGTGTTCAGATTTGTCAGGTAAAAGATCGCACACTGCATGGCGCATTGTTGCTTCTTCTGATGCGAGGGTATCCATGTGAAGATCTGGCAGTTGGTCCCAAGGTCCGGTAGTTCTAATCAGATTACACTCAGATGTTTCAGCCTCTTCAGTGGTGGATTCGGAATCGGGTCTTTGCCACTTTGTTTGTCTCATTTCCAGATCCACTTCTCCATTTAGGGAGCGGAATTTCATCATTCCGGTGCCGTAATCGAATACAGCCTTGGCGGTTCGTAAGAATGGTCTTCCCAAAATGATTAGCGACTCTTTCCAATGGTTCGGGGTCTCCATGTCAAGAACAGTGAAGTCTACTTTGTATTCAGTACCCTCAACCATAATGATAACATTTTTCACTTCTCCCTTAGGTCTTTTAGTGGATTTGTCAGCGAATTGGAGTATAGATAGCGATTTCTGAAGAGGTCCTAACTCCAATCGGTAATATAAGGCCAAGGGGAGAAGATTGATGGAAGAACCATTGTCAAGAAGTGTGCGTGCGAATGCGATACCGCCAATGCGACTTTCCACATAATGAGCACCCAGATCTCTTTTCTTCCTTGGTAAATGCTGGTTTCTCACACATTTGGTAGTGGCCACTGTCAGAACATGAGTCTCCACAAATTGGTTTGTTTTCTTTGTGCAGGTCCGGGTAGGAGTACATTTCATTTTCAGATATTTCTGGAATGCAGGGTTACTGGCCACATATTGATCAAAGGGCACTTTTACGGTGATGTTTTGTTTACAAAATTTTTCCATCACTGGGTCACTCTGGATAGTTTTCTTTTGTCTTCCCTTCTTAAGCGCATGGGGAAAAGGAATGGAAGCATTTGAGACAGGAGAGAGATATCCAGAATTATAAATAAGAGCATCTTTATTGAATTTGGAGTTCTTATTACAATCATAATGTTCTGGATTATCATCATGTTGCTGAAATAGTGACAAAGGTATTTTCGCAGCAACTAGAGGTTCAAGGTCCTCTTTATTCTTCATAGATGCTTTTCACTTCCTTCGGGCAGAAATCCTCGGGTGTCCTTTGTCTTCATCCTCAGAAGTATCCTCCGGTTGATCTTCTGAGTCATGTTGGTCAGCTTCCTTCGCCCGGTCAGGTACGACCACGGTCCTTCCGCTCCTGAGGGACATGGCATTGATATTGTTAAACGAAAGGGTCTCGTAGTCAGATGTGGAAAAGTCTGAGTAATATACCTGATTGTTGTGTTGAGATGATTGCGTTTTGTTCAAGCTATTGGGGTTAGCTTGAACTTGAGCGGGAATAGCTGTGACAGGTGCAGTCTGTTCTTCCTTCCAACGGGATAGACGATTAACATCTACCCGTAGGTCGTACAGTTCACTCCGGAAGCTGCGAATTTCCTCCAGCATTTGTCTTTGGATATCAATCGAGTCTTCTGGAGGTTTGGATGATCGAGATGCTTGATTTGGAGCTTGATATTGCTGACGATGTTGTTGAGGCTGGGTCTGACGGTCTTGTGGCTGCTGCTGCCTTGAGGACTGATTGTGTTGTGGAGCGGCATTGTATGAGTTGGGTGGACGCTAATACTGCTGACGGTCCCCCAGATTACCCTGTCGGGTATTATCCTGTGTGTACCAAATGCCGTTTATCTCGAAAGTCAGAGGCGGGGCTTCTACGACTGTCTCAGCTGGAGGGGGTGATTGCTGGGAAGGTTGGACGTAGGATTGGTCCTGAGTCCACGGTAGCGGTTGTCCAGAGCCTGGCTGCTCTTGGACATGATGCACATGATAAATTGGGACCGTAGGAGCAGTAGGCATCCCAAGCTTGGACACCTTCTCAGTGAGCTCCTCCATTTGTTTTGGAAATTGAGAGAGTCGGTTGTCGATGTCGTTCACTCTTTTATCCACAATTGTTAATTTGTCTGTGATGATGTTCATGTTGGGCAGCAAGTCCTCTGCTATTTCTGCAACAGTTTGTTTTCCTCCTTTGGCTTGATAGTTGTTCAGTGAATCAGTGTAAGATCTACTGGCAATTTGTGAACGGCTAGTCTCCGCCATTTGCTCCAGAATTTTCCAGACGGTATCAGCTCCTCGGGATGTGTAATTTCCTCCACAAGCAGCACTGACTAAACCCTGAGTCCCATGGTTAAGGCCAGAATAGAGAGATTGGACCAGGATGTTGTTATCTAGGTCATGGCAGGGACATTTCTGCAGCAGATCTTTGAATCTATCCCATGCATCACAAAGTGGTTCATTAGGCATCTGAGAGAAGCTAGTGATGCGAGTCCTCATTTGATTGGTTCGACTCAGAGGGTAAAATTTCTTCAAGAAGAGATTCTTGAACCTATCATTGGTGGTCACTGTCACTCCCAAATTTTTCACCCAGTAATCTGCCTTACCCTTTAAGGCGAAAGGTAATGCAGTGAGACGGATATAGTCTTGGCTGACTTGTGGGTGCCTCTGATTAGAACAGATTAGCTCCAAATCACGCAGGAATTCATAAGGTTCTTCATCCGAATTTCCATGAAATTGTGGTAATTGATTTATGAAGTGTGGCTTCAGTTCATGGTGAACCTCAGGTTGAGGTGGCTGCAAGTAATTTATGACCCTATACTGCCCGGGATTATATGCAGCTTCCATTGGTGGTTCTCCTTCTGCATTCATTCTTTCCAATTGTTCCCTCATCAAATTTTGCTGCTGCTCAGATGCAGCCAGTCTTGCGAGAATCAGTTGCATCGGATCTTCATTTTGGTCATCTTCGGGATTGTTCCTCCTTGGAGCCATTTTTTGAATGTTCTTCTTTTCACCTTCAGATTGTGAAAAATAGGAGTCAATAGTTTGAAGAGAATTATTAGATGAAAAGTCCAGGGGAAGGTGTTCCTGAACCCAAGGTGGTTCTGAGTAAGAGAGGTTCAGATCATTTGGAAAATTTGTGGTAGTCAGAAAGGGGTTCGCTGAGTCCGAACAGAAATTTCCACAATTTTCCATTCTTGAAATTGAGAGATGTTGATCAAATCAAACACAATACAAAGGTTGTTTCACCAACTCACACAATGAAGCCGTAAGAGTTCGGCTATTATCTTTTCAATTTTAGTTGATGATAAATTCAATCTTGCAAATCGTTTAGACGAGCTGTTTAGGTTTGGAGCTGGGCTCTATCCTAGTGTGCGTTTCTCTCCTCGCTGCAAGATAAATCAAACAATGTCGGGGTTGCTCTCCCGCAAAAATTCTTGATTTTATGGGTTCTTTGAGATCAGATTTATTTAGCAGTCCCGATTTTAATGAGGTGATCACTGAAAAATTAGATGAGCACAAGTACACGTCTACCGTCCAGTCCCAATTTCCTTTAAAGTTATGTTATAAAACAAGAGGGAGGAATTCGAGAAAAGCCGATGCATGCGGAAAACTATGATGAATGCTCAGTGAGAAGACTTACAGTGAATCCTCGCAATCTCCATGTGGGATGCTAGACAGAATTTTAAAAATTTATTCTAAATGAAATGCAAGCCGATGGAAAACCGCACCTAAGCAGAAAGTTCTATTAGCGGGAAGAATTGATTTAAATTTTTGGCTAAATTGAACGATCTATGTGCGTCTCGATTAAAGTGTAGTGTGGCTTAAGATCCTACGAGCACAAGCAAAAATATAAATACTCTGAGAGCCGTATGTGCAGGTCTATCCTATTCGCCACTCAAGTCGGGCCCCACCCTCGCCGGAGAGTGAAACAGGCCACGACACACCACAGAATAAAGTCAGAGGTCTTTCTACACACGCGAGAGTCCAAACGGACACCGCTATAAATGAGCAAAAATTAAAAGTGCAAAAATTAAAAACCTAGACTCTACGCTCTCTCACGACTCGACTCGATCTTAAATTAATTGCGGTTTTTGCAAGAGTCGGTGAAGTTGCGTTGGTTATTGAAAACCGCTCCACGTACAAGGTACCTCGCAAGAAAAATAAGAGAGAAAATGTAAGAGAGTGACTCAAAAATATATGAAAAAATAAAGGCTGAAAAATAAATTGCAGGAAAATGAAAATGAAATTTACAATGAAAAATTCGGGGGTCAGACTACCCGAATGCGGAAAACCGAATAAAAAATTTTTAGACAAAAATCTAAGCCGTTTGCCTCCCCGGCAACGGCGCCATCTGACGAATCCGATAATGCGGCTTTTAAGAAGTTGTTTTTATCGTGTTGTGCGTTGTAGGCGGCAATCGGAAACGATCAAGAAAATACCACAAATAAGTTATTCAATTTTTAATCTCGTGGTTTTATGTTTATTTTACTTGGGCAAGTCCCAAGATCGATCACAAGGAGGCAAAGGAACAACCTAGAATTAAGTCTATCAAAGTTCGTGTTCGGTTTTCGAGGCGATTTTTTTTGGAATTTTCAATGCAATAAAGGATGCAAAATGCAAATTTGGCTTTATTTTAGGGACTAAAATGTAAATGTCAATCAAACAATGTCCAAAAAATACAAAACTTGGCCACAATGTAAACTATAATGAAATGGATGCACTGTAATTTTTTTGGAATTTTTGGATGCAATATGAATTTTTTATGGATTTTTAAATGCAAACAAAATGATTTTTAATATTTAATTTTAATAAATACCAAACCTACTTATTTTCGAGAATCAAAATTATCTAAGATCTATCACTAGGTGACGGATCTCAGAAAAATCCTAAATCTCGAAAATGTGGGGTTTAATACCTACTAAAAATTGAATACTAAAAGATGCAAAATGATTTTTACGGGACAAACTATGCATGTAAATTCAATTCTTTTTGGGCACAATGTTAAGAATAATTAACTCTACAAGATGTGATTTTTCAAGAATTTTTAGAGCAATGGTTAATTAACTGTGAATTTCAGAGCAAGAAATGGGTAAAATACGCCAATTTTCACAAAACAATTATTTATTAATTAACCATCCGTCACAAAAATACCCACAACATGTCAACGTATAGAGAGTCAATTAACAAACATCATGCTATTTTTAGATTGATAAAATAATGTAAATAAGATGTTCAAACTGAGGGGGAACACAGGGGTCCAGATGCAAATATAATAAATAAAAGAAATAAAGAAAACTGCAGTGGGGGGACTTGTTTGCAATTACCAATAATCGGAGGGCTCTTCTGCAAATTTCCCAAGGGAGCACGTGCCTTGCGCGTGCTCCTTGGGCGGCTGGACTGAGGCGCAAATAAGGCGGAACCCGGGGGCGTCACTGTAATTAACCCACAGGGTCACGTGCCGAGCACGTGATCCGTGGGATCGCTGACGTAATGCCGACGTCGTCCCCCCGCGCACGTGCGGCTCACGTGCGGGGGGTCTCGGGCCTGGCGCCCGGCCTGGCGAGGCGGAAGGTGGCGGTGGCACTGGGTTGCGTGGCTGGAGAACCACCGCCTCCTGCGGTGGTTGGGCGGAGGTGGAGCAGAGGTGGTCCGGCGTTGAACTCCTGGCGCAAGGCCAAGGCGTAGGTGACGCGGAGCTGGTTGGGGATGGAGGTGGTGATGGGTCGTAGTCGATGAAGCTTTGGCGTTGGAGAAGACGACGCGCTGGAGCCGATGGGGTGCGTGTCGAAGACGAAGGGGCGAAGCCGGAGGTGGTGGCCGACACACGGCCGTGGGGCGTCGAGGGCGTAGCAGCGACGGCGAGCAGAGTCGGAGGCGGTGATGGCGACGTGTCTTGATGCGGATGAGGAGGAGCTTCAGGCGGTTGCTGGTGGTCGGCGAGGTGGAGACGGTGGTCTCGGATGTGGAGCAGGCGAGATGGCGAGATAGAGAGAGGGAGAGGAAGAGAGAGAGAGAGAGGAAGAGAGAGAGAGAGAGAGAGAGAGGGTATACCTGGGAGAAGGCTCGACGGCGTTGGGAGTGGCCGGAGCGAGCAGCGGCGCGGCGGGGCGGAGCTGCGGCGAGGAGATGGACTCCTCGGATCACGCCGGCGAAGAGGGGGCCTCGCGGGTGTCACGACCGGAGGTGGAGCTCTGGATGAAGATCGACGGGTGGGTTTCGAGGGAGGCGGCGGTGGTTCTTAAATAAGAGGGGCTACCGGCGGGGTTTGGCATCGAGGATGCGAGATCGATGATTGGACGAGATGAGATTTGATTTGATCGGAATGAGGGCGGCGGCGAATGGATTGATCGGAACTGGAAGGGGCGAGATACGCGCGAGATCGGAAGAGATCGGGAAGATCCGTGGGCGGCGCGTGATTATCGGAGGCGGCGGAGGTCCCGATTGGGAAGGGGGGCTGATTGGGGACGATGAACAGGCACCGTCCGATCGGCCGAGATCGGGCGGTCCTGCTCATGCCACTTGGCAGGCAAAAAAGGGGGCGCCGGTGGAGGCACGTGCGACGCACGTGCATCCTTTTTATTTTTATTTTTATTTTTATTTTTTTTTAAAAAAAAAATTTTAATTAAAAAACGATTTATAAAAAGGCTAAAAATGGCTGATACGTGGCGGCACCAGGTGCTGCCACGTGTCAGCACCAGAAAATTCGAAAATAAAAGATTTTGTAAATTCGATAAAAAATAGTAAATGACCTCGGATCGAAAAACTTTCTTCACGAAAATTGCTCGTCTCGATGAGATCTACAATTTTCATGAAGACATCAAACCCAAAATCGATCATTTGCACAAAGTGAATTTTTGGGGTATCCTATGTACATAGAATACCTTGATTTTTGGGTTTTATAATTTTTTGTCATTTTTAACCAAGATAAAAATCCGGAAATTACGGTAAAATCAGAGATAAATAAAGACACCTTAATATATTTTTTTTGGATTTTTATTAATTAAGAAAATATATACATAAAATAAAGGTCAGAAAACCGCGAAACATACAATGTACAAAAGAGGCCCAAAACCCAACTTTCACATATGAGCTCCGATTCACTTGAACTTGGTCTTGTTTTGAAGGTAATTGAATGCACATTAGTTCAAAAGTGAGTAGGATTAAATTGGACACTGGATGGGGAAGATATGTGGCTTTTAGTCCGAAAATCCTGAAATTAGGGTTTGGGTTTTTGGTCCACTTATTTGGGTTAGTTATTTTTTTGTATTTTTCCTTTATTCTTATTAGTGATATGTACACAGTGGAAGTGGTTTTGAGTTATTCGGAGTTAGCATGAATGTGTTAAAAATCTGGGAAGTTAGGCTTATTTACAGGTCATTTTGGCTTGGATTTTTGGCTTCTTATTTTGTGCAGATTTTTGTGCTAAAATGCAATTCTTATGGAAACATGCATGAATGCTAATTATGCAAAATAGATGCAAGAATGCTGTTGATTTTTAGGGATTTGAGCTTAATAAATGAGATTTAGAGTGATGAATACGAGATTCATCAACGGGAAGCACTAGAAAAGAAACAAATTTTTGAACTTCCCTTTATAAAGGCCATTGAATACTTCCCCGGCCTTAAAGGATTTGTAATGGACAAATTAATGATCAAAAAGTCAGGCAGGACTAGAACAAAGACCGAAAGACATATTTTGTCAATGGCCTCCTTCTTGGTGTTGAGGAGAAAAACCAAGAGCCGCATAGTGAAGCAGTTGCCTAGATTTGACTGTGAAATCAAAGACACAATCTTCACCCATGCTCGGATTGATGACGATTCACCGATCAATATCCTCCCAACCTTTATATTTCACAAACTCAAACTCGGACCGATCATGAAAATACGAGAGATTGTGCAATTGGCAGACCGATCAATAAAGAGGCCAAGAGGAATCATTTCTGTCATCATGAAATTCCAAGGTGCTCCGCTCAAAGTAGAATTCACGATCATTGATATTGAGCATCAAGGAGAATTCACCCTGTCTCCAATTATTCTCGGAAAACCATTCTTAGCATTGTCAAAGGCAATTATTGATTGTGAGACTCGGAAAATCAATTTTAAAGCATTGGAAGCACTTAGATTTGACACTGTCTTTGAGGAACCACGATCTTTTGAGGAAACCAATGAAGTCCCCGACAGACGCAACCATGAAGAAGTAGAAGAGCCCTACCCCGCTATGACACCTGAGATAGCGGTTGTTGATGAGACTATTGGTTTAGATGATCTCCCCCTTCTCCCTTCCCAGTCGCTCTTACCATGGAGAATCAAGTATATGAATCATATGATCCAGAGACTTATGCATGGTCACACCCTGGGTCAACCTATGCTGACTACATGGATTACATCAACTTGACACAGGAATGCTCCAATGTCAAATCAATTGAGAACGAACATGCAGAGACTCCCCCTAGTTTTTTGATTCCCGCGGATCCAAAATAGACAAAAAAATCTTCTATAATCCTGAGACATATGCATGGTCGTACCCTTGAGCAACATTCTCTGAATATCTTGACCAAATCATCCCAAATAGAGAGTGCACCAACAGTCAGGAGACTAAGAACAAACACGCAGGCCAAATACCAACCGAGGAGAAGAATTCCAATGGCTATTCATCTGGATACTCAAGTGAACCAACACCTTCACGAGGCAAGAAAAAGAGAGTCACATTTGACCATTCAGAAGAGGAATCAGTTGATGATCCCTCATCAGGTCCGGAAAAGGTAGTCTACATGAGTGAAGTCTGTTCGGCAGCTCTAAAGCCATATCTTCGCAAGGATTCAAAATTCAATTCTTGTTGGACAACTCTCGTTCCTAAATATTACTCATCCAAAGTTGATGCTCCTGCCTTCTACAAGTACACTGGAATTATTTCTTGTGAGCTGACTGAGACTGGTGCTTCTGAGTATTCATCTGAGGACAAACCGATTGATCTTAAAAAGAAACGAATCTTGAGGAAACAATTGAAGAAACAAAAAGACATGAATATATGGAGTGTGTCAACTTTCAAATACTATTCCTCTGAGGATAATTCCGATGATGGATATCTTTCATCTGACTCAAACACTTCATCCACTATCCATCATGACTTTTCTGAGGATGGCACTGATAATAGTTGGGAATCATATGCTCCATCTCCAACTCATTACGTTCTCCCACCGTAGGCTCACAAGAAGATTAGACGAAAACCGCCTTAATGATCGGCTACCCACCCTCCCCCCCTCCCATGACAACATCGGTCTCCTTGTATAGCTTCTTCCTCTACTTAGGCCAAGGCCTAAGTATAGGGGGGGCCGATGCCATTTGTATATACCATTTCCCTCATCGCACTTCTATCTCTCGATCGCTCAATATCCACCCTTCTTTTATACTTAGGTTGACCAGAGCCTAAGTATAGGGGGAAACAACATCAACCTGTATATAATCTCCTCATTCACATACCCCGATCACTTCATTTTTTCCGCTCTTCTTCTATACTTAGATTGTTCACAGACTAAGTATAGGGGGACGGTTATGTAAATCTTATTCTTTTTCTTTTCCTTTTTCACTCTCTTACGCTTAGCCCAAGCTATGTCTTCTTTACGCTTCTTGTGCTCTGACGACACAGCACTCGCTAAGTATAGGGGGGTATGTATATATACTTTGTATATATTTTATGCATATCTCGTACTTACGCGTAAGTCTATATGTATGGGTAATCTTTAAAAAAACAAAAAAAAAGACAAAAAGAAAAAAAAGAAAAAAAAAAGAGTTTTGCTACTAACACTAGTTGTGCCCAAAATTTTTGAAAAAAATGGCTTCTTATTCATTTTTGCAAAAAAAAACAAAAAATCCCTTGCATTAAAAAAAGAAAAAAAATTGTGTCTGCATTTTACACACCTGCACTTCATCCAGCATCACATTTGCATATGTGAAAAGTCTTTGGTTTCTGAACCGAGTTATGAGCCGAAACCGAGAGTGGTCTGGACTCGACCTCAATCCACCTAATTTTCAAAGGAACTTCACCGAGAAATAGGATTTTAGAGTCTTCAGGTCTTTGACTTAATTCTTTGAATTCCACATGACAATGTGCAGCGTTTGACTCTTAGTGTCTAACCTGGTCTCTTCATTTTGGGTACAACTCTGGAATAGGGAATTAATTTGTACTCTCGCACTATGCACTTATCTCAACTCAAACGGGATGTTGGAAAACTATGTGAGTTCCTTTTCTGGTAGCGTGGAAATCTAAAGACCGGAGTACGGGTAGAAATAAAGCTTCGGAAAAGGGATGGACGGTTGGGCACAATTTTTTCTAAGACCCCAAAAAATGTACGGAAAAAAAGATTCTATATCCGTAGGGGCACAACAAGATCCAAATAGAACCACCAAAAATTCCAAATATAAAGAAGCATTCTACCAAATAAATATCTGACCAAAAAGGTCCAAGCTTCAAGAAAACCTGCAGATGTTGGTGGAGACTCGGCTACACTGGCCATCTTCACAAGGAGAGGTGACTACACTGGCCACCCTCCTGTTCTTTGCCCTTCTTCTATCTTCTCCCCCCAATTTGATTGTGAACACAATGCGACAGACCTTAGAAGGAAATACTTGACTCCCCGAGGACAAGTTATTGGAGAGGAGGTTTGCGCGGGAGTTCGGCATTCTAGGTGGGAAGAGCTAAAATCTTTCACACACATGAGTCGGTTGTTCAATGTTCATAGGGTATACTTTGGGAAGAGGATTGATCTAAGATGACTTTTGAGCCAAAACTGTATCAATGATCTGTAGAACTTGAAGGCTGTTGATTTTAAAATTCTAAGTCTCACAGAAGTTCCGACACACAAAAAATCCAAAGGTCGAGTTTACTTTCACTTTCAACTTCAGTTCATGATCTTGGTATGGAACCCAATCTCATTTCACCTCATGGCATTTCTTTTTAATGCTCGGGGACAAGCATGGTTTAAGTATAGGGGGATGATGAATCTCAGATTCATCACTCTAAATCTCATTTATTAAGCTCAAATCCCTCAAAATCAACAGCATGTAGTCATCTATTCTGCATAATTAGCATTCATGCATGTTTTCATAAGAATTGCATTTTAGCACTAATTTCTGCACAAAATAAGAAGCCAAAATTCCAAGCCAAAATGACCTATAAATAGCCTAACTTCCCGGATTTTTAACTCATTCATGCTAACTCCATATGACACAAATCCACCTCCACTGTGTACATATCACTAACAAGAATAAATGAAAAATACAAAAAAATAACTAACCCAAATAAGTGGGCCAAAAACCCAAAACCTAGTTTCAGGATTTCCGGACTAAAAACCTCATATCTTCCTCATCCAGTGTCCGTTTTGATCATACTCACTTTACTAGTATATATTCAATTATCTTCAAAACATGACCAAGTTCAAGTGAATCGGATCTCATATGTGAAAATTGGGTTCTGGGCCTCTTTTGTACATTTTATATTTTAGCTAATTTTGACCTATTATTTTATATACATAATTAACCTTTTTTAGTTCTTTTCTTTTTGATTTGTCTTCTTTGATAAAAGTTTTATTAAAATGCGCAAAAATCCAAATCCAAATTGAGCTTGAAATCAAAGAAACAAATTGGGTCCGAGTCTTCATTAACCACTTGTACAAAATTAGTCTTTTTCTTATTTTATTTTATTCCTTCTTTTTCTTAATTAATAAAAATCCAAAAAAATAGATTAATGTGTAATTACTTATCTTTGATTTTATTATATTTTTTTAGATTTTTATCTGGTTTAAAAATTACAAAAAAATTATAAAACCTAAAAATAAAGGTATTCTATGTACATGGGATACCCTAAAAAATCACTTTGTGCATTTGATTAATTTTGGCTTTGATGTCTTCATGAAATCATAGATCTCATCAAGACGAGCAATCTTCATGAAGAAATCTTTTTGATCCGAGGCCATTTACTATTTATTTTGTATTTTACAATGTATTTATCTGTTGATTTTTCTGGTGCTGACACGTGGCCGCCACTAGGGCCGCCACGTGTCAGCCATTTTTGGCTTTTTTAAACTCATTTTATTTAAAAAAATAATTAAAAGCTGCTCACGTGTAGCGCACATGCCGCCCCTGCACGTGCACTGCACGTTCGCGCCCCTTACCCCCTTGCCGGCTACGTAGCGCGACAGGAGCCATCCGATCGTGCCCGATCGAACGACCCCTGCTCATCTTCCTCATCAGGCCTCCCTCCCCCTTTGGGAACTTTGATTCCACTGTGATTTCTCTACCGTATCACCATCTTCGATCCTCCACATCGCGTATTTCGCCGCCGCCTCAAATCCCTGTGATTCTTGTCGACCCGATCCTCCATCAAATCCCTCCCTTGATCTCATCGAATCAAACCGAGCCCCCTCCACTATTTAAACCTCCGACGCCCTCCTGAGAACGCATCCTCCGATTGCACAAGGAATGGGGTGGGCGACGAGGTGACAGGTCATCGACTCCCTCTTCCTCGACGAGGTCCGGTGGCTGGCCCCACCGTTGCAGCGCCACCAGCCGTGTTTGCCTTTGCTCCGACTGCTCCTGGCTGTCGAGCCTATGACTCCATCGACTTCAACTTCAACGTTCATCTACTCCGCCTAATGATCTTCTCCGACAACCAACTGTTACGCCTCGCCATCATCGACAATGCGACCACCGGACATCCGCCTCTCCCTCGATGTCCGCTGGCCGTGTGTTGGCCACGACTTCATCAACGCCATGACCTACATCACCAACGCCTTCGCCGACCACGCATCATCTTCCTCGATCGATCCATCTCCGACTTCATCACCAGCGGTCCACTACGATCAACTGCAACGCCTCCAACTCCGACAACGCTCCACTGCCTGCTCCGCCACGACGCCAAGCCTCCAAGTCTCGTCGGACCGCTACCCCTCTTCCACCATGGTTAGACCTCCCCTCTGCCTTGCTCAAACCGCCAACGGCCGGGCCTGGTGCCCGAGACCCCAGCACGTGCGAGGCACGTGCGTGGGGAACGTCCTCCAGTTCTCATCCCCACAGGTCACGTGCCTAGCACGTGACCGCGTGGGTAATTTGCAAGCCGCCGCCGGTCCTCCTCCGTATTGCACTTCAGCCCAGCAGTCCAGAGGGCACGTGCTGTGCACGTGCCCCTCTGGTAATTTTGCAAAGAAACCCCCCAATTAACGGTAATTACAAATAGACTCCCACTATCCTTTTTATTTATTTATTATATTATTTTATAGTTAAACCCCTATGTTCCCCTATATTTTCTAACTCTTCTTTACATTATTTTATTAATCCAAAAATACCATGATGTTCATCTTTTAATTCTTTACAGTTTGGCATATTTTGGACATTTTTGTCATCAATGGTTAATTAATAATTTATTGTTTTGTGGAAATTTGCATATTTTGCCCAGTTTGTGCGCTTAATTTTGTATTTGATTAACCATTGCTCTAAAAATTCCCGAAAAATCATATATTGTAGAATTAATTGTGCTTAACATTGTGCCCAAAAAGATTTGCATTTGCATCCATAATTTGCCCTGCAAAAATCATTTTGCATATTTCAATTTTTTTGATTTTTAATAGGTACTAGATCTTACATTTTCAAGATTTAGGATTTTTCTAAGATCAATCACCTAGTGATAGGATAGATCTTAGATAATTCTATTCCTTGAAAATAAATAGGTTTAATATTTATTATAATTAAATATTGAAATTCATTTTCTTTACATTTAAAAATTCATAAAAAAATCATATTGCATCTAAAAATTACAGTGCATTCATTTCATCATATTTTGCATCGAGGCAAAGTTTCATATTTTTCGAACTTTGTTTGAACATAATTTGCATTTTAGTCCCAAAAATAGGCCGAAATTGCATCTTGCATCCCTTATTTGCATTAAAAATTACAAAAAAAGACCGCCTGGAAAACCGTTCTTGAATTTTGATAGACATAATTCTAGGTTGTTCCTTTGCCTCCTTGTGATTGACCTTGGGACTTTCCCAAGTAAAATAAACACAAAACCGCATTAATTAAATTGACGAATATTATTTGTGGTTATTTTCTTGACCAATTTCGATTGCCTCCTACAATTCACGAACGATAAAATCATATTTTTACGCACGACGATAAATGCACATTTTAACACAGCAAATTTCGGACTCGTCAACACCCTAGAACGGAAGGTAGAATCTGAGACTAGACAGGATGGACATGATTCGACTACTTCCACAGATGAGTCCATTCCTATCCACCCTTATTCAGATGAGTCTGATCAAGCCAAATTTGATTTGATTGCTTTTATAAAGGTATTTGGGCCTTTTGATAAAGATGATGATTCGGTAGAGGCTCGTCAGGCTGAAATTGATCCTACTTTTTCTGATAATGATTTCGAGCTATTTTACTTTGATGTTTGCGAGACTTCCTAGGCCGGACATGACCATACTACTTCCAATAACCGGTTCAGGCATGCACAGTCTGAAACTGCTGAGGATACATTCTTGGTCGATCCTACTCAGTTTATGCCTAATGATGATCCCAATATCGACCTACACCTTGTCAAATCCATACCTCAGCGGTCCCGCAAGAAGGTTCGCTTTCGACCTTCTAGACCTTTGTACATCAACTCCTCTTGTATATCCTTTTGTTTCACTCTTTCTTCTCTTGTTTTATCATTCAACCCTTTTCCGTGTGTGTATATGATATACTTAGCATGTGCTTTATCCTAAGTATGGGGGGTGAATGATTTGTGTTGTTCATATTCGTCCTGTTCATCACTCTTGTTGTTACCTATACTTAGGGATACTCTACACTAAGTATAGGGGGGTGATGTTGTTCATATCGTGTCTTTTTATTTTTGAGTTTGTACATTCTCTTCATTGGTTTTTCCCTTTTGTATACTCTATTATACTTAGGATTACTTGATCCTAAGTATGGGGGGCTCACCAACTTCTCTTCTTTTTATCCCTTCTTTGAGTCATTGTAGCATAAGAGTCTTTTCACTTTTCAATACTTAGCATGAGTTATGTCTTCCTTTTTCGATCTCTGATCACTATGAGGACATAGTTCGCGCTAAGTATAGGGGGTGTCGTATATATTGTATATATACTTTAGACATAACTCGTACTTTTAAATACATTTATTTGGGGGGTTATGTGTATAATTTTGTAAAATCCACGTGTGTAAAAAATCAAAAACAAAAAAAACAAAAAGAAAAAAACAAAACAAAAAATACAAAAACAAAACAAAACAAAAACACAAAATAAAAAAAATTAAATACAGACATACACACAAACAGACAAACAAAACAAAAAACAAAACAAAAAACAAACAAAAAAATCTTATATGTATATATTTTACTAACCCTTTTTCCTTTAAAAAAACTACAAAACCAAAAATCCATAAAAACTTCAAAATTAAAAAATTATTAAAAAAATGTTCTTTTCACATGTGCATCATTCCTTTTCAAAAAAACCTTTGCATTGTTCATATTTTCTTGCATTTGCATGTGCATTTTTCAAGATAGTACTGATATTTAAACTATGTCTGGAATAATTTTGAAGAATGGAGCTTACTTGGACCTTAATCCACCTAATTCTCAGAGGAACTTCACTGAGAAATAGGATTTTAGTAGCTTCAGGTCTTTGACTTAATTCTTTGAGTTCCACATGACAATGTGCAGCATTTGACTCTTAGTGTCTAACCTGGTCTCTTCATTCTGGGTATAACTCTGGAATAGGGAATCAATTTTTACTCTCGCACTATGCACTTATCTCAACTCAGACGGGATGTTGGAAGACTATGTGAGTTTATTTTCTGGTAGCATGGAAATCTAAATACCGGAGTACGGGTTGAAATAAAGCTTCGGAAAAGGGATGGACGACTGGGCACAATTTTTTTAAGACCCCAAAACATGTACGGAAATAAAATGATTCTATATCCGTAGGGGCACAACAAGATCCAAGCAGAACCACCAAAAATCCAAATACAAAGAAGCCACTACCAAATAAATTTCTGACCAAAAAGATCCAAGCTTCAAGAAAACCTGCAGATCTTGGTGGAGACTCGGCTACACTGGCCAGCTTCACAAGGAGAGGTAACTACACTGGCCACCCTCCAGTTCTTTTCTCTTTCTTCTAACTTCTGCCCCAATTCGATTGTGAACACAGTGCAGCAGACCTTAGAAAGAAATACCTGACTCCCCGAGGACGAGTTACTGGAGAGGGGATTTGCATGGTAGTCCAGCATTCTGGATGGGAAGAACTAAAACCTTTCACACACATGAGTCGATTATTCAATGTTCATAGGGTGTGCTTTGGGAAGAGGATTGATATAAGATGAATTCTGAGCTGAAACTATGACAATGATGTGTAGAATTTAAAGGTTGTCGATTTCAAAATTCTAAGTCTCATTGAAGTAATGACGCACTAATAATCCAAATGTCCGACAGATCTCCAAACTACAATTTTAAGAAGATAAGTTTAATACTCAATATTGTCCTACTTTTTTTATTTTCCTTTTCTTTTTCTTTTTCTTCACTTATTCTTTCAAATAGGTGTTTGCTAAAGGATTAGTAAAGGTAAAGCATAGGGGGATGATGAATCTGTGATTTGTCATCTTTATTCATTTTATTTAGCTTAAAATCCCTTATAAAATACATGCATATAACACTAACTCCATATTCTTACTAACTTGCATCTGTGTGTAAATATTGTACACCTCTTACTAATTTTAACCTAAAATAAATAAAGAAAGAAAGAAAGAAAAAAGAAAGAAAATAAAAAAAGAGGAAGACTGTATACAGGCTGACCCGAACCCCGAGAGAAGGTTAAGACTTGACCTGATCGATCCGGAATAAAGTAGGGGAGATAGGATCCTTAAGCAGAAAAAACAAAAAATCAAAAAAAAAATGTGTGTGTTGTTGTAAATACTTCTCACTTATTTTGTGTATATCTATATAAAACTAACACTAATTTATTTGTGCCTTAATAGAACTCAAATCAAATAACTTTCAAAACCAAAGTTGTAAATAAAAATGTGTCCTAATTAATAAAAATAATTTCACAAGTAAATCTTGTACAGAATAAAAGTAACCACACTTGGAAAAAGCCACTAAGCACTAATTGAAAGATCAATTCCGGCTCCATATGAACTCAAATTTAACCAATCTCATTTCCGTTGGATTCTAAATTAAATTATCTTTAAAATGGCTGTGATATCATAATTTTTGGAGTTACGAGTAAAAAATTGGTTTTTCGGGGTGGTTTGTGCAATTTTCCCATGTATTTTGTAAATATTGTATTTGTATATATTTGTAGATTATTCTTACTAATTATTTAAAATTAAACAAAAATTTAAAAAAATAAAAAAATCTTTAAAACAAAAAAAAAATTTGCTTATTTACTCATGTCGATAATTTCATATTTGTATATAGCATATGTATCAATTTAATTTTCTTAACTAACTATCACAAAAAAATAAAAAAATAACTTTTAATTTTCCAATAAATAAAGTGACAAAAAATTCAAAAAAAAGGATAATTTTGTAAATAGTTTTATCTCTTTTACTTTATCTCATTTCAAATTTCATCTCTCTTATCTCTTCCACAAAAAAAATTCAAAATTCAAATTTCATCTCTATCTTTTCTATTTATATAGCTCATTTTCCCTCACTTCAACTTAATTAATCATTAGAGAGAGGAGCCCGATCTCCGAGAGAAAATTTCACGAGAAAAGTACCTAGCCTCCGAGCCGTCCGGTGACAGCGAGTCAGCCTTCGTCGAGGCAATCACGGTCCATTTCCACCCCTAACGTGAGATCCATATTTTTCTTATTTTTATCTAGGTTAATTGTAGTTTTATTTCTCATGCTTTTATTTCATTATCTTTTTTTATTTAGATCATTAATTTCATCACGATTTGACCCGCTTCGACTCGATTTTTCATCTCACATTCTTGATCTCTCCGCATTCAATTTCTATCTTCCACGGTCTATCAACTCTGACCAAGTACAGTGGTCGAAGAATCGGATTCGATTCTTTCATTTTTGCCGGATCCCCGTTCATTTTCCAATTTGTAAATAAATAAAAAAATAATAAAAAATTATTTGTTTCTTTTTCTCTAATGTTTGTTTTGCAGGATCATTTAAAAAAACTAAAAAATAAAAATAAAAAAATAAAATATATATATCTTAGTTCCTGTTTACATTTTCTTAAAAAAATAATAAAAAAATTTATTTACATTTTTGTTTACAATTTACAAAATAATAAAAAAACAAAAATAAAAAAAACGCAGGCGGTAATGCCGCCCCGCGCCCTCCTCCTACAGCATAGCGCGCCGCCGCGCCTGTCCAGCTGCACGCGGCCGCGCGCCCTCCTGATCCGCCTGGGGGTGTGTCACCCAGGCACTTGCACCTTCAGGGGGACTGAGGCCATCGGCCACCGCTAGAGGCCGCCCCTCTCCATCGACTTCCACTGCCGCCGCAAGAGGCAGCACCCCATTCCAGAAGCCTCGAGCTGATCCCCCTCCACGCCTTGGGCTCCAGCCAACTTCATCCCCATCGTTGCCCTCCAGTGCAAGCCCACCATCCTTTGCTGCCTGATAGAGCATCACAGCCCCTCCTTGAAGCTTGCACATCTCCGTGCACCACCGCACACCACAACTCCGCAGCGCGCCGCCACCCTTGGTAAAGAAGAAGGAGGCAGCGGCAGGACGTGCCCCTCTTTGTGTTGAAACAAAGCAAGCAGAGAAGAAACCTAGGGCTTGGAATTAAAAAAAATGTGAAATTACAATTCAAGCCTTGGAGGTTTCTAGAAGTACAAACGCACCCCTGCACTTAGAGCTTAGCACGTGTGACGCATGTGCAACTTGGGAAAATTAGATCTGAGCCCCCAGACATTTCAGATTTGCCGAAACGTCCCCGCCTCCTCAAGTCACGTATTTTGCGCACACTTTGTGGGTAAATTGTGTTTTCCTTTTCGCACTTTATTTTGTTTACATATTTAATACAAAAACATTCAATATTGCGTTTTAGTCCCTGTTATTCTGACTCCTAAATTTGCATGATTATTCTATTGAAATAAAAGTTTTTATAAGTCTAAAAATTTCAAAAAACCATGCTATGCTCCTGATGTGCATATCCATCTAGCATAAAATTTTCATTGCATTTTATCTTTGATTGATATTATTTAAAAAATAAAAAACATGCCATTTTTATCTTTCTGAAATTCAGAAATTCATAAAAAATCGAAAATAACTCCAAAAATTCCTAAAAAATTAGGTAGGTTTATTTCATTACCATTTAATTTCTGTACAAATTTCGTGCATAATTATTTATAAAACCCAAAATAAATCGAAAATACTAAAAATCTTAAAAAAATTGCAGAAAATTCCAAAAAATCCAAAAATTGTGATTTCAGTTTCCGATTGTAGATATTGATTTGTAGTTTATATTAAAAATAATTGCGAGTTTTAGGCAATTAAAGAATTTTTAAGCTGCAAATTACTCCAGACTGTGCATATTTTTGCATTTTCTTACTGCTTGATTTTTAGAAAAATACAAAAACATCTGAAAATTCCACTAAAATTCTCAAAAATATTTCAAAACTTTTAAAACCCAAAAATATTTTCTCTGGATTTTTCCGAGCATTTTTGGTGTATATGAAAATTACAAAAAGATTTGGGGTGCATATTTCTTGTGCTTGTGCATATTGTTCGTTATTTTTGAAAATAAAAAATTGTAAAACTAAAAATCACTGAAAATTTGAAAATCAGAAAATAAAAAAATAGAAATAAAAAATTATTAGAAAAATTAAAAAAGATAAAAATTCATAAAAACCAAGGATAGTTATCCTTTGATATTCCTGTTTTCTCTTAATTAATTTCTGATTAATTGAATAACCCTCGGAATTTGTAGCCTCCCTGAGTTCGACCCTGTCCGCTATACAGGTTAATAAGTAGTAAAAATTAAAAAAAGTTCATTTGTCGCGGGGTTTTTTGGGGATAGCAACGACTTATTTATCATTAATTTATCTGATCCTCAAAGAACCTCTGTCAAAGTTGTCCCCTGCTGCCAAGAGTTCCTTCCACCATAACGGTGGTCTCCTTCCACTTTTGGTGTGAAGAAAAATTGGCGCCCCTTTGTAACCCTTGGTGTGAAGAACAGGCGGCGCACCCCCCTTGGTCCCCTCTTGATTTGGGTGTGTGAAAAACATACGAGACCCTAGGGGTTATTTTAACAAAAGAATATGGAAAATTTGCAATAACACCCCTAGAGGTTTCTACAATTGCAAAAACATCCTTGCTAGCAAGAGTCATCACATGTTATGCGCCGCCCAAATATTCAATCAAGATTTGCTTCTTCATGGGTAAATTGCATTTTCCCCTACAATTTTTTATCTTTTTATGCAAAACCTTTAAATATTTACATTTTAGTCATTGTATGTCCAGACTATTTATTTGCTTGTCTTCTCATTGAAATTAATGTGGTTTTCTCTGAAAATTCTACAAAAATTTATGTATAATCATGTTATGTGCATGTTCATTGTATATTTTTGTCATTGCATTTTGTTTCAATTTGATATTATTAAATAATAAAAAACATGCCATTTTTCCCTGTTTGAACTTGGAAAAATCACAAAAATTTGAATATTGCCTCAAAACTCCAAAAGAGTTAGAGTAGTTTACTTTTTGTGTATTTTATTTTCTTTGCAAATTTCATGTATTATTTATTTAAAAAACCCAAAAAATGCAAAATATTAAAATCTTAAAAAAAACAAAAAATATTATTGAAAAATTAAAAAAATGTTATTTTAGTTCCTATTTGTAGATAATTTTCTGTAGTTTTTAAGAAAAAATCATTTTCATAATTTTTACATCTATTTGCTATTTTAAAATTGAAAAATATTCATGTTTTCTCACTATTTGCATTTCCTTTTTTTCATTTAAAAATCCTAAAAAAATCGAAAAATCTCTAAAAAATTACAAAAAGAAAAAAATCATAAAAACATAAAAAGATTTTCTTTGAATATTTTTTAGCATTACTGTTATATTTGAAAAAAAATATTTTGCATTTTTTTATTCATTAATTTGTTTTTAAAATCATATTTATGAAAATTAAAAAAATACAAAAATTAAAATCATTAAAGATTTAAGAAATTAGAAAATATAAAATCGAAATAAAAAAACTAAAAATTAAAAGGAAAAATTCACAAAAAACAAGGTGGTTTGCATTTAAGATTCATGTTTCTTTTAATTGATTTTTTCGATTATTTGAATAACCCTCGGGAATGGTAGCTTCCCTAACTTCGATCATGTTGCTATACATGTAAATAATTAGCAAAAATTCCTTTCGCTTCATTATTCTTTTGTAATTAATTATTTTCTTGAGAAAGAAAAAATTTATTTGTTTGAGCTGGGAATTTTGGAGATTGCAATGATAACTTAATATCATTAATAACCAATTCTCGAGATTATCTCTCAACAGGGTGCTTGAGATAAGGAGCATGAGGGGATAAGGTTGCGCATCGTCGACGACCGTTGCGAGGGTGGTTGGGAAAAGGTGAAGGAGACGATAGCGGAGGGGTCCGATCGCTGGAGGTTTGTGCGAGAAGAGGGGAACGTCGTTGACTGGAGGGGATAAAGGTAGGAACCCTCATGTGTGTGGCACGTGAGGCGAGAGGGAATTTTTTTAATTATTGTTTATATTTTTTATTATTTTTATATTTTTTAATAAAAAAGAAAAAATAATAAAAAGGATAAAAAATGAGTGGCACATGGCAGCTCCAGGAGCTGCCACATGTCAACCCTAGAAAATTCAAAAAAAAGACAAAGATAAATCAAAAAGAAATAGCAAATGACCTCAGATCAAAAAGTGCTCAACAAAAAATTTGCTCGTCTCGATGAGATATACAACTTTCATGAAGAGATTAAGAGCAAAAGAGGTTATATGTGTAAAGTGATTTTTTTGGGGTACTCTATTTACATAGAATACCTTGACTTTTTGGGCTTTGTAATTTTTTTTGTGATTTTTAGTTAAGAGAAAAATCAAGAAAAATTATGATAAAATCAAGATAAATATTTACACATTAATCTATTTTTTAATAAAGAAGAAAATAGGAAAATAAAATAAAGAAGAAAAAGTGAGATATTTGTACAGACTCTCAAGGGACACTCGGACTCGGTCAGTTTCTTTGATTTTGGTCTTAATTTGGATTTGGACTTTTGTGGATTTTAATAAAACTTTCATCAAAGAATATAAATGAAAAAGAAATAAAAGGAAAAATAATTAGTTATGTACATGAAATAATAGGTCAAACATTGCTAAAACAGAAAATGTGCAAAAGAGGCTCAAAACACAACTTTCACATATGAGCTCCGATTTTTATGAGATTGGTCTTGTTTTGAAGGTCTTTAAATATATATTGCTTTAAAAGTGAGTACACCAAAATCGGACACTGTATAAGGAAGATATGAGCATTTTAGTCTGCCTATTCTGAAATTGGGATTTTTTTTCTCATGGGCCAATTATTTGAGTTAGTACTTCTTTTGTATATTTCTTTTAATCTTGTTAGTAATTGGAGGTTGTTGAGGTCAATTGGAGTTTGCACAAATTGGTTAAAAGCGCATGAAACTAGGTGAGAATGTGAACATGATTATGAATTCAATTACGAGCGCTAAAATGCAAATATTAATTTTAAATGCATGAATGGTAAAAATACAGAATAAATGATGAAATTCAACTAATTACTTGGGAACGAAGCTCTATTTTTATTTTTTAGTATGATGAATCACGGAATCATCAATCACAAATTCATCAGTCACTAACACAACTGGGAGCTCAAGCTCTTTCTCAATAGTGTGGCGGATGGGTTGTATCGAGGGTAGAGCTAGCTTTTTGAATTTGGAGCATTAGGGTTTGCGAAAAGTGTTAGAAGGTGGAGATGTGGAAGACGAAGAGGGCGATGTGGATGAGGGACCAGGGTTGACTCGATCAAGGAGAGGGAAGAGGGGTGTCATGCAGAGGCATCGACGTGGAGGAGCATTGAAGACAGGGCTCCAGCGTGGTGGGCCATGATCGATGAGTAGTCTGGGAACTCTAGGAAGATGATTAGTTCTCGACCATCGGATCGTTCGAGATCGAACAACCAAGATGAAGCCACGTGGCCAAAGGATTATTAGAAATAAAAATCAAAAGAATAGAATTAATAATAATAATAAATATATAAAAGAAAAAGGGAGTTAATCATGATTATTGGATGAAGGGGTGCTTCATTCAACGAACATAAGTGGGGGATGTGTAACGACTCCACGAGCTGCTACATGTTATCCCCACAAAAATCTGAAATTAAAATGAAAATAAAAATTAGAATAAAATACTAAATGACCTTAAATATAAAAGTTTTCTTCATGAAAGTTGTTCATCTCGATGAAATATACAATTTTTATGAAGAGACTAAGACCAAATAACATCAGGTGTACAAAGTGAATTTTTTGGTGGTATTATATATTATAAAATAATGTATTTTCATGTTTTGTAATTTTTAAGATTTTTCAAATAAATAAAAATTCAAAATAAAAGGTAATAAAATAAAAGATAAATATTTATTTAATAATCTATTTTTTGAGATTTTTAATAATAGAGATAACATCTAAAATAAATAAACAAGACTTATATACATACTCTAAACACATTGATTTTTATTATTTTTGGTGTGATTTAGATTTAGATTTTTGCACACTTTATTGAAATATAAATCAAAGAAATTAAATGAAGAAGAAACAAAAGAACATGTTTTAATTTTGTACATAAAATAATGAAGTCAATTTAATTATATACAATATGGACCTAGAACCCAATTTCCACACATGAACTCTGATTCTTTTGATTTTGATCTTATTTTAAAGATATTTGAATATACATTAATTCAAAAGCGAGCACGAGTTCATAAGAGACCGTAAGTAAGAGATATTTACATTTACAACTTTTTGTCTCAAAATTATGGTTTCGTTTTATTTGACAAAAACAGAAGTTAGTATTTTTCTGGTATTCTTAATATGTACACAGTGGAGTTGATTTTATTCTATTTGGATTTAGTATAAACAATGAAAAATATGGAAAGTTGTGTTATTTCACAGGTGATTATATACACAAAAGTTCGCTCCTTATTAATGCAGAAATGTATGATACAATATAGATTGTATATACATATGCATGAATGATAATAATACACTATTAATTCCTATATACATTTAATTATTTGGAACAAAGCTTTATTTTTAGCTTTTAAGATGAATCACGGATTCATCAACTGGGTAAGAGGGGAGTACCTCATATAGTAAGAAGTAGGAGACTAATGCTTCCTCGAGAATGAGCGGGTTAATAATATACCTTTTTCATTGTTACCGAGCCATTTCTATCTATGCTTAGGTTATTTTGAAATGCTAAGATGTGTTATAATCAACATGGAGCACGAGACTAATGAGGCCAATGTTTATTCCAACCCTGCATTCCTGGGTTGGGATTACTTGTATTGACCCTATAATTTCCTTAATATAATATTTTTAACCATGTTCAAATAAAATTATTAACATAACAAATATACTATAATAATTTAAAAAGTTAATATAACACATAATCGATGTCACATCACATCATAATTATCATTCCAACCCTCCCAACCCTCAAAATATCTGCTACACATAGGAGGATACCCCAACTCAACCTAACCCAGTAACCAAAATGCCCTAATGGTCTGTACAAGTAGTTAGTAGCTAGTTCTTTGGATCCTTGTTTTGTCCATGACACGATCTTTTTACATTTGGACTCTATCTTATTATCACGTGACCTATATTTTGGAAACTTTATTTGTGTACCCATGCCTTCATTTTTTGTACTATTATTCACGTGGGATAGAACGTATGCCTATTGTTGTTGGACTTCTATTTTAACGATTTTATGCACCGTCAGAGGTCAGACTTCACCTAGAAGGATCAAATATTGCAGAAGTTTCGTATTTTTTTGGATTTAAATTATAGCCCATATAATCTCTACAGTTATGGGATAGGATAGATAAGTAGGATTTATTCTTCGTTCAAATTGGATTAGTTTAAGAGATAAAGAACATAATCAATGTAATCACAATGCAATTAATTACCTTGAGATAGTTCCTTCGAGTGTATAGTCCTTTACACCGAGATAAATAGATGCTATCCCACATCCAAAGGGTGACAAATTCCAAACTATGAGGACCCTCTCATGATCTCATCTTTACATAGGAAACGAACAAAACAACAAAAAAATGGCAAAGAACGAATGCAATGGTAATAGAGGAAATTGGGGGACTTCGCTTCCGGATCTCCGAGGACTCTTCTGCTCGCGTAGTAGATATACTAGAACGTATTGATCCCTCGGGAGGCAGCGATGGACTTGTAAATCTCCGTCACGAGCTTCCTCTCGAAATCCCTACTCGTCTCCTTCACGGACCTCGCTCTCGGCACTCGCTTCCCCCACGCCCCTCCATTGGCCGTAGAGCTCACTCTCGTTAGGCCGCCGCTCCGCCCGGCGAGACGAAGCATGGTGTCCATGTATGCGTCCTTGAGGCTCCCTAGCAGCCTCAGCGGGGACCAGTTGCGGATTTGGAGTCGGAAGCGAGGCCTCGCATCTGGGCGGAGCCGCCACGTGCGGACGGAGGAGCCGCCCAGCTTGGCGACGCGGAGGGAACGGCGCGGAGAGGAACGGAGGCGCCTGTAGCTGCGGCGGGACCAGAGGTTTCTGATGCCCCTGCAGAACTTGGTCGGGAAGGACTCGACGTCCATCTGATTGGCTGACGGGTGAAGGAGGTGATGGATTGTCTACGTTTCTGGTGATGAGAGGAGGTGGGGGATAATGGGAATATAAATAAATACGAGGATGGTTTGGAAAGTCCACACTTTTGAAAAGTTGCAGTCAAGAAATGTGGGTTCGGCGTGTGCTCTGGTTGACCATCTGAATGGCTGGCTGGTCTTTCAAATATCTTGAATGGAGTAAATAATACAAAACTAGACTAAATAATAGCCAACTGCACACTCGCAGTAACAGGGGCTATGATTAAGCAAGTACGTAGATAAAAACAGATCCTTCAAAGATAAAAAATAGATCCCAAAAAAGAGCCTTCCAAAAAATCCAGCTCTCTTGTAGGAACAATGGCAATCCTTTTACCTCTCTCTCACTAAACGGGCATTGACGTGCTAGTTATCCTCCAATCATGGGTAAAAAAGGAAAATGTCAGGGATTAAGGCTATTCACAAACAAACAAGAAAAAAAAGGGAAAAGCTTAAATTATATTTATATAAAAGGGTTCGAGATATTGTGATATAACGTTGATATATCGGTATCGATGGGAAGCGAGTATCAAAATCAGGAGTGAAATTGTTTTCTCGGGTATAGGGCGATATGACCCGAAATATTGACGAATATATTGTGGGTTATAGATACATTGCTCGACCAGCAGAATCCTCGAATAAAATAATCCTCACTTTTGACTGTTATGGGCAAAACATCGCCCATTCCAGCCCTATTTCGCCTGATACTACTGTTGTTCTCTTGATTGCTCTTCCCCTTTGCTTTCTTGAAGGTATGTGGCTCTCAATCTCGATTTCTTTGTTAATGTGAGTGATTTTGAAGGTTTTTTGTTCCTCTTTTGTGGGTATGGCATGTCCTTGAGTTTTTTTGGAAGATTTGGAGTGTTTTGCGAAATATAGATAGAATAAATTTGAGATATTGAAATTTATGATGGAATCAAGTCGATTTTTTGCAAAGTAGGGACTTCGATCTATTGCATTACAATAAATTGAGCTATAGGGACATTTTTCTTCTTCAAAATCACTGACAAATCAATTGATTCTAAATATATAACTACAATTTTATTCGTTGCAAAATAATTTTTTATTCTTGACATTAGCAACGAATATCATATTTGTCGCTACATTATTAACGAGAGTCCAGATAGTGATGCATATTCGTTGCTATTTTTCAAAATTTCAATTAATCGTTGCTAATTTTTTAGTTCAAAATTTAGCAACAACTTAGTTAAAATTTTGAAAAACAGCAACGGATAAACATAGATATATCGACTATCGCTAATGACATAATGATAGATATGATATTCATTGCTAATTTCAAGTATAAAAAATAATTTCACAAAAATATTACCATCGTTATATATTTAACAACGACTAATTTAATGATGGATTTTGAAAAAAATGTCTTGATTTTGTTGTAGTAGTTTATTACTAGTAAAACATGATTTTATTTTTTTTGTTATCTAAAATTGATTAGTTTATTAATTTCAAAAATTAAACCTAAGACCTTTACTAACAAATAATGCATTTTTGTGTTTTATATCTCATGCATTATTTTCTCTAATAATATTACCTCAACTCTAGATGTAAGATGTATTATCTTATGAATTGAAACATAAAAACCTAGATACTATGTTAAACACTAAATATTCAATACTTTATGTATATTATGAATTTTAAAAATTATAAATGTAGTAAATCAAAAAACTAAAAAAATAAATAGTTGATTGTTCCCATTGAGTGTTTCATGCCTGATTCGGTGATTATTCTCTCATTTCTTTGCTGGTTTTGATCGAGGAAATCAACATCATGGATTAACACTCTAGAACGAGATCTGATAGTTCTGATGGTTTGAGAGATAGTGGGAGGATTGGTTGGAGGTATGCTACTGCTATAGACGGCAACAAATCCAAACCACAATGCAACTTTTGTGGAAAAGGATTGGGAGAAGGGGAGATTACGAGGTTGACGCATCATCTTTTTAGGAAACAACAAGAATGTTGCCAATTGTATGTATGCGTTGTCCCAAAGATTTCAGGGAGCTGGTCAAGGATAAATTAGAAGGATAAAGAGAGCATGTAAAGAGACGAACCATTCAAGGAGTTCATGTTCGAGAAGGAGTTCAATGTTATCTCTGAGTTCGATGATTATGACTTTGTATACCCTGTTGATATTTAAACTCTTGCTCAGAGGAGGGTATACAAGAGGCAACATAAGAATCTATAAGGAGAGAGAACTTAGTGGAGGACGAGTTGACTTCTATGGTGTCTATTGCAGTTGGAGTTGTTCTGGAGGCACACTAGTACCATCATCCACCAAAAAACACAAGGGGAAGGGAGACGAGCTTTTGTGATGAGGTGCAGGTTTATACAGTATAAACTAAGCAAGGATCCGAAGTATAAGACAATGAAGGGCAAATTTTCAAATGTCAGGGAGAGAGTGCGCAAGGTCATTAACAAGATCTTTTTGGGGAAAGCATTCCTGCAAGCGTTTCTCATGGACCTTACTTGCAACACACCATCGGCGAGATCACCAATACAGGAATGGAAGTGAAAGATCCTACATTTTGAGATATAATGAACAAGTATATCAAAATGGAGAAGGAAGAGATGAGCGGTCATATCAGGGAACAGAAAAGGAGATGGTCCTACTATGGGGTAACATTGATGTGCGATGGTTGGAAAAGTTACATGGGGAAGTAGTGAAGAATCTCAGATTCATCACTCTAAAAAAGATTAATTAATCTCAAATCCCTAAAATTCATTGGTATTTCATCATTTATATTGCATAATTAGAATTCATGCATGTATAATAAATATTTGCATTTTATCACCCATTTTGCATATAATAAGAAGCAAAAAAACCCAGTCCAATTGACCTGTAAAATAGCTTAATTTCTCTGATTTTTAGCTAATTCATGCTAACTCCAAATGACCTGAAACCACCTCCATTGTGTACATATTACTAACAAGAAAAATGAAAAATACAAAAAAATCACTAACACAAATAAG
Organism: Ottelia alismoides; assembly: GCA_037367405.1. Taxonomy (NCBI): domain Eukaryota; kingdom Viridiplantae; phylum Streptophyta; class Magnoliopsida; order Alismatales; family Hydrocharitaceae; genus Ottelia; species Ottelia alismoides. The sequence goes on from JAZKJV010005851.1 coordinate 129,817, forward strand.
TGGACATGAAACTCAAAATCTAATTCCAGGATTTCCGGACAAAAATACTGATATCTTCCTCACACAGTTTCTGATTTGATTATACTCACTTTTGAACTAATGTACATTTAATTACACTCAAAAGAAGACTAAGTTCAAGTGAATCGGAGCTCATATGTGAAAGTTGAGTTTTGGGCCTCTTTTGTACATTTTGTATTTTAGCAGTTTTTGACCTATTATTTTATATACATAATTAACTCATTTCATTTCATTTATTTTTCATTTATTTTCTTTGATGAAAGTTTTAATATGTAAAAATCCAAATCCAAAATGAGCTTGAAAGCAAAGAAACTAACAGAGTCTGAGTCTTTACTAACTGTCTTTACAATAGTTGCCTTTTCATACTTTATTTTATTCTTCATTTTCTTAATTATTAAAAATAAAAATAGATTAATGTGTAAATATTCACCTTTGATTTTTATTGTAATTTTTTCTGATTTTTATCTTATTTAGAAATAACAAACAATTATAAAACCAAAAAATCAAGGTTTTCTATGTACGCAGAATACCCCAAAAATATCACTTTATGCAAATGACTGATTTTGGTGTTGGTCCCTTCATGAAAGTTGTAGATCACATCGAGATGAGTAACTTTCATGAAGAAAATTTTTTAATTTGAGGTTGTTTGCGATTTTTCTCTGAATTTATTTTTGTCTTTTTATTTCAAATTTTCTGGGAGTGACACGTGGCAGCTCCTGGAGCCCCCACATGTCACCCATTTTGAGGTACTTTAATTTGTTTTATTAAAATTTTTTAAAAAGCTCGCACGTGATGCGCATGTGCCCCCAACGCACATGCACAACACGTGCCCTTCTCCTTCCTCCCTTGTTTTCGTCGCCGCCCCTTTCCATCTGTGGCCGATCTCACTGCCCCGTCCCCGATCTCCCCTTTCCATCTACGACACTGCCATCCCCCAATCTCGCACGCCGCCACCCACAAAAGCCCTCGTGATCTCCACCCTCTATCCCTCTCAGGATCACCACCAGATAAAATGTCCTCAAATTACAAACCACAATCTCCCCGTCAACCTTTCATCTCCGGCCCCTTCGCTAGCCCTATAAAGCACCGCCCCAACCCCTGCTCAAACCATCTGTCTATAACCCTAAGTTCCCTAAGGTAATCTCCAGTGGTTACAACCCGGAGACCCTCCACGTGTGACGAGATCCAAGGCCCGTTGGCCTTGCTGCATCACGGTCTCCCCCTTCGCCGCTGTTGCTCTCGCTCCGGTCAGCCGTCGAGCCAATGACTCCCGCGCCACCGTATTCATCTGCTCCACCAACCTCTGCCCGTCATCTTCAGCAACAACCCCTTCAGCCTCATCTACCTCGTGTTCTTCATTGACAGCATGCTCCGTCGACCACCAGAGTTTCCACAAACTGCAGCCGGACCTCTGCCGAACTGCGGCCGTGTATCAGCCACCCCAACGCTCTCCCACAGTCCTGCTCCTACGTCATCCTTCCGTCATGTGCCACCAGTGTTCAAGAGGCTTCGCCCACAGCCTCAGTTAACGGCCTCCATCCTCATCCTCGTCGCTCTGCCTTCGAAGGTCGGAGCCCCGCCGAAGGCCTCCATCTCATCCGCAACTCCCAACCGCACCTGTGGCCCCCCTCCGACTCCGCCCGTAGATTCCCCAGCACAACCGCGCCTCCGCTGATATGCCATCCCCTCTCCACCGGGCATGCAACCTGAGACCCCCACGTACGTGCATAACACATGTGTTTGGGAACTTTTGCAAGGACCCCTTGAAGACCCGCCAAATTACAATCCAAGTCTAGCATCTACGCACGTGTCCAACTACAAATTTTGCATCCACCCCCTCCAGTATTTTAGTAATTACAATTATGTCTCCGCATTGCATTTTTTAATTATTATATTTTCAGTTAAACCCCTAACTTTCCTCTATAATTTGAGCTACATTGTTGTACCTTTTTAATATTTAAAAATTAGCATGTTGTTCTACAATTAACTCTCTACATAGTGGCATGCTCTTTACATTTTTATGATCTATGGTTAACTAATCATTAATTTTCCTTGTGGAATCTTGCATATTTTACCCATTCTATGCTTAAAAATTCGTAATTAATTAACCATATCCCAAAAAATGCCAAAAATTCATAGATCATACTATTAATTATTAGTTACACTATTCCCAAAAAGAATTGCATTTGCATGATTTGCTCTATAAAAATCATTTTGTAGATTTCAATCTTCAATTTCTAATAGGTATTAAATCTCGTATTTTCAAGGTTTAGGATTTTTCTGAGATCAATCATCTATTGATAGATCTTGGATAATTTTATTCTTTAAAAATAAATAGCTTTAATATTTATTATAATTAATTATTGAAATTTACATAGTATGCATTTATTAATTCATAAAATATACATTTTGCATTAGAAAATTCCAAAAAAATGAAAGTGTGTCCATTTCATCATTATTTACATCCCGACCAAGTTTCATAATTTTTGGACATCATTCGGTTGATATTTATTTTCTAGTCCAAAAAATCAACCGCATTTACATTTTGCTTTCTAAAATTGAATAAAAAATACCAAAAAATATACCGCATCGAAAACTGCACATGAACTTTGATAGACATAATTTTAGGTCATTTCTTTACCTCCTTGTATTCGATCTTGAGATTTTCCCAAGCAAAATAACATAAAACCACTCCGATTAAAATTGAATAAATTAATTGTGGTTATTTCTTGATCGATTCCAATTACTGACATGATTACAAATACACATTCATATTTCAAACGCTTAATAATTCATATCAATTAAATTGGGTAATTTTTGGACTCATCAAGTAGATCATCACTTGCCTCGTTTGCTGTAACAGGAAGATGATTTTTCTGAAATCTATCGATGCTTCCACGTATGTGAAAGACCAAAAATACCTACTGAGGTTATTGAACGACATCCTCAGGGAGATTTCGAAGGAGAACATCGTGCACATAGTTGCATACAATGGCATCAACTTCAAAAACGTTGTTGAAATGATTATGGCTTATAACAACTACTGATTTTTTTAGATGTCGTGTGTTGTACATTGCATGGAATGATCTTGAAGAACTTCGTCAAGAGGAAGCTAGTGACAAATATGTTGGAAAATAAAGGATGATAACCACATTCATTTACAACCACTCAAAAGTTTTGCATTTGATAAGGAAGATGTGTAATGAGAAATTGGTCATGCTTGTTATCACAAGATTTGCAACCAATTTTATAACGTTGAAAACTCTAAAACAACACAAAATCGGATTAAAAACCATGTGTTGTCAAGGTAAATGGTTCAAGATATCTGAAACGCAGTCGTAATGAGGGAGGAAAGTGGAGACATTAATTAGTGATCTCTGCTTTTGGGATAACATGACATGAGCCACGAAAATCATGGACCTTGTTTTTTTCTGTGTTGCAGATCATGGATGGTGACAAATAACTGACCATGAGAGTGATCTACAAAGCATTGTGTTGCATGAGGGAGAAGGTCAAAGAAAATGTTGTAAAGGGATTCAAGGCTTGGTTGGACATAATTGACAAGCATTGGTCCAAAATACTCCCTCAGCCTCTTCGTAAGATTGGTATGTAAATTTATTCTTTTTTTATACTAAAGTGTGGGATGAGTACTTTATAATTTTACATGATTAAATATGAAAAAATGTATGCTTGTGTACAACTTATTATTTCAATCTCAAGTACCAATATAAGCACAATCATGGTACCAATGCAGACCTTCTAGCAACTATTTATATTGTGGTAGAGAAGCTCGTGAGGGATGAGAAAATGCAGACAATGTGTCTGAATGAGGTAGATAGATACATACTTACCTCATACAAATAGTCTAATAAAATATTAAATGGAATATTTATGTGGCATACTCTGACTTCACTAAATACATGTGAAGTTAATTAAGAATGTGTTGGTGTCATACAATAGAATTACCGTGGTCAATGGGCATGGCAATACTCTTCCTAATAAGTATCTAAAATTTTATAGACATACCACTCACGCTTCTTAAATATTACTTTTATCAATACTGATTTCTCTCTTTTGAAATTCACCACACCCGAATGATAGTTACTGCATGGATTAAGAGATCTAAACACGCGGAAGGTAGTCATTAAAATATTGCCCTAAACCGCATTTGTAGAAAAGTTCTAATAGGAATAGGAGTACGTTCATACTCATCCATTTCAAAAGACGAAATATGTTAGGAGAACAAAAGCTCCATGATCTCGTCTACATGCATTGCAACTTGAGGTTGAAGATGAAACATACACGAGAGAGGCATGACAGAAATGACTACACATACCCCACTAATCTTGCACATATATTCAAAATGCATGATAATGATGTAGAGGAAGATGTTTTTTTAGAAATGGATGGATCACAATGATGTTCTAGTGCTCGATGAGGTGGGAGGAAGTCCAATTCAAAACCTAAGTCAATAAATGGGAGCATATGTTGACAACTACAAGGCAAGATCTGACGGGATGATAAACCTTCTTAAAGAGTTGGAACTTGAGGTTATTCGAGGAAGGGCTCCATGCAAGGCGTGAATTTATGGAGCAATGAATGAATGCACAAAGAAAATTTGTCCCAAGTTTGATTTCGTGACTTGCAAAGCCTATGGATTATGAAGGATTCAGACAAGGTTATGGCAATGCCAACTACATGGAGGATTTCATATGTTCCACGAGTTCATTGAGCATGGATGGGGCAACCCACATCGTGGAGAAATACCAATACCTTAGGGTGGATATGGATCACATGATGAGAGATCACTTGGCGCATTTCCTAAATACTTTCATGCTCCTCCTCATGCGTAGGTACCACCATCTTATGGTTATGGGTATGGTTCAAGATATAACAATGAAAACAATCAATGTGGCTAACATGATCAGAGTTAGAACAAATTTTTTGGTGGTGATAGTTAGGGGATTTTTACCGACTACTACTTGATCATGCTTCCTCCTCATGTTCATACATCATTTTCCACTGCATCATTGTCATCTCAAGTTTCTCAAGCTATTTCTTTGCAGCCTCATCGTGCCACTCATGATACTGACTCCAGTGGTTCTTATCCACGTCTCGTGATACTATTATGCAAAGACAAATAAGGAATTACACGGCCTTATACTTATACATGACATGTGAGAATTATTATAAGTTCATAGAATCGATGAGACAATGTGAGAGACAATAAGGAATGGAAGGCTATATGAATCCACCACTTAACTCATGATTTTGATTATCATCTCACCAGGTAATACCTTTTATTTAATTACATGTTGTCATTTATTTTCTTCAATGCAATCGTATTAAGATAATTTGATGTAGCATGTTTCTTTAGTGTAACTAATTCTATAAACTTTAATATAGTGGAACGTTATCCAAAACCTTTATTTCTATGAACAAAACATTGTATCATTAATCATAGTCTAGATTTAAAATCAACATGTACCATCTATGTTTATGAGCAAAAGATGTGTTCTAGTTGTTGTAACTTAGTTATTTCATTTCCAATATATTCCATTAGTCAACAACGGCATGACTGGAAGCTTAATTTTATATAACGGACTAAAACATAATCAAATAAATTAGATTAAGATGGATATACATAGATATATATCATGGTAATAGAGGAAGCAACATATGGACTGAAATATTTTTCTAATTAAGTTGGGACAAATAGTGAAAATTATACGCCTCCTCGTAATTCAAAAGATCCCCTCTTAGTTTCTAGGCATCCATTTACCTTTAAATAGAAACTTTAGTTACTATATATATGTGAGTGAGAGAGAGAGGGAGGGGGAGAGTGAGGGAGGGAGGGTGATGAATCTCAACTTCATCACCTTTATTCTTTTATTTTGGCCTTAAATTCCTCACTATATATAATATTAATTTGTGCAAAATGTTAATTCATTTATTGATACAAAAATACTATACAAAATATTGTATTCAATGCCAAAATATAAGAATAAAGGAAAGAAAAGAAAAGGAATGAAGTGTCAAAGATAATGAGTGACCCTAGACCCTGAGACCAAGTTAATATTGACGCGGTCGACAAGGAATAAAGTAAGGGGAGATAATGATAAAGAAACTCAGACAAAATAACACGATCACCTAGAAACCCTAGGAAACTTGTACACTATATATAACTAAAACTTACACTAATTTATACACACTTCAAATAAAAATATTTTCAACACCAAACATGTACATAAAAATACATAGAAAAAGACAAAACTATATGCACATAAAAATAAGGTACAACGTGACTGGGACACACAAATGAAAAAACTGCAAACAGACCTTCACATATCAATATTTTCTCCATATAAACTAAAAATTGACCAAACTCACTTTATTATATTCTAAATTGAATTATCTATCAAATGAAGGTGATTTCATTAAAATCAGAATTAAAATGTAAAAAGTTGGCTTTTGGATCCCTATTGTACTATACACTTGTATATAATATAGAAAATATTTATTCTTTATACTTAATTCTTTCTTTTATTATTATACCTTTGTATATATTGTATATATCATAAATAAAATAAGAAACAAAAAATCAATAAAATATATTAAATAAATAATAAGTTCTTAAAATACAGGTGAACTATACCGATGTACTTAGAGCTGACCAACAGGTTTGGGCCTCGTCCGCCCAACCCGCTCATGGGTTGGGCTTAGGGTAGGAGATTTGGGCATGGGTCGTTCCGACTCATAAAAAAATTAAAAATATATAAATATAAGCTGAATAATATATGTATTAAAATGATACACTTCAAGTTTTTCATACGTGACACTAGTTTTAAATTAAATCAATAGTTTACATGTCAAGTAACATGTAAACTACTTATATTAGTTATATAAAATGTAAATGGTATTAATAAAATCATTTATACATATTAAATACCATTAAACAATTTATGGGAAGAGAACAAAATGGACCATGAGCCCTTGGTGGGCTTTGGACATAGGTTTTTGAATCTCAACCCGTTCGACATGGCTCATGCGCCGCTCGACCCATATTTTGGTCTGGTCTAGGTGTACTTAATAAAGATAATTTTTAAAGCATATAGATGAAAATAAAAAATCTAATAAAAATACGTAATTTTTTTATTAAACATGATATAAACATATAAAATATTGAATTATGGTATTTAATACAAAAATACTTCAATAAAAATATAAACACATAAAAAAATTAAATAAATACCTAAATAATAGTATATAAATAATTATACCTACTAAATAAAGTTATAAGAAAATAAAAAAAAGAAAATACTACGTAAAATGATAAACATTAATTATGTTTTGAGTTTTATTTAATTAATTCGTTTATCATTTTATTTCGATTTTTCATCCTTTTTATTTTTGAATGTTGTCTTTTTACGGTTGATGTGGACCAGTGTCAGTCCAGGGTTGGTTGACCTCGATCAACTCCCTGGTCTCCTTGGCCTTGTAGCTGTCAGACACTGACACCCTCAATTCTCCCTATTTCTCCGCCCAAGATTTTCATTTTTTCGATCGACTCCTTCTCGACTTTTGCTCCTCGATCATCGCTCTTTCACGCCCTAACGTTCTCTAGATTGAAGAAGCCTCGTATCGAGCATAAACCCTAAGTCAATGGGCGCTTGTATATAGTATCACCCACCCCATTTTTGAATTTCGATCCCTCTCTACCCTCTGAATCCCATCTCTTCCTTATGTTGAGGTCGTTGGTGATAGCAACAACCTCGCTGAAGTGTTGGAGTGGTGAACAAACGACTGGATGTGGTGATCTGAGCTCGTCGGAGCTGCTTCAGGCAAAGCTCCCATATTTTTAGTCTATTTTGATGCATTTTCATTCCCTTAGCAAAGATATAGGTGTAGTTTTGTGTAATCGTTCATGAAATAGCTCGAGTTCTAAGTCTTCCATTGACCCGGAGCTCACGTTCCTTGTCAGAATCATCATCATCAGTGTCATGTTTGACCCTGCAAGTCACCCCATCTCATCCCCCTTCACATTCTCTGTAAGAACCCCATTATTTTTCCCTTAATCCTTCACTAATAGAGGTTTGTCGAGATCCACTTCCACCACCTCGTGGGAGCTTCTTTGCCACATGATGAATCATCACTTCATCACCTTTATTCTTTCATTCTGGCATAAATCCCTACCTAAATTCATGTATATACCATTAATTTGACAATATAAGCACTCTATAAACTGTAGAAAATCCTGTATAAAATACTGCATAATTATTGTATTTTTTCCAAAATAAAAGAATAAAGGAAAGGAAAGAAAAAGAATGAAGTGTCAAAGATGCCGAGTGACCCTAGACTCCGAGGCCCAGTCATCATGATTACTTGGTTAACAAGGAATAAGTAGGGGAGATAGGTCAGAAGAACTGTACAAAAATACATATAAAATCACACACAAAACCCTAATTTAATTTGCCAAATAATTGCTTTTGGGACCTATTTTATTTAGTTATTTTTATACATCAAATAATAAAATCCTCAACATGAATATTGTAGATAAAAATACAAAGAAAAGTACAAAATTGATTTCACTGAAAAATAATACATAGTATGCCTGGGACACACAAAATAAAAAAGCTGCAAAGAAAACTTTGCAAACATGTATCTCCTCCATACTAGATCAAAATTGACCAAACTCACTTTAACTATTTATAAAATTAAATAATCTATTTAATGAAGTGGTTTCATTCAATTTGGAGTTAAGAAGAAAAAGTTAGGTATGGGCCCCCATTGTGCAATAATACATGTAAATTATATTTAATATATTTATTCTTTACATTTTCATTTTTTTTATAAATCTGTAAATATTATTTAAAACACATATACATAATTAAAATAAAGTAAAATCATTTAAATAAAATTAAAATAAATCAATTACTTTATACATAGATGAAATATACCTCTAAATACCTATAAAGAATATGTATATAGTTAATTAAGTGTACAAATAAAGTCAAAAAATACAACAAAAATACCCAAATATGTATTTAAATAAATTAAAAATACTAAAGTACATGTATATATTAATAAAATATGCAATAAAAATTAAAATAAAATAGCCAATATACAAGTATATTTACCTATAATTATACATGTAAAAGTAACTTATAATAAATCACCTCGAAAAAAATAAATAAAATATGTATAAAATATTACATATAATTATAAATATTTTTTTATTTTATACCCAAAAATTATTTAATTCATATATTATTTTTTTATTCATTTGAAGGTGAATTTTCAGGTTGGAATTATTTGGTTGGTCCACGTGGACCAACTCGATTGTAGCGAGGTTGAACCTCCAGTCAACTGCCCTGCTTTATCAGCCACCTTGTCAGAAACTCAAGGGTTGCCCCTTTTCTCCCCTTTTTTACGCATCATCCATACGTGTCTCTCTCCCTTGAGCTCTGCCCTTCTTACAACCCACACATCTGACACCCTCGCTGACCAATCCTTCTTCTCCATCTCCATTGTCTGTTCACGCCATTGCTCCTTGAAGTCAGGCAACCTCCATCCCCTAAAACTACACCTTCTCCATCGTTTTGAAGTTTGACCCCTCCACATTCTGGGTCTTGTTTCTGGTGACAGGAGTAGCGTGGCAGTGGTTTGTAGCAAGGAGAAGACCGGGAGGAGGCAATCCCAAGCACCGCCAAAGCCACACCTGGTCAGTTCTGCCTCCTTGTCCTCTGGCCAAGTTGAGGCTATTTCTTATGTTGCTTGAGGAAAATCGTTGGTTCTAGTTTAAGTTTTTCAACTTTAATTTAATTTTTAATCATTAGGATTAGATGTAATTAGGTAACCCTAATTTACTTGGAGCTTGAGCTCTAGGCCCAAATTGTGTTGTTCACGACCGTGAATCGCCTCTACGCTCATCCCACTTCTTTCCCCTACACATGCTACACTTTTTCCCCCATCTTCCAACCCAGGTCATGCAATCACGCTCCTCAGCCCACACTTCGTCAGAGCTTCATCGCATTCCACCCCTTTAGCTTTTAGACCCAATCAAATGGTCAAGGAGATGCCCTCAAACCGTGTTGACTTTTGGTTTAGGTTTTGCTCCCCAAGGACCCCTTTGGAGTTGCAAATCAGACTTGGAACATCTCCAGTTCACATGAAATTCGAAGGAGCTCCAAATCTTCGGTCGAGCCATCTCCATTCCACTGGAGGAGCCTTGTACGAGAGTAAGAGTACTAGCATGGTGAAGTAACTGTCGGATCGAGAGAAGACCACCGGAGTCACCAGGAATCAAAGGAAGAAGCTCGCCGAAGCCCCTGTTCTTTATTGTTCTTACTGGTCCTTCCCCAACTGTTAGATCTTGAATGCATCCCACATCTACTCTGGATCGTTTGTTCTCATTGAAACAGTGTGCATCGAAGACCCTTTGATCCTCCATATGGCATGAGAAGAACAACCAGATCCATTGGGCATGAGTGGGGTAATTTGCACTGAACTCCCTCCACATTTTTTATTTAGTAAATAATTTTGTAAATATTTTATTAAGTTCAAAAGTTTCGAGAAAAATTACAATCAACCCCCTATAACTCTTTGTAATGGCAAGTAGGTCCACTGTCAACTCAGCTAACGTGTCTCCCCACGTAAGCTGGGTAATTTATACTTGTACACTTGCAACTTTGTAAATTGCAAATTTATATTTGAAAATTACATTTTATTTTAAAAGTTCAAGTGTTTTTGCACATAGCCCCCTACATTTAATTTTTATTACAAAAATGCCCCTACTAGCCTTATTATTTTTTATGAATGCTTTTCTATTTCCTTAAATAGTAGTCATGCTCCAAAAATCATGAAAAAGTAGAGGTAGATGTTCGGTGACATGCTTGTTCACTCCATATTATTTATTTTGCATTTCCCTCCTATTTTCCATTTATTAAAAATCGTAAGATCATGATTTATTTCTTGTATGACTTAAAAATTATAAACATTCATTACAATTCCAAAAAATACCTATAAATTATTACTATATTTTATCTCTACAGACCAAAAATCATAAAAAAAATAACAAAAGAAACCCTAAAATAAAAACTCTTTGTAACCCTAAAAAATTATATAATATTTTTTAAAAACCCCAAAAATATCTTTCTCTCCTATACTTTTATATATACTATTTACTATAGATAAAAATTAGTTCTGAGAAATTTTGACCCTATTTACTATTTTTATTTCTAAAAAAATTCAACCTATTAATTAAGTCCCTAATTTTGTATATTTTATACTTTGAAAATACCTAAAAATTAGGAAATTTCTCACAAAATAAAAAATAGAAGAAAAATATAAAAACATAAAATATTTTATTTTATGATTTTTTGACTATTTATAGCTATATGTATAGTTGTAATACCCTATATTATATTATATGTGAAAAATGGGTTGCCCCTTGAGGGCAACCAACATGGTTGCACTGCCCCATTTTTCCGTATTTTTTTGCTAAATATCACCATGTATATTCATATATATATATATATATCCCTCTTATATGTTGTTCGAATTTTCGTCAGAAATATAGACTCCAATGCCCTCCATCTAGAACATGTAATGTTAACGGTCTAAATAATGTTGTAATTGACCTATCCTAGATGTAGGGCATAGGAGTCTCTATTTCTGACAAAATTTCAATGACATATAAGGGAGATATATAGATGAACATAAATGGTGATATTTTTTGAAAAAAATAAAAAAAAACATCCGAAAATGGGGTGGGGGTAGCCGGGGGGGCAATCCCTGCATATATATACTTATATATAAATAATATTAATTATTATAAATACCTTATAAATATTTTTAAACACTTTAAAAGTGGATTGTTCTTATTTATATTTCTGATTTTTCTATATATATTATATTACTTATATTATACATATATACATTTATATATACTTATTATATATTAAAGGAAAAAGTAATTAAAAATTAGAAAAAAATATTAAAAAATAAATAAATAATTATAAAATTAATACTTAAAAAATCATAAAAAATAAATAAAAACCCACAAAAACATTAAGTTAGTGAGTAAATAGTGTGCATAAATCTATATTATTATTTATTATAAATAATAATAATAAGTACTACCTAGTTTGTTCCCTATGCTCGACACAATACTGTACTTGTCAACTATACACATTTCATTATAGCATTTATAATAAACTTTTATCAACTTCATATGCTTTGATTGCTTGATTCTTTTATTGATTGTGGCTTAATTGTTGGTTTAATTGGTCGGCTCTTGAGACCAGTCACTTCAGCGCCTGAGGTCTGCCTTGTGTCACCTCACGATCGCTCTCGGTGTTCAAACAATTAATCAAATGGCATCTTTCCAGGGAGCAACGGAGTATAGCACTTTTGCACATATTTTTACATTATTTTTCCTTTTATCTTCTTCTCATTTATTGTTGATAATTGATTATCTGTATCTGGGCCATCTTTTTTGCTGATCTTTCTTGTGATGGATCATGTGGTGACGACTACTTCTTAGGAGGTGGACGCATCCGAGTCACGAGGAGATTGGACTTCTTCTACTTGTAGGCCATTAGCGAGAGACAGAGAGTAGAAGAGAGACAGAGAGGATAGGAGTAGATTTGCGTAGCCTTTTGCCTCTATTTTATGAGGAGAGATTTTATTTTATTTTTATAAATTAAATTTTAATAAATTTGGATATTGAACACTTCACTTCACGAGGTCTACTGCTTTGGTTTTTATTCACATGGGGGCCTCATCGGTTTTCTCGTTGTTTTCTCACTTTTATTTTATTTTGTTTCACGTGTTTGAGTTTTTTGCCTTTCTTTTCTTTGTTCTATGCGATCGAGTCCCTATATCTAGGATTGCTAGATTCGGTAGCTAGGTCCAAAGCCTAATGAGAAGCATACACCTTTAGATTATGGTCGCTTGGACTTAATCAAATAATTAATTGCTAATTTCTTGACTTTGGAACCACACTCTGTAAGAGACTCCATACAATGCTTGTAGGACCCCGTTGTGGCATGCATCGAGGAGTCTCCAAGATCAGAGACTTAGGGTCCATTTTTGAGTGATTAGTATTGGGCTCTTCCCGCTAATATAAATTCTTATTTATGGCATTTTCTCGCTTTGCATACCGCACATGTGATGTAGATATTTAATATTTTATTTTGCATACCGCATGGAGAGAGCTGGAAAGTACTGTAAGTCTCCTTACTTTGCATGCATCATTTGATATGAGAGTGAGATTTCCACTCTAGTATCCATTTGCACGACTTTTCCACTATCTCAATATGTTTTATATCACTTAGGATTCAAAGAAAATATAAAAAAAAATCATTAGACGCCTTGCTTTGAAAAATGCTCAAAAATTGAAAATTCAGAAATTAAACACAAGGGACTGCTAACAAAAACTTTGATCTTAACTAAAATTCGTAATGGACACCATTGTTTTGGATTCATAAAGCCCTTGTTGTTTTCAAGTATTGTTCAGACTGAGTGAGGGGCAACCCCGAAGAATTAGAGTCCAAAACGCTACTGTGGCAGCCTTGATCATCACTTGGGATAACAAAGTATTGGCGCTTTTATCGTACTTAGGCGAGTAGGGACTTGTCTACGATAGTGTTCCCACCTTGTGTGGAGCATCCGACTTCGTCTGAAGTATTGAGCATAAGCCACACCCTAACATGGGTGTCTGTCTCATCGCCCTACATCCGAGTACCTCACTTGCGAGGGAAGTATTGGTTTTGCCTATCAGCTTCTTTACTCTATTTCTTTGGCTATGTATCCCCCCACGCAAGAGATCAAGCATCTCTAATATGCAGATCACAAGTTAAAAAAGAGGCGGAAGAAGTATGAAGAACTTTCCTGACAATACACACACTCCTATGGGGATAACCCTCCTAAGGAATTATGAAAAGATTTTCCAACAAAACAAAATAAAATTAAAAAGATAAAATAGTCGAACTCTTACGGCTTCACTTGTGTTGAGTTGGTGAATACAAAACTTATTTTGTCTTTATTTGATTTTAGTTAAGTTCAAAGATTAGTCCCACACATTTGTACCTTTTTCTTTCATCTATTTTATTCCTTATTTTCCCTCGGTCACTTTGAGTCATTCTATTGTTTACACTCCTTTTATTCCTTATTCAACATCATATCATTCATCCATTCTTAATCTCCCTCTTGACCCTCAAGATGGTGACTTATGGATGGCTTGATCGGGACTCCACTGTCACCAATATCGATTCCATGCAACCACCATCTCTAATAATTCAGGACGATTCCCGAGATCATGGTTCAGACTTTGCAAATCGCTCTCTAGACTCCCCGCCTTCTTCAATAAACCAAGATCACACTTGTCTTGAAATCTTCCATGCTTCTCCATCCTTAATGAAATTAATTGTTTACCTTAACACAGATTGATTTTTTACATATGTTGCTTCTATTCAGACTTATCGGAGTATCATTCCATGTGCAGATCAAGAGTTCGATCTGGAGCTAGAAATACTTTCAGATTTAGAATCAGATGCATAGATGGTTCCAACTAGAAAATGGAAGGGACCTCAGCACCGACAACCACAGTACGACCAGTAGTTAGATCAGAATGAATTGAATGTTCAACTTCTTACCTCCATTCAAGCAATTCAACAGTAGCTCACAGACCAAGCACTGGCCAAGATCGCCTTCCAATACATGCTCAATGATATCAGGGGAATGAGAGATAATCCAGGGAGGAGGAGAGGAAGAAAGAGCAGTTGGAGGTCGTGGAGTCCCGATAGATGAGCCAAGAGGAGAGAGTCCCAAGCTGACTCTCAAGGAGACTTACAACCATGGCGCTGGCCAGATGATCGAGTGGATCTAGATTCCATAGGTCTATGCACATATTGAGCTAAAGCCTCAGCTCTTGGAGCTTATTCCCACCTTCCACAGGAATGCGAACAAGGAACCTTACATCCATCTACAATAACTCGCTTTCCACAGAACAACTCACTACCCTAACATAACGTTAGGTGTAGTCAAAATGATGATGTTTCCATTCAACCGTCAGGTCAAGGCAGTTCCTTGGATTAATCATCTTGGGAAGGTCTTCACAACCTAGGAGGAGCTCAAGTCTGCCTTCTTGTAGAAATTCTACTCTCTTGGTCGCTGAACCAAATGCGATCTAGGATAGCCAACTTCTCCCAAGCCACCCACGAGTCTATTCATGAGGCTTGGGAGCGTTCTACAGATTTACAAGAGAAGTGTCCCCACCATGATATTCCTCGGACCAGATTGGTCCAACACTTCTTTAGGGGACTAACTATTGATAACCCAAAGATTGTGGATGTCTCTTATGGCGAGTGGCGTTTCAACAAGGATGAGGATGTCGTCTGGCAGATTTTCAAGGAAATGGTTGAAGGAGAGGCTTTCTTGTCATTGTATTGTGCATATCAACGTCAACCACACAATCTATAGAAGCCAGTTCATATGGAGGCATCCCAGAATATGGACAAGGATGAGAGCTCCAACTTGGACATATTAGGGAGCCACATGTCCAAGGTGGATATTATCGAGAAAAGATCACAAAACCTCGAGAAACTCGTTGTGATCGAACATAGGATGCAAACACAAGTTAGATCAGATGAACAAGTAATTGGAGCAACAAAATGAACAAGCAAAAGTAAATCTTGGGGAGTACAATGACAAGTTCAAGGGCCGAACACTTGGATATGATGAAAATAGCACAAGTTTTGGAAAGAGATTTGCTTTAAAATTGTCAAAAAGGCAAGATTAGCTCTATTAATTTTTCTTTGATTTATAATACTCAGAGTGCAATGAAAACAAATCCAGTAGAATTCAATTGTTTCCAAGATCCCGTAGGATTTTTTGGTGAATTTTCTAGAGTTTCTGACTATTTTTAATGATTTCTAAAAATGTAGGGGCATAAATGTGATTTTCAAAAAAGTTAAGGGTGTGAATGTAAATAAGAATTATTTAATGGAAATTTTGAAATTGTGAAAATTTACTAGGTATATATGAAAAACTACCATTAACAAAATGTTTGATGGAGAATTGCAGAGAAGATAATAAGATTTCAGAAATTGTAAAAAGGTCCTTGAGGGACTAAAGTGAAAATAACTAAAACATGAATGATAGATTTACAATCTTTATAGAATAAAAAATGCAAAAAATGGGGAATTGCATAAAGGAAATAAAAGTTTTGTGAAATTACAATTAGGGCTAAAAATAATAAAAAATAAAACTAAAGAAAAATGGAAATTATGAAGGAGTCCTTGGGATCCGTTCTTCTTCCCAACGGTGGTCGCGAAGGCGACTGTGTGAGCACGAAAGAGAGAGGACGGAGGCCTCGGAGGATGACAGTGGAGCTCGAAGGCGAGAGAGCAGAGTCCACGGAGGGTGGCTGTGGAGATTGGCCGATCGATCGTGGATCCCTCCTCACATCCTCATAAAGATCGACGACCATTGGAAGGAGTCAAAGGGGCAATGGTCGTTCGCGAGGCAGGGAGGGGAGGAGGTGCACGACTGAAGAGGAAGGGGCATCGGGCGGGTGTGGTTGGAGGTTGAACATGGGGATAAGAGATACCAACTCATCTATAGGCAGAAGAGTCCATCTGAATGATACGGAATACGGAATGAAGTACCTAGTCTAGTGAACTCCTTAACACGAATAAGACCCTAGGCGGCGACATGAGATGAGAAAGCCTCTGAACTTATAGTCCCACACTACGGAAGCTATTCCACTTTATGAGGGATGTAGCGCTGCTTGGTAGCGTGTTTGTTTTGGGTACTCAATTTCACGGGTAAAAAAATTCCCGATTGATAGTGGGAGGAATTATTATGACGTGGCCCTCTTTAAGACCTCCAAAAAAGAAACCTGCACTTTTCCAGAGGAAGGTCGATCTATGAGTCTGGCTATTATCTGATTTGCTTTTCCCCTGAATCAATGGACTCCTGACGTATACGAAGGCCTATCGTATGTTGAATAGGTAGGCGTCGGCTTCGTCCCGAACCCAGGAGGCATTCTGGTATATGAGCTTGGACCGGAGGTTGTGGAGATTACTAGTGAATAAGGTGGGAGTGAAGTAGGGGGACTAGCCCCTTCGATCTTCGCGGATTGACTTGAGCGGATCTTCCGCTGGTGCTCTTATTTGACGACGGTAGGGACGATTGCTTCGTCATCCTAGCTTGTGATTGTGAACTTGCTCCCTTAGCTAGCTAAGCTTGTAATGACTGTTGCTCCCCAAAAGCTCATCTGACCCCAAGGTAGTACGTACTGCCTTAGGTTTCGGCCTCTGTTCGGTGATTTATGCACACAGTGCCTTTCGCTTGCGGGGCCAAAAGCGTATACCTTCCTTCATTTCACATTGAATAATTTTGCTGTTAGAGGTAGGGTCTCCCTGAAGGAGGGGGGATAGTCTCAGAGGTCCCTTCCTTTGTGCTCTGCTTTCTTCAGCGAACTTATCCCTCCCAACGTCTCTATCACTCAGGTCAATCACTCAGGTCAGGAAGATCATTGTGGTCCCGATTGACAGAGGCACCTTTCTTTTATCAAATCTCAGGGACATGGTCTAATCATGAGGGTAGTATTTTCTCATGGTGTCGGATCCCAAGTTTTTATGGATTCCTTCTTTGCCAACATAATGTCTCAAAACGGCAGAGGTGACTTTTTGGAAGGCCTCGAATCCTTTGTTGCGACATGCTTCCACGAGGCAGTCAAAAGAAAGAGAGAAAGGGGCGGCGATTTCAGTCAAGGTTAAGGCAAATATATTATAAAGCTACTATATATTTTGGTAATTCTTCACAGATTTAATAGAGTCAATATTTCACCGAGCCTCTCTCCTCCCAGATCTGTAGAACTACTTTGTGGCGCGGGAGAGCAGCTAAATTGGCTCGGGAAGTCCTTAGGGACTACTACCACACCTGACTCTCTGTTGAAAGTCAGGATATCACATCCCTTATAAATAGCTCTGATGTGGGAGCTTGCGCACTTCGGGCCTCTCTTGAAAGCATGACAGTGTACAGCAAAGGGCCTTCGCTTTCCAAGCCGAAGAGTAGTCAGGTTGACGGGGAGGCGGTAGGAAGGTCGGGAAGGTAAGCAAGGTCTGGTGCTGGCATTCCACAGCTACGCCTACTAAAGCCGGAATGCTATCCTTCTCACCATCACTTTATCTTAGCCCTGTCAAGTCCCACGGCAGGTAGAGAACTAGAGGAAGACTATGGTGGATCGGGTTCGACTAAAGTCTCTATGGTACTTTGAAATTCCCTCTCAGCCCTGAGCCTTCTTGGTCTGAAGGTCTAAAAGAAAGTTGTATCGACTAGTTGGATCTACGACTAATAGAAAGCGGCTTTTTTCGCAACGGCCTTCTTTTTTGGCGATTCAAAATGTTGCAATGAAAAAATGCTCCTTTGCTCTTCAATCAATTACAAATCAAACTACTACTACATGGAAAGGCGCCTGACAATGACGTTTTTCAAAACGAAGCAGTAGACGTAGGTGGATGGAGGTGAGCAGAGTAGGTAAAGTCGTTTCTAAGGTCTTGACGCTCTGTTTGGTTCCGGAAAGAGCCATCTCAGCCTAGCCCTACTCCGCGGTTAAAGACGAAGGAAGGCATGTGCAGAATTCAGAGCCCGGACGTCGAGCCAATCCAATAGAGAAGATCGACGCATCAGAGCTATATCCTGTAATAGAAGGAACGACCCCTAACTTTGTGAAGGGGAGGGTCTCTATCTGATCACCGGATGACCGCCCCGGGAAAGGATGAGATGAGATGTGGACTTCAAAACTGACATGTGTTGGCCTCAATGCCACTATTTTGTCTTCTAGTGATTTTTTCAATTTTTTTTTTGAAAATGAGGAGGGAGGGGATTGAAACCCCCTTGGGCCTCTTCTAAGCTAGACCTGATAAATAAATAATTTTTTTAGAGACTTAAACATGAGCTTAGGGCCCATGCTTTAAAAAATAATAATATTGATGATGGAATATTTTTTATTAATTTTTAATTTCTTTTATAATGAATAATATGCAAATTTTTGGATGATTTTGGATGCAATGAACATGATAATCATGTAATGGAAGTTATGCAATAAATCCAAAAATGCAACAAATTACATATGATTTTTGCTCAATAAATGGTATATAAACATTATATATCATAGATTCATCATACCTTCAAACTTAACTTTTTTCTAGTCCCGAGCAAAATAATGATATGCAAAGAGAAAGAGAAAACGATTAGAGAACGCTCAGAGAGGGTTTGCAACAAACACACCCATGACGTTATGAGATTTTAAGCCAATCTGAACAAATAACAAATGATGACTGAGTCGATCTTTAGATTAACAATGTATTCAGACTCCTATTAGACTCGAGTATTTTATTCAACAATCCTCAAGTTCTAATTCTAGTTGGTTCCATCCTTAGTTCAAGTCAGATCATCATGAGAAAAATATATTCTCTTTAACCTTGAGTTGAATTTGAAATATGTGTGAAAGTTATATCTCTTCC
Organism: Ottelia alismoides; assembly: GCA_037367405.1. Classification (NCBI taxonomy): domain Eukaryota; kingdom Viridiplantae; phylum Streptophyta; class Magnoliopsida; order Alismatales; family Hydrocharitaceae; genus Ottelia; species Ottelia alismoides. The sequence continues at coordinate 149,370 of JAZKJV010005851.1, forward strand.
CAACTTGCGAGACAAATATACCATACAACCTTAAGCACAGTACTAGGAGATTCAAAAAATCTAAAGCCTATATTCTCTCCAAGTTTAGGCTTATTCTCATTTCACCTGAATCTGCCAGCAAAAAAAATGGGTGCAAATTATAGAAAACTAGGATTTTCTAGGGTTTTCTATAGACCACTTTGGTCTGTTGATCTCTTTTTTTCCTTCTTTTAGTAGAGCATAACCCTGGGCCTCTTTGGCCTATTTTAAACTGGTAGTAACACTGGTCTATTACTTGGCTTATTTGGTAGAGTTAGGTTATTTGAGTAGATTTTTCTTTGGTAGATCTTTGCTTTACATTTGTATTTTTGTAACATGCATCCCTTATTGTGCCTTCTTTTTTATAGAATTTTGTGGAATTGGGTATCAAGAGTGTACATGTATAAAATGTGACTTTCAGATACATGCATAAGGCAAGTTTGCTGAGAGACCCAAACTTATAGAAAATAAGTGGTTTCGAACTTAGATCATTGAATTTTACTTTCCTGAGATTCAGAGTCACTCCCTTCCCTTTTAGAGATCGAAACAATCCCTTGCACAGACAAACTAAGTTGAACTAAGGTGTAATGTGTAATTTGTTCAATAATCAATCAAGAGTAAAAGAGTGCTAAAGCTATCAAGATGGTCTATTTAGACTCATATTTTTGTCACCACATAAAACTCATTGAACTCAAGGAATTATGTCTAAAATAGACCTAAAGAAACGAGTACTCAATCATAAATAAATCCTTTGAAATTAAGTGGATTAAGGTGTTCTTGATCTAAGTTTTAAATATGTATAAACCAGACTAAAAATCCCAAAAAGTTAAAAGAAAAGTTCCACCGAATGCTCCGGTCTCTCGGCAAAGATAGAAAGTCTGCTATCAGATGTTCCGAAAGAAGGGAGAGAAAGAGGAGAGAATGGGGAAAATATTTTTGTACTTTTGAAAAAATTGAAAGATGTTTTGGGAATTTTTGCAAAATTTGTGGGATTTTGGGTATATGGAAATGTTTTTGGTTTTTTTAAAAACATGAAAAGAATGATGCACAACTTTTTTTTAAAATATGAAAAAACTTGAACAAAAAATGCATAAAATGCGATGCATCCCCCATGCTTTGACAGATCCATGTCCCCATTGTGATAATGGAGCGGAAAATGATATCCTGATTGAAGGGAATGCATATGCAGGTGATGAAATATGCTCTCTTTTTTATAACTTTTTTCAATTGATGCTTTGCGAGGTTCTTCCATGCTTATTCCAAAGTAAGTATAAATAACAGTAAGAGAAAAAAAATACCTTAAGCAGTTGTACAAATAGATGGCTGATTTTATGCCTTGCCAAGGCATGCAGTACTCAGACTTCCTACAAGAGTAGAGTTTCGACCACTGACATCGGGCCATCGAGTTCAATTATTGGTTTTCATCTCTGACCATTCACTCAAAATGTAGCATTGGTGCTTCGATCTTTAATTCCCATAGAGACGTTATCAAGAACTTCAGTTACAACATAAGGTCCTTTCCATTTTAATCTCAGATTTCCTGGGAACAACTTGAATTTAACATCGAACAACCATACCTTTTGATCAACCATGAAATTTTTCCTCGAAATATGTGCATCATGCCACTTCTTTATTTTATCTTTGTAGATCAAATTATTATCATATGCTTGAGATCTAAATTCCTCTAACTCAGCAAGATCTAGTAATCTTTTCTTCCAAGCATCATCAAAATCAAGGTGGCATTTTTGAATAACCCAGAGGGATTTGTGATGGACCTCTACAAGAAGGCGTCGTGCTTTACCATAAATAATACTGTATGGGCTCATTCCTAGAGGGGTACAGAAGGCAGTCTAACATGCCCAAAGAGCAGAAGTCAGGTGTTGTGACCAATCCTTGCGATATGATATCACAATTTTCCGAAGGATGGTTTTTATCTCATGATTGGAGAGCTCAACCAGACCATTGATTTGTGGATGTTATACACTCGAGACTCGGTGTTTTACTCCATTCTAGTTCAGGAGTTGCTTTACCAAATCATTTAAGAAATATGTCCCTCCATCGCTTATGATCACTTTTAGGAGGCCAAAATGAGCGAATAAATCATTCAGAAATTTGACTACATGTTTGCTATCGGCAACACGGGCAGGGATTGCTTCTACCCAACGGGAGACATGATCAACTGCCAATAGTATGTATTGATATCCATGTGAGTGCGTAAATGGTCACATAAATTCGATGCCCTAGGTATCAAAATTTTCTACAACATAAACCGGTGAAAGAGGCATCATGTATCTACTAGTCATGGTTCTAACCATTTAGCAATAAGAACAAGCTTGAACGATTTTATCAGCAATCCACATTGTAAAACCTTGGTTGTAGTTTTTCTACCAGAGTGATGCCCTCCACATCCAACAGTGTGATAATGAGTTAGCACACTAAGAGTTTTAGAGTCAGGTATGCATCGTCTCCATATCAAATCAGCACCCTCTTTGAAGAGTAGAGGGTCATCCCAGTAAAAGTGTTGGGTTTGGGCCTTAGTTTCTTCTTTCTTGTGTCTCGATCAATCGTCAGGTAGTTTGGAAGTGACAAGGAAATTAACGATATCAACATACCAAGGGATTTGAGAGACAACCCTAATATTATCATATGACAATGTGTTAGAAACATAGATCGTGGATTCGACAGAGTTGTATGGTAGTAGAGGTGAAGGAAACCTTGATAGATGATCAGCAACATCATTCCATACTCCAGCCTTATCTCTTATTTCTAGGTCAAATTCTTGAAGTAATAGAATCTACTTAATGAGTCGAGGCTTCGCATCCTTTTTTGTGAACAAATATTTTATAACAGAGTGGTCAGTGTAGATGATGATGTGTGATCCTAAAATGTAAGATTGTAATTTCTCAAGTGAAAACACCATGACTAGAAATTCTTTTTTGATCACGGTATAATTTCTTTATTCTTCATATAGTGTTTTCTAGCATAGTGGATGTCATATGATTTTCCATCCTTTCTATGTCCCAATACTGCTCTGAAAGCATAATATGAGGAATTACACATTATATCAAACTCAAGGATCCAGTCAGGAGGTTACAAAATTGGAGCATAAATAATGATCCTTCTCAATAAAACAAATGACTCAAATGCTTCCTTTGTGAATATAAAGTCTTGGTCCTTTTCAAGTAGTTCGGTGAGTGGTCGTGGATGTTTAGAAAAATCCTTTATAAATCGTTTGTAGAAACTAGCGTGACTGAGAAAAGATCGAACTCCTTTAAAATTAACTAGTGGGCTCAAGTGAGTGATTGTTTCAATATGGAGGGATCCACCTCGATTCCCTTCTTAGACACAATATGTCCTAACACTATTCCCTTTTTGACCATGAAATGAGATATTTCCCAAGATAGTATTAGATTAACTTCAATACATTTCTTTAAACTCTATCGAAAAATCCTAATATTTCCTCAAAGAGTCTCCAAAGATAGAGAAATCATCCATAAAAGTATCCATGAAATCACCGACCATATAAAAAAAATGCCCATGATGCATCTTTGAAAAGTAGCAGGTGCATTGCATAGTCGACAAGGCATTCGTCGGAAGGCATATGCCCCAAATGGGCAAGTGAATGTTGTCTTTTCTTGATCCTCTTGTGCTATGGAAACTTGGTTATAGCCGAAATATCCATCTAGAAAGAGAAAGTATTCTTTTCTGGCTAATCTTTCAACGATTTGGTTAATGAACCAGAATGAGAAGTGATCTTTTCATGTAGTCTTATTGAGTTTTCTATAATAGACACAGACTCTCCAAGATGTTGCTAATATGGTTCGTACGTCTTCTCCTTTCTCATATTTGAAAATTGTTGTTCCACCTTTCTTTGGGATGACTTAGAGAGGGCAAACCCATGGGCTATCAGCTATTGGGTAAATGATACCGACACTTGACCACTTATAGATTTCACACTTCACAACTTCACTGAGATTTAACCGTCTTTACATTTCATGGGAAGGTTTACTACCATTTTCCAAGTATATGTGGTGAGTGCATAATGTCCGACTTATTCCTTTTAAATCGATTATTTTCAACTAATAACTTGAGAAATTCTCTTCAATACTTCCATGAGTTGAATTTCCTGTCTTTACTCTAAGTTGGCATTGATGATAACTGGCAGAATACATGCATCATCTAGGAAAACATATTTTAAATCATGAGTTAACTATTTTAGTTCAATGAGAGGGGTTGGTGGGGTCTCACTGGTGGATCCAACATGTGTATTTTCCATGGCCATTACAATTACAGGAGTATGATCTAAGTTAGATGGCAGTAAATGCTCATCCAATGGGCATACAATGTCAAATGGTGGTTCCAACATTGGCAAAATTGGAGACGAAGTCAATGAAAGTTTAGTGTCCGATGTGTCCCAAGTTTCATCCAACTCAAAGATTTCACTACTAAAGAGGGGACACGGTGGTTCTTTTCGTAAAGTTTAGAATGTATGTAGCAATTTGATGGGACATGTCCATGTTGGTGGAGCGTGAGGTATTCAGGCTCACTTCAAATGGATTTTTGGTTAGGTGTGTAAGAGCAAAATCATCTTGTATGTCAATAAGGGCACAATCTTCTATCAAACACAATCTTCGATCTCAGAGTCTACAAGGGATGAGGTGTGAAGGTCAATTGGAATAATCTTCCCATTAATTGTGGATTTTAACTTCCCACCTATATAATCAAAGTGTGCTTTGGAAGTAGCCAAGAATGAAAGCCCAAGTATGATCGGAGTTTGAGCTAGTGTTTTAGATGGGTCCATCCATGACCATATAATCGACTGTAAATTATTGACCATGTACTGTTACTATTACATCCTTGATTAACCCTCTTGGTCTCTTTACAGATTGACCGACCATTTGCAAAATAATCAAGATAGGTTTTAATTTTCCCAAGTCAAGGTTCTCCAAAATAACAGTAAGGAGGAGGTTGATCGAGGCACCATTATCCAACAAAGTACACTCGATTATCAACTTTCCAGAAGTGCATTCACTAGTGGTGCCCCCAGATATTTTTTCTTTGTAGGGAGGAGTTGTGATATGGTGTTAGATGTTGCTCTAGGTAGAGCATGTCTCTCAATATCTTCATCATTCTTCTTGTTCTTTTCATTAACTCTCCTCCTTGGTGTGCATTTATCCTTCTGAAATCAAGAGAAAGTGGGAAATTTTTTGAGAGCTTTAAGGAGTGGAATTTTGATGACGATGTCAGAGAAGAGTTTCTCTAACTGTGGATCGAGGGTGGGTGATTTGATGTTTTTCCTGAAAAAAGCTTCAGAAAAGGATATTGTTACAATTGGGGAGGAAAGAGAAGTGTGTATGTTGGTCTCAATTGGGTACTTTTCATTCTCAAATTTCTCTTCATCCTCTATCGGAACTTCTTCCGATATAATGATGCGTGGGTCGACATGTGTAGATGTGACTTTTCCATTTCTAAGAGTCACAACATTAGCACATGGGTGAGAATGATTTGCTAGTTTTAAGACCACTTGATTATTTGGTTGTTGTGAGGTGGATCCTTTGGTAGACGTAGAAATCCTACATTTTGATTTCCTTGAGTGGAGCTATAGAATTTCTACGGTGGGGTAGAGAATCCTTGGGTTTGAGATTGTATTCCAGAGGATGAAGTAAAAGATCCGACCGAAAGTGGTGCGTGTAAGGCTCCAGGAGCATTGCCTCCAATTGTGTTTGGATTGGGTAGAGGTTGAGGTGATAAAGTCGGGATATACGACCGAATTTTGGTGATTTGTCGAGCATTCTCAATGCTAGCCTATTGATGTGCTTGGTTGGCTTGTTGTTGTGCTAGGTTGGCTTGTTGCTATGCTATAGAAAGTTGCTGGATAGCATGAGTTAGACATCAAAGTTCACAGATGAAGATAGTTGATTCATTTGGGTACAATTAGTGGTTGAGATTGAATTGGTTTTGATGAGTGGTATTCTGAGTCTTTTAGCCAAAATTGGATTGCTCTCTCAATCCAAAATTATAAGTGTTTGAAGATGAATTACCTTGATTTCTTTACCCAATTTACAATTTCTGGTGTTTGTTCTTGGTCATGAGATAAAGTTAATTGTCCAAGATCGTTGGGCTCGAAGTTACTCTAGTGATATTGTTTTGGTTTTTTCAGAGTCAAGGTACTAATAGCATGTGTCATGAATTCCATTTGTCTGGACAATGTTTCCCATCTATTAGGTTTATGATCTGTGGCATTCATGTCTTGAAAGGAAGGGTTACTGAAGCTACTATACTAACTGACCCTTTGTTCCTTCCATAATATTAAATAGAGGAGCTATTCACTGAATTATCTGTCATATTATTGAATAGAGTCCAAATGAAGTTTTCATCACGAATAATGTAGTTACCGTCGTAAGAGCTGTCGATAACTATCTTGAATGAAGTATCAATGCCCTCGTAAAATAATTGGACCAACTTTCATTTTGGGATTGCGTGATGAGGACATTTTCCGAGGAGTTCTTTGAAGCGTTCCTAAGCTTCATGAATGGGTTCATTTGTCTTTTGAGTGAAAAATGAGATGGATTGTCTCAAGGCATTGGTCTTTCCCATGGGGAAGTATTTTTTTTATGAAAGCTTCTCTTAGGGAATCCCAGGTGGTAATTGGAGTCCCATAATTTTGAATTCATTATAGTGCTCGTTCTTTCAGAGAGAACGTGAAGCCCTTCATATAAATGTACTCCTTTTCTACCCCAGCAATACAAATGGCATCACAGGATGATCTGAAGTTTTAAATATGTTAAAATGGATCATCGGTTTCATTTCCATTGAATTTGGGTATTAAAGATATAGAGGCTAGTTTTATTTTGAAGTCTCCAACTTCTGGTGGGATTTGAATCCAATGAACCAAATCTTCGGTCACAGGATTGTAGTGGGTGCTGATAGATGGTGGTCGATTCAGTGGTGCAATTATTTGGCGAATCAGAGAATTTTCCTCTCTTAGCAACTGGAATTGTTGCATAACAATTTCCATTGGGTTGGTTTGGTTATCGTCCCCCATACTCTTTAGATCTAACTTGAAATTTGTTTCTCATTAGGATGGAATGGGTGAAAACTTCTTTTGCAGATTGGGTCAGAGACAGGTGGTCCTTGTGGATTATTCAGAGATCTACACCACACATGAACAAAACAAACACAATCCAAATGTCAATTCATTGACTCAACACTAGTTGCCGCATATGCAGTTATCTTTCAATTTTTGTATTCCTCAGAAAAATGAAGCACACAAAAAAGATTGACCTAAAATCAATTTGTATATTAAAGACTGGCCTAAATTTATATGTTTAGTTGCATTCACTTTCAGCCAGTATAGGTGCAAGTATACAGACCATATAACGACTACCAATATTCCTTGATGACGCTGCCAAATATGGTATCCTTTAATCACCCACTCTGCTAAGGTTTCCCTCACTGAAAAGTGGCTAAACTTTAATTCAGTAGTCAACAAAATCTACGTAGAATTTTGGGTTCTGACCTAAGGTTTTTGTTGTGAATAATGTACAACACTTCAAGCACTTCAGACCACATAATATTTGGGCCTCACAGTGACTTTCTGAAATCTCAATCTTTATGTGAACAACTACGATTGATGGTTTTTAATTTTCTCGTTGTCTGAGGGAGAAGAAGCATATAGATGAATGCATCCAAAGAAGTTAATTTTAATAAATTTTAGAAATTTTTTCCACATCAAATAGAATGCAAGCAACCTAATTGCTTAAGATTTGAATGGACTCACAGTAATGAGAATGGTTGGATCCAAAAAAATCTTGTGCTCAATTCTGCTTGAATTAGGGTCCGAAGAGAAAAAGTCTTGCAATGAAAAAATATTTTTTTTTGGATTTTTGGACACCTGAAAATGAAAGAGAGAATAATTATAAATAAAAAATAATAAACTAATGAAAAAATGTGTGATGTTGCATGTCTCAGGCAACGTCGCCTAAATGAAAGCGCGGAAGATCGGTGTGCTAAGATGTGAATTTTTAGTTGTCGTTATGAACACACACGATTCTCGACATTCTCAGATAAATAAATAATGAACATGCAAAAATAACTCATGGGGAGTATATCGACAAGTTCAAGGATCAAACACAGGGATGCGACAAAAATAACATTAGTTTTGGAAAGAGATTTGCTTTGAAATTGATAAAAAGATGAGATGATCTCTCTTAATTTTTCTTTATTTTTAAAAAAATTCAGAATGAAATTAAAATAGTTCCAATAGATTGCAATTATTTCTAGGATCATGTAGTAGTTTTTGTGAATTTTCTAGCCGTTTTTAATGATTTTTCAAAGATGCAGGGGCATAATTGTGATATTAAGAAAAGTTAACAGCACAAATGTAAATGAGAACTATTGAATGGAAATTTTGTAAATTCAAAAAGTTACTGGGTAGATATGATAAATTATCAATAAAGAAATATTTGATGGAAAATTGTAGAGAATGATAATAAGATTTCGAAAATTGTAGAAAGGTCCATGAGGGACTAAAGTGAAATAACTAAAACATGAATGATAGATTTGCAATCGTTATACAATATAAAATGCAAAAATGGAAAAATTGCATAAAGAAAATATAAGTTTTACGAAATTACAATTAGGTGCAAAAAGTATAAAAAACTAAAGAAAAATGAAAATTATGAAGGGGTCTAAGACCCCTTCTTCTTTCTGATGATGGCGGTGGCGTGCTAGAGCAGAGGCCACGAAGGGTGGCGGCGGAGCATGACAGAGAGAGGGCGGAGGCCTCAGAGGACGGCGGCAGAGCTCAGAGGAGAGAGAGCGGAGGCTGGCTCTAGAGATCGACCAATAGATAGTGGATCCCTCCTCACGTCCTCTGATAGAGATCGACAACCGTTGGAAGGAGGTGGAGGGGTGATGACCGTTGGTGACGCAATGTGGGAGGAGGTGCATGACTGTTACATGTGACTGAAGAGGAAGGGGAGGCAGGTGGGTGTGGCTAGAGGTTGAAGAAGGCACTGACGTCGGCACCATTATATTTTTATTTTTTTGCAAATGCTAACATCTTTATATTTTTTTTATTTCTTTTCAAATGTTGACATCAACATGATGTTAGCAAGTTTGTCTCCTAGCGATTTTTTATAAATTTGTTAGACTTTAACATGAGCTTGGAGTCCATTTTTAAAAAATAATAATGATGATGATGGAATATTTTTTTATTAAAGTCTTAAATTTTTTGTAATGAATAATATGTAAATTTTTGGATTATTTTGGATGTAATGAACATGAGAATCATGAAATGGAAATTATGCAATGAATCAAAAAATGCAATTAATTACACATTATTATTGCTCAATAAACGGTATAAAAACATGATAAATCGTAGATTCATCAGTGAGTACCATTAGTGCATGCCAGTCTGTTTCTGCATCGGCTTCGACTTCTGATGAGACGAAGGACCATCGTTGCCTTATCCTCATCAGTAAAGTCCATCTCAGCCAACGACCCAACACGTGTATTACATGTAGGCCCTCGAGCTTGCATCGCATCAACAACCGCAACATCAGCTAGTTGTATGGCAGCCTGAGCTCACGATCCTTCCCAATCAATGTTCTCCATCTCAACCTCTCATTCAGGAGGTGAATGGCGTAGGAAGTTACAATACACTACCAGCCTGTCCTAGCGGACATAAGCAGAGCCATTTTACAGGAAACCATCCATTCCCTCAATAGCAAGGAGGGAGGTTTGTCCAGAATAACCAACCTCAACAGCAACAGTTTCCACAACACCATGGCAATTAGAGAAAGAATTAGTACCAACAGATGTAGTATCATCAATACCAGCAGAATTAACAGTACTTGGTTGTTCCATATCAATACCCTCCTCAGTACCATCAACAGTGCCGACCTTCTCCTCATTCTCAACATTCCTACATATAGCCTTTACACCATTCCCAGTCTCAGTGTGGACAACACACCAAGCCATCTGAATCTTCTATCTTGAACCCTTACCTGAACTACTTGGCTCAGCTAGTGAAGAGCCTTGCAGAAATGACAGAAGCTCGATGATGCAAAAACACCGATTTCGGCACAAGTGGAGGCCAACCCTAATAATTTTCGAAAGAGAGAGCAAGTAGTTTGTGATGTTCCATCCGATCTAACAGAGTCAGATGTGCATAATTTATATTTATGTAATGTTGTCACTCTCAAGAGCGGTAGGACCTTGTAGCTGACTGCCACCATGAATGGGAAGAATAAAGCTTCACCTAGCGAATTATCATCTTCTGCATTAGCCAATTTAGCAGCCTGGCTAGGTGAGGAAGAAGAAGAAGATGGAGGAGAAGCACCAAAATTAAAAAACTAAAAAAATCAGCAAACTCAAAAGCCACAAAAATAAAGCAGCAACAACTTAAGCACCACCGCACCAGCAATGGAGGAGACCGCACCAGCAGCCAACTCAATGACAGCCGATGGAGCCCCACCTGCAGTTTTTGGATGTCCACCTCTTTTGGATGACCATGTTCCTTTTAGTCATCCATGTGTGCAAACAGATGTTGGAACTGATTTTGATGTAAACGAGAACACTATTTCTACTTTTTATTCTGTAAATATTCCATTTCCAAACACTTTGAGAAAATCCAAAAAAAATAGAAATCTAAAAACTACCTTGTCCGACCTCGATGTGATCTATATTGTTCAGAATATTGTTCTAAAGATGCCTCTTCTTAAGGCCATAAAGTACAAGCTTAATATCAAGAAAGGGCTGAAAGAAGCATGTACTTCAAAGAGACAACCATGTTGAGCTAGAGAAAGAAATGTGAAAACATTATTCTGACCGTGGCTACTCTGAACGCAGTCAGCAATCTCCCAAGCAAAAAGAAAGATATGAGAGCTCCTCTTGTCAGATGTTAGATGTTTGACCAATAGTTTGATGGAATAGAGGATCATCAATCAACATGATGCCTACTTCACTACTCAAAGAATTTGGGTTCGGACCTCTCAAGTCCACCAGAATGATTCTGCAATTCACAAACACTTCAATCAAACATCCTCGGGGCATTATGGAGGATGTCATTGTCATGATTCAAGGGATGCAGTTCCCTGTGGACTACATAGTGTTGGACATGGATATCTTAGTTCCTTTACTGCATACCCCAATAATCATTCGGTTGTCGTTCCTTCAAACAATTGAAGCCATGGTCAATTACGACACCAAGCAGATCACCTTTCATTCTAGAGTGGATATGGTGCCTATCCAGACAATTCAAGTACCGAAGCCATCAGAATCTGCATCAGACGAGAGCGAGCCTATATAGAAGAGAAAAAAAGACTATGACTTTCTGGCTGAGATTAGAGAAACCGATCTTTTCATGGATGATATTGAGACCCACGAATTCTTCTCCACAGAAGAACTAGTGGATAGCATAGTCGAATTCCCAATTGTCTCTGAAGATGAGATTTTTTAAATTGACAAAAGAGTTCATTTGGAAACATATCTTTAGCATAGTAGCAGGAGATTATTGATTTTTTTTGTAAATAAGATTCGATCATTGAAGAATTCTATGCAACATTTGATTCATAGTTTATTGTGCCAATGATGGATACATTACAGTTGAAAGATCTGACACCATTGCCCTACACAATAGCTGAAGTCTCTACAAAAATGATTCAGGCCCCACCTGATCTCAAACCACTTCCAGCAAATATGAAATACTCGTTTCTTGTGGGTGTATAGAATATGTTCCCTATAATAATCAATTCACAACTAACCAAGGGACACGAATCTCATTTGCCCAAGGTTCTTGAGAGAAACCATAAGGCAACAAGCCATCCCGTGAGTTCCAATGCAGTTTCAGATCTCCAAAAGATCAATCCATCATTGTGCTCACATCACATATATCTTGAAAAAGACAACAAGCCATCCCGTGAGTTCCAATGCAGATTAAATCCAAATCTCTGAGAGGTTGTGAAGAATGAAATCACAAAATAGTGTGATGCAAGATTGATATATCCCATCTCCGACTCTAAATAGGTGAGTCCATTGCATGTCGTACCAAAGAAATCATGGATCGCCATCATGAAGAAAGATAAAGGAGAGGAGATACCAACGAGAGTTCCAACTTCTTGGTGCGTCTGGGTGGATTATAGACGCCTGAATCTAGCGACCAAGAAGGATCATTTTTCGATCCCCTTCATTGAACAAATAGTCGAAAGACAGATCATGAAGTGATACCTATGTTTCTTGGATGGATACTCTGATTACAACCAAGTTGCAATTGCTCCTGAAGACCAAGAGAAGACCTCCTTCACTTGTCCATTAAGGACATACGCCTTCCGCAGAATGCCGTTCGATTTGTGCAACTCTCTAGTAACTTTCTAACGATGTATATTGGTCATATTTGCAGATATAGTTAGCAGTTTTCTCAAGGTTTTCATGGGAGATTTCTTAGTATATGGAGATACCTTTGATTAGTGCCTGACCTATTTCTACAGAGTGCTGAAAAGATGCTACGAAGTGAACCTGATGCTCTCGTGGGAGAAGAGTCATTTCATAGTGATCAAAGGGATTGTGCGAGGCCATGTCATATCCAAACGTGGTATGGAGGTAGATCCTGCGAAGGTGGATGCCATTTGAAAACTCGAGCCACCTACAAATTTGAAGAAAGTCCGATTATTCCAGGGGCATGTAGGATTCTATCAAAGATTCATCAAAGATTTCAGCAAAATTGCCCGATTGCTGACTGAGCTTCTAGGCAAGGAGGTAGATTCATTGTAGATGCTAGAGTCACTTGGATCCAAAGTCATTGTTCACACAAACCTTTTTTCCATAAAGTAATTGCAAGCCAAGAAGGATGCCAAACCAAGACTGATCAGATGGATCCTTCTACTCTGGGAATTCGATCTTGAAATCCATGATAAACCTGGAGTTACAAATGTGGTGGTAGATCATCTTTCAAGACTACCAAAGTCAAACACTCCTGAGCAGATCCTAATGTCGATTATAGAGACTTCCCCGGATGAAGCAATTCTGTCAATCACCTCGCTCCCATGTTTCGCATATATTGTGAGCTATCTTGTTTCCAAAAGAACTCTGCAAGATTGACTGAAGCTTAAAGTTGACAAATTTTTATCAGGTATTCATTTATATCAGTGGGAGGATCTGTATTTCTTTTGTTAGGGGGGAAGATTGCATCAGGAGGAGGTGCATTCCCTTGGAGGAAGTACAAAGTGTCCTCGAACATTGCCATGCTCTAGAATAAAGAGGACAACACTCCGGACACGAACGGAAGTGAAAGTACTACAATGCGGCCTCTGGTGGCCGACTCTATTCAAGACGTAGAATATTTTGTGAAACAATGCACTGACTGCCATAAGATGGGCGGTACCATTGGAATGAAATACACTATACTCTTAAAGTATATTCATATTTCAGACATATTTGATACATGTGGCAATGACATCATGGTCCCATTCCCCAACAGTGAGAAATTTGAGTATATTCTTCTCGTTGTCGACTATGTAAGTCATTGGGTAGAGGCTATCCCAACCCGAGCCATCGACAATCACACTATCTATTGATTCCTGAAAGAACACATCATTGCAAGATTCAAGATTCTCAAAATTCTGATATCAGATGGAGTAGCCATTTCATAAATAGAGAAGTGAAGAAGATGACTGAAGAGTACTACATTGAACATCACATCGCTTCTCCATACCACCCACAATTCAATGTCTTGACAAAATGTTCAAATAGAGAGATAGACAACTCTTCAGAAGCTCGTACGCCCTGATAGGAAGAACTAGTACCAATTGCTCAACTCACTTTTCTGGGCCTATCAGACAACGTACAAGTCACCTTAGGAATGTCCCCTGCCACTTTGTGCATTGCAAGCCATGTCAGTTTCCCATAGAACTGATTCATAAATCTTTATGGGCAGTCAATGTGTATAATTTGAATTTCAAGAAGGCCGAGAAAAACATAAAGCTTGATATGAATCAATTCCTAGAATTCTGTAATTATGCATATGAAAACAATCTGATATACAAGAGGAAATTCAAGAAGTGGCACGATAGGCATATCCGCTGAAAGACTTTCGAACCAGGTCAGAAGATTTGGTTGTTCGATGCAAAGTTAAAATTATTCGCAGAGAAGTTTTAGAGAAAATGGACATGTCATTTTATAGTGAAGCATGTGTGTGACAATGGAAGTATCATCATATCCAGTTTGTCAGCTGACACACAACCATTCATCATCAACGGACAACTATTGAAGCCATACCTTGAGCATGGCACATTCTTATCCGTCGTTGATTTTATACAGGCGATCTACCATGTAGAACTTCAAGCGACAACATCAATAGATTCAGATTGGGCCATCAAAAACATTTTTTTATTAATAAATCTTTTCTTATTTTCTTCTTTTTATTTTTCATTCTTTCATTCTTCCAAAAGTTTCACTCTTTCCATTCATCACTACTATACTTAGGATATACTTCATCCAAAGTATAGGAGGGATGAGTGTATTTGGGTGTTCATTCTTTGATACCTCGCATGTCTCCTCAACTATTGATTTTCTGTCTATACTTAGGGATAATTTCCCCTAAGTATAGGGCGAGATAGGCTGAGTCAATGATTTTATTTATTCCACCCTCGACCCTCCCTACATGTTGAATACAGTCCGCCATACTTAGGATTAACTGATCCTAAGTATAGGGGGAGTGATCGACTTATGATTCTTATTTAGTCATTATAGTATATACTCTTTCATAATTATTACAAGTTATGTCTTTCTTTTGTCTCCGATCTATGAGGACATAGCTCAAGCTAAGTATGAGGGGGTCGTATATACGATGCATATACTTTAGCCATAACTCGTACTTTTGTATTTTTAATAATATGACTAATTAACAAAATAGTTACACACACACACATTGAAATTCTTTGTAATTATGGTTAATAAATTGATTAAAAATATTTTTCATAATGTTCGAAAAATGGTTGAAAAATTTCTTGAAATATCTTTTGTAAAATTGTTTGAAGAATATTTTGTGAAATATTTTCAAATTTTTATAAAATATTTTATTTGCAAAATTTTGTTTCTTTGTTTGAATCAATTGTTTTGAAAATCTATTTGCAAATGGTTTGGAAAATGGTTGCAGAAATATTTTGAAAATCTAAACATAATATTTAAAAAATCTATGCAAAATAATTTTAAAATTTTGGAAATGTTTGCTAAAACTATTTGTAAAATTATTTTCAATATAAAGTTTTCAGAATGTTTGTCAAAATCTTTTCAAATTATTTTGAGAACCGTATACGGAATTCAAAAGAATGAAAATGCTTTATAAAATCTATGTATAAAACCTGTAAATAACCCCCAACCTAATCCCTATAAAAACTAGTGTAAATTCCTCACCTAAATTCTTGTAAGTAATGAAGTGCACTTCCATGTAAATATTTGCAAATAATTATTTGGCTAACTTTTTTGCTTTTCAAAAATCACTAAAAAATGCAAAATTTAAAACCCATAAAAAGTTGCAAAAAATTTTCAAAAACTTGCTTAAAAAATTGCAAAACTTTTTCAAAATTCCATAAACAGTTTAAAATTAGAAAAATTACTTCACAAAAATATTTTCTTGTATTGTACATAACATATGCAATTTTTGGAGTAGTTAAGCCAATTGAACAAGTCAAAATATTGTCTGAAGATTGGAGCTTGGGCTTGACCTTAATACACTTAATTTCAGAGGAACTCATTGAGGAATGGAATTGGAGATACTTCAGATCACCTTGACTTAATTATTTATATTCCACAAGACGTTGTTCATGTGTCTATTCAATGTGTCTAAATAGAAACCTTCATATCATCCGTAAGACTCTTGAGATAATGTCTTGATTAGAAATCTCGCACTTAGAACTTATCTTATACTAAATGGATTGTTGAAAAATCTTGGAGTCTAATTGGGACGATGCTAGGCCGCTTTGTCAAGGGTCACTCAGGAACTATTCTTGGGGATTGCGAAAATCGATACTCTAACCCACTTCTTTTGGTAACAATGATATGTAAAGTCTAGAGAAGGATTGAGATAATGCATCAGATGAGGAATGATCTGTCGGTGCAACTTTTCCAAGACCCCAAAAATTGGGCAGACTAAATAGATTCTATATCTGCTGGGGCACAAACAAGAATGCAGAAGCTGTACAAAATCAAAGAAAATATCCAAAGAAGCCTATACCGAAATTCCACAAAAAAATTGAATCTTCAGAAAAAGCATGCTTTTTGGTGAAGACTTGGTTACAGAGACCGAGCTTTACAAGGGAATGAAGACTACACTAGCCCATTCCCACTTCTATCCCCCATCTTCTAGCTTCATACCCCATTCAGTTGTAAAGATCATTGACCTTAGGAGGAAATATCTATCTCTGCGAGGATGAGTTATAAAGAGAGTAGACTCCTTTTAGGTTCAATGGTTTGTTTGGGAAGAGCTGAATAATTCACACACATGATTCTACCACTTCAAGGTATCAAGAGTATGCGACTGAGACGATGGTTCTGGCCTGACTGTGAATTGCACAGAATAATAGGATTATGAAATCTAAGGGTTTTTGTGTCACACTTCCTAACCTCAAGGGGTTCCTAGAACATAAATAATCCAAATGTCTTCTCTGAGATCCAAACTTTGACTTTATAATGACAAGTTTAAAAGTCAAAATTTATTCCAAGTTCTTTCTTTTTCTTTTTGTATTTTCTTTCTTCACTTATATGCATAAGTGTTTGCTATGTACTAGTAAAGGAAAGTATAGGGGGTGATGAATCCTTACTTCATCACCTTTATTCCTTGATTTAGGCATTAAATCCCTAGCTAAATACATGTATATATCATTTCGTGTCAAAATAAGCACTCTATAAACTATACAAAATACTTTATAAAATAATGCATAATTATTGTATTTAATTCCAAGGGGCAGCGATCGCAGAAGAACTGTACAAAATACTGAAAATCACACATAAAACCCTTATTTAATTTGCCCAATAATTACTTTTTGAGACCTATTTTATTTAATTATTTTCACACCTCAATAAATAAAATCCTCAACATGAATATTATACGATTAAAATATTAA
The DNA here is from genome assembly GCA_037367405.1 of Ottelia alismoides. Lineage (NCBI taxonomy): Eukaryota > Viridiplantae > Streptophyta > Magnoliopsida > Alismatales > Hydrocharitaceae > Ottelia > Ottelia alismoides. The sequence goes on from JAZKJV010005851.1 coordinate 166,511, forward strand.
GAAAATTACGAAATTGATTTCACAAAAAAATAATGCACATTGTGCTGGAACACACAAAATAAAAAAACCGTAAAGAAAACTTTGCAGACTTGTATTTCCTCCATATTATATCAAAATTGACAATCTCACCTTTATTTATATATAAAATTAAATAAACTATTTAATGAAGGTAGTTTCATTCAATTTGGAGTTAAAATGCAAAAGTTAAATTTTGGGCCCCCGTTGTACAATAATACATGTATATTATGTTTATATATTTATTCTTTATATTTTTCATTATTTTATTTTTATAAATTTGTAAATATTACTTAAAAAGAATGTCCATATTTAAAATAAAGTAAAACCATTAAAATAAAATTTAAATAAATCAATCACATTTTATGCATAAATGAAATATACCTATATACACATACAAAAATATGTACATAATTAATTAAGTGTACAAATAAAGTCAGAAAAATACAACAAAATAATCAAAAATATTTTTAAATAAATTAAAATATATAAAATACTTCCATATATTAAAATACATAATACAATATAAAAAAAATACTCTCTCTCTATATATATGTATATTTACCTATAATTATATAAGTAAAAAGAAACTTATAATAAATAACCTTGAAAAAATAAATAAAAATATGTATAAAAAATTACATAAAATTATAAATATTTTTTATTTTATACCAAAAAATTAAGTAATTCATCGGCTATTTTTATTCATTTTATAATGCATTTTCCGGCTGGAATTATCTGGTTGGTCTACATGGACCAACTGGATTGCATCATCCATACACGTCCTTTCCCTCGAGCTCCGCCCTTCTTACAGCCCACACATATGACATCCTCATTGACCAATCCTTCTTCACCAACTCCCTCGCCCATTCACGCCATCGCTCCTCGATGTTAGCCAACCTCCATCCTGTAAAACTCCACCTTCTCCATTGTTTTGAAGTTTGATCCCTCCCTTAAAGCTTTTATCCCCTTAGATCAAATTCTTAGCCATGCTGCTGGTGACAGGAGTAGCATGGTGGTGGTTTGCAACGAGGAGAAGACAGGGAGGAGGTAATCCAAAGCACCGCTGGATCTACCTCCATCAGGTTCTGCCTCCTTGGTCTCCAGCAAAGTTGAGGCCATTTCTTCTGTTGTTTTAGGTAAATTGTAGGTTCTAGTCTAAAGATTTGCACTTAATTTAATTTTTAATCGCTAGGATTAGGTGTAATTAGGTAACCCTAATTGATATGGAGCTTGAGCTTTAGGCCCAAATTATGTTGTTTCTGATCATGAATCACCTCCCTGTTCATCCCACTTCCTTCCCCTACACCTACTACACTATTTCCCCATCTTCCAACCCAGGTCATGCAATGACCTGACGAATCAAGCTCCCCCGCCCGTTCTTCATCAAAGATTCATCACATTATGATCCCTTTAGCTTTTAGCCTCGATCAAATGGTTGAGGAGATACCCCTCGAGCCATGTTGACTTTTGGTGCAGGTCTCGATCCTGAAGGACCCATCTAGAGCCACCAATCGGACCTAGAACATCTCCAGGTCACCTAGAACTCGACGGAGCTCCAGATATTCATCCAAGACATTTTCATTCCACTAGAGGACTCCTTTACGCACAGAAGAGCCCCATCATAATGAGGCAGCCATTGAATCGAGAGAATACCACTGGAGTCGTCGGAGATTATTGGAAGAATCTCATCAGAGCCTATGTTCTTTGTGGTTCCTGCAGGCCCTTCCACAACCAATAGATCTTGAACGCAACCCATATCTAATCTGGGATGTTCGTTCTCATCGAAATGGTATGCATCGAAGACCCTTCGATCATCCATGTGGCACAAGAAGAATGGCTAGATCCATTGGGCCTAAGTGGGTAATTTGCACCAAACCTCCTCTGTCTTTTTTTATTTAGTAAATAGTTTTGTAAATATTTAATTAAGTTCAAAAATTTTAGGAAAAATTACAAAAAACCCCATGTAACTCTTTGTAATTACAAGTAGGTCCACTATCAGCTTAGCTCACGTGTCCCCCAACATGAGCTAGGTAATTTACATGTGTACCCTTGGGCGTTGTAAACTGTAAATTAGTATTGAAAAAATCGATTTTAGTTGAAAAGTTCGAGTGTTTTTATACTTTTCTTGCTGCATTTAATTTTTATTGTGAAAATTCTCCTGCCAATTTCATTATTTTTTAAGAATACTTTTTTATTTTCGAAAAATAGTAGTCATGCTCCAAAAATCATGAAAAAAATGGAGGTAGATGCCTGGTGACATGCTTGTTCACGCCATATAAATTATTTTGCATTTCACTTGCATTTTCCATTTATTAAAAATCAAAAGAGCATATTTTATTTCTTGTTTGCCTAAAAAATTATAAAACCTTCACTAAAAATTCAAAAAATACCTATTGATTATTACTATACTTTATCACTACTAACCAAAAATAAAAAAATAACAAAAATAAAACCTTTAAAATAAACCATTCTTACTAAGCCAAAAAATTGTAATATATTTTCAAAACCCCTAGAAAATATCTTTCAGCTCTATACTTTTATATATACTATTTACTTTATGTAAAAAATAATTTTGAGAAAATTTGACCCTATTTACTATTTTTATTTTTAAACAACTTGACCTATTTATTAATTCTTTGGTTTTGTACATGTTGAACTTTAAAAAATACCTAAAAGTAGAAAAAACCCAAAAATATTAAAAATAACAGAAAAGAATAAAAATAATAAAATAATTATTTTATAATTTTCGACTATTTAGACCTATATTTATAGCTATTATACCCTATGTTGTATTATATGCCTATATATAGTAATATATAATTCATATTAGGAAAAAAATGGGGCTGCCCTAACATGGCTGACCTTGCCCATTTCCTGCATTTTTTTATTTTTTCAAAAATAAAGCCTTGTATTTTCATCACTATATATCTCTAGCATGTCATTGTAATTTCATCAGAAATAGAGACTCTTATGTATATGATTCTCTATATACCTCTAAAAAAGTCTAGAACAGTTAATTTTAACAGTCTTAGAATTGTTGTAATAGACATGTTCTAGATGAAGGGCATATGAGTCTCCATCTCTGAGAAAATTGGAGTGACATCTTAGAGGGATATAATGATGAAAATACATGGCTTTATTTTTGAAAAAAATGCTGAAAATGGGGGTGGGGGCAACCATGTTTCCCACCTCCAAGGGGCAGCCCTATTGATCCCTTAATAATATTATTAATTATTAATTATTATAAATACCTTATAAATATTTTTAAGTCCGTTAAAAAATAGAAAGGATTGTTCATAATTATATTTTCTGAATTTTCTCTCTTTATATTATATATATTACTTATATTGCACAAATTACATAAATATATACATTTATATATACTTATTATATATTAAAGGAAAAAAGTAAAAATAAATAAAATATCAAAAAATATTAAAACAAATTATAAATTATAAAATAAAAAATAAAAAAAATCATAAATAAATAAATAAATAAAAACCTATAAAACATTAAGTGAGTAAATAGTGTGCATTTATCTATATTATTATTTATTTATAAATAATAATAAGTTCTACCCAATTTATTCCATGTGTTCGACACCCTACTCTACTTATTCACTATACACATTTCATTGTAGGGTTTATAATAAATTTTGATCCACTTCACCTGCTTCGATTGCTCGATTCTTTTATTGATCATGGGTTAATTGTTGACTTAATTGGTCGGCTGTCGAGATCAGTCACTTCAACAACTGAGGTCCGCCTTGTGTGACCACACGACTGCCTCTCGATGTTCGAACGATTAATCACCACCTTCATTCCCTTAGCAATTTTCCACCAATAAAGGCTAGATACCTTCGTCTTTACACCGACATGCCTCCTATGCCATTTGAAAGCTCTGAAGACCCCATTTGTGGGGTATCTACATTAGGAAACAACCTCTTGGTGATAGCAAGCTACAGGTCCCCAACAATGGGACCCAGAACTTTTTGAGGCCCTCAGCAGTTGCAGAACGATATCAAGAATTGATTGAGCACATCAGCATCGAGAGAGGAGCTCGAATGCCGAAGATTTTGTGAATCAAAGCTAGGTTGGTTGTCTCTTCTTTTTTGTCCTTCATGGACAACAACAGTCATTGGATCCTCATCGAGCTCCAGGTTATGCCCAAACCATTGGATCTCGCCATCGGACCATCGTCAGATCAGACATGAGATCTAATCCACCCCCTTCATCCGTGAAGGGGTATCGAGTGCTCAGAGCCTTCAATTCATTTAAGTGGACCGATATCACCGTCCATCAATGTGCCTTTGGGGGGTATTTTGCATACTTAAACCCCCATCTTTTTGCATTTAACTTTTAATATTTAATCTTGCATCTGTAGTTCAAATATTTATGTAATATTTATGAACCAGACCCTAGCTTCTTTCTATTCACATTTTGGTCCATTCCACATCACCTCATGTGTTGACACACGTGAGGGGGTGGGTATTTTGCACCATTACCCCTCCGGATTTGGGTATTTTGATATAGTCTTGTATTTTGAATATTAAGAGTTATATTTTGTGAAAAATTTCCTGCTGGACGTGTACCTTTTCTGCATAGGTCAATTGGAGAGAGTAGGAGAGAGAGATATAGAGGTAGAGAAGAGCAGGTCTTTTAGCACTTTATCTTTTATTTGTGAGCGGGATTTTTATTTTTATTTTTTTGTATATTATTTGTAATAATTCAGGACACTACCACTTCACGAGGTCCATTGCTCTGGTGTGTGTTCACCAAGGGGAATCGCCGTATTTTTCGTGTTTTCATCACCCTTATTTTATTTTATTTCTCGTGTTTTGAGTTTTCTACTTTCTATTATTTGTTTTCTGTGATTAAGCCCCTAGATTTAGGATTGCTTTACTCAGTAACTTGGTCCACAACTTAATTAGAATCACATGCTTATAGTTCTCTGCACTTGGATCTAGTCAAATTGGAAATTTTTGATTAGTTGGATTTAAACTGAGCGATGTGAGAGGCTCTGTACAACACCGGTAGGATCTGTTGTGGCAGACACCGATGAGTCTCCAATATCAGACTGGGTTTTATTTCTAGGTTTTCGACATCTGGTTCGTCATGATAAATAGCCATTCTCATTTAGGACGATTTCACATTTTTGCATATTGTACAAATAGTGTAAATATTTAAATTTCTGTCTAGCATCCTGCATGGAGAGAGATGGGAACAATTATGAGTCTCTTTACTTTCTATGCATCACTTGATATGAGGGTGAGATTGCTAACCTAGGATCAAAAAAAATACAAAAAAAATCGTTAAGTGTATTTTACTAAAAAAACTCAAAAAAGGTGAAAAACTAAAAAAACTAAAATAAGAGGACTGTTACTAATAACACTTAAGCCTTAATTAAAATCTTTAATGGGCATCGCTGTTTTGGGTTCATAAAGCCCTCATTTATTTCATGTACTATTCAGATAGAGTGAGGTATGACCCCTAAGGAATGGAGCCCAAATCTCGATCCATGGTTGCCTTGGTAATCACATGTGAAGACAAAGTATTGTTGCTTCTATCATACGTAGGCGAGTAGGGCTTTGTCGACAACGATGTTCCCTCCTTGTGTGGAGCATCCGACTTGGTCTGAAGTATTAATCATAGGCCACGTCCTCACGGGTGTGTCTGTATCATCATCTTGCTTCTAAGAACCTCACTTGTAAGGGAAGTATTGGTTTCTTTGGCTGAGTAGCCCCCCAAGAACAAGATTAATGACCTTTAAGAGTGCAGATCGCATGTGAAAAAGGAAGTGGAAAGTACATGATCCTTTTTTGGCAGTACTTATTCTTCTATAGGGATATCCCTTTAAGGAATTCTGAAAAGATTTTGGTTGCAAAACAAAAATAAAATTGAAAAGATATAAATAGTTGAACTTTTATGTCTTCATCTATGTTATGTTAGTGAATCCAGAACTTGTTTGGTGTTTGTTTTGATTTAGATTTAGTTCAAAAATTAGTACTGCACATTTGTGCCATTTTTCTTTCATCTGTTTTACTCTCTTTAACCCCTTCTCACATTGAGCCATTCTACTATTTTACGCTCCTTTTATTCCTCGTTCATCACAGTATCCTTCATCTATTCTCGATCTTCTTCTTGAATTATAAGATGTCGACTCTTGGATGGCTTGGCCGGGACCCCACCGACGCCCACATTGATTCCATGCAGTTGGCATCTCTAATAATTCGGGGTGATTCTCGAGATCATGGTTCAAACCTTTTGAATCGCCCTCTAGACTCCCCTTCTTCTTCAATAATCTGGGATCACTCTTGTCTCGAGCTGTGTCCCTTCTGGATGAAGATAGACTTCACTCCCTACACTTCTCCATCCCTAATAAAGTTCTATGTTGACCTTAACACATAACACTTCTCTACATCTAGTGTTTACTTTAAGACTAATTGGGGCATTATTTCATGTGCAGACCATGAGCCTGATCTGGAGCCCGAGGTATTATCACATTCATACATGGCTCCCACAGGATGAGGGAAGGGACCTTTGCATCTACCACAACCAGAACAAGGCCAACAACTAGATCAGAATGCAATGAATGCTCAGTTGCTTGCATCGATTCAAGCAATCCAACAACATCTCACAGACCAGGCATTGGTCTAGGTCACCTTCCAAAAGATGCTTAATGATCCGAGGAGAAGGAGAGATAATCCAGGAGAATGAGGAGGAGGAGAATTTGATGAAGAACAAGGATATGGAGCCCATGGAGGGCTAGCAGATGAGGTAAGAGGAGAGAGAGGCCAAATCCTACTCTCAAGAAGACACACAACCCTAACGTTGGCCAGATGACCGAGTGGATTCAGATTCCATCAGTCCATGTACATTTTGAGCTGAAGTCTCAACTCTTATCTTCATCCCACCTTTCATGGGAATGCGAACGAAGAACCTTATATCCATCTGCAACAGTTCTCTCACATTTGTGGTATAACGCACTACCCTAGCATACCGTTAGGTGTACTTAAGATGACAACATTTCCATTCAACCTTCAAGATAAGGCACTTCATAACTCTACCCTCTCAGTAGACTCAATCAGATACGAGTCAGAATCACCAATTTCTCCCAAGCCACTCACGAGTCTATCCATGAGGATTGAGAGCCTTTCAGATATTTCCAAAGAAGTGTCCCCACCATGATATTCCACGGATCAGCCTGGTCCAACATTTCTTTGGGGGACTAACTCTCAAGAGCAAGAGGATTGTAGATGTCGCTTGTGGAGGGTCACACTTCAACAAAGGTGAAGACATCGTCTGGTTGACCTTTGAGGAAATAGTCGAAGGAGCGGTTGCCTTATCATCGTCTTGCACCTATAAGAGATAGCCACAATCCAACAAAAGCCAGTTCATATGGTGAAATATCATGAACCAAACAGGGATGAAAGCTCCAACTTGAGCATCATTAGGATGCACCTATCCAAAGTGGATATTTTTGAGAAGCGATCACAAGATCTTGAAAAATTAGCTGTCATCGAACTGAGGACTCAAAACTTGGACAAATTGGATCAAATCACTAAGCAGATGGAGTTGTTGGTGAGCACATTTAATTCCTTCCAATTGGTATCTGCATTAGCCATGACTCCTGCCGAGACAAAGGATCCTTCATTGCCTCAGTCTCCTCACCAAAATCCAAGATAACCAATAGTCTAACACATGTATTATGTACAAGCACCCGAGCAAACATCGCCCCAGTAGCAGCAGCAACAGTTGGTTTTCTACGAGCCTGAGCTTCAGATTATCCTAGATCCATGTTCTCCACCTTCACTACTCATTCCGGAGGTGAATGGTGTATGGACGAACGATTCACAGTTGTCCTGTCTAGGCGGACATCAGCAGGGCATGTCTTTATCTAACCATCCATTCATTCAACATCAAGGAGGAGATTTGTTCTGAATAATCAGCCTCAACACTAGTAGTCTCCCCCATACCATTGCAATTGGAGATAGAATTCCTACCAGAAACCGTCGTACTGTCAACATCAGCAGTATGCGGTTGCTCCATATCAACAATATCCTCCCTCAGTACCATTAGAGTTAGCCTTCTCACCAGTACAATTAGTATTTCTACTAGTAGCCTCCACACCATTCCCAGTCTCCGCGTGGAAAACACACTGAACCATTCGAGGTCGCTCCTGTGAACCCCATCTTGGACTTCTTGGCTCAACTGTTGAAGAGCTTAGCAGAAATGATCCATAAGCTAAATAACCTCATGGCCGCTGAATCTCCTATTCCGGCACAGGTGGAGTCAAACCCTAATAACTTCAAGATGAGAGAGCAAATACTTTTTGATGTTCCATCCGATCTAACAGAGTTAGATGTGCTTGATATATTTTTGTATAATGTTGTCGCTCTTAGTAGTGGTAGGACTTTACAACTTTTTACCAACATGATGGGAAAAAATAAAGCTTCACCCTATGAATCATCATCTTCTACATCAACTGATCCAACAGCTTGGTCGGGTGAGGAAGAATAAGATAGTGGAGAAGCATCCGAAAAAAAAATTCAAAAAATATACAAAATCAAAATGACCAAAAAGAAATAGCAGTTGAAGCGATACCACACCAAAAATGGAGAAGACCACACTAGCAACTGATCCAATGTTAGCCGATGGAGCCCAGACTGTAGTTTTTGGATGCCCTCCTCTTATGGATGATTGTACTCCATTTTGTCATCCAATTGTGTAGCATGATGTGGACATTAATGTTGATGTAAATAATAAGAATTCTTTTGATTCTATACATATTCCATTTTCTGAGGCAAAGTAAAAATGCAAAATAAAATAAAATAAATGAAAACAACTTTGTCTGGCCCTGATATTGTGGAAATAATTTAGAATCTCATTCTAGAAATACCTCTCCTGAAGCCATCAAATACATGCATAACATTAAGAAAGGACTGAAGGAGGCATGTACTTCAAAGCGATAACTACGTAGAGTCCATGAGAAAATGTGAAGCACTTCCTGATCGCAGCTACAGTCAATGCAATCAGCAAAAAAGAAAGACATGGGAGCTCCTCTTGTCAGATGCTAGATATTCGACCAAGAGTTCGATTGAACACTTCTTGATAGAGGATCATCCATCAATCTGATGCCTACTTCACTACTCAAAGAATTTGGATTGGGACCTCTCAAGCTTGCCAGAATGATTTTGCAATTTACAGACACATCACTCAAGCGACGCAGGGGCATTCTGAATGATGTCATCATCACCATTTAAGGGAAGAAATTCCTTGTGGACTTTATTGTATTGGACACGGACACTCAACCCCTTTTACTTCATACCTTGATCATCTTTGGATAGTCGTTCCTTCAAACAACTGAATCAGTGGTGGACTATGACACCGGACAGATCACCTTCTATTCCAGCAGTGATAAAGTACCCATCGAGATGATCCAAGTGGTGAAATCAGACTCTACATCAGATGAGAGTGAGTCTACATAGCAGAGAACAAAAGATTGTGACCATCTAGCTGAAATTCTAGATAGAAATTTGTTCATAGATGATCTTGAGACCTATAAATTCCTCTTCACAAAGGAAGGAATGGACAACACAATCGAACTCCCCTCTGTCTTTGAAGACAAGATTTTTGCTGATTTGCTTGATACATTCATTGTTGTCCACCTGTCCTTAGCAGAGCAAGAGGAGAGTATTGAAGATTGTAAACAAGAGGATATTATTGAAATTTTTCGTGCAGCATTGAAACTCAAAACTTGCATTTCCAATGGTGGTTAATTTTCAGTTAGTGGATCTGACACCACCGCCCTGCATATGTGCTGAAGTTGCTACTGAATTGGCTCCAAACCCACGTAAGCTTAAACCATTGTCAGCAAACATGAAGTATGTCCTGGTCATCATAAATTCAAAACGAATCGAGGTCCAAGAATTTTGTCTGTTCGAGGTTCAAGAAAAAAATCGCAAGGCCATTGGCTGGAAAATTCAAATCTCCATGAGATCAATCCTTCACTGTGTTCGCATCACATCTATCTCAAAGAAGATAACAAGCCCTCCCGAGAGATTCCTCATGTATTAAATCTGAACCTCCGGAAGCTTATCATGAATGAAATTACCAAATGGTGTGATGCTGGATTCATATATCACATTTATGACTCAAATGGGTGTCCCCAACATGTGGTGCCAATGAAACCAGGAATCACCATTGTGAAAAATGACAAAGGAGAGGAGATCTCAACCATATTCCAACTTCTTGGAATGTCTATGTGGATTACAAGCACTTGAATCTAGCGACCAAGAAAAATCATTTTCCACTACCCTTCATTGACTAGATAGGTAAAAAGACTAATCGCAAAGGAGTATTTCTGTTTCTTGGATGGATACTCTATTAAGAGAAGACCACCTTCAACTATCCATTTGGGACATATACCTTCTACAAAATGCCTTTTGGATTGTGCAATGCTCCAGCAACATTCCAGAGGTGCATGTTGGCAGTATTTACATATATGGTTGGTATTTTTCTCGAGGTTTTCATGGATGACTTGTCGGTCTATGGAGACAACTTTAATCAGTGCCTTTCTTATCTATACCGAGTCTTGAAGAGATGATGCAAAGTAAACCTGGTATTCTCACGGGAAAAGAGTCACTTCATGGTGACTCAAGGATTGTGTTTGGCCATGTCATATCTAAATGTGACATGGAGATTAATCCTACAAAGGTGGATGTCATTTCCAAGATCGAGCCACTTACATATTTGAAGCAAGTCTGGTCATTCCTTGGACATGTCAGATTTTATCGAAGATTCATAAAAGACTTCAATAAAACTTCCTGACCATTGACTGAGCTTCTAGGAAAGGAGAAATATTTCATTGTAGATGTTAGAGTTCTCCAAGCCTTCAATCTGCTGAAAGAATTAATCACTCAGGCCCTTGTCCTTCAATCGCCAGATTTGTCTCTACCATTTAAGATCATGACATATGTGTCTGATTATGCCATTGGTGTGGTTTTGGGACATAGAAGGGATGGTTTACCATTTACTATTTACTATGCTAGCAGAACATTAGATGAAGCTCGGGATAATTAAATTATCACTAAAACTGAGTTTCTAGCAGTTGTTTTCACCCTGGAAAAATTCAGATCACATTTGTTGGGATTCAAAGTCATTGTTTATACTGATCATTCTGCCATCAAGTACATGTAAATCAAGAAGGACGTCAATCAGATGGATCCTTCTACTCCAGGAATTTTATCTTGAAATCAGAGACAAGCCTGGAATTAAATATGTGGTACCAGATCATCTTTCTATACTACCAGAGCCAGGCAATCTTGAGCAAAGAATGATACCAATTATAGAGACTTTCCCAGACGAGGCAATTCTATCAGTCACCTCGCTCCCTTGGTTTGTCGATATTGTGATTTATCTTGTTTCGAAGAGAACTCCACAAGATTGACCGAAGTTGAAAGTTGACACGTTCTTGTCAGATATTTATTTCTACTAGTGGGATGATCCTTATTTGTTTCGAGTTGAGGTAGATTGCATCTGTAGAAAGTGCATTCCTCCGTAGGAAGTCCACAGTGTCCTCGGGCATTGCCACAATCGAAAATTAGGACACCACTCGGGAAAATAATGGCAACGAAAGTTCTCCAAAACGACATGTGGTGGCTGACTCTATTCAAAGATGTATAAGACTATGTGAAACGTTGTACTGACTATTAGAACATAGGTGGAACTATTCGATTGAGAGACAAAACGCCCTTGAAATACATTCATATATTAAACGTATTTGATGCGTAGGGCTCTGACTTCGTGGGACCATTTCCAAAAAATCAGGGATTTGAATACATTCTACTTGCTCTTGTTGGGTGGAGGCTATCCTAACTCGAGCCGCTGGCAGTCACACTGTATGTCGATTTCATACAGAGAATATCATTGCAAGGTTTAGGATCCCTAAAATTTCAATATCTGATGGTGGTAGTCATTTTATCAACAGAGAAGTGAAGAAGTTGACCCAGGAATACGATATTGAACATCGTGTCACTTCTCCATACCACCCACTGTCCAATGGCCTGGCAAAATGTTCAAAAAGGGAGATTAAGACTATTTTTTAGAAGCTTGTATGACCCGACAAGAAGAGCTGATCACAATTGCTTGACTCCGTTCTTTGGGCCTATCACACCACAAACAAGTCACCTTTGGGAATGTCTCCCTACTGCCTAGTCTATGGCAAGGCATGTCATCTGCCCGTGGAATTAATTCACAAATCTTTATGAGCAATAAATGTCTGCAAATTGGATTCCAAGAAGGTCGGAAAGAATAGAAAGCTTGATATGAACAGATGACTTTAATTCATAGATTATGCATATGACAACAACATGATGTACAAGGAAATATTCAAGAAGTGGGACAATAAGCATATCTATAGAAATACTTTCAAGCCTAGTTAGAAGATTTGGTTATTCGATGCAACGTTGAAATTATTCCTAGGGAAGTTGAAAAGCATGTGGACATGGTCTTTTGTAGCGAAACATGTGTGTGACAATGGAAGTATTGTGATACCGGGTTTGTTAGTTGATGAACAATCATTCATGATCAACAGACAGTTATTGAAGCCATACTTAGAGCACGATACATTCCTGTCCGTTGTTGATTCAATACAGGTGGTCTATCAAGATGAGCTTGAAGGCACATCATCAGTAGAGTTAGACACAACTCACAAAATATTTTTTATTAATTAATCTTTTCTTCTTTGCAAATTTCATTCTTTAATTCTTCCGATTGTTTCACTGATCCCAGTCATCATTGCTATACATAGGGTATTCTTCATCCCAAGTAATGGGTGATGAGTCTATACGGGTGTTCATTCTTTCATCCCTTGCCTGTTGAAAACAATCGAGATCTATCGCAGGTCTGAATACATCTCACACAGGGTGGAGATGCAGTGTCGTTGTGGTGACCCACGAAAAACCTCAGTTGATCAACAATCAACCGATGAAAATAAATCAACAATGAAAATACAATGTGGATCAAAATTTATTTTAAACCCTACATTAAAATGTGTACAGCGATAAGCAGAGTAGGGTGTCGAACACAAGAATACACAATGTATCACTTTTATATTATTTATTAGTAAATAATATAGGTATATGTGTATATATAACTATGCAAAATATTAGTCCAAATAATGTGGTTTTTAATTTTTATTGAATTAATTAACATATTATTATTTATTTTTTTGTTTTTAACTTTATATATAGTTTTTTTATATTTTTAATTTCTTTTTATTTTAAAATATATAATACAAGATATATATAAGTATATATACAATAATAGATAAGGTAGATATAAATAGTACTAGATTTAACTAAAAATTACATAATTAAATTTTTTTTGTTTTAAATAATGTTTTTACTATTTTTTTGATTTTTTATTTAATTTTTCTAATTTTTATATATTTGTAATTTAAAAATACCTGAAAATAGGGATAAATTAATGAGCTAAAATTAAAATGGAGAGGAAAAATACCAAACAATATATAAATTTTCCAAATTAAATTTCCTATAAAAATAATAATATAAAGAAAATTATAAAATAGAAACCTCTATTTTTGGATTTTTTGGGAATTTTATAAATTTTTATAAATGTTTTGCGGGGTTTTAAATTTTTAAGCATTTTCTTTTTCTATTTTTTGTGATTTTTGTTTAAAGGTTAATAATACTTAAATAAGCCTAGTATATTTTTTTGGGGATTTTTTTAAAACAATTTTCTATTTTTCTAGATTATTAAGACAAACAGGGATTGGTCGTGAACTATTTGAATTTTCGAAAATAGGAGAACGCATAAAATGCAAATGTAAATTTATAACTTGATCAAGCATGCATCCAGGTACCTACTTCTATTGTAATTTTTGGAGCATGACAAATATTTTTAATAAATAGAAAACAAAGCATAAAAATTGTTGGCCTAGCAGGGGTATAATTGCAAATAGAAATAAAGTAAAGAGGCATAGTGAAATTTCACCTAAAAGTTAACACTAATATTCAACATTTATATATTAAAAGATAATTGCAATATCCTGCTAGTGTTTACATGCAGTTTTTACAAGATAAAACGTACGCATGCACATGACTTTGGAAGGGACTAAATTGTAATATACAGAAAGTTCTAAGGGCTACGTGCAATTTATCCAAAAGTTTTTAAACATTATAAAATATTTACAAGACTTCAAAGAAATTATAAAAAGTGGAGGGGGTCTATGAAACTTTTCCACTTATGCGCATGAGATCCAGTCGTCCAGAAGTCACCATGTGTCTAATCGTGCGACCTTCTTCACATACCCCATCATGGGAAATCAACGGTCTAGATTAGATCTAGGTCGTTGTTCTTGATCGAACGTCAATGAGGGCCTCTGCAAAAATCGGTAAGAACACGTCTCTAGCGAGCTTTGATTTGTCGTTCCTCCGAGCTCCAGCAGTCGTTCTCTCCTTCGGTCAGCCCCGCAGGTAGCTGAGCTTCCTCTGTGTGCGGCTGTAGGGTCTAAGAGAGGTGAGAAGGAGCTAGATGTTCCTGCAAGTCACAACCAAAATATTCTTGGGTGTGAGGGCTATCTCCTCAACCTAGGGTTTACGCGAAATAACATGGGATGTAGAGTGGAAGGGGGAGCTCTGATGAGATGGCAGAAGGAGCTCTGACTCCTTGAAACGGGGCTTCAATGTAGGGCATTCTTAGGGGACTCAATGGAGAATGTAAAGGGGAGCGTGGTGGAATGGAAGTTAGGGTAGATCGAAGGCCGGATCACTACGATTTTGACCTGGAGCCTGAGTTCGAAGAATTTGGGGCTTTTCAATTTGAGCACTATTCGCTTGATTGAACAACAAATTATAAATGAAAAATGAAAATTACACTACAGGATTACCTAAGAATGGCGGAAAGGAGGGATCGACCGACCTGAGAAGCCAGAAGCTGAACCAGCCGGTGGCATTCCGGTAGTGTGGTGGATTCACCTCCTCCGCTTGCTCTCCTCGCTGCAAACCATGAGCTCTACCTTGATGTCACCAAAGAGAAGCTCATAGGGGTGATTTGAGGGGCTAAATCTCAAAGAAGAGGGATCAAAAAGCAAAAGATGGAAGGATGGAATATTTCTAGGCAAGGTTTCAAGGATTTTCGAGGAGACTTTGCGTGGGATTGGTAGGAGGTTGGTGGAGATTCGATGATGGGCATGGATCTAGGATGGACTGGCCACAGGAAGGTGGTAGTCTCGAGAGGAATGGATGAAGAAGGAGGCGTAGAGAATTTGAAGAACTGGCGAGCTCGTGATGCTTTGACAGAAGTCTGAGGATAGGCTGGACAGTTTACCAATGTCAACAAAAAGGCACGCCTGGTTGGTCCACATGGACCAACCAGGAAATTCCAAGGCAAAAATGCCTTGGAAAATAGATAATAAATAGTAATTGATTTTATTATTTTTAGGTTATAAAATGGAAAATATTTCTAATTCTTTGTAGTATTTTATGCATATGTGTATTTATTTTTTAAAGGTGTTTATTTACAAGTTACATTTTAGGGTATATATATTGGTATATTTACCTATGTCTTAGGTATTTTATTTTGTATTTTAAATTATATTATTTTATTTTCTTATTTTATATATTTATAACTTATTTTGATATATATAATAAAATTTTATGATAGTTTTCTGAAGTAATATATAACTTAATTAAATAGGAGTATGATATCTACATGTATAAGAACAAGTATTTTACCTATGTATTTTATATAGGTATTTTATTTAAATGTTGTATTTGTGTTTTATTTTAGTTTTAATATGTACGCATACTATAAATAATATTTAGAAAATTATAAAAATAATAAAGAATAAATAAAATTAATATTTTAATCGGGTATATTATATAATAGGGGTCCAAAACCTAACTTTCACACCTTAACTCCAAAAATAAGAAACCAACTTCATTAAATAGCTTATTAAAAGTTATATACAATTAAAGGTGATTTTGATACATTTTGAGTTTTTATTTGGGAGATATGGGTCTGTGAAGTTTGGCTTTTAGGATTTTATTCTATGTATAAAATGTACATTGTATGTTATTTTTGTATGAAATAAATTTTGTATTTTTCTATACAGTATTGTCTAAAACTTTTATGTACAAAGTTTCTTTCTTTAAGGTGTAAATAATAAAGAATAAAATAGGTCCCAAAAAGTAATTATTAGCCTATTTCGTAGAGTGATTTGTTCTGTATTTTTTTGTACAATTAGCTGCCCTATCTCCCCCTACTTTATTCCTTGTCGACTAAGTCATCATGGTGACTGAGTCTCAGGAGCTAGGGTCACTTCAGTGTCCTTGACACTTCACTTTTTTTCTTTTCTTTACTTTATTCTTTTGTTTTGGCAATAAATACTATAAGCATATGATATTTTATACTGTATTTGGCAGAGACTAATGATTGTTTATTTTGATAAATTAATGATATATACATGCATTCAACTAGGGCTTAAGTCCAAAATGAAAGAATAAAGGAGATGAAATGGAGATTCATCACCCCTCTATACTTACCTTTGCTAGTCTCTTGCAAACACTTATGCCTATGAGTACAGAGAAGAAAATACAGAAAAAAAAGAAATAACTTGGAATAATTTTCGGCTTTTAAACTTGTCTTGGTAATGCCAAAATTTGGAGCTCATAGAAGACCTTTGGATTATTGGTGTGTTCGGAACCACTTAGAGGTTAAGATTTGTGACACGACAACCTTTAGGTTCCATACTCCTATTATTCAGTCCAACAGCCAGGTCAAAACCATCCTCCCAGTTGCATACTCTTGCTACCTTGAAATGATAGAACCCTGTATGTGAAATTGTTCAGCTCTCCCCAGACAAAACCATTGAACCACCACGGTGTCTACTCTTCTAATAACCAGTCCTCGTGGAGTCAGATGTTTCCTTCTAAGGTCAGGTACTTCTGGTCTTTACAATCGAATGGGATAAAAAGTTAGAAGAACGGGAAGAGAAGTGGGAATGAACCAGTGTTGTCATCAATCCCGCGTGAAGTCGGTAAGTGTAACTGGATCTTCACCAAAAAGAAGGCTTTTTTCTGAAGCTCATATTTGTGGAACTTTTGGTTGAAGGATTCTTTGAATATTTTCTTTGACTTTGCATAGCATCTATATTCTTGTTTGTGCCCCGGTGGATATAGCATCTTTTGTTCCACCCACTATTTTGGGGTCTTAGAAAAGTTGCACCGGTAGACCATCCTTCATCCGAAGCATTGTTTCAATCCATCTCCAGTCTTTAGATATCATTGTTATTAGAAGAAATGTGTTAGAGTACCAGTGTCGACAATCCTCAAGAATGGTTCCTGAGCCACCATTGACGAAGCGACATTGCATGTCCCAACTTAGACCCCAAGATTTTTCAACAGTCAATCTAGGTCGAGCTAAGTGTTAGTTGCGGGGTTTCTAGTCAAGTCACTATCTCACGAGTCATACGAATGATATGAAGGGTTCTATTTAGGCACATTGAATTGATTCATTAACATAGTCTTATGGAATCCAAAGAACTAAAGCAAGGTGACTTGAAGTATCTCCAATTCCAGTCCTCAATGGTTCCTCTGAAATTACGTGTATTAAGGTCTACATAAAGCTCCAAATTTCAGACTTTAATTGGACTTGTTTAATCGCCTAGATTACTCCGAAAAATGTTCATGCTATGTACAATGCAGGAAAATATTTTTATGATGCATTTTTTTAGATTTTTGATTTTTTTTTATGGATTTTTGAAAAGATAATGCAAATGCAGAGTTTTTTTTTAGATTTTGCAAATATTTCTGGCAATTTGGTTTTGCAATTATTTTTGTAGTTTTTACAAACAAAAAAATTTGCCTAAGAAAATAGGTACAACTATTTACACGGGGATGCATCTTATATTTACAAGAGTGGGGTTTTTAAGAATTTACAAGGGAGGAGCGATCATTTTTATATTAATACAGCTAATAAAGAATTTTAGTATGATGTATATATTCCTCAAATTTCTTTGAAATTTTATTATTTTTTCAAACAATATTGAAAACTATAGTCCAAAATAATTTTGGTAAATAATTTTTACAAATAATTACACATATTTGAAAATCATTTTGCAAAGATTTTCAAATAGTAACTATAGTTTTTTCAAAATATTTTTGCAACCATTTTCTAAACATTTGCGCATCATTTTTTAAAAAATTTATTTCATGCAAACAATAGAAATTTTACAAACAAAATTTTTTAAAAAGGTGAAAACATTTTACAAAATATTTTTCAAAAATATTTGAAAAATATTTTCAATTAGATTTTCACAATATTTTGCAAATATTTTGCAAAGCACTTTCACCTGATTTATTAGTCAGTACATACAAAATTAATTTGAGGAATAATAAACATCTTTTTTATTAAATAATTTATTGAATTTGTGTATATATAGTGTTTTAGCCTTATTTATTGACAATACGAGTTATGTCTAAAATATATACAAAGTATATGTTGACCCCCCATACTTAGCTTGAGCTATGTCCTCCTAGGTCGAAAAGAAGGAAACACCTAACTCATACTATGTATATAAACGCCTATACTACAACGACTAAAGAATAGGAAGTCGGCCACCTCCCTATACTTTGGATCAATTAATCCTAAGTACAACGGTTTGTATACGAATACAGGGAGGGACGAGGGTGGGAAACGAATAAATGACTAACTCAACGGCCCGGCATGTCTCCCCCTATACTTAGGGTAAAATATCCCTAAGTATAGAATGTTAAAAGTTGAGGAGACAGGCCAGGGATCAAAGAATGAGCACCCGAATGCATTCATCCCCCTATACTTAGGATGAAGCATATACTAAGTATAATAATGATGTATGGGATGAATGCGACTTTTCAGAAGAATAAAATAATAACAAATGAAAAGAAGAAAAGAAGAAGATGATTAACTATTCAAAAATGTTTTTGTTGGCCTTGTCTGATTGAGTAGATGCCTTGGTAGTGAGTTCTCCATCTAGAACCACCTGAATTGAATCGACCACGGACAGAAATGTATCATGTTCGAGATAAGACTTCATAAGTTGTCTATTGATCACGAATGGTTGTGCGTCAGCTGACATACCAGATATGACTATACTTCCATTGTCATGCACCTGTTTTACAATGAATGGCCCTATCCACTTGATCTTCAATTTCCCTGGGAATAGTTTAAGCTTTGCATCAAACAACCAAACTTTCTGTCCTGGTTCGAAGGTCTTGTGACGGATGTGCTTGTCATGCCACTTCTTGACCTTTTCTTTGTACATTAAGTTGTTGTCATATGAATACTCGCAGAATTCAAGGAGTTGATTCAAGTCCAACTTTTTGTTATGTCCTCCCTTCTTGGAATCCAAATTAGAGATGTTGATTGCCCATAATGATTTGTGAATAAGTTCTACGGGCAGATGGCATGGCTTGCCGTATACAACGCAGTAGGGAGACATTCCCAATGGTGACTTGTGTGTTGTCCGATATGCCCAAAGTATTGAATCTAGCAACCGTGACCAATTCTTCTTGTCGGGGCATATGAGTTTCTGCAAAATTATTTTTATCTCCATGTTCGAACATTCGGTCAGACCCTAGGGCTGTGGGTGGTACAGAGAGGTAACCCGATGTTCTATATAGAATTCCTATGTTAGCTTTTTCACCTCTCCATTGATGAAGTGGCTACCCCCATCAAATATCAATATTTTGGAGACCCCGAACCTTGAGATGATGCGATCTTTAAGAAAATCGGCATACAGTATGACTATCAATAGTTCGGGTTGGGATAGCCTCCACCCAATGACTTACATAATCGACAGCGAGTAGAATATACTCGAATTCTTGGTTGTTAGGGAATGGGCCCATGAAGTCAATGCCCCACGCGTCGACACGTCTGAAATCTGAATGTACTTCAGAGGCATTGTGTCTCTCATTCCAATGGTTTCACCCAATCTCTGACAGTCAATGCAATGCTTGACAAAGTCTTATGTGTCTTCGAATAGATTTGGCCACCAAAGGCCGCATTGTAATACTTTTACTGCCATTCTTCTTAAAGAGTTGTGCCCTCCTGATTCTTTGGAGTGACAATGCTCGAGGAGATTGTTCACTTCCTCTTGAGTAATGCATCTTCTTCAGATGTAGTCTGCCCCCTTTCGAAAGAGATATTGATCCTCCCACTTGTAGAAATGGATTTCTGACAAGAACTTGTCTCTTTTCAGCTTAGGCCAACATTGCGGAGTTTTCTTGGATACAAGATAGTTCACAATATTGGCGAACCAGGGAAGCGAGGTGACTGACATGATGGATTCATCTGTAAAAGTCTCTATGATCGGCAACAGGCTCTTCTCATGAGCGTCTTGCTCTGGAAATCTTGACAAGTGATCAGCCATCACATTTTTGACTCCAGGTTAATCACAAATTTCAAGGTCAAATTCCTGGAGCATAAGAATCCATCTGATTAATCGTACTTTGGCATCCTTCTTGGCTTAAAGATACTTGATGGCCAAGTGATCTGTATACACTATAACCTTTTATCCAAGCAAATGGGATCTGAATTTTTCCAGGACAAATACTACTGTCAACAACTTTTTTCAGTAACAATGTAATTTCTTTGTGCTTCAGCAAGAGTTCTTCTTGCATAGTGAATAGAAAATGGAATATGATCTCTCCTCTATCCTAAAACTTCCCCAATGGCATAATCAGAGGCATCAGTCATGATCTCAAACGGTAGAGACTAGTCTAGCGGTTGAAGGACATGGGCCGGAGGGATTATTTCTTTCAACTCTGTAAAGGCCTGGAGGACTTAGTCGTCGGCAATAAAATCTGCCTCCTTTCCTAGAAGCTTGGTCAGGGGTCGGGTGATTTTGCTGAAATCCTTGATGAATCGTCGGTAGAAACCGACGTGCCTTGAGAATGATCTGACTTGCTCTAAATTTGTAGGTGGATCTAGTTTTGAAATCACCCCCACCTTCGTAGAGTCAGCATCTTTTCAGAACTCGATCTCAATAAGATAAATACTGTTCGAAGATATCTCCGTAGACCAAGAAATCATCCATGAAAACCTCAAAAAAAACTTCCAATCAAATATGCAAATACTGCCAACATATGCCATTGGAACGTCGACGGAGCGTTGCATAATTCGAACGATATTATGCGGAAGGCATAGGTCCCAAACGGACATGTGAAGGTTGTCGTCTCTTGATCTTCATGAGCAATGGCGACTTGATTATAACCATAGTATCCATCCAAGAAACAGAAATATTCCTTCGCAGACAGTCTTTCGACTATTAGGTCGATGAAGGGACGTGGAAAATAATCTTTCTTGGTGGCTAAATTCAGATGCCAGTAATCCACACATACGCGCCATGATGTTCGAACTCTGATTGCGATCTCCTCTCCTTTGTCATTCTTGATCATGGCGATCCCTAACTTCTTGGGCACAACATGCAGAGGACTCACCCATTTCGAGTCGTAGATGGGAGATGAATCCCACATCACACCATTTCGTGATTTCATTCATCACAACCTCTCGAAGGTTTGGATTTAATCGGTGCTAGAATTCGCAGGAAGGCTTACTATCTTCTTCAAGGTATATGTGATGCGAGCACAATGAGGTGTTTATCACATGAAGATCAGAAATTTTTCAGCCTATGGCCTTGCGGTTTCTTTCTAGAACCTCAAACAGACGAGATTCTTGTTCCTTGATTAGCTATGAAAAGAGACCGCAAAGAAGGCATACTTCATGTTTATTCGAAGTGGTTTGAGCTCATGTGGGGAGTTGTTCATCTCAGTAGTGACTTCTACTAGTGTGTTGAGCGATGGTGTTGGGTCTTTCATCTGTATTGTGTCCACCATGGGCAATGTAGTTTCTGAGTACATGTTGTTCAGGAATCTTTTTCGTTGTTGTTCCCAAAAAACACGTGACAACAAAAAATATTTTTTTGCTACTTATTTACCTGTATAGCGGATAGGGTCGAACTCAGGGAGGCTACGATTCCCGAGGGTTATTCACTTAATCGAAAATCAATCAAGAGAAAACAAGAATCTCAAAGGACAACTATCCTTGGTTTTTGTGATTTTTTTTTAATCTTTTTATTTTTTTTATTTATAATTTTTTGTATTTTCTGATTTTCATATTTTTAGTGATTTTGATTTTGCATTATTTTATTTTCAAAAATATCAATCAATACGAACAAGGTCAAGAATATACACACCAACTCTTTTTGTAATTTTTCCAATAAGTCAAAAATGCTCAGAAAAATCCAAAGAAAATATTTTTGGGTTGTAAAAGTTTTGAAATATTTTTGAGATTTTTTGTAGATTTTTTGGATGTTTTTGTATTTTTCTAAAAATCAAACAGTAAGAAATAAGAAAATATGCATAGCCTGGAGTAATTTGCAATTTAAAAAACATTTTAATGCCCAAACTCCTGATAATTATTTTTAAGACAAACTACAGGCAAATATCTACAAACAGGAACTGAAATCACAACTTTTGGATTTGTGTAGATTTTTTTAAGATTTTTATAATATTTTTTAAATTTTTCAATTTTTTGGGTTTTATAAATAATTAAGGTGTGAAAATTAGTCAGAAATTAAAAGACAATGAAATAAAACTACTCAAATTTTTTGGAATTTTTAAGCAATTTTTCGAATTTTTATGAATTTTGCAATTTCAATAAGATAAAAAGATACTGTTTTTGATTTTTTAAAAACAATAAATGAAGGCAAAATCTAATGAAAATTTTATGCTAAGAAGACAATCACACCAGGAGTGGCATAATTTTTTCAAAATTTTTGGAGCATGAGACACATTTATTTAATCATAAAGATCAAGCAAGTTCAATTATTCTGTAGTTCAGGGACTAAAATGCAAAGATTCAATGTTTTGCAGCAAATAAATAATAAGAATAAAATGGAATAGAGAATGTGCAATTTACCCAGGACTAACTTTCTTGAGAAGTTGGCGGGGATGCGTTTGTAATTTCGTGAACTTCTGGGGGCGTAACTGTAAATTTTGTCAAAAGTTCTTGAACTGGCGGTGATGTCTCTACAAATTCTGAAATATCCGGGGGTGCCACTGTAAATTATCCAAATATATTTTTTTATTTCCACAAACCCTAGGGAGGTCTTCGTTTCTTGATATCACAAAGGGGCAAGAGGGGCGCCTCCCCCCTTTTCTTCTTGGACGGTGGAGGTGATGCTCAACGGGGCCGCGTGCCGCTTGATGGCGCGGAGGAGGGTGCTCACAACAAGGGAAGGATGGCGACTCTGGGGGGGGCTTGGCGGCTGTAGGCATTAATGGAGGAGCGGCCGGTCTGAGGCGACTCGCGCGGGCGGTGGAGAGCGCGGGCAGAAGGGTCACCGACTAGAGTAGCGGCGAGACGAGATGATAGGGAAGGCGGTCGAGGGTTGCGCCTCGCGGTGGTGCGACATTGGCGGGAGAAGACGAGCGATCGGCGTCGATGCAGCATGGCGGCGCAACCCTGCTGGGAGGAGTACTCCGCCTCACGCCGGCGTTTCGCGCGGAGGTGGCAGAGTATGCCGCCCTCGTGCGGTGGTGATTTGTAGGAGAGGGCTGCCAGCGGCGGACCGTGCTGGAGGAAGGCGAGGACACGCGTGTCTGGAGCGGGGTGCGACAGCGCTCCTGGATGCAGTGCGGGACGGCCGCGTCAGTGCTCCATGGTGGCGCGAAGATGGACGACAGGAGACCACCTTGGAGAGGCTACGGAAGAAGGTACGGGTGGCGGGGGTGACGGCCCGCCGCCTGCTGCAATTTTTTTTATTTTTTTTCTTATTTTTTATGTTTTTTTTTGAATGTAAACAGTCATAAGAAAATATAAACTTTTTTTGGTAAATCTGAAATAATAAATAAAACAGAAAATAATTTTTTTATTTTCTTTTTAATATTCCTGCAAAACAAATTTTAGCGAACAAAAAAGAGAAAAAAATTTATTTATCAACAAATCAGAAAAATGAATGAGGATCCGACGGACATGAGGGATTCAAATCCGATTCACCGACCACCGTGCGTGGTCGGAGTTGATAGATCGTGGGAGATAGAAATCGAAGGCGGAGAGATCGAGAAGATGAGATGAAAACTCGTATCGTTGGTGGATCAAATCGTGATGATTATTTTTTTAAGATCTAGAGAAATAAAAAATGACTATGAAAATACAAAAAATGCGACGATCTAAACTACGATTAAACTAGATAAAAGGAAGAAAAATGTGGATCTCACCTTAGGAGCGGAAAATGGACCGTGATCGCCTCGACAAGGCAAACTCGCTGTCACCGGGCGGCTCAGAGGCTAGGCACCTTTTCTCAACAAGAAGACTCTCGGAGATAGGGCCCCTCTCTCTAAAGATTGATCAAGTTGGAATGAGGGAGAAGGAGCCATATAAATGAAAAAAGAGATGAAATTTGAATTTTGAATTTTTGAATAAAGAGATAAGGGAGATGAAAAATTGAAATGAAGTCCCGAATTTTTTTGAATGGAAGGGATAAGATATATGAAAAAAACAAATAAAGGAGATAAAAGTATTTACAAAATTATCTATTTTTTTGAATTTTCGTCACTTAATTAATTTGAATTAAAAAATGTTATTGTTTTTATTTTTTATGAAGGTTAATTAAAAATAGTATTTACAAAATTTTTTATGAAGTTAATTAAAAATAGTAACTCCAAAAATTATGAGAATACAACCATTTTGAAGATAATTTAATTTCGAGTCCAATGGAAGTGAGATTGATTTAATTTGAGCTCATATGGAGCCAGAATTGGTCTTTCAATTAGTGCTTAGTGGCTTTTTCAAGTGGGCTACTTTTATTCTGTATATGATTTAATTGTGCAATTATTTTTAGTAATTAGAACACATTTTTATTTACAACTTTGGTTTTGAATGTTATTTGATTTGAGGTCAATTAAGGGTACAAATAAATTAGTGTCAGTTTTATACAGATATATACAAAATGAGTGAGAACACATTTTTTTTGGATTTTCTGGTTAAGGACCCTATCTCCCCTACTTTTATTCCTGGTCGATCAGGTCATGTCTTGACCTTCTCTCGAGGTTCGGGTCAGCCTGTATACAGTCTTCCTTTTTTATTTTCTTTTCTTTATTTTTTTTCTTTTTTTTATTTTATTTTCTTTTTTTATTTTTCTTTTATTTATTTATTTATTTATTTATTTTAGGTTAAAAATTAGTAAGAAATGTATTATATTTACACAGATGTAAGTTAGTAAGAATATGGAGTTAATGTTATATGCAGGTGTTTATAAGGGATTTTAAGCTAAAATAAATGAATAAAGATGACGAAATCGCGGATTCATCATCCCCCTATGCTTTACCTTTGCTAGTCCCTTAGCAAACACTTATTTGAAAGAATAAGTGAAGAAAAAGAAAAAGAAAAAGAAAAAGAAAGGGAAAATAAAGAAAGTAGGACAATATTGAGTATTAAACTTATCTTCATAAAATTGTAGTTTGGAGCTCCGTCAGACCTTTGGATTATTAGTGTGTCGGAACTTCTGTGAGACTTAGAATTTTAAAATCGACAGCCTTCAAGTTCTACACATCATTGTCACAGTTTTGGCTCAGAAGTCATCTTAGATCAATCCTCTTCCTAAAGTATACCCTATTACATTGAACAATCGACTCATGTGTGTGGAAGGTTTTAGCTCTTCTCATCCAGAATGCCGGACTACCATACAAATCTCCTCTCCAATAACTCATCCTCGGGGGTCTGGTATTTCCTTCTAAGGTATGTCGCGCTGTGTTCATAATCGAATTGGGGGAGAAGATAGAAGAAGGAGAAAAGAACTGGAGGGTGGCCAGTGTAGTCACCTCTCCTTGTGGAGCTGGCCCAGTGTAGCTGAGTCTCCACCAAGATCTGCAGGTTTCTTGAAGCTTGGACCTTTTTGGTCAGATATTTATTTGGTAGTGGCTTATTTGTATTTGGATTTTTGGTGGTTCTGCTTGGATTTGTTGTGCCCCTACGGATATAGAATCTTTTTGTTTCCGTACATTTTTTGTGGTCTTAGAAAAATTGTGCCCAGTCGTCCATCCTTTTCCGAAGCTTATTTCAACCCGTACTCCGGTCTTTAGATTTCAACGCTACCAGAAAAGAAACTCACACAGTCTTCCAACATCCCCGTCTGAGTTGAGCTAAGTGCATAGTGTGAGAGTACAAATTGATTCCCTATTCCAAAGTTATACCCAGAATGAAGAGACCAGGTTAGACACTAAGAGTCAAACGCTGCACATTGTCATGTGAAACTCAAAGAATTAAGTCAAAGACCTGAAGCTTCTAAAATCCTATTTCTCGGTAAAGTTCCTCTGAGAATTAGGTGGATTAAGGTCCAACTAAGCTCCATTCTTCAATTTTATTCCAGACATAGTTTAAATATCAATACTATCCTGAAAAATGCACATGCAAATGCAACATATGAACAATGTAACATTTTTTTTTTGAAAAAGAAATGATGCACATGTGAAAAGACCATTTTTTTTAATAATGTTCTAATTTTGAACTTTTTATGGATTTTTGGAGGAAAATGCAGAAGCAAATGAAAGTTTTTTTTGGATTATGCAATTTTTTTATAGATTTTTGGTTTTGTAGTTTTTTAAGGAAAAAGGGTTAGTAAAATATATACAAGTATATATAAAAGATTTTTGTTTTATTTTGTGTGTTTGTTTTGTTTTGTTTTTGTTTTTGTTGTTTTTTTTGTTTTTGTTGTTTTTTGTTTTTTGTTGTTGTTGTTTTTTTTTGTTTTTGGTTTTTTTGGTTTTTTACACACGTGGATCTTACAAAAATACATAACCCCCCAAATAAACGTATTTAAAAGTACGAGTTATGTCTAAAGTATATATACAATATATACGACACCCCCTATACTTAGCTCGGACTATGTCCTCATAGTGATCAGAGAGTGAAAAAGGAAGACATAACTCGTGCTAAGAATAGAAAAGTGAAAAGAAAAGATAAAAAGAAGAGAAGATGATGAACCCCCCTATACTTAGGGATCAAGTAATCCTAAGTATAGTGGAGTGTACAAAAGGGGAAAACCGATGAAGAGAATGTACAGACTCAAAAATAACAAGATACGATATGAACAACATCACCCCCTATACTTAGGGTAGAGTATCCCTAAGTATAGGCAACAACAAGAGTGATGAACATGGACGAATATGAACAACACAAATCATTCACCCCCTATACTTAGGATAAACCACATCCTAAGTATAGCATATATACACACATGGAAAAGGGGTGAGTGATAAAATGGGGAAGAAAGAGAAAAACGAAAGGATATACACGAGGAGTGGCTGTACAAACAAACCTTCTTGCGGGACCGCTGAGGTATGGATTTGACAAGGTGGTAGGTCGATATTGGGATCATCATTAGACATAAACGAGTAGGATCGACCAAGAATGTATCCTCAGTGGTTTCAGATTGTGCAGGCCTAAACCGGTTATTGGAAGTAGTGTGGTCATGTCCGGCCTGGGAAGTCTCGCAAACATCAAAGTAAAATGGCTCGAAATCATTATCAGAAAAAGTAGGATCAATTTCAGCCTGGCGAGCCTCTACTGGATCATCATCTCTATCAAAAGGCCCAAATTCTTTTATAAAAGCAATTAAATCAAATTTGGCTTGATCGATCTCATCTGAATCAGGGTGAATAGGAATAGACTCATCAGTGCAAGTAGTCGAATCATGTCTGTCCTGTCTAGTCTCAGATTCTACCTTCCGCTCTAAGGTGTCTATCGTGTAAATTCCGTGGATGTCATCAATGCATCTCCACATACCAGAAGGGGGAACTCCAAGGTCTATGCTTTTCGGGTCTTCCTCCTTCAAGAGGAATTCCTGGGTTTCCTTATCATCCAACATAGAATCTCTGATACTATCATCGATGTCAAATTCCTTGGGGTTGGCTAACACTGGCGGGTTCTCATGAGATGCAGCTTTCTGGGCAATAGTGGGTGTAGTGATCAACACATCGCTCCCTACATCTGAACGGAAGCGAATCTCTCCTGAACCATAATCTATAACGGTTCCCGCAGAGGCGAGGAAAGGTCGTCCCAAGATGATTGGTGGCATGTCCCACATGGGTGGAGATCTCCATGGGCATTACAACAAAATCTGAAGTAAAATTCATGCCCTGAATAAGAACGATAACATTTTCTAGAATACCCTTCGGCCTCTTGATAGATCCATCAGCAAATTGAACTATTATCCTAATTTTCTTGAGAGGCCCAAGATAAAGAGATTGTACCATAGAGAAGGGCATTACATTGATTGACGAACCGTCATCAAGAAGAGTGTTATCACAAGAATAGTCAGATATGGAGCAACTCATAAGAGGTGTGGCCACGTTCCCTTTCTTAAAATATGGACGGTGAGAGATGGCGTAGGCAGTGGCCATGGTCAAGATGTGACACTCAAATCTTCTCCTTCGCTTTCTCTTCATGTGTTGAGGAGTAGATAAATCTATCATGGCCTGTTGAAGTGGAGCTTTAATGATCTCATGAAGGGTGGCCACCACTTCGGGTTTAGTCAATATGTTTTTGAATTTTTAGACCTCATCCATACAAGGAAAGAGGTCGGAATCATCATTTATATGAGGATTGCCAAGAGCAGTCTGTACAGTGGCATCCTTCGGTTCGAGGTTGGGACATGGCTATATGGGTAAATGATTGGCTATTTGAGTCCTCTCCTCACAAAATGAATCAACAACATGTCTCCCGAATTCTTTTTGGATTTTTGAAAATTTTTCATTTTTTTGTATTTTGGGTAATTTCAAGCTCTCGTGATTATCCTCAAATGAATCAATATCCTCAAATAATGGAGCAGTGTTATGGCTCATATTTATGTTAAATTGATTTGAAATCCTCGAATTCATTTGCTCCACCATCTGGTTCAGTATCTCAAGTGTGGAAATCATGAAAGGTGACTCCAAAATCCCCAGGATCGGGTGGGTCAAATATGGGTGGGTGAAAATCAAAGTCCTCTGACTCCTGAAATAATGGGTTAGGTAGATATGCACAAAAATCAGGAAGAAGATCCTCCTGGAAAAGGGAAGGTAGATCAACTGGAGGGTATGAGGTATCTGCGAAGATCGAATTAAAATAACTCCAGTTGGCCATCTTCGAAACAAAAGATGAGAGAGCATGAGGGTCAAGTCAAAAGATATGGAGAAAAAGGTGCAAATGCACAGAAGGATCTAGCAAGCACACAAGCAATCAAACACAATACAAACCCCCAGTTCACCAACTCAACTCAAAGTGAAGACCGTGAAGGTTCGGTCAATTATCTTGTCAATTTTAGAGTTAGGTGATAATCACAAAGTTGTACAAATACTTAGGTTGAATTATGGGATTTGGGCACTAACCTTAGTGTGTATGCGAGCAAGTTAAAACGAATACAATGAGGGGGTTACTCTCCCCAAAACAATGATTTTTCCTTATGTTTATTTTAGGGTCGAGCTTTCTTTAGCAGTCCCAAATTTTAGGCAGTTATCACTTGGTTTAAGTATATTCAACGAATCGTCTATCGAGTGTCCAATTTCCTTTCTACATTAGATGAGTAAAAACGAGGAAGGAGATCAGAAATGCCAACGTGCGATTAAAAACAATGATGCATGTAGGGATTAGAGATGCGTACCTTGTCGCCAGCACTCTACATGCAAGTGATCTGCATAGAATTTAAATAAACTATTCTCTATGCAAATGCAAGTGAACCGTCCTAGATGAGAGCATCAATTAACGAGCAAGAACAAGTTAATTTGACTAAATCCAAATTACGCTCTACTCTATAGGCACAGAAATACCTTGTTTAGGGTGTTTGGACCTAATTAATTACCTGGCTCAAGCAAATTAATTAAAGTAATCAAGCGGTAGCTCACGAAAATCTGCGGGAAACAAAGAAAAATAAAGGCGATGAAAACAAAATCGGTGAGGTCCCCCAAGTGCACCGGCACTTGACGAAATAGACCCGCAACAAATGAATGTCCTTTTACAAAGTTCAAATGGAAAAGAAACTCTCTCTCTCTCTTTTAAAAAAAATTCCTCTTTTTTTTCGTCTCCTTCACTTTCTTCTCCTCTTCTCACGCTATCCTGCAGCTTGGTGAAGAATCAAGCAGCCCCCACATCGCTTTGGTGCTTTGGCTCTCCTAGGATCGCCTCCTTTGCTCCACGGACCCTCGCAAGAAAAAGAAATGAGAATGTGTAAGAAAAACAATTATCAAATATGAGAAACGAAAAAAAATGAAATGAATGTAGTGGATATAAATAATGAAGTGAATGGAAAAATGTAAACAGATATTTACAACCAAGAATAGCATGTCAAAAGAGAAACCTAACTACCCTCGTCGTGCCTCCTCGGTAATGACGCCATTTTGTTGGCATGAAAATTTGAGTTTATTTTATTTTATTTTATATCCCCGGCAAAATCGCCATTTTGTTGACACGTTTTTCTAAGGACGGAAGATAATTGATAGAAATGTGTTACGTGTCGTTGCTATCCCCAAAAACCCGTGTCAACAAAAAATATATTTTTTTATTTTTGCTACTTATTAACCTATATAGCGGACAGGGTCGAACTCAGGGAGGCTACAATTCCCGAGGGTTATTCACTTCATCGAAAATCAATCAAGAGAAAACAAGAATCTCAAAGGACAACTATCCTTGGTTTTTGCGATTTTTTATGAATTTTTTTTTCTAATTTTTTTGTATTTTCTGATTTTCAAATTTTTAGTGATTTTGATTTCGTAATTTTTTTTAATTTTCAAAAATAACAATCAATACGAATAAGGTAAGGAATTAGCATACCAACTCTTTTTGCAATTTTTTCAATTAGCCAAAAATGCTCAAAAAAAATCCAAAGAAAATATTTTTGGATTTTAAAAGTTTTGAAATATTTTTGAGAATTTTTGTAGTTTTCTCGGATGATTTTGTATTTTTCAAAAATCAAACAGTGAGAAAATAAGAAAATGTGCATAGCCTGGAGTAATTTGCAACTTAAAAATATTTTAAGTGCCAAAACTCCAGACAATTGATTTAAACAAACTACAGGCAAATATCTACAAACAGGATCTAAAATCACAATTTTTGGATTTTTGTAGAAATTCTTATGATTTTTATACAAATTTTGATGTTTTTCAATATTTTTGGATTTTATAAATAACCAAGGCATGAAAATTAGTCAGAAATTAAAAGACAATGAAATAAAACTACCCTAATCTTTTTTGGAATTTTTAAGCAATTTTTCAAATTTTATGAATTTTGGAATTTTAATAAGACAAAAAGACACTGTTTTTTATTTTTTAGAAACAATAAATGAAGGCAAAATCTAATGAAACTTTTATGCTAAGAAGACAATCACATAAAGAGCACGGCATAATTTTTTTCAAATTTTTTGGAGCTTGAGAAATATTTATTTAATCATAAAGAATCAAGCAAGTTCAATTGTTCTGCAGTTTAGGGACTAAAATGCAAAGATTCAATGTTTTGCAGCAAATAATAATAAGAATAAAATGGAATAAAGAATGTGCAATTTACCCAGGACTAACTTGCTTGGGAAGTTGGCGAGGATGCGTTTGTAATTTCGTGAACTTCTGGGGGCGTAACTGTAAATTTTGTCAAAAGTTCTTTAACTGGCGGGGATGTCTCTGCGATTCTGAAATATCTGGTGTGCCACTGTAAATTCTCCAAATATACTTTTTTTATTTCCACAAACCCTAGGGAGGTCTTCGTTTCTTGATATCACAAAGGGGCAAGAGGGGCGCCTCCCCCTTTTCTTCTTGGAGGCGGAGGTGCTGCTCAACGGGGCTGCGCGTCACTTGATGGCGCGGAGGAGGGTGCTCACAGCAGGGGAAGGATGGCGACTCGAGGGGGCTTGGCAGCTGTAGGCGTTGATGGAGGAGCGGCTGGTCTGAGGCGACTTGCGCGGGAGGTGGAGAGCACGGGCTGAAGGGTCGGCCGATTGGAGCAGCGGCGAGACGAGATGACGGGGAAGGCGGTTGAGGGTTGCGGCTCGCGGTGGTGCGGCACTGGCAGAGAAGATGGGTGATCGGCGTCGATGCGGCAAGGAGGCGCAACCCTGTTGGGAGGAGTACTCCGCCTCGCGCCCGGCGTTTCGCGCGGAGGTGGCGGAGTACGCCGCCCCCGCGCAGCGGCGATTTGTAGGAGAGGGCTGCTAGCGGAGGACCGCGCTGGAGGAAGGCGGGGACGTGCGGGTCTGGAGCGGGGTGCGGCGGCGCTCCTATACGCGGTGCGGACAACCACGTCTGTGCTCTGTGGTGGCGCAGAGATGGACGGCAGGAGGCCGCCCTAGAGAGGCTGTGGAAGAAGGTGCGGGCGGTGGGGTGACGGCCTGCCGCCTGCTGTAAATTTTTTTTTGTTTTTTTATTTTTTATGTATTTTTTGAATGTAAACAGTAATAAGAAAATAAAAACTTTTTTTGTTTTTTGTAAATCCGAAATAATAACTAAAACAGAAAATGAATTTTTTTGTTTTCTTTTTAATATTCATGTAAAACAAACGTTAGCGAACAAAAAGAGAAAAACTTTATTTATCGACAAATCGAAAAAATGAACGAGGATCCGACGGACATGAGGGTTCGAATCTGACTCTCCAACCACCGTATGTGGTCGGAGTTGATAGATCGTGGAGATAGAAATCGAAAGCAAAGAGATCGAGAAGATGTGATGAAAACTCGAATCGTTGGTGGATCAAATCGTGATGATGATTTTTTTAAGATCTAGAGAAATAAAAAATGACTATGAAAATTCAAAAAATGCGACGATCTAAACTACGATTAAACAAGATAAAATGAAGAAAATGTGGATCTCACCTTAGGAGCAGAAAATGGATCGTGATCGCCTCGACAAGGCCTACTCGCTGTCACCGGGCGGCTCGGAGGCTAGGCACCTTTTCTCGACAAGAAGACTCTCGGAGATCGGGCTCCTCTCTCTAAAGATTGATCAAGTTGGAATGAGGGAGAAGGAGCCATATAAATGAAAAAAGAGATGAAATTTGAATTTTGAATTTTTGAATAAAGAGATAAGGGAGATGAATAATTGAAATTAATTTCTAAAATTTTTTTGAATGGAAGGGATAAGAGAGATGGAAAGAAACAAAATAAAAGAGATAAAAGTATTTACAAAATTATCTAATTTTTTTTAATTTTCGTCACTTTATTAATTTGAATTAAAAATGTTATTTTTTTGTTTTTTATGAAGGTTAATTAAAAATAGCAACTATATACATATATGGCACTATATACAAGGGTAAATAACGAAATGAGCCTTTTTTGTTTTTTAATGAATTTTATTTTTTATTTTTTTATTTTTATTTTAAAGAATTAGTGAGAATAATTTACAAATATATACAAATACAATATGCACAAAATACATGGGAAAATTGCACAAACCACCCCAGAAAACCGACTTTTCAACCGTAACTCCAAAAATTATGAGTATACAACCATTTTGAAGATAATTTAATTTCGAATCCAATGGAAGTGAGATTGATTTAATTTGAGCTCATATGGAGCCGAAATCGGTCTTTCAATTAGTGCTTAGTGGCTTTTTCAAAGTGTGGCTACTTTTATTCTGTACATGATTTAATTGTGCAATTATTTTTAATAATTAGAACACATTTTTATTTACAACTTTGGTTTGAATGTTTTTTAATTTGAGGTCAATTAAGGGTACAAATAAATTAGTGTCAGTTTTATACATATATATACAAAATGATTGAGAACACATTTTTTTGGATTTTCTGGTTAAGGACCCTATCTCCCCCTACTTTTATTCCTGGTCGATCAGGTCAAGTCTTGACCTTCTCTTGGGGTTCTGGTCAGCCTTTATACAGTCTTCCTTTTTTATTTTATTTTCTTTATTTTTTTTCTTTTTTTATTTTCTTTTCTTTATTTTCCTTTATTTATTTATTTATTTATTTATTTTAGGTTAAAATTAGTAAGAAATGTACAATATTTACACATATGTAAGTTAGTAAGAATATGGAGTTAATGTTATATGCATGTGTTTTATAAGGGATTTTAAGCTGAAATAAATGAATAAAGATGACGAATCGCAGATTCATCATTACAGTGCTGCACAAAATTCTTCGATAATTGAATATTGTTTTGTAGAAATTTTCAATGATATCCTATTACTCTACCAAGGATAGGTATCCATGAATGTATTCATTAGTTAAGTCGGCAAAAATCTCATCTTCAAGGACATCTAGGAAGTCAACTGTGTTGTCCAAGCCTCCTTTATGAGAGGAAAGCTTGGGTTTCGATGTCATCCATGAAACTGATTTGTATCACAGATCTCGGCCAAAAAGACACATTCTTCTGCTTGCTGCTCTACCGGCTTACTCTCGTCTGATACATATGTTGAAGGTTTAGGCATTTGGATCATCTTAATTGGAACTTTATCACTATTTAAGTTGGGATGTTATCTGTCCGGTGCCATAGTTTACCACTGCCTCGGCCATTCGAAGGAACGACCGTCCAAGGATTATCGGGGAATGCAGAAGAGGGGTTGAAGAGTCCATGTCTAGAACTATGAAGTCCGCAGGGAACTGCATTCCCTGAATGGTGACGACGACATCTTCCAGGATTCCTCGGGGCCACTTAATGGATGTGTCTGCGAACTGCAGAATCATTCTAGTGGAACTGAGTGGTCCTAACCCAAATTCCTTGAGTAGTGATGTGGGCATCACATTGATTGAGGATCCACTGTCAAGTAGAGTTCGGTTGAACTCTTGTCAAACATCTGACATCTGACTAGAGGAGCTACCATGTCCTTTTTTGTTGGGATATTGCTGATTGCATTTACTATGGCAGTAGTGAGAATGTGCTTCACATTTCTTTCACGAGATTTACATGGTTGTCTCTTTGAGGCACATGCCTCCTTTAAGCCTTTATTAATGTTTGGCATGTACATGATGGCTTTAAGAAGAGGGCATTTCAAGAATAAGATTTTGGATGATTTCCACCACATTAGGGTAAGACAAGGTAGTTTTCAATTTTTAATTTTTTTGGATTTTCTCATTGCAACAGAAAATAGAATATGTACAGAATCAAAAGCAACAGTGGAAATAGTGTTCTTATTTACAACAAAATCTATGCCCACATCAGGCTGTACATGTGGATGACTGAAATGAGCAGGGTCATCCAAAATAGACGAGCATCCAAAATCTTCAAACGAGGCTCCATAAGCTGACATCGGATCAACTCCATGTGCGGTCTCCTCCAAAGCTAGATGGCTGGTGCTTCGATTATTGCTGCTAGTGCTATCTTTTTGGCATTTTTGCTTTTGCTATTTTTTTTGGATTTTTGGTGGTGCTTCTCCTTCTTCTTCTTCCTCACCTAGTATGGTTGCTGCTCCGACTGATGCAAAAGAAGATGACGACTCCCCCATAGTTGCTTTATTCTTCCCCATACACATGGCTAATTGCTACAAGGTCCTACCACTTCTAAGAGTTATAGCATTAGATATAAACAAATTATGTGTATCTGACTCTGTAAGATTGTTGGGAACTTCACAGACTACCTACTCTTTCTTCTTAAAATTTTTGGGGTTTGCCTCCCCTTGTGCAGAAATGGAGGTCTTGGTGGCAGTGAAATCGTCCAACTTCTGATTAAGATCTGCAAGGCCCTTGACAAGTTGGGCCAGGCAGTCCAAGGCGGGATTGACAGAAGATGCAGCCTCAGATACCTTGGCAAGCTGGCTACGTTGGTATTGCTGATGGTGTTGAGACTGTTGGTTGGGTTACTGAGAATGATACTGAGGAGAAGGGTGATGTTGTTGATACTGCTGAAGAGAGTGCTGCTAAAAGGGTACAATCGCATACTACTGGTTTTGCTGGTACTGTCGGTATTGCGGTTGTAGGTACTGGTTCTATCTCTAATTGCCATGAAATAGTGGATATTGCTGGTGTGTTGAGGTTGGCTGTTCTGAACAAATCTCCTTCCTTGTTGTTGAGGGAACTGGCGGGAGTTAGCAACCTGACTCTGCTAAGGTCCCCCTAAATGGGTTGGTTGTGCATCATTTGACCATACACCATTCACCTCCTGAATAAGAGGTGGTGGACGGGAGAACTGATATGGAATGTACTGGGGCTCCGATTGGTAGACAACCAGACTGCTGGGGAGTTGATGGCTCTGAAGCTTGCACGTAGTAGACGTGTTGAACCGATGGTTGGGGCTGACTCGACTAAGGAGGGTGTGACAGTGCATGTTCCTTTGTCTCAGCTAGAGTAGGGGCTGATGTAGACACAAAGTTGCGGGAGCTGATTGTACTCACCAGCAGCTCCAACTGCTTGGTGATTTGATTTAGTTTGTCCATGTTTTGTATTCTCTATTCAATCACAGCAAGTTTCTCTAGGTTCTGTGATCTCTTCTCAATGATGTTTACCTTGGACCAGTAGCTCCCAATAATTTTCAAATTGGAGCTCTCATCCCTGTCTGGCTTGAGGGATGCTTCCATATGCACAAGCTTTTGAACATTTTGTGGCTGGCGTTGATAGGCATGGGACGATGATAGAGCGGCCTCTCCTTTAGCCATTTCTTCAATGATTTGCCAAGAGACTTCCTCATCTTTGTTAAAATGTGAGCCAACACATGCGACATCCACAAGCTTTTGACTTTCTATTGTAAGTCCCCTGAAGAAGTGTTGGACCCGTCTTGTCGTAGGAATTTCATGATGGAGACACTTTTCTTGGAGCTCAGTAAACCTCTCCCAAGCCTCATGGATAGGTTGTGAGTGGCTTGGGTGAAGTTTTCTATACGGGCGTGCATATGGCTAAGTCACCCCAGAGCATAATATTTGTGCAAAAAGGCTGACTTCAGCTCTTCCCAGGTGGTGATGACCTTCCCCAAGCGGTTGATCCAATGAAGGCACTTATCCTGAAGGTTGAAGGGAAATGACGTCATCTTGACAACCCCAAGAGGTATACTCGGGTAGTGAATTGTGCCACAGATGCGCCCGAATTATTGTAGATGAATATACGATTCTTCATTGGTATTTCCTTGGAAAGTGGGCAGGAGCGCCAGTAGCTAAGGCTTCAATTCAAAATGGGCGTGAATGGTAGGAATCTGAACCCATTTAGTGACTTGTCCCGTCCCAGGATTGTATGTTTCCTTGAGAGTCAACTTGGGCTGCTCTACTCTAGGCTCATCTGCTGGGCCTCTACCTCCCCCGCCTTTGGGTTCTTTAAATCCTCCTTGGTTTTTTCTCCCTCTCCTCAAGTCATTAAACATGTCTTGGAAAGCGACCTGTGCTAAATCCTGATCTGTAAGTTGCTGCTAGATTGCTTGAATAGAAGCAAGGATCTGAGCATTCACTACATTATGGTCCAGCTACGAACCCTGATCAGGCTGAGGTGGAGCTGCGATCCTTTCTCTTTTCCTCCAAGAGCCATCTTTTTTTCCGACCCTGAATCTGATTATATCACAATTTCTAGATCTAGATTGGGCTCTTGATCTACAAATGAAGTAATGCCCTGATCAGTGGATGCTCTCTAAGTAAGAAATTGATATGTGTTAAGGTCAACACAGAATTTCAATAAGGATGGTGGTATGTATGGAGTAAGATCTACTACCATCCAAAATGGGCAAGTTTCGGGATGAGAGTGATCCTGGTTTATTAGAGAAGACAGGAGTCTAGAGAGCAGTACACGGAGTCCAAACCAGGTTCTTGGGAATCGCCTTGAATTATTGGAGGTGACGAGCATATGGAATCTACGTTGGTATCAACAGGATCTTGACTAATCCATCCATGTGTCGCCATCTCGAAGGTCAAGAGGAGATCGAGATTAGAAGAATTATACGGAGGTCAACCAAGAAATAAAGGGAGTGTAAAAACAGTAGAAGGCTCTCAATGAGCAGGAGGTCAAGTAGGGAATCAAAGAGAAGAAAGTGAGAAAAAAGGAACACACTATGCAGGACTGATCTTTGAACCTTAATTCTAATTCAAGAAAACACAAAACAAGGATAGGTTCACCCACTCAAAACATGCGAAGCCTTATTGTTATTTTCAGGCAATCTTATAACAAGTCCTTAAATACGCTAACCCTATAGGAGCGTGTGTACTGCCAGGCAAGTTCCCCATACTTGTTCCACCTTCTTTGCAACCTGTGATCGTTGCACTTAGAAGTCCTTGATCTCGTGCCTAGGCGACTACTCAACCAAAGAAATAGAAAGAATCCAATAGACGAAACCAGTACTTCGGACCTTGCTCGCAACGGAATCACCTGTGAGTGTGCAAGGGCCTACTCGTATACAAACGGATGAGACAGACACACCCGTGAGGGCATGGCCTAAGCTTGGTACTTCAGACCAAGTCAGATGCTAAACACAAGAGGGGAACACCATGCTCGACAAGGCCCTACTCGGTCACGTACGATAGAAGTGCCAATACTTTGACAACCGAGGTGATAATCAAGGCACCACAGATCAGGATTTGGGCTCTTATACTTAGTGGGTCACGCCTCAGTCAGTTTGGAGTGTATCTGAAAACAATGTGGGCATTATGAACCCCAAGCAATGAATGGTCAGTTAGGAATTTTAATTACAGTCAGATTTATTTAACTCTATCTTTTTTTAATTTTTGGATTTTCATTTTTTTCAGTATTTTTCAGAGCAAGCATCTGAACGATTTTTTTGTATCTTTTCCTTTATGACCTAAGTGATATAAAAACAGGGGGAGAAGATGGAAAAGCCTTGCATGTCGTCACTAAGATGGAAATCTCACCTTAGTTACTAATGATGGATTAATGAATCCACGATTCATCATCTCAATATATTAATCTTAGCAAAATCCTGAGTAAATTCTCAAATAAATGTCCATAAAATCAATAAATTAACAAAATGACTCTTGTAAATAAAATACACTAATTATTGTATATTATATTGTACAAAATAAATTAACAATAAAAGCCACAAAAATAAAGGAATTTTTCACCTGTAAATAGCACAAAACTTCATGTATTTTTTTATAATTTCATTTCACCTCCTTTTTGGCTCTTTCTCTAACTTATTTATAAAAATGTATATAAAAATACAAAAATACAAAATAAATTTCACCTCAAATAAATGCTCCTAGATCTCAAAGAGAAAAAGCCGTAAAGTCCAACTCCGCAGCCAAATTACCGCTCCGTATGAACTCCAAATTCACCAAACTCACTTTTAAAGTTCAAGTTAGAAAATTATCTATCCAACGAAAGTGGTTTCACTAAAATCGAAGCTCGTTTGTAAAATACGGATTTTGGGACCTTTGCGTATATTGTATATAATGTAAATATTCATTCTTTCATTATTTTTTATTTATTTTTTAAATTACTAAAAAAATCTAAAAAAATCAGTATTATGTTGTATTTTATTTCTAGTATTTTATTGTATTTTCTGTTATAAATATCTCTTATTGAAAATACAAATAAATAAATAAAATTAGAAAAGCAAAAAATGTACATGTTGTTTGTCTTCTTTTGTAAATTCTCCACTATTTTTCTTCTCTATATTTTATTGTATTTTAGTAGCTACTTTATCTTATTATTTATTTTTTATTTAATTCTCATTCTCTACAATAACCACCCATTCAACTCCATTCTTCCATCATTTTTTTTCTAACTTCTAATTCAACCCCACCTCCATTCTAACCTCCATTCCACTCCACCTTCATTCTAGCCTCTATTTTTTCCATCTCTTTTTATACATCACATCCTCCTCATTTTGCACTGGATCCATCTTTATATGAATAGAGCCTAGTTATCAGAGTTGAATTAGTGACAACGACGCAACCGCGATCGAGCGACGACATCCCTCTCTCTGGTGAGATCCGTTGGCGTTTTGGTCAACGTCACAGCCGAATCTGCGCGCTCCTCAAGCTCATCGCTCGTCGACAATTCAAGCGAAGACAATACTTCTCGTGAGTACACCATAGGAGACCGCCTCCATCGTAGGTAAGTTTATTTTCATCTTGTCATCATTTTTATATTTGTATTTTTTTAGCACATCGCATTCATCACCCACTCATCATACCATCACCATCATCTTCACCTTCTTCATCATTCCCCTCTACCATTTTCCCCTTTTTGTATATATATTTGTTTCCTATTTAAAAAAATACAACAAAAAATCACAAAGCAAAAAAAATAAATAAAAAATGTAGCCGCCCCCCTACCGCTGGCGGTGGCGGCGTTACTCCAGCCGCCACCAGCGGCCTCTCCCCCAGCGAGGCCGACCTCCTCCAGCTGCATGCGTATCGCTCCCAATGGCCACTCTCCCTGTGCCAGCCTCCTGCGGCACCTCAATGCTGACGCAGCCTTGCCTCCCTTGGCCCATCACCGCCAGCAGCCCTTCCCACGCGCAGTGGCCGCGCCGCCTGCACTCCACCCAGCCCGCAACCGCGGCTCCCTCCGTCCGTTCGCTCCTCTCCGCGCCACCATCCGCCTACGGTCACGCCGCTGCCGCCTTCACCCACCTCCATTTCCCCATGCACCCTAGTCGAGCTTCGAGAAGAAGGCCCTTCTTTTCATTTTTTATTGTAAAAATTGCATTGTTTATATTTTAAGTTTTTGTTTTTGCAAAAAGGTCCCTGTATATAGTTATTTGTTTATTATGTTTACGGCATTTGTGGATATCCCTGTGTTCATGCATTGATGTAGAAGTCAATACTGCATTGTTTTGTTTAATGAAAAATGTCATTATGTTGAACAACTAATTCCCTACCATCTGGATATTTATTTGTATTTTAGGGGTTCTGATTAATTAATTAAAACTATTCAAGTAAAATTTTACATATTTTACCCAATCTAAGGTATTAAATTCATATCTAACTCATGGTTGTTCGAAAAAATTTACAAAAATCAGGAATCATGCCTTAAAGTGTTTTCTAATTATTGTTAAAATTTCACTTCTATTTGAGTTTTCTTGTACCTTAAATAAATTGTAGAGTGATTTTAGTAACTGATTTTTTTTCAAATCTATAGACATCTTTTTTTGCAAAATTTCAACTCTCCTAGTTTGATAATACAAATACCTTTTTGAGATAATTTGCATTCTGGCTAATTCATTAATGTGGATTTATTCGAAATTAATTACTTGCAGTCACTCTGTTCTATTAAAAAATCCATAAAAAAATCTTTCTTGTGAGAGAAATCTAAGAAACTGTAGCATCCGTGCATCATGTTTTAATTCCAATAAATTTTTCGTAATTTTTGCATTCTGTTTATGTGAAAAATTGTGAAAAAACAACTAAAAAGTGTACATTTTTCATTATTAATTTTTAACCCCTAAAATTCAAAAAAATGTATTTTATATTCATCACTGGATTAGGATTGTAGGAAAAATACAATTAGGCTAAATCTGATTAATTCCACATTAAAACTAATTTGGCCTAGTAGTGTGTTTTCTTATTGTCTTAATTCACCTGCATATTGCACCTCACATTATTTTTGCATGAAAAATAGAAAAAATCCGTACTAGAAATCTAGACCTAAGTTTTCGAATTACCCCAAAGTTTTCCTTTGCATTCCTGTGTTCGACCACGGACTTGCTTGGGATATAAAAAAAGTCGAGTTACTCTTCGCGAAGATTCTTCTCTCGGTTCTGACCGATTCGCTAAGTACATGTACTACAATGAGTGCAAATTAAAACACATACGAAGAGATCCATCAAATGGCGTCATTGCCGGGGAGGCAAACAACTTAGGGATTAATTTAAAAAATTAGCTTTAGATTTTCATTCACTCGGGTAGTCTGATCCTCGAGCCACCTTGTAATTAATCCATTTTTTAATTATTTTTTTGCTCATTTTTTGTATATATTTTGTTTTTAACTCTCTAATATAAATTTTATTTTACTTGCGAGGGCTCGGTGAACTTGGAGTGCATCGAAGGTCGACGGACGTGAAGCACGCCGACTGTAGAAGAGCAAGAAAAAAATTATTTTTGAGAGCAATTTTTGTAAATTTTTGTAACTATTTAGGTAATTTGCATATTTACAGCGGCTCTTGTTTGAGAGTTCACGTGTGTAAAAAGACTTGGTCATTATTTTTGTGGTGTGTCGAGACCTATTTCACACTCCGATGAGAGTGGGGCTCGACTTGAGTGGCGAATTTAATTTAAGGATAGGCACATGTTAGTATAGCATCAAAGTTGTTTGTGTACATCATAATTTAGGACACACATATCTTAGAAGATTCACACATATGATAAGATTCATAGTGAGATGTACATAGACAAGTACTACTTATCTCAAATTAAATCAATTCTTCCCGGCTAATAGTATATTGTTTAGGTGTGGTTTTCTCGATCTGCATGCATTTAGTGTAAATTTTTAAATTCAGTTTTGCATAACGCATGGAGAGTGCTGGGATTAACAGAAAGTATGCCTTCTTCTGAGCATGCATCATCGTTTCACGTTGGCATTCTGATTTCTGATTCCCTTCTTGTTTTACAACTTAAGGTCAAAAGGAAATTGGGACTGAACGGTAGACGTGTTTGTGTGTTTAGATAAATCTCAAGTGATAACCTAACTCTAAAATCATGACTGAATTGAGCAGGTCGATTAAAACAATTGGAATAAAAAGAACCTTGTTCACAGGTGCATAAAGCCCTCATTGTTTGATTTACTTGCAAGTAAGAGAGACAGAGACGACACAAGGATAGAGCCAAACCAGGATTTCTTACATACTACTGGTTCTTTCTTTTTAGGCGATTAGCTACTTTTCAGGTGAGGATCTACGGGTAGCCAGTAAATGGTCCGGATTTCCTTAGCAGAGTGGGAGGTTTAGAGGACGCCAGAGTCCTCAAGGAATGGGTAGTCGTATTTATACGGTCCGTACTTACTCCTATACTAGTTGAAAGTAGGTCCAACTAGTCGTAAGAACCGGGCCAGTCTGTAGGAAAATACGGGCACCTAATAGCACGTTAATCTTTCCAATATTGCATTTATCACCAACTAAAATTGACCAGATAATTCGACCGAAGATTTATGGCCATCACGTATTGAGTTGCTGAAATTGAGGGTTTCAATTATGTTTGTTTTGTGTGAGTTTACCTCACACATTTACATGTACCGTAGAACTAGTACCTCATTGAATATCGTGTTCTAATCGGTTCTTTTGACATCAAAGATGACTAATTGGGGGGATATTTATTTAGACTTTGTGAATCTCTCGTTGAACCCTCCAAAAAGTACGTCTTCAAAGGTCCAAGCGCAACTTGGGCCAACCTGGACTCATGACCCTCTTGAGCCCAGGATCACTCACTCTCAGGATGGTTACTCTCAAACCATTCACTTTCTCTCCTCCCACCTCACCGAGGAAGACATTCACCTTGGTGAGAATACCTTCATTCATGAATCCTCTTCTAATCAAAACCACATTGTTTATTTAGGCCCTAAAGAAGATTCAAGTAAAATGCCTCAAAAGAAGAAAGAAGAGAAAGAAGAACACCTTGAAGACCCGATGAGAATGGTACTAGCCAGATTAGCTGCATCTGAGCAGTAACAAGCATTACTCAGAGCTCAGCTAGGACAACTCAATGTTGGGGTCGAACCATCAATGGACGTGGCATATAACCCTGGACAGTACAGAATTCGAAACCACTTGAGTCCGGCCGAACCTATAGTTGATTTTGAGTTGAAGTCGTATTTTCTGAACCTGCTGCCACACTTTGATGGGAATGCTTCTGAGGAACCATATCCATTCCTAAGGGACTTCAGGCTCGCCTGCGCTAATCTTAGACATCCTAATGTCAGACAAGATTATATTAGGCTCACAACCCTTCCATTTACCTTCGGTGGAAAAGCCGACTACTGGGTGAAAAATCTTGGAGTTATAGCCACCACTTATGCCTAGTTCAAGGACCTATTTCTGAAGAAGTTCTACCCGTTGAGTAGGACTAACATGATGAGGATGCGCATTACGAGTTTTTCCCAACTACCCCATGAAGCCTTCTGTGATGCTTGGGAAAGATTCAAGGACATCCTGTAGAAGTGTCCCTATCATAATTTAGATGACAACATCTTGGTCCAATCATTCTTC
The DNA here is from genome assembly GCA_037367405.1 of Ottelia alismoides. Classification (NCBI taxonomy): domain Eukaryota; kingdom Viridiplantae; phylum Streptophyta; class Magnoliopsida; order Alismatales; family Hydrocharitaceae; genus Ottelia; species Ottelia alismoides. The sequence continues at coordinate 210,629 of JAZKJV010005851.1, forward strand.
ACTCTTCTCAACCCTGAGATGCAGGGTTTAGTGAGCGCTGCCTGTGGAGGCAGCTATACATCACGAGGAGCAGATACTGTCTGGAAGGTATTTGAGCAGATGGCCGAAACCAGTCGCTTGCAGATGGCCAACAGGGCCTATACATCGTCTCCTAGTTCACTCTCATTTGGAGGGGGAAAATTAGTTGTAGTCGATCTCTCTCAGGACATGATCCCTAGCATGGGACTCCTTGCGGACAAGCTTACTGTAGTTGAGAGGATTGATAGGAGGATTGATGAATTGGACCGGAGCGTCTCCAAACTTCCAAAACAAATAGAGAAGTTGACTGCGAGGGTATCTAAGATAAAGATACCTGTCATGACTGCACCTGCTGCCCCCGTGCACCGAGTTCACCACATTCAGGAGTAGTTGATGTTAGGCAACCCCAGCCGTGGGAGCAGGTCCAGTCCTATGCCCACTCTTCCCAACAACCACCTCCATTAGCAAATACAGTTCAGGAGGAGCCTCCATCGGTTTGGGAGGTGAATGGAGTATGGTATATTGAGGACCCTGCCAGGCTGGGAAGTACAGGAGACCGACAGACCTATCAACGTCCCCTAACCTTTCACAACACCGCATTCACCTCCGCACCACCTCCTTCACAGCAGAGCCCTGGATTCCAGCCGCCCCAGCAGCAGCGGCAACAATACCAATATTATGGCCGACAGGGCCAATACCGGGCGGGCCAGCAGTGCCCGTAATTTCAGTAGACACCCCAGCAGCACCAACAGCAGAGGCAGTACCTTTGCCAGCAGGGTCAGACTTCCCGTTCTTCTTCCCAGGCTTATCCCCTTCCTTCTTCGTCTGGTCCCGTGGACATACAACAACAGATACTTGACAAGCTCCGTTCCTACAAGAATGAAATTCATGACTTACAGGTGGATTCAACTACTTGTCCAGATGGTGAGACGAGCAGACTGCACCCTCTACCTCAATCCTAGCCCAAGTTTAGGCTAACCCCAATAGCCTGAATCGATCTGGTTCTCAACATCACTTTAATCAGGTATACTACTCAACATCTCTTAGATCTGAGCATGAGATTCTTTCGTGTGATGAGGCTAACCACATGTCACTCAGGAGCGGAAGGACTGTGATCGTACCTTACCGGGAGAGGGACACGAGGAGGGGCATTTCTGGAGCTCTACCTGAGGAGTCTCCAGAGGACGAGGAGGAGAGGCAACACATTCCGGAGCCCCATCAACACCATTTGAGGATTTCTACTCAGGGAGCCGACAGAAGAAGGAGAGCGCATATACAGCATCGGCAGCATGGATATACTTCCGAGTCTATGGAGGACCTTGCATCTCCGGTTGTGGCAGATACCACTTCAGCTTCTCTTCCACAACCTATAGTAGATAGTTTAGATTTTGAGTCCATGTTTCATCAAAAAGATTCTTGTATAAAGAACTCTATTTCCGTTAATGCCAAGAATGATCTTTCAGTTCATGATTCAGATTCTTCATCTTCTATTTCCCTAGTTTCAATCCCTTTCTCCCGTGCTCTTATGGCAGGAAAATGCATTAAAAAGATTCAGAAAATGACCTTGATATGGCATGATTTTGTAAATAAAATGTCACTGTAAAGGTGTCATTTGATGAGTATGTGGCTAACCATCTTGCATTACAAAAATACCTTAAGGTAAGATGCACACCTACTAGGGTTAGTAGGAAGAAAGAGAACCAATATGTGAAGACACATGTCTTGTCAGTAGCCACAACGTATTGTCTCAAGAATTAGACATTGCCAAGGAAAAAGCGAGACATGGGTGCTCATTATGTGGAGAGTCGTATTGATGACATTGCATTTGCACGCACACTCTTGGATAACGGTTCTTCAATCAACTTACTTCCCTTAGCATTATACCAGAAATTGGAGTTGGGACCACTTCGCAAATGTAGAGCTTTACTCCAATTCGCAGATCGTTCATTGAAGAGACCTAAGGGAGAAGTGAAGAATGTTGTTATCTCAATTGAGGGGCAGAATTATCAGGTTGACTTCACAGTATTGGACATGGAGAACGTCAGTCATTGGAGAGAATCTCAAATCATTCTCGGGCAGTCCTTCCTCAGGACTGCAGGCGTAGCTTTCGATTATGGTACGGGAATGATGAAGTTTCGTTCTCCAAGCAGAGAAGTGAACCTTGAGATGAAGCAAACAAAGAGTTAGCGACCCAATTCAGAGAGTAGCACAGAGTACTCATCTTCAGAGGCAGATTGTAGAATGATTATCACCTTGGGATTTGGGGACAGATGCCTTTAGGATAGAGCGGGACCCTTTCATCTGGAAAGGAAATAGTGGATGATGCAGTTTGCCAGGTGTTGCCTGATCTTATTAGAGATGCATCTATCTATTCCTCTGATGATGTAGAGATCCATTTGGATCTATCAGTTCCATCCCCTTCAAAACGATCATGGGACATAGATGATGAGTTGGATGCGGCTTTGGCCGAATTACCGTATTTATTTGGCAATCCGACTCCCGATACTTCTGAGTTGGTGGAGAGTACTACACAGTTGAGCCCACCTTCATGCAGCACAGAACCAGATTCAGATTCCGTTCAGCCATATTTGCTTGATGACACCACATTGCCAGAATTAAAAACACTTCCTCCTACACTCAAGTATGCCTTTCTTGCAGGACCCAAAGAGAGATATCATGTTATCATTAGCTCAAACTTGACTTTAGAACATGAGTCTAGGTTGTTAGAGAGGAACCGCAAAGTAATAGGCTGGACAATGTCGAATCTTGTGGGGATCAACCCCGCTCTCTGCTCGCACCATATTTTTACCGAGGATAATGTGAGACCTTCCTATGAGTTCCAGAGGAGACTTAACCCCAATCTAAGGAAAGTGGTGAAGAGAGAGATTGAGAAATGGTGCAAGGTAGGGCTTATATACCCTATTTCTGACTCCAAGTGGGTGGCCCCGCTTCATGTTGTCCCGAAGAAGTCGGGAATTCAGATGGTCACCAATGAGGAGGGGGTAGAGATCGCAACACGAGTACCCACGTCATGGTGCGTCTGTGTAGATTACAACCGCCTAAATGTTGCGAGCAAGAAAGACCAGTTTCCCTTGTCTTTTATCGATTAGATTTTAGAAAGACTCGCATGGAAAGAGCTCTTCTGTTTTCTTGACGGGTACTCAGGCTACAACAAGTAGATATAGCCCTTGAGGACTAGGAAAAGACCACATTCACATGTCCATTCGGCACTTATGCTTTCAGGCGCATGCTATTCGGGCTTTGCAATGCCCCAGGCACATCTCAGCGGTGCATGATAGCCATATTTGCTGAGATGGTGGGAGATTTCCTGGAAGTGTTCATGGATGACTTCTCAATCCATGGTGATTCCTTTTATACATGTTTAGTGCACTTGGACCGAGTCCTCAAGAGGTGTAGAGAGGTGAATCTGGTAATCTCCTGGGAGAAGTCACTTTATGGTGACGGAGGGTATCGTGTTGGGGCATGTCATCTCCAAAAGGGGAACGGAGGTTGACCCTGCCAAGGTGGAGGTGATCAAGAAACTTGATCCACCTACCTACTTGAAGTCAGTGAGGTCCTTCCTAGGGCATGTTGGATTCTTATTCAGGATTTTTCAAAGATCGTCTGCCTATTGACTGAGCTCTTAGGGAAAGACATAGAGTTCGTTGTAGATCACAGGTGTCTAGAGGCCTTTGAGCTCTTGAAGAGGAAGATTTGTGCCTCGCCTATCCTGCAAGCTCCAGACTGGTCTCTTCCCTTTGAGATCATGACTGAAGCTTCAGATTTCGCTATAGGAGCTGTGTTAGGACAACAACGAGAGGGGATCCCACTTGCAATCCACTACACGAGCAAAGTGTTAGACCCTACATAGAAGAATTACACTGTGACTGAAAAAGAAATGCCCGTTGTAGTATGGGCCCTCGAGAAGTTCAGGTCATATATTTTGGGCTCTAAGATGACAATCTACACTAATCACACGACTATTCGGTACTTAATGAAAAAAAAGACACGAAGGCCCGTCTTCTTAGGTGGATTTTGTTCCTCCAGGAGTTTGATTTGGAGATGAAAGATAAACTTGGAGTGAAGAATGTTGTGGCTGATCATATTTCTCGGATTGAACTTAAGGATTCTCCTGATTATGAGCGTATAAGAGAGACCTTCCCAGACGAGTCAATTTGTGTTATTGACTCACTCCCGTGATATGCCAACATGGTGAACCATCTTCGTCTCCAAGCGGGTTCCCCATGGTTGGACTAGGAGCAGCATTGATCGACCTAAGTCGGATTCGAGGAGATACCACTGGGACGATCCTTTCCTTTCCTTCGAAGGACCGGATTGTGTTTGGAGAAGGTGCATTCCTTAGGAGGAGTACCAGAGTGTCCTCACATATTGGCATTCACTTGAGGCTGGAGTACACCATTCGTGGAAAAGAACCACTCACAAGGTACTTCAATGTGGATTATATTGGCCGACTCTGTTTCGAGATGCTATTGATTTTGTACGGTCGTACTCGATCTGTCAAAGGATGGGAGGGACAGTTGGACAGAGAGATGATATGCCCATGCAACCGGTGATTATTTGTCATGTTTTTGATGCATGGGGCATAGATGTTATGGGTCCCTTTCGCAATAGCCAAGGACATGAGTACATCTTGTTGGTGGTTGACTATTTATCTAGGTGGGTGGGGGCTATCCCAACCCAAACTGCAGACAGCAAGACTGTCTATAAGTTTGTGAGAGACCATATTATTGCTAGGTTCGAGGTGCCAAAAGTTTTGATATCTGATGGGGGTGCCACTTTATGAATCGAGATGTGAGATCTTTAGTTAAGGACTACGGATTTGAGCACAGAGTTACTAGTCCTTACCACCCATGGTCCAATGGCATGGTAGAGGTTTCAAATAGAGAGGTGAAGAATATTTTGCAGAAGTTGGTTCACCCCGATAGGAAGAACTGGTCCCAGCTCTTGGATCAAGTTTTGTGGGCCTATAGGACAACCTTCAAGACACCATTGGGTAATTCACCATTTAGAATGATCTATGGCAATCCATGCCATTTTCCACAGAGCTAATTCACAAATCCGAATGTGCAATTAAGTAGATTAATTTGATTTGTCACCTAGAGAAGCTTTGCCGAGACTTGAACTTGAATTAGCTCGTGGAAATACGAAACAGAGCATATGACAACGGTTTGATTTATAAGGACAAAGTAAAGATATGGCATGATTAGCACATTAGGTGCAAAGACTTTGTCCCTAGACAAAAGCTATGGTTGTTTAATTCTAGGTTGAATATGTTCCATGGGAAGCTCAAATCTAAGTGGACGGGTCCCTTTGTTATTAAGAAAGTGCACTGGAATGGAAGTGAAGAGATAGCAGATCTCACAGATGGTGCACAATCCCATATCGTGAATGGACAACTATTGAAGCATTTTGTAGATTCTAAAGAGTAGTTGGTCCAAATCGAGGTCATCAACTTCATGCAGAGTGAGCACAGAGCAGATACATCATATTCTTCATGAAGATGCAACATCAAGATTCAGTAGCTTAGAAGATTCATTCACTCTTATACATTCTCCCTTCTCTGTATATTCTCCAGATCACATCAGTTCTCACTCATGTCCTATACTTAGGCTGACTAAAGCCTAAGAATAGGGGGGACCGATGCCCGCCATGTGTATATACTCATCCATTTCACCTCTTGACCTCTACCGCCCCATTTTTGCTCTTCTTCTACACTTAGGCTGACCAGAACCTAAGTATAGGGGGACGGATTGACTTCTATACTTTTTATTATTTTTGATGTCCTACGCTTAACATGAGCTATGCCTTTTTCTCGCTTCTTCTACTTTGAGGACATAGCACCTGCTAAGTATAGGAGGCGTGTATATCTTACTTATACACTTTACCCATAGCTCGTACTTTCACGTATTTTTGTATATATTACAATAATTACGGGGTGGGTAAAATTGGTAAAAAAGGTCTTTAAAAAAGGGCAAAAAAATATTTTCAAAAATATTTTCACTTATTAAAAAAACTTTCCAAAACTTCTCTCTATCTATCTTTTAAAAAAACTTTCATTTTTTTATTTTCTTTTTCTTTTAAAAAAATGTATGTCCTTTCTTATTTACCTTTCTCTTAAAAAAACTTTTTCCTTCTTTTCTTTTTTTTTTTCAAAAAAAAACTTTCAAGAAAACTTGGTTTATGAGGTCTTGAGATATTGAGTTAACCAGCCTTAGTCATTAGGATCTTTGACTTAATTATTCACATTTTCCTAGTTTGAAAGATTTGTAAGCTATATTGCATGCTTAGTCTCTACCTTAAGAATATGATCAACACCTCATATACACGACTGCAGTTATGATGAGATGAGTTGAAATTCACTTGAGGAACTGGGATGAGGGATTTGAGTTTGGACCCGATTTGATGATGCTCGAGGATGGGATAAAATCAATGAAGGCTTCATGAGACCTGAGTGTCAGCACCTTTAGCCAGTATAAGAACATGATTCTTGTACTATCTCTTGACATTTACCTAAGTTCCAGAGTGTGATAAATATAAAAATATATTGATCAGTGTGTGCCAACTCTTGGTAAAAACAGTGGAGCTAGCCAAAAATAAAGCAATGAAATAGCAACGTTGAAATAAGCTCTCTTTCTGCAAAGTCAATCATCAAAAGAGCTTCTACTAAAGGCGAGCACTCCCAACCATTTCAAAGTGTCCACTTGGACCACCGCTATTAGGACCAAGAGTCGGGCTTGCACCAAAAAAGGGCTCTGCATCGTAAATGCTACAAGTCTGGGTGTAGAAGGTATGATAGGTACTCAAAAAAGGCACACCCCAGTGTACTCCCAGGAAAACAAGTGCAGGCGACTCCAACTTCTCTCGAGGACGCACTGATCAACACCAAAAATATGCATTGAGTAATAAAGGCACTTGAGAGAATCCTTGTTCCAATGAGAGGGAGAGAAGAAATGATACAATCCTATGCCCTCCATCAACTGGCCATCATCTACACTTTCAAGTCTGACAACTAAAGAGATGGTGGATTGGATGCAAGAAATGGTTTATAACCTAGTGTTGGGGATTGGGTTCTTAGGAGAGTCTCTTGGATTGGAACCTTTGGTGACGTTGTGACTCTACTCTTGTAATTGCAGTCCACATTTAAAGTCATATCCTTACTATATATGTATACAAAGAGAGTCTGATGATTAGGGGAATTGGATACCTTTTGACTAGAGCTTGGTTCACCTTAGAATTCTAGGATCTCTAAAACCGAGAGTTCTTTAATGGATCAAGTCTTGTATTCACATTCACGGTCAGGGGTTATTCCAACTTATTCATTCTTTATTTGCTCAAGGACTAGCAAAGTTTAAGTATAGGGGGTGATGAATCCGCGATTCATCATCTCAGTATATTAATCTTAGCAAAATCCTTGAGTAAATTCTCAAATAAATGTCCATAAAATCAATAAATTTACAAAATGACTCTTGTAAATAAAATACACTAATTATTGTGTATTATATTGTACAAAATAAATTAACAATAAAAAGCTGCAAAAATAAAGGAGTTTTTTACCTGTAAATAGCCCAAAACTTCATGTATTTTTTATAATTTCATTTCAACTCCTTTTTGTCTAATTCTTTCTCTAACTTGTTTATAAAATGTATAAAAAAATACAAAAATACAAAATAAATATCACCTCAAATAAATGCTCCTAGATCCCAAAGAGAAAAAGCCATAAAGTCCAACTTCGTGGGCCAAATTCCCACTCCGTATGAATTCAAATTCACCAAACTCACTTTTAAAGTTCAAGTTAGAAAAGTATCTATCCAAGGAAGTGATTTCACTAAAATCGAAGCTCGTTTGTAAAATATGGGTTTTGGGACCTTTGTGTACATTGTATATAATGTAAGGGAATTTTACCCAACAGACCCTATAATCTTTGTCAATTGCCTCCACGACCTTTGAAACATCGTAAAATTGCCTCCATCTTACCCCACGAACCCTACCGTGAAATTGACACATCTAGAGTTAACTTCCTTGAGTTAGAAATGAGTTAATCTAACCAATCCATGATCAGATAGCTAGAATTAACGAAGAAAAGTAAAAAATCCTCCCTCCTCTAATAGCTTCCCCTCCCACTGCACCGTCGAGGATGGGGGCTCGACCGGAGGAGGTTGGCGGGGGTCGAGGGAGCCAACCAGCCTACTGGAGAAGAGCAGGAGCTTGCGATCGGGAGTCAGTTGGAAGGGGGGCTTGCAGGGGGAGGCGGCGGGAACCGGGGGGCTTTGCAGGGGGAGGCGACGGGTGCCGCAGGGAGGGGGGGCTTTGCAGTGGTGGGGGGCTTCCGATTGGGAGTCAGCAGGAACGGGGGGTGGGGGTTGCAGGGGGAGGCAGGGGGTGGGGGGCTTTGTAGCGGGATGGGGACTGGGGTGGGGGGAGGGGGGCTTTGCAGCGGAGGCGGCGGGATGGGGGGGGGGGGGTGTGCTTTGCGGTGGAGGCGGCAGGACGCGGGGAGGGGGGCTTTGTAGATTGCGGCTTCGAGCAGGAGCCTGGTGATCGAGGGAGGGGCTTCGAGCAGTAGCAGGGGGTCGAGCAGGGGAGGTCTGCTTACGGGGGAGGGGGGCTTCGAGAAGGGGCAACGGTGGACCAGGGGAGGGGAGGCGACGCCTTCAACTAGAGGTGGATGGTGGGAGGGAGGGGCAGCTGGAGGTGGAGGGTGGGAGGGAATGACACTTCTAGTAAATTTGATAAATATAGTGGGTATAGTAAATTAGAAGACAACAGAATCGGGTTGGTTTTAACTGTTAGAGGGATAGGGGTTAACCACAGGGGCTATAGGATAAAGGTTAACAAGTTTACAGGGTTGCGGGAGGAATTACGATGTTTCAATGGTCGTAGAGGTCATTGACAAAGATTATAGGGTCTGTAGGGTACAAATCCCATAATGTAAATATTCATTCATTCTTTATTATTTATTTATTTTTTAAATTACTAAAAAATCTAAAAAAATCATTGTTGTGTTGTATTTCATTTCTTGTATTTTATTGTATTTTCTGTTGTAAATATCTCTTATTGAAAATAAAAATAAAATTAGAAAAGCAAAAAAATGTACATGTTGGTTGTCTTCTTTTGTAAATTCTCCACTATTTTTCTTCTTTATATTTTATTGTATTTTAGTAGCCTACTTTATCTTATTATTTATTTTTTATTTAATTCTCATTCTCTACAATAACCACCCATTCAACTCCATTCGTTCACCATTTTTTCTAACTTCTAATTCAACCCCACATCCATTCTAACCTCCATTCCACTCGACTTTCATTCTAACCTCAAAATTTTCCATCACTTTTTATACATCCCATCCTCCTCATTTTGCACTTGATCCATCTTTATGTGAGGAGAGTCAAGTTCCCACAGTTGAATCGGTGACAGCAACACAACTGCGGTCGAGCGACGACAACCCTCTCTCCAATGAGATCCATTGGCTTTTTGGTCAACATCGCAGCCGCATCCGCGTGCTGCTCGATCTCATCGCTCGCCGGCGATTCGAGCGAATACCGTGCTTCTCATGAGTACACCATAAGCGATCGTCTCCATTGTAAGTAAGTTTATTTTCATCTTGTCATCATTTTTATATTGGCATTTTTTAGCACATCACATTCATCACCCATACTCTATCACATTTCATATAATCTCTACTTCATCATACCCTCACCATCATCTTCACCTTCTTCATCATTTCCCTCTACAATTTTTTCCCTTTTTCTATATATATTTTTTTCCTATTTTAAAAAATAAAATAAAAAAATCACACAGCAAAAAAAATTAAAAAATAACGTAGCAGCCACCCTCCACCGCCACCGGCGACGGCGCTACTCCAACCGCCACAACGGCCTCTCCCCCAGTGAGGCCGGCCTCCTCCAGCCGCACGCAAACCGCTCCCAACGTCCCCTCTCCCCGTGCCAGCATCCTGCGGCACATCAACGACGGCGCAACCTTGCCTCCCTCGGCCCATCACTGCCAGCGGCCCTTCCTACGCGCAGTAGCCACGCCGCCTACGCTTCGCTCAGCCCGCAACCACATCTCCCTTTGTCTGTTCGCTCCTCCTCGCGCCGCTGTCCGCGCACGGCCACGCCGCCGACGCCTTCGCCCGCCTCTATTTCCCCCTATGACCTAGTCGAGCTTGGTGGAGGTCCTTATTTTAGTTTTTTTAATTGTAAAAATTGCATTGTTTATATTTTAAGTTTCTGTTATTTTAAAAAGGTACTTGCATATAGTTGTTTGTTTATTTTGTTTACGACATTTGCACGGATATCCATGTGTTCATGCATTGATTTGGACGTCAATATTGCATTGTTTTGTTTATGAAAAATGTCATTATGTTGAACAACTAATTCCCTATCGTCTGGATATTTATTTGTATTTTTATGGGTTTTGATTAATTAATTAAAATTATCCGGTTGAAATTTTACATATTTTACCCAATCTAAGGTATTAAATTCATATCTACCTCACGGTTGCTCAAAACATTTCACAAAAATCAGGAATCATGCCTTAAAGTGTAATTACTGTCCGAATTTCACTTCTATTAGTGTTGTCTTGTGCCTTACATAAATTATGGAGTGATTTTAATAACTGATTTTTAATCAAATCTGCGGACATCTTTTTTACGAAATTTCAACTCTCCTAGTTTGATAATAAAAATACCGTTTTGAAATAATTCACATCTTGCATAATTCATTAATGTGGATTTATTAGAAATTAATTACTTACAATCACTTTGTTTCTATTAAAAAATCCATAAAAAATTCTTTTTTATCAGAAAAACCAAGAAAATTACTGTAGCATCCTTGCAACATGTTTTAATTCCACTATTTTTTTCAAAGTTTTTGCATTCTGTTTGTGTGAAAAATTGTGAAAAATCCCATAAAAAGTATGCAATTTTCATTGATACTTTTTAACTCCTAAAATTCCAAAAAATATGTTTTGTATTCATCATTGGATTTGGATTGTAGGAAAAATACAATTAGGCTAAATCTGATTAATTTCACATTAAAATTAATTTGGCCTAGTAGTGTGTTTTCTTATTGTCTTAATTCACCCGCATATTGCATCTCACATTTTTTTGCATTAAAAAAATAAAAAAATCTGCATTGGAAATCTAGACCTGAGTTTTCAAATTGACTCAAAGTTGTTCCTTTGCCTGCCTGTGTTCGACCCCAGACTTGCTCGGGATATCAATAAAATCTGAGACACTCTTCGCGAAGATTTTTCTCTTGATTCTGACCGATTCTCTAAGTACACGTACTACAACGAGTGTAAATTAAAACACGTACAAAGCGATCCATCATGCATGCAAAGATAGAGTTACTTACAGTGCTTCCTAGCTCTCTCCATGCGGGATGCAAGGCAGAATTGAAATAATTACACTATATGGTGATGTGCAAAAGTGAGAAAGCATCCTAAATAATAGTTGTTATTATCGGGAAAAACCAAATGACAATTACTCAGACATGAGATCCAAAAGTCTGGTCTCTGAAGTGCATCGGTATCTGCCACAACACATCCTGCAAGCGTTGTATAGCCCTTCTCTCGGTGCTCGATCTCAAGTCCAAATAACCAACAATTAATTTTTAACTAAGTCCAAGCGCGTATCACTATAGGTGCATGCAATGTTATTAAGGATTTGGACCTAGCTACCGAGTCAAGCAACCTCCTATCAAAGGGCTCAATCATAGAAACCAAATATAAAAAAGGCAGAAAGCTCAAATCACGGGAAACAAATAAAAGAAAGGTGATAAAACACGAAAACATTGGTATGAGGCCCCAAGGTGAACAAACACCCAGGCGTTGGACCTCTTGTGGTGGAGAGAGTAGTGTCCAAATTAATTACAATTTATTTTGCAAAAAAATTAATCTCTCTCTCACTAAAAAATGGAAACTACTATGCTAAAGGTTGTTCTTCTCCTCCTTCCCCGCTCTTCTCTCATGCTTTCTCCTAGTTAGCTCAAAAAGAGAAATCCAACCCCAGTTCGCCTCGGGTGTGCCCACCCCCTAAGAGATAGCCCTCGTCAAGCGGTCCCTCATGACAGACCCAAAGTTCAGCCTCTTAATTATGTCGAATTAGTGTGTTGTAGTCGGTTGAATTGGATCCATCAAAAACCGCTTAAAAATTATCAATTAAATCAAAGCGGTCGATTTTATTTTTCTTGGGCAAGCCCAAGGTCGAACTCATGGACATGAGCTTCTTAAGTGATTATCTAGACTCCTAATATTTACATTAAATGTTGGATTACAAAACTAGTAGGTCAAAATACACACAAAGATATGCAATGTAGAAAATGCAGACATAGAGATTCTATTTGTTTTTTTTACATGAAATATGATGCAGATGAGGAAAAATTCAAGTATGCCCATATTTAAATAGAATCAAAGAGCAATTAACAAGTGATCAATTAAAAAAAAGGTTTACGAAGTAATTTTCATTTACTAGTGAACTAATGGCATAACAATTATTAAGTACGTGAAACTACAAAACTTGATTTAATTATTAGGAGTCAAAATGTCAAAACAGAGATCAAGACATGCCATTAGAAATTTTATAAAATAAGCTTCGAAATGCAACTGAAATAAACTAAAATGGAGCTCAAATGCTCCAGATATGCAACAAAGAGTCTCAGGGCATAAACGTAAGAAAAACATGAAAATAAATAGAGAAAGTACTACAGACAGGTCCCTGGAAGGACCTAAATGTAAATACTAAATGTCACGAGGCCTTCCCTGTAAATTGCCCATACTCACAAGGGTAAAAATGCAATTATTGAAAGTCTGAAGGGCTTGAATGCAATTTTCCCAAGGCGCGCATTTTCATCACGTACACTTTGGACCTGCTTATAATTTAAAGAAACTTGGAGGCATTCCTGCAAAATTCCCAACCATCACGTGACTGGGCACCTGAGGCCAGGCTCGGGTTTGTGGCTCGGGCCACATGTCGACTAGCGATGCTCGGCTGAGGCTCGAATGCCTCGAACCTAGGGGTACGGAATGGAGGCTCGGGGATGTCGACTGTTGCCTTTTGTAGACCGTCTGATCCTTGAGATCGGACGATGGCTGTAAGCTAAAGGGGGTGGTGACATGGTTCACTGTGCACCGTTGGATAAGCATCAGGAGGGTGCTATCCAACGACAGTTGTACCTTCTTGGCTTCTTCCTCCACGAGGGTGGCGGCACGTTCATGCCTCCGACGAAGATGCAAGACCTCCTCCACTTCCCTCCGCGCTCGATAAAGCTCCGGGATATGTCCTATAAGCATCTCGAGCTAGCTGGAAGCACGAGCGAGGCTCAGGTCGGCCTGGAATGGGCCAACAATGTATGGACGCCAGAGGTAGAGTTCGCGAATTCTGCTCCGATGAGGCTCCGATCGTTGAGCTATCAATACCTGCAAGGTTAGTTTATAGCCAAGGCATGCACATGTGAGGTGAATGGGATTGAGATGGGGTCTCGTGCGAGCGAAGAGATGGGAGACCGGAGCTCCATCACCAACGAACCGAAGAGGGGATGGGTCGGAGGTGGTCAGGCGATGGAGAAGGGAAGCTGACTATCGGAGGGCAGAGCGTGGATGATGGAAGTGTGGGGAATTCGAGCAATGATCAATGGGAGGTGATTGTGTGATAAGGAGTATAATAAATTCAGAGAAATTGAAGGAAAAATGAACGAAGGATCAGGAGGATTATCTAGAGAAATGGCAGAGTGAGGGCTCATGCTTGAGCTCCTCAGTGGAGCTCGGGTCGTCACTGAATCCCGTCAGCCACACGGAGTAGCTCGCCAACGATCGAGCACTGAAGACATAGCCTACAATGGCTAAGGGTCAACACCATGGGTGAAACCATCTTGGTGTCATCGATCCAACCTCCCCCTGTCACAAGGAGGCAGAGAGGTGCAGGGCAAAGCCCCACGTAAAGGTGAACGAGGTGATCTGGCGGCGGTGAGGGTTTATTTGAAGGCGGGAGGTCGGAGTTCTGATGGTGGTCATCGTGGCTTGAGAGGGCGATATAGAGTGAGATAGAGGTGATCATGGGGAGCGTAGGTACCCACGAGGAAGAAGGATGGTGGGCCTTGGTCGTGGGGTAGTCATAGAGTGGCGAGGTTGCTGAGGAGATGAGGAAAAAGTAAAGGGTGCGATGGTTGCGTGAGGCGGAGGACGTGGGAGAGAGTGGAAGGCTGGAGGTAGGAGATAGAGTTTTGGCCGTTGGATCTCATGATCCAACGACCGAGAGAAGGGCGCGAAGGAGCAGCCTTGATCAAATGATCAAGGCGCATCAAAGGGTCGAGGTATAACACACCAGATGTCATTGTATCAAATCATCAAACGGTCGAACATTGGGCAGAAAGGAGTGGTCAGGTGTGATCTGGAGAAGATCAGATGGTTGTAGAGACGACACGTGGTGAAAGGAGAGATGGGTGGTAGCGGACGATCGTGATGCGATTTTAAGGGTCGATTGAAGGGTTGGGGATGGCTTGGCAACCGATGGCCATGATGAGGGCGCATAGAAGGAATCATACAATAGCAGATGGAGGGCACATGGGGGAAAGATGAATGGGCCACGTGGCTCAACTAGAAAGAGCCACGTGGCCCAATCAGGTTATTCAAGTAAAGAATATGAAAAAAGAGAGAGAAGGAGGCCGAATTTGGAAAAACTCAAAACATGAAAGTTGTAGATCTCAATTAGATATACGAGTTTCATGTTGACCAAAAATAAAAATGAGGTCAAACGGAGGGAGAAATATTATTGTGAGCGCTTTTAAGGGTATGAAAACACTATGATTTTTGCTTTTGTTATTTTTTTTGTATTTATAATTAATTTCAAGACTCAGATATATACAATGATTTATCTGGTTTTTTATTGACACTAATTTAATCTAGGGAGTTAATATTAGCAAATTAAGATGATGAAACTGAGTTTCATCACCCCCCTGTACTTAAACTATGCTCGTTCCCAAGCATCTTTACCATGAATGAGTTGAATTAACCCCTGATTGTGCAAGTGCGTACATGATCTGATCCGTTCATGTACTCCCAATTTTAGAGGACCAAAATTTTAAAGCTCAACCTAGCCTTAATCAAGAGGTATCCAATTCCTCTAATTTTCCAGACTCTCTCTTATATACATATAAACTAAACATATGAACTTAAGTGTTGACCACGATTATGAGAGTAGAGTCACAACTTAACCCAAGGTCTCAATCCAAGAAATTCTCCTAAGGACCCAATCCTAAACACTAGGGAATAAATCAAATATTGCGATTAATCCATTGTATCTTTAGTTGTCAGACTTAGAAGTGTAGGTGGCAGGCCAACTGATGGAGGGTCTAGGATTGTGTCATTTCTTTTCTCCCTCTCATTGGAACAAGGATTCTCTCGAGTGTCTTATTAACTCAATGCATATTTTTTGTGTTTATCAATGCGTCCATCAAGAGAAGTTGGAGTCGTTTGCACTTGTTTTTTTTAATACACCAGGGTATGCCTTTTTTGAGTATCTATTATACCTTCCACACTCAGACTTGTAGCATTTACGATGCGGAGCCCTTTTTTGGTCTCGTGGTCCGTATAGCGGTGGTCCAAGTGGACACTTTGAAATGGGTGGGAGCGCTCGCCTTTGGTGGAAGCTCTTTAATATTTGACTTGTATGATGAGAGCTTTTTTCAACATTTGATATTTCTTTGTATTATTTTTGGCTAGCTCTACTGCTTTTACCAAGAGTTGGCGTGCATTGATCAACATTTTTTCTTTTATCACACCCTGGCACTTAGGTAAATGTCAATAGATTAGTACAAGAATCAAGTTCTCAAACTGGCTAAAGTTGCTAACACTTAGGTTTCATGAAGCCTTCAATGATTTTATCCCATCCTCAAGCATCATTAAATTGAGTCCAGACTTGAATCCCTCATCCTAGTCCGTTATGTGAAATTTCAACTCCTCTCATCATAACTGCAGTCGTGCTTGTGAAGTGCAGATCATATTCTTAAGGTAGAGAATAAGCACGCAATACAGCACGTAAATCTATTACAGTAGGGAAATGTGGATATTTAAGTCATAGACCCTTATAACTAATGTTGGTTAACCTCAAATTTCAATACAACTTAAACCAAGTGTTCATGAACATCAAAGATCCTATGTGAAAGTGAAAGTGACGGGGATTTAAACCAACTCCTTCATCCTCATTTATTTATTTATTTATTTATTTTATCTTTTCATTTTTTATGAAGACTTTAAAAGGCCTAATGATTGCCTAAACTCAAATGAGTAGTTGCATTTACTTTCAGCCAGTATAGGTGTAAGTACAAGCTGTAGAACGGTACCCGTTGCTTGAAGACGGAGCCTTACGCGATGTCCTCTAAACCACCTACTCTGCTAAGGGAGACCCTCACTGAAAGTGGCTACTTATTTCAGTTTAATAGTCAGTTTGTCTTTTAAAGGATTTAATTTTCTCGTTTTTATGGATTTTTTGATTAAAGTTAGAACACAAATTAAACTAGTTCTCCTTATTGAAATCAAGTTTTGAAAACATGTTCCAAACCATGTCACACACACACACATTTACAAACATTTTTTAAATGATTTTTCAAAAAAAAGTAAACCTATTTTTCTAACCATTTTCAAAATATTTTCCTCAAAAATAATGTAACATAGTATAGAATTTTTTCAATTTTTGAAAATATTTTGTCCAACTTAGTTCCAAAAATTTATACTCTAGCCAAAAAGTTCTAAAATTTTCAAAATCTTTCAAAAATAGAGCTATGGAAAAAGTACATTTATATTGTATATAAGGTATACCCCCTATACTTAAATTTTGATATATCCTCGTAGCACTAATTGATACGAAGCCATAGCTCAATTTAAGGTATAGAAAAATATATAGGAACTGAGGAGGATGCCCCCTATACTTATGTTAAAAATAACCTAAGTATTAGGAAAAGGATAAATGAGTATGAAAATCACGGGGACTGTGGTCCCCCCTATACTAAGGCTGAGAATAACCTAAGTAACGAGATGGATAATTGATGTTGGGGTGACCTGAAGGGAACGAAGAAGTTAGGATGGATATACAAGTGAGCGAATGAATCTACGGAGATGAATGGAACACGTAAGCTCTATGGGAGAGTGCCGAAATAATCAAGGCTCAATCAATCAAATAATACCCTTTGATTCACCCACTCTCACATAAAACCAGCAAGTGTTGGCTATTTATCTTGTCATTGTGATAAAATTATTCTAATTTATGCTAGGAGTAATGACATGTCAAATCGAAATATCCTACGTAAACAATGGTGTTGTTCTCCCAAAACATGATTTTTACTCCATTTTATTTGTCAACTTGCATTAACAGCCCCAATTTTTAGCTTTAAGGTTATCATTGAATTAATGAGAACATAAATCAATCAATCATCATCTACCGCTCATTCCCAATTTCCAGTAATCCTAAGTGATCAAGATAGGAAGGTAGGTCAAAAAAAAGCCAATGCATGTGATAAAATCATGATCTACAATAAGGAAAAACCCGCAGTGCCCTGAGCTATATTCGTGAAAAATAAGACTGAATTAAAACTGAAAACCGAATGTATGCAAGTCGATGAAAACCACACCTATCATGCTTCTATTAGTGGGGAAGAACTGATTTTAATTTTTGGCTAAGTGAAGTGATGTCTGCGTGCATAAAAAATTATTGTGTCCTACTTTTGATCAAACACATAGAATAAAATGTGAAAGTAGCTCGAAGAGGCGCGTTCTTGATCCTATGTTGACACTTAAGTGGGGCGATCCCCACACAACCACAATTGCTCCATTCATTTACACTCGCGGGGCTTTAGTAGAAGACCGTTGTAAAGACCTATTACATGAAATGCATGATAAATGTAAGAAACACATTTGTAGCAATGCTTGCTTCGCGGCTCCTTGCAGTGAGAGCGCCTGCTCCTTGCCTCCTTGATCGCCAAGGGACCCCTTCCACAAAAACCAAACATTAACTAAATATTCCAAAATCAAAGACGATGCATTGAAAATGGACACAAAAACCTATAAGTTAGAACTTATCACACAATTAAATAATAATAATCTACATAATACAAAAGATGAGTCGTGTCCCCGACAACGATGCCATTTGACAGACCCAAAGTTCAGCCTCTTAATTATGTCGAATTAGTGCGCTGTAGTGATCTGAATTGGATCTATCAAAAACCACTTAAAAATTTATCAATTAAATTAAAGTGGTCGATTTTATTTTACCTGGGCAAGCCCAAGGTCAAACTCAGGGACACGAGCCACTTAAGTGATTATCTAGAATCCTAATATCCAGATTAAGTATTAGATTACAAAACTAATAGATCAAAATGCACATAAATATATTCAATGCAGAAAATGCAGATATACAATTTTTATTTGATTTTTTTACATTCAATATGATGAAAATGAGGATAAATGCAAATATGCCCTAATTTAAATACGATAAAAGAGCAATTAACAAGTGATCGATTTCAGAAAAGGGTTTACAAAGAAATTTTCATTTACCAGAGAACTAATGGCATAACAATCATTAAGTATGTGACACTACAAAACTTGGTTTAATCATTAGGAGTCAAATGTCAAAACAGAGGGCATTACTACAAAATTCCCAACCATCACGTGACTGGGTACGTGAGGCCAAGCTCAGTGGCGATGTAGGATCGAGTTCGTGGCTCGATCCACGTGTCGAATGGCGATGCTCGACTGAGGCTCGGATGCCCTGATCCTATGGGTACGGAATGGAGGCTCGGGATGTCGATGTTGCCTTTTGTGGACCGTCCGATCCTGGAGATTAGACAGTGGATGTAAGCTCAAGGGGGTGGCGATGTGGTTCATTGTGTACCGTTGGATGAGCACCAGGAGGGTGCTATCCAACGGCAACAGTACCTTCTGGGCTTCTTCCTCCGTCGCGGGGGTGGTGGCGCGTTCAGGCCTCCGATGAAGATGTAGGGCCTCCTCCACTTCCCTCCGTGCTCAATGAAGCTCCAGGATATGTCTTGGAAGCATTTCGAGGTAGCTGGAAGCACGACCGGGGCTCATGTCGGCCTGGAATGGGCCAACAATGTCTGGATGCCGAAAGCGGAGTTCGCGAGTTACGCTCCGATGAGGCTTCAATCGTTGAGCAATTAGTACCTGCAAGGTTAGTTTATAGATGAGGTATGCATATGTGAGGTATATGGGAATGAGATGGGGTCTCGTGCAGGCGAAGAGAGGGGAGACCGGAGCTCCATCGCTGGCTAATCGGAGAGGGGATGGGTCGGCAGTGGTCGGGCGATGGAGAAGGGAAGCTGGCTATCGGAGGGAAGTGCGTGGATGATGGATGTGCATGGGAATTTGAGGGATGATTAATGGGAGGTGATTGTACGAGCAGGAGTCTAATAAATTCAGAGAAATTGAAGAAAAAATGAAAGAAGGATCATGAGGCTTACCTGGAGAGATGGCAGAGCGAGGGCTTGTGCCTGAGATCCTCAGCAGAGCTCGGGTCGTCGCTGAAACCCATCAGCCATGCGGAGCATCTTGCCGACGAGCGAGTGCTGGAGACATAGCCTACAATGGCTAAGGGTCGACACCGGGGGCGAAACCATCTTGGCACCGTCGATCAAACCTCCTCCTGTGCGGGGTGGTGGAGAGGTGCTGGGTAAAGCCCCACAAAAAGGTAGATGAGGTGATTTGGCAGCGGAGAGGGTTTATTTGAAGGTGGGAGGTCGGTGTTCTGATGGTGGTCGTCGTGAGTTGAGAGGGCGATATAGAGCGAGATAGAGGGGATCGTGGGGAGCGTAGGTACCCGAGAGGAAGAAGGATGGTGGGCCTTGGTCGTGGGGTAGTCACAGAGTGGCAAGGGTGGCTGAGGAGACGAGAAAAAAGTAAAGTGTGCGACAGTTGCGTGAGGTGGGGGACGTGGGAGAGAGTAGAAGGCTGGAGGTAGGAGATAGAGTTTTGACCGTTGGATCTCATGATCCAACGGTTGAGAGAAGGGCGCGGAGGAGCGACCATGATCAAATGATCAGGGCACATCCAAGGGTCGAGGGATAACGCGTGGGATGTCGTTGGATCAAATGATCCAACGGACGAAGGTTGGGCGGAAGGGAGCGGTCAGATGTGATATGGAGAAGATCAGATGGTTGTAGAGATGGCATGTGGCGAAAGGAGACATGGATGGTAGTGGATGACTGTTGTGCGATTTAAGAGCCGATCGAAGGGTTGGGGATGGCTGTGGCAACCAACGGCCATGATGAGGGCGCATAGAAGCAATATGACGGCAGGGATGGAGGGCGCATGGCGGAAAGATGAGTGGGCCACATGGCTCAACAAGAAAGAGCCACGTGACCCAATCAAGTTATTCAGATAAATAATATGAAAAAGGAGGGAAAAGGAGGCCGAACTTGTAAAAATTCAAAACATGAAAGCTGTAGATCTCGATGCGATCTACAAGTTTCATGTTGACCTAAAATAGAAACGAGGTCAAACGAAGGGAGAAATATTTTTGTGAGTGTTTTTAGGGTATAAAAATACTACGATTTTTGCTTTTGTTATTTTTTTGTATTTTTCATTTATTTCATGACTCAGATATATACAATGATTTATCTCATTTTTTATTGACACTAATTTAAGCTAGGGTGTTAATACTAGAAAACTAAGATGATGAAACCGTGTTTCATCATCTCGCAAGAAAGATTTACAAGAAAAATGGATTAGAAGAGTCAAATAATTATCAAAGAATAAATAGCACAAAAATGTAAATAAATAATCGACAGCTATATATGCAAAAATGTGCTACAATCCGTTGCACCCCGGCAATGACGCCATTTGAAAACAACCGAGATCTATCATAGGTTTGAATACGTCTCACACAGGCCGGAGATGTAGTGTCATTGTGGCGACCCAAAAGAAACTTCGGTTGATCAACAATCAACCCACGAATAAATCAACATTGAAAATATGGTATGGATCAAAATTTATTTTAAACCCTTTAATAAAATGCGTATAGCGATTATAAGTAAATAGTATAGGTATATGTGTATTTATAACTATGCACAATATTAGTCCAAATAATGTGGGTTATAATATTTATTTTATTAATTAAAATATTTTATTATTTATTTATTTGTTTTTAACTTTATATATTATATTTTTATATTTTAATTTCTTTTTCTTTTAACATATGTAATACAAGATATATATAAGTATATATACAATAATTGATAAGATAGATATAAATAGTACTAAATATAACAAAAAATTGCAGAATTGAATATTTTTAGGTTTTAAATAATTTTTTACTATTTTTGTGATTTTTAGTTAATTTTTCTAAATTTTATTTATTTTTATAATATAAAATAACCTAAAATAGGGATAACATAATACATCGAAATTAAAATGGAGAGGAAAAATACCAGACAGTATCAAAATTTCTCCAAATAATTTTTATATAAAGATAATAATAAATTATAAAATTGAAACCTCTATTTTGGAATTTTTGGGAATTTTATAAATTTTGATAAAAGTTTTGGAGATTTTTCAATTTTTAAGCATTTCTTTTTTCTATTTTTATTGATTTTTGGTTTGAATGATAATAATACTTAAATAAGCCTACTATATTTTTGTGGGAATTTTTCAAAGCGATTTTCTTTTTTTTTTGTTTTTTAAGAAAAACATTGACCGGTCTTGCACTATTTGAATTTTAGAAAATAGGACATGGAATCAAATACAAATATAAATTTCTAGCATTATCAAGCATGCATCTAGGTATCTACTCCTATTTTTAGTAATTTTTGGAGCATGATAACTATTTTTAATAAATAGAAAACAAAGCATAATAAATAGTTGGCCTAACATGGGTATAATTGCAAATATAAATAAAGGAAAGGGGCAAAGTGCAATTTCACCAAAAATTTAATACTAATATTAAGAATTTATATATTAAAAGATAATTACAATAACCTAAAAGGTTTTAAATGCAATTTTTACAAGATAAAACGTACACATGCACTTGACTTTGGAGGGGACTAAGTTGCAATATACAGAAAGTTTAGGGGCTACATGCAATTTGTCCAATGTTTTTAAACTTCATAAAATATGTACATGACTTCAAAGAAATTACAAAAGTGGAGGGGGTCTATGAAATTTACCGACTTATGCACTTGAGATCCAGTTGTCCAGAAGTCGCCACATGTCTGATCATGCGACCCTCTTCACGTACCCCTTTGCGGGAAATCAACGATCCAGATTAGATCTGGACCATTGTTCTTGATCGAATGAAAACGAGGGCCTCTGCAAGAATCGACAAGAACACGTCTCCGACGAGCTTTCATTCGTCATTCCTTCGAGCTCCAGCAGTCGTTCTCTCCTCCAACGAGCCCAGCAGATAGCTGGGCTTCCTCCGCGTACGGCTGCAGGGTCCAGGTGAGGCGAGAAGGATCTAAATGCTCCTGTGAGTCGCAACCAAAATATTCCTGGGTACGAGGGCTATCTCCTCTGCCCAGGGTTTACACGAAATAACAGGGGATTTGGAATGGAAAGGGGAGCTCCGGCAAGGGCGGTGAAAGGAGCTCTGACTCCTTAAACGAGGGCTTGATTCAAGGGGGTTCTGAGGGGAATTGATGGAGAACGTGAAGGGGAGAGAGGTGGAATGGAAGTCAGGGCGGATCGAAGGTCGGATTGCTACTATTTTGACATGGAGCCTGAGCTTCAAGAATTTGGGGCTTTTCGATTTGAGCGTTATTTGCTTGATTGAATTGCAAATTAAAGATGCAAAATGAAAATTACACTACATGATTACCTAGGAATGATGAAAAATAGAGCTCAACCGGACTGAGAAGCCAGGAGTAGAACCAGCTGGCGGTGCTCCAGTGGTGGGGTGGATTCACCTTTTCTGCTTTCTCTCATCCTACAAACCATGAGCGCTACCTTGTTGTCACCATGGAGAAGATCATAGGGGTGATTTGACGGGCTAAAGCTCGGCGAAGAGGGATCAAAAAGTTGGCAGCTTGGAGAAGCTCATGGAGAATTTAGCAAACTAGCGGCCTCGTGAAGCTCTGACAGATGTCAGAGGGTAGGCCGAGAAGTTGACCGAGGTCAACAAAAAGCCGCGCCTGGTTGGTCCACGTGGACCATCTAAGAAATTCCAAGGCAAAAATATCTTGGAAAATAGATAATAAATAGTAATTTCTTTTATTTTTTTAGGTTATAAAATGAATCATATTTCTAATTTTTTGTAGTATTTTATGTTTATTTTTATTTATTTTTTAGAGGTGTTTATTTACAAGTTACTTTTTAGGGTATATATATAGGTATATTTACCTATATTTTAGGCATTTTATTTTTATTTTGCATTTTAAATTTTATTATTTTTTAAATTTTAATTATTTATAACTTATTTTTATACATATAAATATATTTTTATGATATTTTTTGAAGTAATATATACAGTTAATTAAATAGGAGTATGATATCTATAGGTATAAGTACATGTATTTTACCTAAGTATTTTAAATAAGTATTTTATTTTAATATTTTATTTGTGTTTTTATTCTATTTTTAATATGTACACATATTATAAATAATATTTACAAAATTATAAAAATATAATATTTTAAAAATAATAAAGAATAAATAAAATGAATATTTTAATGAGATATATTATACAATAGGGGTCCAAAACCTAACTTTCACACCATAAATCCAAAAAATATGAAACCAACTTCATTAAATAGCTTGTTAAAAGTTATATATAATAAAATGTGATTTTGCTCCATTTTAAGTTTTTATTTGGGAGATATGGATCTGTGAAGTTTTGGTTTCAGGATTTTATTATGTGTATAAAATGTGACATGTATGTTATTTTTGTATAAAATAAATTTTGTATTTTCTATACAACATTATCTACAACTTTCAAGTGCAATGTTTCTTTATTTAACATGTAAATAATAAAGAATAAAATAGGTCCCGAAAAGTAATTATTATCCTATTTTGCAGAGTGATTTTTCTATATTTTTTGCACAATTAGCCGCCCTATCTCCCCCTACTTCATTCCTTGTCGACTAAGTCATCATGATGACTGAGTCTCGGGAGCTAGGGTCACTGAAGTGTCCTTGAAAATTCACTCTTTTTCTTTTCTTTCCTTTATTCTTTTATTTTGGAAAAAAATACTATAAACACATTGTATTTTATACAGTATTTGGTACATACTAATTGATGAAACTCGATTTCATCATCATAATTTTCCATTATTAACCCCTTTCTTATTTGTGTCTCAATAAAATCGAGATAATATCTTGTAGTTATTCGAGTCTTGAATAAGTTAAAAATTACAAAAAATTGCAAAATTGAAATCTGTGGTATTTTTAGCCTTAAAAGTACCCCTAAAAATATTTCGAGTCTTCGTTTGACCTCATCTCCATTTTTGGTCAACATAAACTTGTAGATCTCATCGAGATCTACAATTTCATGTTTTGAGTTCTCTCAAATTCGGTCATCTTCAACCTCATATCTCAAATACTTTTTTCTAATAATCTGATTGGGCCATATGGCCTGTTCTGGTGGAGCCACGTGGCCCGACCTCTTTGTCTCATCCGCCCTCGCCTAGGGCCGTTGGATCTTTTCTTGATCCAACGGCCCGATGACCTCCACGTATGCGCCTTATCCCCCATTGTCTGATCATCCACAGATCACATCTCCGCCGTCCGCCGGCGCCGCATCCCCAGCTCTCCACGTATTCGTCTTATCAACCGCCCGATCATCTTTTGAACCACCATCTATGCCATCCAAACCCGCACCCGCTCTCAACCCTTAGATCAAGCAATGGATTACATCATAGCCACATGTTCGTGCCTCGCCCATAGCTTGCCATGTGGCACATTGTGCGCCTTCTGATCTCGCCTTTATCTCTTTGATCTCAACCGCCCACTGGCGCTATAAAACCAATCGCCCGATCGAAGTCCTAATCTAATCACATCTGTCCGCTGACGCTTCACCTCCGATGCGCCACGTGGTAACATCCTGACTCTCCGATCATCCACCCCTAGATCAGATCACACCCGTCGTTGAGCGCCTTGATCATAACCGTTGCATCACAAGATCCAATGGCTACGAACTCGTCGTCAACCTCGGGTCGCTTCTCTCTCCCACGTTCTCAATCTCGCGCAACCCGTTCCCCCTTCCATTTTTCCTGCCCACATCCTCCATCACCTCCAAACTCCAACTGCTGCAAGACTTAGCCCTATCCACCCTTGACCTCGTGAGCTACCACACTACCCACGAAAGCCTCTCCGCTCACCCCATTTTCTCCTCGAAACCCACGACGTTACCACTAGAACCGCCATCACCACCTTCAAATACTCCGCCTCCCTCTCTGATTACCCCTGTCCACCTTTACGCGGGGAGCGGCCCAGCCCTCCTCCATCTCCCTGCGACGGGGGGAGGTGGAGGATCGAGCGAAGATGACCCACCTCCTCCGGTGTCGACCCGCCGTTTCCCACGACGACGTCGCGGTGCTATGAGCCCACCTAGGTGCTCCGAGGGGTCGCCGGAGTCCAGCGATTACCCGAGCTCCCTCGGAGCTCAAGCACAGACTGCCACCTCCATATCGAACCAGGTAAGCATCTCTACTTTTTCTTCTTCCTTTTGCTTAATTAATTAGAGTTTATCATCCAATTTCGCTCTTCACAATCCATATCCTTAGCTTCGCACCACAACCCCCATTCACGTGCTACTTCAGGACACCTCTCCCTCGTTCTTCCATACCTCGGTCACCGTCGGCTCACCTCCTCTCCGATCGCCGGAGAAGGAGCTCTGGTTCCTAATCTCTCCTCGCTCGCACGGAACCCCATTCAACTCCCTATCGTCCACAGATGTATGCTTCGGCTATTGGACTGACAGTGCAGGTACTTTGACGGAAACTTCACCGGAGCATACTTCACAAGAACCGTCTTTGGCATCCAAGCCTTCTTAGGTGCCTTAGGGTCGATCAGATGCTTTGCCAAAACTCCACTGAGGATTCTAGCCGTTCAGGAGCACCTGAAAACTCTCATCGAGCAAGTTAGAAGGTGACAGACTTCAGGCTCCTTCGCCGGAGCTCTGAACCCGCCGCCAGCTGAAGATGGAGGAGAAGGTACAGCGACCGTTGGATGTTAATCTCAGACGTTCATCCAACGGTCCAGATGAGGCCACGCCAACGACTCCACGAGCGTACAGTAGCCATCCGATCACCACGATCGGATGGTTCACATTCGACCACGTGGCAATCCCAGAGCAGCACCGAACCTCCGCACCGAGCCTCACCATCCGATCCATAGGCTCGAAGCTCCCGAGCCTACGCCGAGCCTTCCTAGAGCTTCGAGCCGTCCGAGCCTAGCCGGACCAACGCCGAGCCTTCCCCGAGCCTCAGAGACACCCGAGCCTGGAAAACACGTGCACAGCACGTGCGATCTGGGAAATTTGCAGGGAGGCCCCGCCGTCTTCTCCAATTTAGAGACATGTCCATATCACGTGCAGTACACGTGCGCAGTGGGTATTTTGCATTGATACCCTCGTGGGTTTTCATATTTGCAAAAATACCCCTGTGTGTGGGTCATTTATAGGGAAGGTCCCGATCTTTTCATATTTACATTTTAGTCCCTCCTAGGGACCTTTTTGTAATTTCATTTCATGGTTTCTTTCAATAATGCCCTTGAATGCTTTTATGCATATCTTGAGCACCGTAACTCCGATTAAGTTGATTTCAATTTCATTTCGAAGCTCGCTTTATTAACTTTTTAATGGCATAATCATTTCTCATTTTGGGCACTGTAATTTTGATGAATTACTTTAGTCACCATGTGTCTCTTAGAGCTCTAACTTATGCCTTGTTTAAAATAACCATCAAGTTTGTCATTTGAAATTAAACCAGAAATTGATTCATTTCTTGTTGCTCTTTATTCTGATCCAGGGCACATTCGCATTGCATTCATTACATTTATTTGCATAATTAAAATAAAAAAATGCATGTTTGTTTTGATGCATTGTCTTGTCCTTTAGCATTATTTGACCTATTACGCTCTAACTCAACACTAAAATAGATAGATTAAAATCTAGATAATACGAGAGAGGTTTGTGTCCCTGAGTTCGACCTTGGTTTCTTGCCAAGTAAAAAAAAATTACGATCGTCTGATTCTTTTTACATATCAATTAGATGGTCTTTGGTGAACCCAATTCGGCCTGCCTGCAATGACATTAAGTGCTAAAACAACACTATTAGAGGGCTGATTTTGTGGTTCATCACTAGTGAATGTTTATTTTGATAAATTAATATATATATATATATATATACATGCATTCAGCTAGGATTTAAAGGCCAAAATGAAAGAATAAAGGTGATGAAACGGATATTCATCACTTGTCTCCTCAACTCTTGATATTCTGCCTATACTTAGGGATATCTTGCCTTAGGTATAGGGGGAGCCAGACCAAGACGATGAGTTCTTTATTACCACCCTCGACTATCTACGTCCCACACAACCTGCTATACTTAGGATTAATTGATCATAAGTATAGAGGGGACGGTCAACTTCCCATTCTTTATTTAAGTCATTGTAGTATAGAGTTTCATATACTTAGCACGAGTTATGTCTTCCTTTTTCTCTCTGACAAATGAGGACATAACTCAAGGTAAGTATAGCTGGGTCGTATATACATTGTATATACTTTAGCCATAACTTGTACTTTTGTATTTTTAATAATATGGATTATTAATAAAATTCAAACACACATCCGAAATTTTTGTAATTATGGTTAATAAATCGGTTATTCTTTTTTGAAAAATGGCTGGAAAATTCTTTGAAACTTTTTTTGGAAAATAGTTTGAAAAATATTTTGTGAAATGATTTGAAACATCTGTAAAATTTTTTTGTTTGTAAAAATTCCTTTTCTTGTTTTAATAAATATTTTGAAAATCTATTTGCAAATGGTTTGGAAAATGAGTGTAAAGGCACTTTGAAAAATCTATACATACCATTTGAAAATTCTTTGCAAAATGAATTTCAAATTTTGTAAATGTTTGCAAAAAAATATTTGTCAAATTATTTTCAAAATAAAGTTTTCAAAATGTTTTCTAAGATATTTTCAAATTATTTTGAGAACTGTATAGATAATTAAAGCAAATAAAAATTCTTTACAAACCTTGTAGATAAAAACCTGTAAATAACCACCAACTTAATTCTTGTAAATTCTCAAGTGTAAATTCTTCAACCCAATTCTTGTAAATAACAAATGCACTCCTATGTAAATATTTGCACATAATTATTTGACTAATTATTTTATTTTTTTAAAATCCATAACAATTTGTGAAATCTAAAACCCATAAAAATTTTCAAAATGTTTTCAAAATTGCATAAAAATTTGCAAAACTTTTTCTAAAATTCCATAAAAAGCTTTAAACTCAGAAAATTGCTTCACAAAATATTTTATTGCTTTGTACATAGCATCTGCATTTTTTCGTAATAATCGAGACAATTGAATAAGTCTAAATAAAGTCTGAAGATTGGAGCTTGGTCTAGATCTTAATACACTTAATTTTAGAGGAATCTATTCAAGACTAGAATTGGGATACTTTAGGTCACCTTGACTTAATTCTTTAGGTTCCATAAGACTATGTTCGTGAGTTGATTCAGTGTGTCTAACTAGAACCCTTCATATTATCCATAAGACTCTTGAGACAGTGACTTGATTAGAAACCTCACACTTAACACTCAACTCAACCCATATGGATTGTTGAAAAATCTTGTAATCTAATTGGGATGATGGTAGGCCACTTTTTCAAGAGTGTCTAAGGAACCATTATTTGGTATTGCTGAAATAAATACTCTAACCCACTTCTTTTCGTAACAATGATATCTAAAGACTAGAGACTGGATTGAAACCGTGCTTCGGATGAGGAATGGTTTGTTGGCATAACTTTTTCCAAGATCCCAAAACATGGGCGGGCCAAAAAGACTCTATATCTGTCAGGCACAAACAAGAATAAAGAGCAATGCAAAGTCAAAGAAAATATCCAAATAAAAATCCAATACTAAAACTTCCACAAAAATTTAAGCTTCCAGAAAAATCTTGCTTTTGGGCGAAGATCCTGTTACACTAGCTGAGCTTCACAAGGGAATGAAGATTACACTAGCATACTCTCACTTCTTTTCCCGAGAAGACCAGACTTTTTTATAGTTCAATGATTTGTCTTGGAAGAGTTGAAAAATTCACACACATGTTTCTATCATTTCAAGGTAGCGAGAGTGTGCGACTAAGAGGATGGTTCTAACCAGACTGTGAATAGAACTGGATAATAGGATTATGGAACCTAAGGGTTGTTGCTTCATACTTTCTAGCCATAATGCGGTTCTGAACACACAAATAATCCAAAGGTTTTAACTAAGCTCCAAACTTTGACTTTATCATGATAAGTTTAACAGTAACAATGCCGCCGACATGGGCATTATCAGCGAGAAGCTAGACCGGATGGAGATCATCGAGAAGAAGTAGTGCCAGGGTATCACGCAGATGGATCAGATGGCACAGACACTAAGTGACTTGAAGACACAGATCATGTGTCTCCAGGAGGCACAGACGGCTTCTCAGCCCCGTCTTCAGTCACGAGGAGATCCGAGTGGCACCGGCAGCTCGTCCCAGCGCTCCAGCACCAGCCAGCCTAGACAGGTCCATCTTGTACAGGCGTAGCCGTACTAGCAGCCGCAGCCTTACTACCAGTCACCACCATCCCCAAACACTCAGATGGTGGTCTACCAGCCGGATCATCCTATGGACGTACTCCCGCGGATGTCAACAAGATTTGGTATGACCGTTCCCAACCCGGTATCCGACGAGATTATCTCGGATCCTGTTGGTCAGCCGGAGGTGCCAGTTCCCAGCAGCAGCCTCCAGCTAAGGGTGGCCAGTACGACCATCAGCAAGATCACCAGCAGCAGTAGCCCCCAGTGAACCAGCACCAGCAGCAGCAGCAATCATCCCACCGATAGCAGTATGGTCCTTGTCCCTATCAGCAGGGACATTCTTCAAGGCGTGATAAGCCTCAGCAGCAGTATCATCCCCAGCAGTACCCCTCTCACCCGCAGCACCAGCCACAGCAGCAACCTCACTATCAGAGAGGCCACCCGTTAGGTTCTCATGGGCCACCCTATGAGAACCCAGCAGTAGATGATCTACCCTGCCTCCTGACCGAGCAGCAGGCTACTTTTAGACGGGAGATGGACGAGTTCTACCAGGAGATGCGGGAGATCGTGAGAGGGAAGGCCGCCATACCTGCCCAGAGTGAGCCCAACCCGAACAAACTCAAGAGGAAGTCTGAGCAGGTAGATTTCACAGAGTATGCCACTCCGAGTGATTCTTTTGGTGATATGTCTGCATATCTATTTGATACTGACTTTGTCACACTTAGGAGCGGTAGGATGCCATCAGGCGGCGCCTCATCTGAGCGACGACCCCATGCCACTTCCAGAGCACTAGGCGAGGAGGAGAGCGGTGTTGATGCTGCTAGAGATGATTACAGTGGTGTTGATGCCACGATGGATGCTGATCCCACCGATGGTACTCATGACGTCGCTTCACCAGATGGAGGAGGTGGTACTGACGCAACCGGTGTTACCGAGCCAGAGCGCAGTGATGATGCCGCGAGTCGACATGCCGAGGGTGGTGCTGATGCCACCGTTTTTACTTCTGATAGTCCTGTAGTCTTTCCATCTGATCATGTATCTCAGGACACTTCTGGCAATAAAGGAAAGGGTTTATTTTATTCTGATCCACCTGTGGTGCTTGATGTATATGTGGATTCTGTCGGACTTGAGCAGCCTAGACCCTCTCCTAGTCCTTCATCTGAGAAGGACCCTGTGATCCCCTTTCCACGAGCACTTCACATGGGAAAGGGGAAGAAAATCGAAAATCCCAAAAAGAAGCAGTAGGAAGAGTTCAGCCAGCAGATGATCGACAGATTTCATATCCAGCTGACTCTCCAGGTGGCCTTGGAGCACATCCCTCTACTCCAGAGATCGCTCAGAGACAGGACCGCAGTTAGGAGGAAGAGGAGGAACCACCAGTCTGAGATCCATGTGCTGACCAGGGCCACGTGTTTCGCAATTCAGAACCGTCTGCCGGCCAAGAGGCCAGATTCAGGATCCCCTTATGTCAGATGCCATATAGTGAGTAGAAGTTCGACCGCACTCTATTAGATAGTGGTTCTTCGATCAATCCACTTCCGGCAGCCCTTCTCGACCGCTTCGAGTTGGGCACTCTACGACAGAGCAGGACAGTCCTTCAGTTTGTTGATCGATCTGTCAAGAGACTGAAGGGGTTGCTGAGGGACGTTGTCGTCACAACTCAGGGCCTGCAATTCCCCGTGGACTTCGTTGTGTTGGACATGGAGATCCCTGAGTCTGTGACCTATACCCCCATCATTTTAGGTCGCCTGTTCTTGGCCACAGCCAAGGCAGTGACCGACCATGATAGCGGGAAGGTATACTTTCGCGTCGAGGGTGAGAGTGTACAAATAGAGACGGTCGAGGACATCAGAGTCAGAAATTCAGCATGCTCAGAGCCGACCACAGATTCGGAGCAGATGACAGATGCAGGGCCAGACATCCACCAGGACTGCGATTTTGTGATTACAGATGATGAGGCAGTATGGGCAGATCCAGACGTACAAGCCATCCTCTCACCTTCAAAGTCCACTGATGCAGAGACACCAACAGAGGAGAGCTTGGAGAGTGCATTCCTGGTCCAGGATACCTTTGAGGCAGCAGAGCCGGTTCTTGACCGCGAGATAGAGTTGTTTTGTGATGATGATGATACAGATCCCTCGGAGTCAGATTTTGATTGGGCAGAGTTCGATGATCTCATACCATGTCTGATTTCCACTGAGTCTGCGGCTAGGGAGGAGGTAGATGCCATGCAGAGCAGAGATAGTCCAATAGAGTAGCCTTCTCGAGATTCTGATTGTGAGCGAGAGTTTCCATTCTCCCATGCGGATTTGGCAGCATTCACTCAGAGCTTTCAGAGGCCAGATCCGCCGGTGCCTACTTGTCTAGAGCTGAAGCCACTTCCTACGTCGATGAAGTATAGGTTCCTTGCGGGTGAGCATGAGATGTTCCCAATCATTATCTCCACCGATTTGACTGGAGAGCAGGAATACCGTCTGATGGGGGTTCTTGAAAAGAACCGCAAGGCGATAGGATAGAGCGTAACCGATCTCTAGGGGATAAGTCCGGCCCTGTGCTCCCACCATATCTATTTCGAGGATGAGGCGAAGCCGTCGCGTGAGTTCCAGCGACGGCTGAACCCGAATCTGAGAGAGGTTGTCATGAAGGAGATCTCGAAATGGTGGAGCGCCGATTTTATCTACCCCATCTCCGACTCCAAGTGGGTCAGTCCGTTGCATGTAGTGCCCAAGAAGATGGGCATCACTACAGTTGTTAGCGAGTCTGGAGAGGATATCGCTACCCGTGTACCCAATTATTGGCGGGTCTGCGTGGATTACAGATGACTCAACCAGGCCACCAAGAAGGATCATTTTCCCCTTCCCTTTATAGATCAGATCATTGAGAGACTGGCAGGGAAGAGCCACAACTACTTCTTGGATGGGTACTTCGGCTACAATCAGGTGGCCATCGCGCCCGAGGACCAGGACAAGACTACCTTCACCTGTCCCTTCGGCACATATGCTTTCAGACGCATGCCATTCGGGATATGCAACGCCCCAGCGACTTTTCAGAGATGCATGTTGTCTATCTTTTCAGACATAGTGGGGGAGTGCTTGGAGGTCTTCATGGATGATTTCTTGGTTTACGGCAACGGATTTGTCTCCTGTCTTGACTGCCTAGACCGAGTCCTTCAGCGATGCATTGAGGTTCACCTAGTGTTGTCTTGGGAGAAGAGTCACTTCATGGTTACTCAAGAGACGGTGCTTGGCCATATTATCTCCAACAGGGGAATGGAGGTTATCCGGCCAAGGTAGATGTCATTAGAAAACTCGCACCACCGTCCAACTTGCGGCAGTTACGGTTTTTTCTGGGGCACGTCGGCTTCTACCGGCACTTCATTCATGATTTCAGTAGGATTACCCGACCGTTGACTGATCTGCTGATGAAAGACACCGAGTTCCTTGTCGATGACAAGTGTCTTTCGTCGTTTGAGACTCTCAAGAGATGTGTTGTAGAGGCTCCTGTTCTCCAGCCGCCTGATTGGTCTCTCCCATTGGAGATCATGACGGATACCTCCGATTTTGCCGTTGGGGCTGTGCTGGGACAGAGGAGGGATGGAGTCCCATTTTCTATTCACTACGCTAGCCGTACATTGGATGTTGCGCAGCGGAACTATATTGTCACTGAGAAGGAGATGCTAGCCGTAGTTTTTGCCCTAGATAAGTTCAGATCTTACATTATCGGATCTAGAGTGACCATTTACACTAACCATACCGCCATTAGGTACCTCATGGCAAAGAAGGATGCCAAAGCCAGATTGACCAGATGGATCTTTCTACTCCAGGAGTTTGACATAGAGATTAAGGAGAAGCCTGGAGTCAAGAATGTGGTGGCGGATCATCTCTCCCGATTAGAGCATCTTGAGGATTCTAAGCAGACTGAGCCTATTTGTGAGACCTTCCCAAATAAGGTGATACTTGCTATTGCCTCTCTCCCGTGGTACGCCGATATTGTGAACTTTCTTGTTGCTAAGAAAGTTCCACAAGATTGGCCCAAGAAGAGACTTGAGACCTTCCTCACGAAGGCCAAGTTCTACCACTAGGAGGATCCCATCCTCTACCATGAAGGAGGGGATAGCGTCTGGCGTAGGTGCATTCCACCGGAGGAGCACCATAGCGTCCTCACTTACTGCCACAAGCTTGAGGCAGGAAGACATCACTCTGGGAGGAGAACGACACAGAAAGTGATCCAATCCGGCCATTGGTAACCTACCCTCTTCAAGGACTCTGATGAGTTCGTGAAGAGGTGTACTGACTGTCAGTGGATGGGCACTTGTGGACAGCATGATATGATGCCAATGCAGCCCATTCACTTCTGTGAGGTTTTTGACGCATGGGGCATCGATTTCATGAGCCCACTCCCTAAGAGTCAGGGATTCGAGTACATTCTGTTGGCCGTGGATTATGTGAGTCGTTGGGTTGAGGTCATCCCCGCCTGAACCGCAGATGCTAGGACTGTTTGCATATTTTTGAGGAAGCACATCATTTCACGGTTCGGGGTACCTTGAGTGTTGATATCTGATGAGGGGTCTCATTTCATCAACGACAAGGTAAAGGCCCTTGCTAGCGAGTTCGGCATAGACCATCGAGTTGCTACTCCATACCATCCTCAGACGAATGGTCTTGCCGAAGTGTCAAAAAGGAAGATCAAGACTATATTGCAGAAAGTCGTCCGCCCTGACCGAAAGTATTGGTCACAGCTTTTGGACTCGATCTTGTGGGCATATAGGACGCCTTTCAAGACACCTTTGGGCACATCTCCCTTTCGTCTCGTTTATGGCAAGCCGTGCCATTTACCTGTTGAGTTGAGACATAGGTCACTTTGGGTTGTCACTGATTTACTTTTGGATCCAGATAGTGTAGGAGATCAGAGGAGGGCAGAGTTAGCAGCCTTGGAGGAGCTTCGTGATACCGCCTTTTCAAACAGACAGAGTACAAGGAGAGAGTGAAGGAGTGGCATGATTCTCATATCAGCCACAAGCATTTTGAGCCTGGACAGAGAGTGTGGTTGTTTGATGCTAGGCTTCGTCTACTTCCTAGGCTTCGTCTATTTCCAGGGAAGCTACAGAGCAAATGGAAGGGACCGTATTTGTTGGAAAGGTACACGACAATGGGAGTATCGACATATCTGAGTTGTCTTCTGAGAGTACCTTTCGAGTGAACGGCCAATGGCTCAAGCCATTTCTAGATCATGAGCCATGGGTCGTTGATGTTGCCCCCATTCACTTTGCGTAAGATGTGGTCTTTTGACTCACATCTATTGCATCTCACGCCTGATTATCACATGTTCTCCCGACTTGTATAGATCCAGATGTCCATATCACTCTATTCTTTAGTCCCACACCCCTTTTCTCATCTTATGATTATGCTATACTTAGTGTGTACTTTACCCTAAGTATAGGGGGGATGTAGGACTCTCGGGTATTATGTTGATTCATTTTTACCCCTGTTTTTGCTGCCTATACTTAGGGATATTTTACCCTAAGTATAGGGGGGTAGACCCTGTACATTCTTCGCTCGGTTTTCCCTTTGTGTACAACCTGCTATACTTAGGATTAGTTGATCCTAAGTATAGGGGGAAATGCCGAGATCTGCTTGATTTTCTATTCTTTCATTCGTCTTTGTATATAGCCTTCCTTTTCACTTCCCTACACTAAGCACGAGTTATGTCTTCTTCATCGCTCTTGACTCTGAGGACATCGTTCGAGCTAAGTATAGGGGGGTGTATGCATTCCATATATACTTTAGCCATAACTCGTACTTTGTGTGAGTGTGTAAATAAATAAAAATGGCTAAAAACCCAAAAATCCATAAAAATTAAAAAAAATTCTTGTAAATAAATATTCTTTTATTGCACATAAATAGCTATTGTACAAATTATTTTTGTAAAAATGTTTTCAAAAACTTTTTGTGTAAATTGTGTGTAAATATGTGCATATCAAAATTATGTATATAATACAAAATTTTTCCAAAATGTTTTGAAAATCAAAAGTTTGCAAAAACCTTGTGTAAATTTGTGTAAATATTTTGCAAAACTTGCATTCATGCATACATTCATGATTTCAAAACATTTCTACAAAATTTTGCACATGTGTAAATATTGTGTAAATAGCATCTTTGTATATATTTGTATAGTTTTTCCTGGATTATAGTTGACATTTAAACTAGCCTGGAATTAAATTGGGAAATGGAGCTTGATTAAGATCTTAATCCACCTAATTATAAGAGGAACCTTATAGGGCTTAGGGTTAAGGCTTTTCAGGTCCATGATGACTTAATTCTTTGAGTCTACTAGTCTATGATCACATGTCATCTCAGTGAGCCTAAGTGGAGCACTTAACAACACACACATGACTCATATAGACAATGGCTTGACTTAGACTCGCACTTTACACCGAGCTCTCTACGGATGAGGTGGTGAGGAGGCAGTCTTCCTTGACTTGGGGTAGCATATGAGGGTAGTACTTCTAGGCGGAACCTCTCTTCTTCTTTTAGTGAAGGAATTGCATCTCAACTTGGTCTGGTTGCCATGAGGTCTAACGACGGGAGTTGTGGGTTGCAATAATGCTTCAAAAGAGGGATAGTCTACTGGCTCAAGAGGAAAAAGTCCTTATGTACATATGCTACACCTTGTAAATATGTTGTAAAGATGCCCTTGAAAAAAATGCAAAAAGAAAATAACTCCAAAAAAGTGGTGGGTCTGATAGAAAATGATAATCCCATCGGAGTATGTATATAGTGCACTAAGCAAAGCTTGAGATTCATGTTCCATCTTATGTAGCTTGCAGCAGGGAGACTTAGCTACACTGGTTGAGCTCCCAAGGATACATGGCTACACTGGCCATGGTCCATTCTCTTCTTCCCCCTCTTCTTGAGCCGGTTGAACTTGAACTTAGAAGGGAATACCCCGCTCCTCGAGGAAAGAGTGGCCAGATTAGGGTCATAGAGTTACCTTGTTGGGGAGGGTTGTCAAGTTGCTACTTCTGAGGTGGAGAGCTAAACATCACATACACTGTACAAGGAAAGATTCATGGTCTTTAGGGTTTGTGTATGTAGACTTGTTCTGATCTGGATTGTTGAGGAGTCTTGACTATAGATTAGTGGATCTTAGAGGCTGTTGAATTTTAAACCTAAGTCTAAATAAGGTTCCTACACATTAATAATCCAAAGATCTGATTGAGCTCCATATTTCAATTTAATGAAGGCAAGTTTAATGATTAGCATTGATCCATGCATTTTCTCCTCTTTTTCTTTTTCTTCTTCTTTTTCACTTCATTTTCAAATAAGTGTTTGCTAAGGGACTAGCAAAGTTAAGTATAGGGGGGTGATGAATACCCATTCATCACTCTTTATTCTTTTATTTTAGCTACAAAACCTATGCAAAACACATGTAGATAGGTGTAAATAGAATAAAATACCAAATTGCATGCATCTTGTAAATATGCATATTTAGCATGTTTTTGTGCATAAATAAAAGAAAAAAGAGGGAAATATTTAGAATAAATATTGAGCGACCTAATCCCAAGGGAGGGCTCAGCATGGGCCTAACCGCAAAAGAACCCAAGTAGAGAGAGATAGGGAAGCTCAATTTCACATGTGTACATATACCTATGTATATAAATAAAAAGTATTTTCCTCTTAATAAAATAAAAATGTGTGATTATTTATTTGTACATATTTGTAAATACAAAATTAAAATAAAAATGGACAAAATAAAAGAAAAATAAAAAGAAATAAAATTCCCTTCTTCATTGTACATAGACCATGTGTATAAAACCACATATCTATTTATTTTCCTCTTATAAATAAATAAGTAAAATCCAATAAAAATATTTTCACATTCCCCATTTCATGATGTAAATAAATAAATAAAAATTAGAAAAATAAAAATAAAATAAAAATAAATAAAATAAAATCAATTTCCAACCTTGTACATATACCTTGTAAATATATGTATAAAGCTATTTATTTAACCTATGTAAATAATTAATAAAAATAAAAAAAAATACACATTTATTCCACATTTTATTCTATAAATAAATAAAATATAAAATGGGAATAATTATATAAAAAAACAATTAAAATATTTAAAATAAAAAAATTAAATACATGTATATACCTATAATAATACTATATTGTAAATACATTATTTTTATTTCAAAAAAATAAATAAAAATCAGTAAAAAATTATCTAATATAAATAAACATTTTTCATGTTTTGAGTTTTTCGAAAATAAGTCATTTATTATTTTAAAACGAATTTCCAAATCTTTATTGCTTGGCAGCATGTGATTGGTCCACGGGGGATTGTTGACCCCCGGTCAACTCTCCCCCCTGGACCAGTCAACTCGGATCTGTGCGTGCAATCCG
Source organism: Ottelia alismoides (assembly GCA_037367405.1). Classification (NCBI taxonomy): domain Eukaryota; kingdom Viridiplantae; phylum Streptophyta; class Magnoliopsida; order Alismatales; family Hydrocharitaceae; genus Ottelia; species Ottelia alismoides. Next base: position 248,808 of record JAZKJV010005851.1, read on the forward strand.
ATTTCACCTAATGTTCTAAACTAGATCCGAGCTCCATTTACCTAAACCCCAGGTCCTAATTGATCCCAAATGATTCGAGATCCACGCTAGAGCATCCGCCTAGGGATCCGTGCTTCACGGAACCCTGCCCGAACTCTTCTTCTCGGACCTGCAGTGGTATTTAGTTGAAACTCCGCGGCACCTTTTCAAGTATCCTTGGAGCTGCTCCTTCGTCCCAGGTTCTCCATCCCCTTCGATTGAGTGATAGCTTTGCGAGGGTGGTGTCGCAAAGAGGAGAGGACGTCGTTAGCCATTGATCCGGCGACTTCTGTCGCCGTGCGCCGCCGCGAGGAGCGCTCGAGCCTCGGGCCCCGACGACCCTTCGAGGCTACGACCCAGAGCTCGCCGAGCTCGTTCCCAGTCGATTGCATCCGCTTGGTAGACCCAATTCCCTTTAGTTTTCTTTATTTTCATCTTTCGCCCAATTCGCTCTGCCGCCATCTCTCATCGATTCCGGCCACTCCGATCATCCATTCCATCATCCGACCCGACCAACATCTTCGCGAGACTCCTACCCACCTTCTGCACCCACTCACTCCACTTGGTTCATCCCGGAACCAAGGCTCGACCTTCATCGCCGTCGCCTCACCGGAGGTCGTCCATCTCGACTCGCCAGCCACCCATTCCACCTCTAACCATGTCGAGGCAGTTTGCCCTCGACCCAGGAAGCTCCCTAGGCTATTTTGCATGTCAATGCGACCCATCTGAGGGTTGTCTCGTTCGAGCCCAGGAGCTTTGAGCTTCCGACGTCGCCGGGCCACTCCGGTGGTCTCCGGTCTCATCGGAGGTGTCCTTCATCTGCGGAGCATCGAGACGAATCTTTTCCATATCCCAGCAGCCCAGGAGGAGGCCTAGCGCACCCGCGGTGCTCCGGCGAAGCTCGTCGAAGCTTTGTTCTTCCAGGACCCTCCTTTGTCATCCGATCAGCCCCTTCAGCTCCAGATTCGATCCGATCCATCTATTTGAGGAGCCCCACGACCGTCAGATCTTTCGGAGGCTTGATCCGGACTGCACCTCTATACGAAGAGGTGCTCGATATTCACCACTGTTCGATCTACACGTGGCGCGATCATCACCGTCCATGCAGGCGAAGGGTTAGCCGCATAGCAGCCACCGTCAGATCCTCCACGTGGCAGGCCTTCAGCCGTCAGATCCGATCCAGAGTTCTTCGAAGAGGCGCAGTGCCCCTCAGTTGTCCGATCTCACACGTGGCGCGCCTCCAACCGAAGATCTCAATAAGGGGTAAATTTCAATTAGGCCCTTTTGTCTTTTATTTTTATTAGTTAGTCCTGTAAATATCAGATATAGTTGTTTTTATTTTGTTTAAATTACACTCTGGACCTGGATGTTTATCGTATTTGCATATTAGTCCCTGTTTGTGTGAACCACGTGCATCGACACGTGAGGGTCTGGACTTTTTGCACTTTCTGTCCTGTAGTTCTAGGATGTTAATGTTTGCATTTTTATAAATAGAATTTACAGTTATACCCCTCTGTGTCTGGATCACGTGTTTTGCGTGTGCACGTTGGGCTTTTTGCATGTTTGGCTCTAAGCTTTTTACACGTGTTATGGTTTGGCCCCTGGAAATAATTTTTCTTGTGTTTAGGTCCCTATGCACTGTAAGCTTTTGCTTGATTTAAATAAAATAGCAAATTTAACCCAAATAGCGTGAAATTTGGACACGTGGCTTCTACCACTGTGTAAAAATTTCCCTAATTTTTGGGTGCATTTTTTAGGCTTTTTAGTATTTTTAAAAATTCAAAATTAATCGTTTTTGTGTCTGTCCAGATTAGAAAATCATAAAAAAATATTAAAACTCTTTTAAAAATTCTAAAAAAAATTATGTTTTGTTAATTTGAGTGTGTTTGATTTTCTGTGCAAGTTTTGTTATTTTTGGATATTGAAAAACCTTAGAAATGTAAAAACTATTAAAAACTTATAAAAATTCTAAACAATTATAGAAAATTCAAAAAATAACAAATTCTTTTGCTGAATTTTCTTTATTGTTTGTAGTTTTCATAAAAATACCTCCAAGCTTTTACAGATCAATTTGATATTTTAAATTGATCTTCCAAGACTGGCTGGACAGTAGCTCACTGTTTCTGCCTTCTTTGATTTTTAGAAACTTACATAAAATTATAAAAATCTCAAAAATTCACCAAAAACAGTAAAAAAACCTATAAACCATAAAAAAAATTTTGTTTGAATTTTCGGAGCTTTTTAGAGTGTTTAAATAATTTGTTGACTGTGCTTGATTTTATCTTTTTCCTATTTTCCTTTATTATTAAAAATCCAAAAAATAAATATAAAAATAATTAAAAACCACCAAAAATACTTGTTTTTATTTTATTTCCTTTAGACTACTTCGTAGACCGCGAGGCCAACTCGTGCTCCCTGAGTCTGACCCTGGGTGCTACACCAGGCTAATCTCATAGCCATGACCGCTATTTTTGCTTTTATTGATTTATATCTCTGATTGGTGGTCTGCTCTTTATTTTCTTGATCGAGCATATTTCCCAAGTGACTGAGGTCGCAACGACCTTAGTTATATTTTATTCACCTTAGTCATTTGGTTCTTGGCTCGCATCAATCATACATGTTCATTTACTGAATCAGAAGACATTAACTCACTCAGGAGATATTGTGATCAAATTCCATACACTGTCATCTCTCTTTGGAAGCTTGACTGAATTTATAGGTTTGATGTATACTTTTGGAAAGTATATGATCAATACCTAGGTATGATATATGCTTTTGAAAATTATATGATCGATACCGACACCCAATGATCAAACGCGAAACTTAATGATAAAACCCTGAAGGAGACAGTCTAAATAGATCTAAAACTTCAGGTTTATTCTAGGTCTTCCAGTATGCAGGATGTACATGTATTAGAGATACTTGAGGGTTATGCGATCATAAACGATTGTATAACCATGACGCTTCCATTCCAAGGGAGTGATGAAACATGTCTAGATTTTAGTGACTCCTCTCAGTAGAGAAGTAATCTAATCTTAGTCCAAATGTTAGACATTGATCTGAATGTGATCCAAATGCAATGAGAATATTAGATATATGATGAATCCACGTTTCATCATCTTTATTCTATCATTTTGGCCTTAAAAACCCTAGTAAATGCGTGTAAATAGGCGTAATATAGGCATTTTAGCATTCATGCATATGTGTATAAATATTGTATAAAAATGCGGTTTTTAAAGCCAAAATAATAGAATAAAGAAAAGAAAAGAAAAAGAATAAAATATTGTAAATATTTTATGACCCGAAACCCCGAGACCTAGGCATCTTGATGAATAGGTCGACAAGGAAGAAAGTAGGGGGAGATAAGGGCCAAAACACAGATAAAATACCTATTCATTTTATTCATTCTTTATTCATTTTGGGACCTATTTTTGGTTCCACTTTTTGTACATCAAATAAAGAAACTTTGTACATGAAAGTTGTAGATAAATCAATAAAGAAAAATACAAAATTGATTTCACAGAAAAATAATGTACAGATAAAAAGTTATGGTCTGAATAAAATTCCAGAATGCCAACTTCCCAGACCCGTATCTCACAAATAAAAACTCCAAATGCAGCGTACTCACCTTTAATTGTATATAGAAGAAAATAATCTAATTAATGGCGGTGGTTTCGCATTTGGCGGAGCTACGGTTTGAAAGTTGACTTTTGGACCCCTATTGTACCTTGTACATATTAAAATATTCAATTTATTATTTATCTATTATTTTTATAATTTTATATTTTTATAATGTTGTAAATAATACTTATAATAATTATGTGCATTAAAATCAGAATAAAAACATAAATAAAATACAAATAAAAATACTTGTATATATTATAATACATAGGTATAATACAGGTAGCGATACCTATACAAATAATACTTTCATTTTATTAAGTGTATAAAATATATCAGAAAATTAAAATAAAAATATATTTGTGTATATAAAAGTATTTTATAATTTTAGAAAATAAAAACCAAAATAAAATAAATTAAAAATACCTAAATAAAAATAAAACACTTAAATACATAGATATAGATACCTATAAGGGTATAAATGCAAACTTGTAAAAATATACTTCATAAAAATAAATAAAAATCACCATAAATTAATTTATAAAATTACAAACATTTTTTATTTTATAATCAAAAATTAATAAAATCGTTTACTATTTTTAAATGTTTTTTCAATAATTTTTTCCAGGCTTTTTCCTGGTTGGTCCACGTGGACCAACCAGGAGGGTTGGAGAGTTGACCTGGGTCAACTCTCTGACCCAGCGCCTGCTGCCTGTCAGAATGATTTTTTCTCGTTTTTGACGATTTTTGGAAGGCGATCCTTTCACCGAATGGGGTCGGTCTCTTCACGAGATTTGTAGACCTTCATGTGGTCTATCACGCCCATGGGTTTTTTCGAGGATTGGACCGCGGATACGCTCGGTCCACCTCGTTGAAAGTGCCTCCTCGCCCAGCTTTCAAAATGGAACCCATTTCCCCCATTCCTCTTTGAACCTCTTTTGACCAAACTTCTCCCCCTCTGACTTGCGCCCTGGACCGGCGAGGGTGACAGCCAAGCCTCCGGCCAGGTGGAGCGGTGCTAGGCGAGGTCGAGGAGCGTTCCAAACCCCCATCTCCGGCGAGAGGCCGTGAGGTCCATATCTCGCAGTTTCACCACTGCTAGAGGTCGTATTTCTTCCTTGTTTTTCTTTGCTTAGGTAGCTGTTAGTTCTAGGAATAGTGGAGTGTTTTTAATTTGTGATTACTCGATTTCTTCGCCCCCCTTCGCAACCATACGCCGTGCCGGAGCTCTTGAGCTCCGGCGACCATTTCCCACTCCAAACTCGCCAAATAACCACCAATAAAAGCCAGGTCCTTGCCGTGCTTTTCCTGTCGATATTCTTTCTCCTTTGCAGGACCTGAAGGGGGCTTCTGCGCCTCGTCTGAGATCTGGAAGGAGCTCCAGAACCACCCGCACGTCGACGAGCTCCAGGGGGCCGCCGTCGGTCTCCGGACATTCGTGGTGGTGCTGGGAGCTTCGTGGCGACGTGCAGGACAAGCTGAGCCCCTTGGTTGAGTCCCAGCTGCTCGGGGTAGCGCGTTTTGTTGATTTGAAGCTCGCCACGCGCGAGTTCGTCTGGAGTTCTTGCTGACCTGCTCCGAGGCGTTGGATCGTATGCTGTTCTTCGCGTGCGCCAGATACCGTTCGATTGTGTCCTCCCCCAGCCATCGGATCTTGAAGCTCATCTAATCTCGGCCGAGGGATGACGAAGGGGTATCGGGCTTTGCTGTGCCGCCACGTGTCCTAGTGGAGCGACATCCACCGTTTGATCGCGCCAAGGCCCTGGGTAATTTTGCGTCCTACCCAGCTACTTTTTGTACTTTGCTTGAAAAGACTGAAACCTTCATCTGCAGGCCAAGCATTTGTGGTATTTTTGCAATTACGCCCCGAATTTTTGTAATATTAACTCTACACCCTTGTCAGACTCACGTGCGTAGCGCGTGGGTCAAGGCGTTTTGCGGGGTTAGCCCTTGGATTTTGGGAAAATCGCAGTTAATTCGTGAATTATTTTATTCAGTATATATTTTGTGGAAGAATTGCATGTTCAGCCCTGGATTCCTGACTATTTGCGCAACCGCCCCTGATAGGCCTTGAAATTTTTGTTTGCTTGTAGCATTTATTCGAAGCATCATTTGAATTCCAAAAATTCCACAAAAATAGCATGAAGCTCCTGTTGCATCACATTTCATCACCATATTTTTATTTTTCATAATTATTGCATTTTTATATTTATTAAAAATCAAAAACATCTATTTTCAGCACTGTTTGCATTAGAAAATCACTAAAAAATATAAAAACTCCCCAGAAAAATCCCAAAAAAATATATTTTGTGTCTTTTAGTTAGTTTTAATTTCAGACCAAAAATCATTAAAAAATACAAAACCAAACTCCTAAAAATTGCAAAACTCTAAAAACCTTCATAAAAATTTATAAAATCCATAAAAAATCCAAAAATAGTGTTTTCTTTTTTCTGAATTTTCTTTGTTTTATTGTCTTTGAGTGAAAATTAATTTGGAGAATTTTTGCTACTGTTTAATATTTTATTTCTCCATTTTAAGTTTCAGCCTTGCTTTTTACTACTGTTTTCTTTATTTTGATAATTAACAATACCAAAAACATTCTCAAAATTACCCAAAAATCACAAAAACAGTAAAAAAGTATAAAAAGACCAAAAAGACTTTGTTTCTTTATTTTTGAGTATTTTTACCTATTTTTATAAATACCTTAGCTTGTCTTTTATTACCTTGTCTTTATTTTCCAATATTGAAAAAGAAAATATAAAAATATATAAAATATAAAAAGAAAATATAAAATCAGTAAATTAAAAATCAAAATACAAAAATACAAAAATTAAAAATCAAATAAAAATTATAAAATTAAAAACCCACAAAAAATTAGCATCATAGGCACTTAATCACAACACACACATTTTTGAGCAATCTTTGCCCCGTTCTACCTGTCTGCTCCCTGTGTTCGACCTCTACAATACTTGCACCTATACACATCTTGTTGTAGAGTTATAATAAATTTTAACTCCGCACATTTACATTCATTGCTTGATATATCTGTCGTGGGTTAATTGTTGATTAATTCGGGTTTCGTGAGCGGTCGCTCAGCGACACTGTGGTCCCGCCTTGTGTGGACCATTTTGACCCTCGCAAAATCCGAGTTTTCAATATACGACCTTGATTTAATCAAGCATCTGTGGGAGGTCCCAGAGATCTGTATTTGAGATTTGATTTCAATATCTAAGTCACTATACATGGAACATACAATCGCCCTGTCCTTATCTTCATGAATCCACGGAGAAAGCGTATTGTTCTTCAAGGTGTTCAAGGACAATTTCATTGTTGATAAATATTCGAGCATTGAGAAAAAATGATAATTAAAGGCGATTTAATTATCATGATTAATATGAATTTGATTCATATTATGTGGCCATATAAGGAGAGTAATCTAAGATAATTAAATGTGATTTATTTACTATGCTACTCTTGAGACAGTGAATTGACTAGAAACCTCGCACTTAACACTTATCTCAACCCTGATGAATTGTAGGAAAATCTTGGAGTCTATGTCCGGATGCTAGGTCGCCTTGTCAATGGTGACTCAGAAACAATTCTTGGGGATTGCTGAGTTCGGTACTCTACCCCACTTCTTCTGGTAGACATGACATCTAACAATTAGAGACTGGACTGAGACAATGCTTCAGATGAGTTGTTGCTCGAGGATGGAGCCCGGAGAGGAGCGACCCAGAAGGGGGTCGTGCGGCTAGACGACATAGAGGATCATAGTGGTTTAGAACATGAAGAGATAGCCGAGAGGGCAAGGCTGTTAGAAGAGATGTTGCTCGAGGATAGGAAAGAAGAGGTAGAATGGAGGCAGAGATCCAGGCAAAAGTAGTCGTGGGAGGGAGATGCGAATACAAAATTTTTCCATTCGATGGCATTAGGAAGAAGGAGGAGAAACTATATCCATGAGCTGGGGTTCTGGGGGGGTGAGGCTGGTGGGGGATGCACAACTTGGTCGTGCTCTCCGGGGGCATTTCGTGGAAGCAGATAGGAGGAGGCTAGGGGAGGGGTGGGGATGGCTTGGGAGAGGGGCTGGATGTATTGTCGGTGAAGGTGAGCAAGTGTTGGGGCTTGAGGCCCCTTTTAAGGAGGAGGAGGTTAAGAAAGCAGTCTGGAGGATGAATGCGGACGGTGCCCTTGGTCCAGATGGGTTTCTGGTCTTCTTCTATAAGGAATTATGGGACCTGTTGAAGGATGAGCTTATGGCAGTGATCAATGAGTTTTGGGAGGATAATAGGGGCTTCGAGAAAGTCAATAGAGCATTGTTTTTCCTCCTCCCAAGGAAAGACCATCCATTGAGAGTGGAAGACTACGTGTTGATTGCTCTATCCAATGTCGTTTACTTGATTGTTGCAAAGGTTCTGGCAAACATGATTAAGGGTGTCCTTGACTCGGTGATTCTTCAAGGTCAGTATGCTTTCATACCTGGTCAACAAATCGTTGATGGTCTGATTATGACATCAGAAATTTGCCTTTAGTGGAAGCATGTAAAAAAGAAGGGGATGTTTTGGATGGTAAACTACTAGAATGATTACGACTGTGTAGACTGTAGCTTTCCATGGGTATCTCTGAGGCATCATGGATTCCCAGATCAGTGGATCATATGGATGAAGATGTGTGTCACGATTTCCTCTCACTTAGTGTTGGTGAACATGAGGCCTGAAGGGGGTTTTTTCCTACCTCAAAGGGGTGTCCAACAAGGTTATCCTTTGGCTCCGATGCTGTTTGTCTTGGTGGCAGATGCTTTGGCAGTTCTATTCGGGTGTGTAATGAATGAAGCTGGTGTGAGGGGTTTAGATGAAGGTCAATCTCCATTCCATTCTTGCAATATGCGGATGATATGGTGCTCTTTCTGGGAGGTTCGCATGATATGACTAGAAGGGTGATTCAGATCGTGGAGGTGTTTGGTAGTCTATCGGGCCTTCAGATCAATACACATAAATTGGTTGCGATCCCTTTTAGAATGGAGGAAGAAGATAGAGGCAGAATGTCGTAACTGTTGGGATGCCCTCTAGGTGAGCTACCGATTTCATACATGGGACTTCCCTTGGTAGAAGGAAAACTCAAGAAGTTAGATTGGGTTGTGGTTTTGCAGAGATTCGAGCAGAGGTTGGAATGCTAGAAGGCGGTTTCCCTCTCCAAGGGAGGAAAGTTGATCCTTCTGAAACATGTGCTTTCAGCTATCCCTATTTTCTTTTTTCCCACTAGATTGATACTAGTGGGAATACACAAAAAGATCAAAAAGATGATGATGAGATTTTTCTGGTTCGACGGAAAATAACAAAGATTGGGGGTACACCTGGTTGGTTGGGAGGAGTTGACATGCCCGAAAAATGAAGGAGGATTGAGGGTTCATGATATGGCGTGCATGAACAAGGTGCTTTTGTCAAATGGGTTATTCATATTTGGGGTGATTCAAATAGTTTGGTAGTCAGGCTCCTACGGGAGATCTACGGAGTCCGAGAGTCGCTTGGGACATGTGCGGTTTCAATCTCCTCTATGGGGTGGTGTTCGTGAAATTTTGCCTCTTTTCGCACCGAGACTGCGGTCGATGATCGGTGATGGCGAGGTTTTTCAGTTTTGGCAAGATGATTGGATGGGGTATGGGATGCTATGCAACCGTTTCTCTAGGTTGTTTGCATTGGCAGCAATGAAGGAATGCTCCTTAGCACATGAAGGGATGTCAGGATCGTGGGACCCACAGTTTTTGTCAATTCTCTCATATCAATGTTTGGTGGAATTTGTCAGAATGTGGTCCGAGATGTCGTCGCCAAACTACTTTAATGAGGGAAGAGACCATTTAGAGTGGAATGGTGGCAGGGTCTCGACGAAGAAGACATACATGGAATTCAAGGGGACCTTGGTAGACCTGGATAGAAAACTCTATCAGGATATGAAGATCATATGGCTAGCAAGATTCCGTGCAGAGCTAAGGTCTTCCTATGGCGCTTGAGAAGGGACAGACTGTGCGACAAAGAAAGGAGGGGAAGGCTTTTCGGCATTGTGGACACTCAGTGCGACAGGTGTGGAGTACAGACCGAAGAATCTGATCATTTGTTCTTCAAGTGTTCGTCATCATTTGGTAGGATGTAGGGGAATTTCAAATGTAGGCGTTGTCGATTTTTGGAGGTTAGTGAGGTCGGTAGAGGACAACTCAATAGATGATTGCACTTTGCCCTTTGCAGTTCAATGGGTGATTTGGGGAGGAGTAAATGATCTCATTTTCAAGAACCAGAGGTTTATCCAGAGAATGTATTTGCTCATTCTACCTCTCTTCATCATTTCTAGTCCTCTAGATAGTGTACTACTCAGCATTTTTAAGTAATATATTACACATGCGATGAATCCGAACTCATGATGTCACCCTCGCATTATTAAGAAAAGAAATATATATACTTATTATATCTGTATAAAAAGGAAACGAAATTAAAAATCAGAAAATATAAAAAAAGAAATAAAAATTATTTAATTAAAAAACAAAATAAAAATACAAATCCAAAAAATATATATATAAATCTCCAAAAAAATCAAAATACCAAAAAAGCACAAAAATAATTGTTGTTTATTCTTTATAGACAATAGTTATTTGGATATCCTCATAGATCTCAGAGGTTCGATCCCTACACTTATTTGCTATACAAATTTAGTTGCATGGTATAATAAATTTCACCTTGCACAATTTCATTTATTTATCATTATTGTGGGTTGATTGTTCGATTCTATTGTTGACATTCCGGGTACTGACCCAACTTGTCGGGAAGCACATGCTCTCCAAAACTAGTCGTTAGGGACCTCTCCCCGATTGATCATCATATACCTGTGGGTGTTACTATGTATGAGTGTACGTTACTATGCATGCTTGTCCATTATAATAAGCATTGTGTATGTGTTATTTTCGAGAGAGAAAGAATGTGTATATAAATTAAGGATAATATTAGAAGATAAGAAGAGCCGCAAAATTAAAGTATGGGGTCTCCAACTTGGCATAAAATATGCTTACAAATTTTAAGAGTTCTACAACAACTTTATAATAGGTGGTACAAGTTCAATGTTGTTTCGAAACCCTGAAAATTTTGTATATATTTTTTTTCATATTCTCCAAAGTTGGCGAGCACATGTTCTAGCCACGTTCTAGCTAAATGCTAGATAAGACATGACTTAAAGAGCACTTGACTAAGACCTAACTACCACATGTGCATGTCCACTTTTAATAGCGAGCACATGTCCTCACCAATATCAGCTAGCATCTAGGGTTTTAACGAGTACATCTTTAGCGAGCACCTGGAAAGCACATCGAGATAACACAAGGATGATATCTGTGCTCACCAAAGTGTTTTTTCTTGTAGTGAGTTTGCAAACAAAGAGGGAGAGTAGCCATGAGAGGGTTTTGTATGCCTCTAATCAGACTTGAACCGAATCCTTAGGCGGATCTCACCCATATCCTATATTATCATTTCAAACATGACCCCTTTCTACTAAAATGGTCATATCTTCATCATCCAATGTTCGATTTTCAGATGTTCAAATGCTTTGGATTCCCTACGACGATACTCATGGAACAAGCTATTATGTATTGCAATCATGTCAAATGATTTTTTCATGAATTTTCTAGTGCACTGACCTCATTTGGTCATTACCAATAACCGAGTTTTCAGGCTAAAATCCGGAGTTTCACAGATGGCAACATTGCACAAATTTGTATAAAAAGCGGATCACAATTGGAGCATTGGCATGTGGACTTGTGGTAATTGCATAAGTATCTGAAGATCATCGGGCTGACCCGTTGGTATTCAAGGATCGTCTCATCGGGACACCAAATACAACCGGTTAACATACAATGGGTGCACACGTTTCCTTTGCAGTACTGTAGAGGCTGACTGTAAAAATTGAGCGTCATGAGCCACTCGATCAAGATCGATCTGTTGACATGAAATGGGGGTATTTTTGAGTCCTTGCCGTGTGAACCGCTCGATCTTGATCGTACGGCTCACGACACTCCACTTTTTACAGCCAGCCTTTGCAGTGCTGCAGAGGATCCGTGCTCACAATGGGTACCGTTTAGGATCACCAGACATTGATTTAATCGGGTACCCATCCGACCCAGTAACCATGAAAGCCCTATTTCTTGGGACCTCACGAAAACTATCACTAGCAACAATCTCTCCCCAGGCCTTTTCTTGAAATTATCTCTTTAATATCCTTACTCGGTATGGATGCAGCGCCGTAGACATTCTTCTTAATTGGCACGATCCCCATAATCATACCTCGAAGGAGTACCATCTCAGTCTAAGGACTGACAGACTGTCATCAAACACTCTTCAAAAACAAGCCATATGTCACCAAGGTCCCAATTACTTAAACAATGTTTCGCCTATTCCCGTTGTTCAAAGCGAAAAAGTGTTTCGGTCCTCTTCAACAAAAAATAAATCAGCCGATTCTCAGTCTCGATATCCTTCCTAAGTCATCGAAGAAAAACTAGTGAGCGTCGAAAACCTCTCCAATTGATTGTCATACCCCTAAAATTCTTCTCGACCTCCCTATATATATGCACTCCCACTTCCCTTTCTCACAACCTCCACTCCCAACCGCCGCTCACCTTCCCATTCCACACGCATTGCTCCTCCATTTCATATTTGCCTTTCCATGGCGTTTCATATCCTCCGGTGATCTTCGCAGGCCCTCCTTTCTTTCAGGTGGTCTCTCATCTCTCCACTTCCATATGAAAGTTAACACTTTCTTTCCCACGAAGTTCATGCTTTCACGAGTGTCTGTCGTAATGCGATCTCCAAGCCATGCATTATTAGATCCTGTAGGGAAGGATTTTCACAGCATTTAAAGATATGATTATTTGCCTTCTGTTCTAAAGTTTTGTTGGTTGAAAAAGCAATTAGTAGGGTTTGTTGAGTTTATTCTTACGTCCTTCTGTTGCCGCTTTATGGTCTTTATTGGACGTTATGGACATGGGAGAAGAAGAAAAACATTTAGAATGAATATATTTTTAATTTATCTTTATCATTTTATCATAAAATATTTTAATGCATAAAGGTGTTTCATAATTTTCTTGTAAAGGGGTAGTAAATGAAACAAACAAACGGCAAGTATGAGAAATTTCGGCCCATATCTGTGATCTGATGCGTTTAGTTTGCAAATCTTTTTGTGTAAATTGTTTGCGAAGATCTTGAAATTGTTATTCAGTTGTTTTTCGCAAGAACATTGCTATTTCTTCCTCATAGACAACATAAATAAAATGTCTAAATTATGACGAACGAAATCCTTCTTTGTTTGCAACATATTAGGTATATGAACAGTATATTTCTTTACTCGTGTTCGTCTTTAGTAATCCTCTTGTGAAGATGTTAAAACAGTCCAGTTTGTAGAGTCGCATCTATTTCATCACCAATCATAATTCTTTAATGAATTTCAGTAGCTTGAGTCTTCTTGATCAAGATAGAAAAATTATTGGCCAGTTGGACGTACTATGTTTTATAGAAATAAATATCGAAGAATTACTCAAGTTATGGATGTCATCTAGAAACCCTTACAAGTGAATGCGCTATTATGGACAATAGCATTCAGTTCAATCTAAAAAATTAAACATCAATCAAGAGCATTAAGATCAATCACAAAAGTGAAACATGACTTGCCCATCAAAATGCAGCTGGAGTTAAATGATCTGGAAAATCTTTTGAAAGTTTCCTTGTAGACGGAATAAGATTTTTAATCTTTTAGGAAGTACATGATTTTTTCTCTTTTAATTTATGGTAAATAATATTATGCAGAAGTAACAGCAAGGTGATCTTAACAATGATTAGTCATCGAAAAATTACGCCAGAGATTTATACCCTGTTAAATATGACTCTGCAAAAAATATCAGAAATTGCGAATATATTAATTAGTCCGATCTTCAACAGATATATGTAATGCGTGTACGTAATTTTAATTTACTAACATTACGGCGATTATATCATCATTACAGGTATGTTTGCTGCACTGTTTGAATATAGTATCACTACAAAATATAGCAAGTCTTCATAAATTTATTTCTTATAAATAAAATACAGCGACGTTTGAAGCAATCGTTCAAGAATTCAAACAGTGTTTGACATAAGTTCTTCGTACCGTTGTCTCATCAAAGTCAGACGTAAAGTTTGAAGTCATCTGAAAATTAATTGGAATTCGAAGATCAACCATCTCTTCCCGTTTAATTGTCATTCCACGTTGGGAATATTTCATCGTGGACTACAATTTTGTGTCCGTTATTACTGTTATAAAGAAATCGGAGTCAACTGCACGCAGATTTAAATCCACATAATATGCAATACACGTTTCATTCTTAACATTTTCTTACTAACATTGATGAAATTCTGACTGTCTTTGGATAGTAGAACTCAAGTCCTTCGATATACCACCAATCGCTCCATCAACTTCTTGGAGCCCTAAATATTTAATCGAATGCCGTTGCATTCCGATACTACGACGGCACGCTTTGAGGCGCCCCATGGCAGCCTCAAGTCTCTTGCGGAATCAAGCACAGGCTCCGATGCTGGATCGTACTTGGTTATGCCGAAGCGCCATTCGCCGTCTCCTTCTCTACTGTCTACTTTGTCTAGTAGACATTCTTCATCAGAAAGTGACATAATTAGTGAGGAAGAGAGCGAAGAGGAGGCCATGGAGCTAAAGAAGGATGGTGATGGCGAAGAAGAGATGCTAAACGAAGATATAGAGGAGTGGGAGGAGGAGAAGACGGTGTGTTGGGGTTCTTATGGGCCATGCAGTGGTTTATGGCCTTTCCCGCCGCCTATTCCGAGCTTGGCGAGGATGGAGAAGTCGCCTAGCCGCATGATACGTCCCTTGAGGCGCAGGTATCTTCACATTCACATTCAGGTCTTACACGTTTATTTTGGTAACAACATGTCGAATCAGAATCAACTAGGCTTGATATTAGTACTTCAAAGCATGGAGTGGAACTCTTCTTTGGTGTCATGGTAACATTTACTTTCATGGATTGTACTCACATGTGTAATAATACACAGGTATGAGGATGGAGGAATACTGGTGATAAAGGAAGTTCGAGTGCCTGAGCATGAATATTTTATTCGAGTGCGACGGGAGCCAGGGCGTCTATTGCTCTACCTCTTCAGGCTCAACAAGCAACTCGGTCTCCAGAACAATGAGGGATCTACTAGTGGTAGTAGTATACGCAATACTCATGGTGATAGTAGCACGACGGTATCAAAAACTGTCACTGATGTACAAGATGACGACGGCGACGGTGAGAAAAAGGAGAACATAATATCACAGCAGACAATGGAGTTAGGAGTAGGTGGTGATGAGGTGCAAGAGGAGAAGGGAGTGTCGGGGGCATGGAATGCCGCGGCTGTAGCCACTGTGACGACAACCTCGAAGGGGTGTGTAGGCCCCCGGACAGCTGCTCTTGTGAAGATGGCAATGCCCAAGCTGCGTTTGCTGATGCACACATGAAAGGATTAACCAAATCCTCGACTCAGTTCTAGAGGCTCGGAGCCATCCAAGATAGAAATTGATGGTTGCTTTTGTCCTTCGGATTCTTTTGAGTCTTTCCACTTCAAATTAAGAATGGGAATCGGCTTAATTTCTTTCTGGAGGTCTCTTTACATTTACTGTGTGGAAAAGAACTTTGGTTGACCGATACTCTTTCGTAGATTTATAAGCAAAAAAAAAAAATTTCTTGCTCCTCTATCTATGCAAGAAGGTTGATGTACCACTAAGAGCATGTTGTGGCATCTCCATCATATCCTCGGCTTTTTCCTCCCCCTACATGTACATTTGATTTTTGGAGACGGATTCCAGTATAGAGATCGATCACGTAGAAACACTATATTTGATAAACTGATTGAACACGATATGTCAACTGCAATCATCGTTAAATTCCAACTATAGAAAAAGCAACCATTTTTGTAATTATTAGTAATGAATTGGTAGGGTAGCTAAATATTAGTAATTATTTCTAATTAATAATTATATATATAGTTTTTATTTTTGTTTTTATGTGCTCTTTTTATTATATTTTTTGTAGAGTTTAATTTTTTATTTTTAAAATTAAAATTTAATTTTATATTTTGTTTAATATCTTTTTCTTTTTTCTTTTTTAATTTAAGATAAATAGTAATATATAATAATAATAGTATTATATATATATTGTAAGTAATATATAGCATATATATGTAATATAGATAGTTATATTTATAAATAAGTCAAAATATATTCAAAATATAGAAAATAAAACATTTTATGATTTTTATATTTCTCTATTTTTTGTAATTTTTATACATTTCTTCTACTTTTTATAGATTTTAAAATAGTAAAATATACAAAATAATGAAAAAAATAAACATCTGAGATTGTTTTAGGTTTAATAAATATAAATAAGTCCAAAATTTTGCCAAAAAATAGTTTTAATGAATAAAAATCAGAAATAGAAAGATATATTTTTGGATTTTGTTATTTATTTTTTGTTAATTTTTATACGCATTTTAGTATTTTGTGATATAAGTTTTATATTTTGTATTTTTAGTGATTTTCAGATATGTAGTATAATATATAATGATATAGATAATGTGATTTTTTGGAATTTTTGGAGAAGTTTTTATAACTTTTATGGATTTGTATATTTAGATATAGAGAAAATGATTGTTTTTTATTTTTACATTATAAGAAAATTATTTAGAATGCCAAATAAAATGCAAGCGTAAATAAGCATGATATCAGGCATTTATCCTAATTTTTTTGTAATTTTTAGAGTAATAAAAATATTTAATAAACACAAAATATAAGAAATAAAATACCACAGTTACATGGACCTATTAGTAATTTAAATAAATATTAATTTCATTTAACAATATGTCCAGACAATAAAGGGATATACTTGCAAATTTTACAAGGCCTCACATGTTGTTACACTTGAGGTGGAAGGACTAAAGTGCAAATATGATAAAGTTCCAGATCCTTATTGCAATTATCCCTATTTATTTTACACTAATAATAATATTTACAAGACTAAATGTAAATACAAAAAGGTGGTGGGGGTTTAAGAAATATACACCTCAAGCACTCGTGCATCACGTGGGTGTGGATCGCTTCACTTAACACGATTAATGGCCCAGGATGGTTGATACCCCTTCGATGATTTGTGGCACAGATCAGCTCCCTAATCATATGGTTGATGCGAAGCTCGATCTGATAGTTGAGATTAGAACTGTAGGACGCCTTCGATTAGACGATGGCTTCTCTTCACGAAGAACATGGAAGAACAATGGGTCCTCCCCACTTCGTTTCGTCGATTCCTCGTACTCACGCCTCCTAAGATGCTCGCATGTGGCTTAAAATATTGTTGGAATCTCACCGTAGCCACAAATACCTTCAAAGTGGTCCACACCAAAGAGGTATCTGTTGGACATGTGAGCCTATAGCGAGCCATTATGCAATAAATGTTATTGCAAATATCATTCTCTGATATGAAATGAAGAATAACTAATTTGCATAATACATCCCTTAGTACAATTAGAGTTATGTACCATGACCATCTTAATGACCATACAATTGTTGATTCAATTATTGAATCATAGAGGCTGGTGCTTGGATGAATATCTAAAGAGTTAGATTGAGGATTCATCAAGTACCGTCAAATGATTATTAAGAGAGCATCTCCAGCCTATGTAGGAGATGGCAATCCTTTCTTTAAAGGCTGATATCTGACCGACCTCTTGATGCAAGTCCTCTACATAGGAATAGATATTCTGAGGTGTCAAATTAGTTAGGTTAAAGAGTTGACTTAACAAGATCGAGATAACCAAAGTCCTATGTCGTATGTTGTCATGACATAGGCATGCATCCTCTGACCGGAGACAGATGTGTTACTATATGTCTGAGTATGTACATTTGGCAGACCAATAGGTTGTCGACCTAACCAAGGTCTATACACCAGTGCACTAGTGTGCATGTAAGGGCATATGAGTAATACAATATCTCAAAGGGATCATACAAGTTTAGTTATTGAACTGGAAGACATGAGCTCACTCATGAGATATTAGGAAGAATCAAATTCTGTGCACGGTCGTCTCGCTTTGGAAGCTTGACCGATTTGTATTTTTGATATATGCTTTTAGAAAGTATATAATATACACCTGGGTATGATATATGCTTTTGGAAAGTATATGATCGATACCAACTCCCAATAGTCAAATGAGAAACTTAGTGATAAATCCCTGAAGTAGATAGTGTAAAATTGATCTTATATTTCGGGTTTACTCTTGGTCTTCCAGCATGCAGGATGTACAAGTATTAGGAATACTTGAGGATGATGTGATCATAAACGATTGTATAACCACGACGCTTCCATTCCGAGGGAGTCATGATGCAGGTCTAGATTTTAGTGAATCCTCTCACAGAGAAGTAATCTAATCTTAGTCCAAATGTTGAACATTAATCTGAATGTGATTCAGATGTAATGAGAAGATTAGATTTACGGTCTTGATCTAATCAAGCATCTATGAGAGGTCCGCAAGATCTGGATTTGAGATGTGATCTCAATATCCAAGTCACTATACGTGGAACAATACAATCGCCATGTCCTTATCTCCAAGTATCCACGGAGAAAGCCCATTGTTCTTGAAAGAGTTCAGGAATAATTTCACTGTTGATATATGTATCCAAGCATTGAGAAAAATAGACAATTAAATGTGATTTAATTATCATGAATAATATGAATTTGATTCATATTATAAGGAGAGTTATCTGAGATAATTAAATGTGCTTTAATTATCAAAGATGTGAATAATGGGAATGTGATTAATGTTATTTGGGTACATGAGAATAGAGATCCAAGATGATTAAATATGATTTAATCATCATGGATATGAATAATGTGGATAACACTATCCATATTAATCATAAATATATTGTAAATGTGATTTATAATATATTCGAGAGAGCATATTGTGATTTATATGTGTTGATTAATTATTGATGTGAATTGGATTCACATTGGATAAATAATTGAAAATATAATTTACATTTTATTTTGGGTTGTGAATGTTATTCACAATTTTTCATTGGCATGATTGAAATATTCGCAAATTAATTTTGAATTAATTTTGTGAACATATTTGCAATAAAAGTTGTTGCAAATATTTAAGAGGATTATATAAGATATTATATCTCACGTAAAATAGAGAAAAAGGAGTCACCTTAATAAGTGGTGGACAACCACCCTTGAATTGTTCAAAAGTGGTTGTCCCCCCTATTTTAGGGGTTGACTCTCTCTTTTTCTTTATCCTCTTATCTAAATTGATTTAATTAAATTAAATTATATTGATTATAATTCAATGTATATTTAATTTAATTTAAATTATTTATTGTTGTGTTTTCAGAACAAGATCATAGCCATTGAAAGAAATACAAATCAGTTTCATCCATTGATTTTGTGTTGTCCATGGATTGAGATCCATCAACTCCCAAAACCCTATATGAGAAAACACACCCCTTGCTCTTCAAAATACGACAATGAACATATGCTCTCTCCCTCTCTCTCCCCCTCTCCCTATACGTCATTTATCTCTCTCTCTCTCTCTCATTGTGGCCGTCCACCATGGAGCCATCGAGAGAGTCGCCATTGCCGCAGCATCGTCGTTATACTATTGGAGTATTTGCTCATGGATCTCCATCTCCTTTGGTGCATCTCGTTCGTGAAGAACACGTCAGATCTCGTATGACGAGATTAGAAGATTCATCGCTTGGATCATCAACATGGATTGCGAGGAACACACATCTCATCAACACTCTCACAAGCGTCTACTCCGTTGGATCAGACTTAAGACATGAGATCTCTTGGCTTAGAGACTCGATCGTAATTACGCTTCAAGAGGTAACCTTAATACCTAATTGTGGTCTCAATGAAATGATCCGAGAAGTGTTCTTGGATCATGTGGTTTCATCGCATTTAAAAATTTTGAATTCCGCTACCTCGAGCAACTAGTATGACTAATCGCTCCCGATCGCATACAATGCGATCCTCACGCTTCCGTGATGCGCTTAAGGATCTTATCATATCCTTTAAGTGGTATCAGAGAATTAGGTCAGAGGTTTTGCATACGATCCATGAACTTAGGAAGACTTGTGCTCATTAGGGATTGTGAAAATTTTATCGCTTTTCATTTTCGCATTCCTGTTTTGTGAATATTTTCGGCTCTGTTTAAAATACTTAAACACGAAATTATCACTTATATAATATTCTTCATTAATTAAGGAAATCGTGGGATTTTAGTTTGCAAGATTTGGAATCCGATAACTCAATATATGTTCATTTTAAGGAACCTATATCCAGTGTTTCGGGGATGACGAATCATGACATAATTAAAGAGTTAGTTACTGTTTTTAGATGACTCAAAATTGGTGATAATCACTTGGTTTCTGTTTTAAATCAAATTAGCAAACTTTAAAAACTGGTTTTGTATGATTTGGATTTAAAATGAATGAGATATGCTCATTTTAGTGAGGGCCACTGCTGGAAATTACTATCCTAATCAACAACCTTGTGATTGTCATTTAATAGCTAGTGAAATTAATGGTTAATTTCCTGTAATATTTATGGATAAATATTTGAAAAATATTTGATAATATTTTTCCCTTAAATGACATTGCCTTAACAATTAATTGATTAGATATGATCTAGATCATAAATTGGTTACATCATACACTTTCCAACGAACATGTTGCTTGAATAGGTTTGGAAATTTGTTTAGCAAATTTCTTTGTCATCAAAATGATTTAGATATTATTATATGGTATAACTTCGGTTTAAAAACCGATTATCATCTCCAGTACATAGTGATCTATTTGGCATTATTTTTTCCCGAGACGGATATGGTGTCTAGTTGGGGAGCATTGGGGTAGCAGGTTGCACCGTGTGCTGTCTGTCCCACTCCCGTCGATACTGACCATGACATCGGGTAGGGAAGGGATAATGCTTGAGAAATCATGATGTGTTTTTCTAATTACTAAAATTCGGAATAATACGTATTTTTGAGATAATACCATACTTCAAGTAATAATTAAAAATGTTTATTGGGTATTAATTGGATCATTAATTTAATATGATTAGATTAATTAGAATCCAATTAAAACAAAAACACTCTATTATGAATAGAGTTATTTTTTTCATTGGAAGAATTAATTATGTGAAAATGATTCATAATAATTAATTAGAATTTGAACATGATATGGAGGATGACATAAGTGACAACCATCGTCTCCTGTCAAGGCGAAGGGTTCCGTCGCCTGGGATTGTATATAAGAGACGCCTGTTCGAAGTGACAGCTACTTCATACAAGCACACAGGATTGTGCTCTTTGCTTCTCGAAAGAGTAAGGCCAGATGCGTAGTGACCCCAATATCGGGTCCTCATATTATTGGGGCGATATTGGATTGCGCATAGCGAGTTCTAATCCTGTGGATAGTTGCTCAATTAATGACGGGTCAACATCACCTTAGAGGTGGTGGGCCCGGGTGTTAAAGACCGAATTGGGAATGCAAGTTGGACTTGCAAGGCAAAATATCTTCCCGCTTCTTTTTATCCAAGTTACAGGTTCTCATATTATTGGGATGTGACAAAGATAAGAAAGGAGATCTTAAATCTTGCTTGAGATATAATGGTAAATACTTCTCTTACATTGAAAGTGATTAAGGGAAGGAAATTTCAATGTTGAGAAGGCAAGACAACTTTGATATAAAAATCCCTAAATCAAAGTAAAACATATATATATATATATAAATTTCTTATTTCAGATAATCCTTATTAAACTCACTCAATATTATACTCAATAATGACCATTAAAATATCATGGATTGGATCCATGATCGAGATATTATACCTGCAGTTGGGCAGATATTGTATGTGATTGCAATATGCAAGTATCCTCATAATAATGAGGAATGACAATTAAATATACAATAGGACTACAATCCTAGGGTTTGTATGTCTCTATAGTCTTGATCTCTCATCGGATGTACTTTGGAAGTGACATGTCGATGATGATCGTAATTGTCAAATAATCCATATAAAATTTGAAGATGTTCTGGCATATATATGTGCTCTCAACATTTAATCATGAATGACATGATTCACTGCATCATGCAGAATGGTGGCTCTATAAGAGATGATATATTCAAAATGTTTGAGTACCTACCTGAACCTAAGTCCTTAAGAGTTAAGATGCACGTAGTTATGATGAGTGTCATCATTCTACCATCTATACTCAAGTCATTCATAAAGCTTCATAGTATTTATATTGTATGAATTGAAGCATGTATAAATGGTGAAATACTCTTATATTGAAATCTTTTGAATTCAACATAAGAGATCCTTTGTCTTAAGCAATGGTTGTTTATATATGAAGAGAGCGCAGTAGAAGGATGGGTCGGACCAAAGTTAGAAGGAAAGTCAAAGAGTTGATTGTGCTTCTATGGTTTCCATACATATTACATCCAAAGAGTTGCACGAATGCCAATACTGCAATAAGCCAATGTATTGATCGTGTGACTATCTAGTCTATCTAGGATCCTTAGAGAAGGACTCGGATAGTTGAAAAACTGTGAATTCACAATCTTAATTGTGTCGAATTAAATGTGTTATAGTCGGGAAATTTCACGATTGATCAAAAACCACCTTTTTAATTAATGTCAAATTAAAGCTAGCGATCAATTTCTTTTTTACTTGGATAAGTCCAAGGTCGAACTCAGGGAGGAAACTGTCTCCTTAGGTTGGTTTTCAGTCAGTCAAGAAAGTATGTTTTTGAAAAGGTATTTTTTTAGTATTTCTAAATGCAATAAATGAGGTAAATGCAATTTTGATAAAGTTTAAGGGCTTAATTACAAATTTCAATCAAACTACGTCCAAAAATCTAGAAACTTGACCAGAATGTTAAATGCGATGAAACTAGGCTACTACAATGTTTTTGATATTTTTGGATGCAAAATAAATTTTCTACGATTAAATGAATACGAACAATGAGATTTATGGATAAATTTTTAAATCTCAAAACAATTCGGTCTAATTAAAAAATACCTAATTTTATGTAATTTTGACTTTAAAAATATATAAAAATCAGTAAAATTTACTAAAAGAAATCACAAAAATAGTAAAAATATATTTAAAACCTAAAAATATTTTATTTTATCATTTTGACTATTTTTACTTGTATTTATAGGTAATTACCCTAAAGAGTATTATATATCTATGTAGTTTAATATATAAGCTAGAATATTATTTATCACTATAAATATTTTATAATTATATTAAAATCAATATATATATATATTACAAAATATTTATAGTTAATAAAAAATCAATGAGATATATATTATTAAACCCACATTCTTTGATTAATTCTGTGCATACATATTTACATTAATACATATATTATTTATTCATTACTTATTATAAATAATATTGAGTGCTACACCGACGTGCTTCCTGTATTCGACACCCTATTCTGCTTGTCATTGTACACATTTATTTGTAGGGTTTATTATAAATTTTGATTCGCACTTGCTTAGTCATTGATGGATATCTATTGCGTAGGTTGACTGTTGTTCTAATCAGTTGTTCTTGTTGAGGGATCATTTCAGCTACTTCGCTCCCGCCTTGTGAGGACCTGATAAATCCTTTATTTATCATCATTTAACACAATTATTATCTCTCTTACTTAAGTTAATCACAAGATTCAATGACTAATTAATACTAATTACTGTTTTATGTGTTGTATATAATTGACACTAATTATATTATATTAAAATAACATTACTATTGTTCTAATATTATTCATAAATAAATTAACATAAAACAAAATAAAATACAGAAAAATAAGCAAAAGAAAAAATAAACGAAATTGTTCTATATGGTTTTACTTAGTAATAAATTTTTATCTATCTATAGATGACCTCTGATCTCTTTGACTTCTACATAAAAGTTTTAGATCTCATCGAGATCTACAACTTTCAAGTTTACCACTTTTTCTACTTCTCCCTCTAACCAATTCTTTTTCTAATTATCACTGATTTTTGTATTTTCTTCAATCCTAATTAGGCGACATGGCACCTTCAGATTGCACCATGGGGCCCGCTTCTCTTATCGCCACGTGCTAACTCTACAACCGTATGACATCTTAATGGTTGATCCATGTCTTCACTACAACCCTTTGATCTGGCACCTTTAGATCGCAGCCTCCCAACTGTTCCTTCTCAGGAGCCGTTAGATCATTTGATCCAACGGTGCCTCTGTCACCCCTAACCTCCAGCCAGTTTCTCTACTTTTTGGGGAACTGTCAAACTACCCTATCGTCTCCCTATTTTCATAGCCACCATCAACCACCTTCCGACCAACTTCCACCTGATTCACCTTACTCTAACTTCCCCCTTCTTCACGTAAACCTCCACAACCACCGAAGGCCACCGTGAAACGCCTCACTCTCCTCTTCAAATACGCCACCGCCGCCCTGTGCGACGGTTGTCTACCCTTGGCAGGAGGCCACCCAAGCCCTCCTCCTCTCTTCCTGACAAGAATAAGAGGAGACATTGGAGGGATAATGGTGATGGACACATAGCACGACCCTTGGACGAAATGGCCAAGCCACAATGCCATTAGGCAGTTGTTCAAGCTTCGTGCATGGCCGAGCGCGTCAAGCAAAGATTGTAGGGTTGATTGACCCCACAACCCAAGTCATTCACTCCACCGGCAAACCTTCTTCAATCCAGATAACTTAGGCTTAGTTTTTACTATAATTCTTCAATTTCTCCAAGATCTGTACATCCACCTTCAGTCACTCACGAACCCTTCCCGACCTTTATCGTGTATCGATGACGCATACTGGAGAATCCATTCACCCTCTCCGATCTGTCACACCTCCAACCACCTCTATCCCTTTCTCCTTCGTTCATGGAGAGAACCCATATGGGCTAAACATCTTCTCAATTCCCTTAGAACTCCATCTCACTCACATTCGCGTGCATCTTCTTCAATTTGGCTTTAGATTTGCTTTCTAACTAATGTAGGTCCAAGCATCTTCAATGGCTGGAGCTATCGGTGGTGTGCCATTCTAGAGGTAGTGTTCCAGCGAACATCCATAGTCGTGCCTTCTCAAAAGTCGCCAACATGTCCCAGTATGTCCATCATCTTCGCCACAGATCCATGCCGTGCATGCTATCTCTTATTTGAGCAGGAGCTACAGATACCGTCAGATCATTCCAATCTAGGGATGATCTGATGGTTGAGAAGGGGCCATGTCGCACCTTCCAGAGCTGTAGCCTCAGATTCCAAACCACAACCTCAGAGGAACCAAAGCACCGTGAAGCAAGGAGGCACTGCTACATATCTCCTAACCTGCGGTTGGTCGAACTGAAGGATATGGTGTAATCCTCAAGCACATCACAGAAGCGTGAGCGTCGTATCGGATACGACGAAGAACGACTAGTCATACTAGTTGTTCAGTGCAACAGAATTTAAAAATTTTATTCGATGAAACCACATGATCCAAGAACAATTCTCGGATCATTTCATCTATAACCACAACAAGTATAATGCAATACCTCTTGAAGCGTGGTTGATCGAGTCTCTAAGAGAAGAGACCTCCTGTCTCAAGTCCGATCGTCGGAGAGATTGCTTGCGAGCGCGGGGATGAACCGCGTAGTCCTCGCAATCTAAGAAGTTGATCCAAGCATGGTTGCTCCTGATCTTGTTGCACAAGATCGAACGTCTCCTTCGTGAGTGAAGCACTCCAAGTAGATGAAGAACCGCAGAGCGTCGAAGCGGCAGCACGATGGCGCGGGCGTCGACGATTCTCTCCACCAAAGTATGGTGGACGACCACCAAGAAAAGGGGGAGAGAGGGCTGTCGAGTATGGAGAAAGAGAGAGAGAGAGAGAGAAGAGTGCTATAATAGCATGTAAAGAGAGAGCATGGTATGCCTCTCTATTTATAGGGTTTTGGGATCCATGGATCTCATTCCATGTGACATATAAAATCAATGGATGAGATTGATTTATGTCAATCCAATGGTCAAGATTGTTGTTGGTAAAATCCAACAACTTGTGATTTAATTTTGATTAAATATATTTGATAAATCAAATAAATATTAATACCAAATTTAAATCAATCAAATAAGGAGAGAGAAGGCAAAGGAGATATTTCTCCCCATATAGAAGAGGGGACGGCCACCAATTTCCCAAGGGAATTGGGTGCCGCCCCTTCTATTCCTAATGGGGAGTGCAATCTCATGATTCCCATGAGATTGCACATCTCCTTGATTTTCTCTCTACTTATTTTCCAACAACTATTTGTTGGGATTTTTATTCACCAAAATAATTCTCAATTAATTTTGGGAATATTGCAATCTTGACATTGGAATATTGTGAATCATATTCACAACCCAAAATAAAATGTAATTTATATTTTTCAATTAATTAGACAATGTGTATCCAATACACATTAATAATTAACCTACTAATATAAATTATATTTAACTCTCTCTAATATATTATAAATCACATTTATAACATATTATGAATAATTGGATATTACTATCCACATTATTCTTATCCATAATAATTAAATCACATTTAATCATATTGGATAATTTCTCATACATCATGATAATTAAATCACATTTAATTATCAACTTCTCTTTGCTTAGATCTTATGGAATTGTTCTTAAACCATTTAAGAACAATGCTATTTCTCCTCAGATACTTGGAGATAAGGATAGGGCGATTGTATTGTTCCACGTATAGTGACTTGGATATTGAGATCACATCTCAAATCCAAATCCCATTGACCTCTCATAGATGCTTGATTAAATAAAGACTGTAAACCTATTCTTCTCATTGCATCTGAATTTCTTTCAGATCAATGTCCAGTATATGGACTAAGATTAGGTCACTTCTCTAATGAGAGGAGTCACTAAAATCCAGACCTGTTTCATCATTCCCTCGGAATGGAAGCGTCATAGTTATACAATCGTTTATGATCAAATCACCCTTCAGGTATTCCCAATACCTGCACATCCTGTATACTGGAAGACTCATGATCATCATGAAGATATAGATCTCTTTTATACTGTCATCTTCATAGTCTGATCATTAAGTTTCTCAATCTTGGTCCTTGGGATATGGTACAGATCATATGCTTTCACAAAGCATATATCTTACCTTCAAATTCATATCATGCTTCTAAAGCACGATGACCATGCATGGAATTTGGTCAATCCCAATACCTCATGAGTGAGCTCATGTCTCCCGGTTCACAAGTGAACCTGTATGATCCCTTTGAGAGATCGTATTACTCATATGTCCTTACATGCACACCAGCTTGCCGGTGTATAGACCTTGATTAGGTCATCAACCTATTGGTCTGCCAAATGTACATACTCAGACATATAGCAATACACCTGTCTCTGGTCAGAGGATGTTTGCTTGTGATGTGACAGCATTCATCATAGGTCTTTGGTTATCTCGATCTCGTTAAGTCAACTCATTGACTCAACTAATCTGATACCTCTGAATCAATATTCTCATGCAGAGGACCTGCATCAAGAGGTCGATCAGATATCAGTCTAATGAGATGGGATTGCCATCTCCCACTCAGACTGGAGATCACTATTTGTCAATTATTGATGATGCTTGATGAGTCCTCTATCTATCTCCTTGAATATTCATCCAAGCATCAGCCTCTATGATTCAATCAATGAATCAACAGCTGTATGATTATCAAGTTGGCCATGGTACATAACCCTTATTATACAGAGGGACCTTATAGTGCATTCATTCATTCAATATCAGAAAGGGAGTGAAACAAAATCAATAACTTTTATTGATAAATCATTTATTACAATAACATTTATTGTAGGAATGGTTCGCCTTAGGCTCACATTGCTAACAATCTCCCACTAGCCCTCAGAACCATTCAGGAACAATCCTTAAATCCATACTTATTACATGATGGTCAAAAACCTTCTGTGTCAGAGGTTTGGTAAGAGGATCAGCAACGTTGTTGGCGGAGGCCACCTTGGTGATGATGATGTCACCACGCTTTTGAATCTCCTGAATGATGTGGTATTTCCTTTCTACATGCTTGCTCTTCTGATGACATATGGGTTCCTTTGCCTGGGCAATGGCTCCTGTGTTATCACAGAGTAGCGGGATGGGAGTATCAGAGGAAACTACGCCAAGCTCCTGGATGAACTTGCGCAACCACACTGCCTCCTTTGCAGCATCCGATGCGGTAATGTATTCGGCTTCTGTTCTTGAATCTGATGTAGTGTCCTGCTTCTTGCCTCTCCAGCTCATAGCACCACCGTTCAACAGGAACACAAACCCTGATGTCGACTTTCGATCATCAATATCCGATTGGAAGTCAGAATCTGTATATCCCAAGACTTGGAGATCACCATCTCCATAGACCAAGATGTAATCTTGCGTCCGTCTTAGATATTTGCATATGTTCTTTACTGCATTCCAGTGTTGTTCTCCATAGCAGGATTGGTAACGACTTACCACTCCCACTGCATGGCAGATATCTGGCCTAGTACACATCATGGCATACATTAAGCTTCCTACAGCTGATGCATAAGGACATCCAGCCATGGCCTTCTTTTCCTCAACAGTTTGAGGAGCCATTCCTTTAGACAGGTGGATACCATGTCTTAAGGGTAGGAGTCCTTTCTTGGAACTATCCATATGGAATCGTTCAAGAATCTTCTTAATGTATCCATGTTGTGATAATCCCAATATCCTCTTTTCTCGGTTTCTGAACAGCTTCAGACCCAAGATGTAAGAGGCTTCTCCAAGATCTTTTATCTCAAAGGTATGGGACAACCAAATATTCACACTGGTCATCATCCCTGTATCATTCCCAATGATAAGGATGTCATCTACATAAAACACGATGAACACAATGGCGCTCCCACTAAGCTTCTTGTATACACAAGGTTCATCAGGATTCTGTACAAAATCATAACTCTTTATGGTTTCGTCAAATCTGATGTTCCAGATACGAGAAGCTTGCTTGAGCCCATAGATGGATTTCTTCAGCTTGCATACTTTGCCATCCTCAGTCATGAAGCCCTGGGGCTGCTCCATGTAGATATCCTCCTCGAGGTATCCATTGAGGAAAGCCGTCTTGACGTCCATCTGCTAGATGTCGTAGTCAAGATATGCAGCTATAGCCAGCAATGCCCTCATGGATTTAAGCATAGCCACAGGAGAGAATGTCTCATCGTAGTCAATGCCTTCTCTCTCTCCTTGTGTGTAGCCCTTGTTATAGTATATAACACAGAGAGAAGGATTGTTATAGTATATATTTCTTATGTGCTTATTAGATGAAGTATAACTCTACATTGTATTGATCAATTGGACTTAGATTTAAATTACATATTAAGTTTGATGAATCCTTTTAGGGCATAATTATGTGTGCATTTGCATGTGCTGTCATTTTGTCCATCACATCATTACTTTCTAACATGCATTTATATATTTCATCATCAAATTTTGTCTCAATCATGCATGCATTCGTGACGTGCATTTCATCTTGCATTACTTGCCTACATTGTTTGTTAGTTTTGACTTAGATAATTTATCAATTGCTTAGCCTAGATATTTTAACGTCTAAATAATCGTATTATGGCTCATGTCCTTGTGTTAGACCCCGGACTTCTTAGGTTAAAAATTAAAATTGAATCCTCTTCACAGAGATTACTCATTCGATTCTGTATGACTTGCTAAGTGTCTATGCCACAACAGATCTATAATGCATGCATTAAGTGGTTCATCAGGAGCGTACGATCCTCTCGCTTGAATAAAGTGGCCATTACAACGTGGGAGACAGACGAACATGCTACAATATGGTGGGTTGCTTGATGGAGATGGATGAGAGGGGAAGGCGAATAAAGTCCGTGAAGTTGGGGTGTCAGAGGTTCTGATAAGGAAGGAGGAAGGTGCAAGGATAGTTGACCTGGGGTCAATGGTCCTCACATCCTGGTTGGTCCAAGTGGACCAACAAGGAAATGGGGAATTTGCTTTGCAAAATCAATTAAAATCAGTAAACGATTTTAATAATTTTTGGTGAAATATAAAAATATATTTGTTATTTTATGTAGTATTTTATTATGATTTTTATTTATATTTTCAAGTTAATTTGTAACATGTTAATATTTATATGTATATATTGGTAAATATACATGTATTATATATTTTATTTTTAATCTGTATTCTATATTTTATTATTATATACATAAATTTTATATATTTCTACTTTATTTAAATACATATTTATGTATTTTATTATTTTTTTCAGTGTTTGTTTGTGTACTTAATTAATCATGTATTTATATTATATAAGTATATATAAGTACAATTTACCTACATATCCAATAGCTTTATTTATTTTATTTAATTTTTGTTGATTTTATTTTATCTTAATTGTGTACATGTATTTCAAATAATATTTAAAATTTTAAAATATAAGAAAGTGATAAATATAAAGAGTAAATATATTGAATATTATATATATGTTGCACAATGAGGGCCCAAAACCTAACTTTTGCATCTTAACTCCAAATTGAATGAAAATACCTTCATTAAAATGGTAATTTTATTTTATGAATAATAAAGGTAAGTTTGATGTATTTTGAGGCTATATGGAGAAGTACATGTCCGCAAAGTTTTCTTTATGGCTCTTTGTTTTGTGTTTCTTGGGAATACTATGCATTATTTTTGAGTGAAATAAATTCCGTATTTTTCTTTCTATTTTTATATACTTATTGATGTTCAAAGTTTATTGTTTTGAGTTGTAAAAAGAACAAAATAAAATAGGTTCCAAATTGTAATTATTAGCCTATAAAATTGGGGTTTCTGTGTCATATTTTCTATACAATTAGTCATCCTATCTCCACCAACTTTATTCCTTATCGACTAAATCATCATGATGAATGGGTCTTGAGGGATAGGATCACACAGTGTCTTTGAGACCTCATTCGTTTTCTTTTCTTTATTCTTTTATTTTGGCAACAAATATAGTATTTTGTACAGTCTTTCATACAGTAATTATTGTGAGGTATTTAGTGTTTATCATAAATTAATGATATATACATGCATTTAGCTAGGGATCTAAGGCCAAAATGAAAGAATAAAGGAGTTGAAATGAGGATTTATCACCCCCTATACTTGCCTTTGTTAGTCCCTAGCAAACACTTATGCAATAAGTGCAAAAAAGAAAAGATAGAAAAGAAAAAGAAAGAAATTAGAACAATTGTTTACTTTTAAACTTATCTTAATAAAATCAAAATTTGGAACTCAATTAAGACCTTTGGATTCTTGGTTTGTTCAAAACCGCATTAGAGTTAGGAAGTGTGACACAATAGCCCTTAGGTTCTATGATCATATCATTCAGTTTAATTCACAGACTAGACAGAACCATTCTCTCAGTCGCATATTCTCGCAACCTTGAAATGATAGAACCATGAGTGTGAATTTTTCATCTCTTCCCAAACATACCATTGAACTATAAAAGAGTCTACTCCTCTGGTAACTCATACTTGTGGAGATAGATATTTCCTTCTAAGGGCAGGTGTTGTCAGTCTTTACATTCGAAAGGGGGGAGAAGCTAGACGAAATGGAAAAAGAAGTGGGAATGGAACAGTGTAGTGTTCATTCACTTGTGAAGCTCAATCAGTGTATCCAAGTCTTCACCAAGAAGCAGCTTTTTTCTAGAAGATCAATTTTTTGTGAAATTTTTAGTATAGGCTTCTTCTTTGGATTTTTTCTTCGACTTTGCATTGCTCTGATTCTTGTTTGTGCATCGATGGATATAGAGCCTTTTGTTACGCCCATGTTTTGGGGTCATGGAAAAAAATTACGCTAGTAGATCATTCTTCATCTGAAGCATTGTTTCAATCCGGTCTCTAGTCTTTAGATGTCATTGTTTGTTAGCCATGTGAGCCCGAGGCGAACCATTCCAACAATAAATGTTATTGTAATGTTTGATTTATCAATAAAAGTTATTTATTCTTTTTTACTCCTTTTCTGAGATTAAGTGAAAGAATGCCCTAGAAGGTCCCTCTGTACAATTAGGGTTATGTACCATGGCCATCTTAATAATCATACAACTGATGATTCCATAATAGAATCATAGAGGCTGGTGTTTGGATGAATATCTAAGGAGTTAGATTGAAGACTCATCGAGCACCGTCAAATGATTGTTAAGAGATGATCTCCAGCCTGAGTAGGAGATGGAAATCATTCTCATATAGGTCGATATCTAACCGACCTCTTGATGCAGGTCCTCTACATAGGAATAGAGATTCTGAGGGGTCAGATTAGTTAGGTCAAAGAGTTGACGTAATGAGATCGAGATAACCAAAGTCTTATATTGTATATTATCGCAATATAGGCATACATCCTTTGACCGGAGACGGATGTTTTACTATATGTCTGAGTGTGTACATTTGCAGACGAATAGGTTGACGACCTAAGCAAGGTCTATACACCGACACGCTGGTGTGCATGCAAGGGCATATGAGTAATACGATCTCTCAAAGGGATTATACAAGTTCACTTCTGAACCAGAAGACATGAGCTCACTCATGATGGTCGACGTGCTTTAGAAGCATGACAAGATTTTGAAGGTATGATATATGCTTTTGGAAAGCATATGATCGACACCAAATCCCAATGACCAAGATTGAAAAGCTTGATGATGAAACCCTGAAGATGGCAGTGTAAAATTGATTTATATCTTCGGTTTCATCATAGGTCTTCCAGTATGTAGGATGTACAGGTATTAGGAATACCTGAGGGTGGTGTGATCATAAATGATTGTATAACCATGATGCTTCCATTCCAAGGGAGTAATGAAATAGGTCTGGATTTTAGTGACTCCTCTCAGTAGAGAAGTAATCTGATCTTGGTCCAAGTGTTGGGCATTGGTCTGAATGAGATTCAGATGCAATGGTAAGATTAGATTTACGGCCTTGATTAATTCAAGCATCTATGAGAGGTCCATGAGATCTAGATTTGAGATGTGATCTCATATATGTGGAACAATACAATAGCCCTATCTTTATCTCCAAGTATCTGCGGAGAAAGCGCATTATTCTTGAAAAAGTTCAAGAATAATTCCGAAGTTGAATTATATTCATGCATTGAGAAATGGATATGAATAATGTGAATTTGATTCCCATTATCTGAATGCATGAGAATGATTATCCAATGTAATTAAATGAGATTTAATTATTGTGGATATGGATAATGTGGATAGCACTATCCAATTATCCATGTATATTATAAATATGATTTATAATATATTATTTATAATATATTGGAGAGAAAGACTTTTGTGATTTATATTTATTGACTAATGTGAATTGGATTCACATTGAATGCTTAATTGAAAATATAATTACATTTTGTTTTGGTTTGTGAATGAGATTCACATAATTTCAATGGCTTGATTAATTTTTTCACAAGATAAATGTGAATTATTTTTGTGAAAAATATTTACAACAAGTGTTGTTGTAAATTAAAGAGATATTATGAGATATTGAGATCTCATGATAATTAGAGGAAATTGACCCAATCTACTCAAGAGGAGTGGACAACCACTACTCTCCATGTGGATAAGAGTAGTCGTCCCTCCTTTTTAGGGAAAGGGGTTAGTCTCCTCATTATCTCTTCTCTAGTCAAAAGTGATTTGAATTCAAATTAATTTTGTTGAATTATCAATGTAAATTAATTTAAATTAAATCATTTGATGTTGTATTTTTTTATAACAACATCTTAGCCATTGAAAGAAACACAAACCAATCTCATCCATTGATTGTGTGTTGTCCATGGATTGGGATCCATGGACTCCCAAAACCTTATATAAGAAGAGGCACCCTTTGCTCTTTGAGTTACGCAATCTCTACGATGTCTCTCTCTCCCTCTCATTCTGACGCATACTCCCTCCCTTCTCTCTTTGAGTGGTCGTCCATTCTCATAAAGAGAAGGTCATCTTTGTCATCACCTTGCCGTTGGGCTCCCGCTTCGACGACTCTTGGATCTCTGTCTTCTTTGGTACATCTCGTTCGTGAAGAAGGTGTTCAATCTCGTGAGACAAGATTAGGAGATCCATTTCTTGGATCATCGACTTGGATTGTGAGAAGCACGTGACTCATCCCTGCGCTCGCAAGCATCTCCTCCGACGGATCGGACTTAAGATAGGAGGTCTCTTCCCGTAGAGGCTCGATTGCAATCATACTCCAAGAGGTATTCCTATATCTTCTATGTGGTTAGATGAAACAATCCAAGAAATGTTCTTGGATCATGTGGTTTCATCATTCATTTTTTTTAAATTCCGTTGCACCGAGCAACTAGTGCAACTAGTCGCTCTTGATCGTATATGATACGAGCATCGCACTTTCGTGATGCACTTGAGGATCATTCCATATCCTTCGAGAGGTATCAGAGCCAGGTTGGAAGTTTTGGATACGATCCATTAGCCTAAGAAGATCTGGTCTTATTGTGGTTAATGAAAGTTTTTATCGCATTTCAATTTTCGCAGCCCTATTTTGTGATAAATTTTGGCCTTGATCAAAATGTTAAAACATGAAATTATCACTTTAATACTGTTCCCCATTAATTAAGGAAACCATTGGATTTGAGTTTGCATGATTTGGAATCCGATAACTCTAGTTATGATCATTTTAATGAACATATATCCACTGTTTCGGGGATGACAAATAATAACATAATTAAAGAGTTAATTACTGTTTTAAAACGTTTGTAAATGCATGTTAATCACCTAGGTTCTGTGTTTTAAATCAAATTAGCAAACTTTAAAAACTGATGTTGCATAATTTGGATTTAAAATGAATGAGATATGCTAATTTTAGTAAGTGAGTGTCACTGTTGAAAATTGCAATCCTAATCATGAACCTTGTGATTTTCATTCAAGAAACTTGTGAAATTAATGGTTAATTTCCTGGAATAATTATGGATAATATTTGAGAAATATTTGAATGATAATTGTTCCCTTAAATGACATTGCATCAAGCAATAATTGAGTAGATATGATCTAGATCACCAATTGGTTACTTGATACACTTTCAACAAACATGTTACTGGAATAGGTTTGGGAATTTGTTTAGCAAATTTTCTTATAATCAAAATGATTTTGATTAAATATATGGTATAATTTTGGTTGAAAAACTGATGATCATCTCAAGTACACAATGATCAATTTGGTATTATCCTTTTCCGAGGTGGATATGGTGTCTAGTCGGGGAGCGTTGGGTAGCAGGTTGCTCCATGTGCGGTCTGTCCCATTCCCATCATTACTGGCCATGACAACGAGTAGGGATGGGATAATGTAGGAGAGATCACGGTGTATTTCTAATTATTAAAATTCGAATTAATTCGTACATTGAGATAATACCATAATTTAAAGTAAAAAATCAAGTTTGTAGATTAAATTGGATTGATAATTGATTTAATATGATTAAGTTAATTATATCCAATTGCAAACACTCTATTATGAATAGATGTGTATTTCCTTTGGAAGAATTAATTATATGAATATGATTCATGATATTTAATTAAAATTTGAAT
Source organism: Ottelia alismoides (assembly GCA_037367405.1). Taxonomy (NCBI): domain Eukaryota; kingdom Viridiplantae; phylum Streptophyta; class Magnoliopsida; order Alismatales; family Hydrocharitaceae; genus Ottelia; species Ottelia alismoides. Next base: position 284,165 of record JAZKJV010005851.1, read on the forward strand.
ATGAAGTGGAGGATTAATAAGTGATATCCATGGTCTCCCATCAAGGCAAAGGGTTCCGTCGTCAGAGATTATATGTAGGAGACGCATGTCCAAAGTGACAGCTCCTGCATACAAGTCATTTGGACCAGGCTCTTTGCTTCTCGAAAGAGTAAGGACGTATGCGTAGTGACCCCAATATGGAGTCCTCATATTATTGGGGCCATATTGGGATTGTGCATAGCGAGTTGTATTCCTATTGACGGTTGGTTCAATTAACAACGGGTCAACATCACCTTAGGGGTCGTGGGCCCGATATTAAAGACCGAATTGGGAAATGCAAGTTGGACTTGCAAGGCAGAATGTGTTACCGCTTCTTTTTATCCGAGTTGCAAGTTCTCATATTATTGGGATGTGACAAAAATAAAGAGGAGATCCCAGATCTTGCTAGAGATATAGCGGTAAATATATCTCTTGCTTTGAAAGTAATTAAAGGAATTAACTTTCAAAGTTGAAAAAGCAAGACTAATTTGATTAAAAATTCCTTAATCAAAGAAATGCACATGAATATATTATTATTCATATATTCTAATATAGTGCATTCTTAATTTTAGAAATGAAGTCCATGAACCCACTTAGCAAGCTCCTAGAGGTCAATCAGTTGACTGGACCAAATTATTCGAATTGGAACCGAAATTTGGATCTTGTCCTTTCTATTGAGCGCATCTCTTATGTGCTATCAAAGGACAAGTACACAGATCCAAAGACTCCAGAAGAAATCTCTTTTAATGAAAAATATGATGAAGATCATAAAATGGCAAGATGTTATATTCTGGGTTCATTGTCCAATGTGCTTCAGAAGCAGCAAGTGGAAATGAACACTTGCCCAGAGATCATGCTGAGTCTGAAAGAAATGTTCGGTGATGTAAACTGCACACATCGTTACAATATAATGAAAGAACTTATTCGGTGCAAGATGCAAGAAGAGACCTCTGTCAGAGAACATGTACTCAAAATGTTTGGGTACCTCTTTGAGTTGGAAACCATTGGAGCTGACATGGATGCAGATATGCAAGCTGACCTCATTCTACTGTCACTCCCTAAGTCTTTCAACAACTTTGTGGTTACGTAATACATGAGCAAAGTTGATTTTACTAATGCTGGGTTGTTAGCTGCATTAAAGCATGCTGAAGACGTAATGAAGAAGAATAGCCCCTCTGGCAGTGCAATGGTTGCATAGGTCAAAGGAAAGCGCGGTCGAAAGCATGGTCCTCAGAAGGGCCCAGACCATAATAGAAAGAAGAATAGTCAAGGAGTTGTCTCATCTACCAATGCATCCACTCTGATAGCATCGAAGAAAATCGATGTCTATCATCACTGCAAGAAGATGAGGCACTGGAAGCGAAATTGTCTGGATTACCAGAAGTCGGTCGACAAAGGTAAAGCCCTAGCAGGTATGAAATCTACTTTCATCATTGAAACTAGTTTTCTCATTGGACGAGAAAGAAGTTAGATTATAGATTCCGATGCTTCTGTTCATGTATGCAATTTATTGCATTTGTTTCAGGAAACTAAGAGTCTTGATGAAGGGGAGATAGTCATCCAGATGGGATCTGATGCAAGTGTTGCAACTGTCGCTGTCAGGACCTGCCGACTAGCATTATCTAGTGAAAGAGTTCTAGTACTTAAAGAGTGTCGTTATGTAACCGAAGTCAGAAGGAATTTAATATCTATATCTAAGCTGGTTAGAAGTGGATATTCATTCCTTTTCTGTAATAAAGTAGTCATAAGTCATGATGATAAATATATTGCGGATGGTGTTTTGACTTCTGGTGGACTCTATGAATTGTGAATTGATGAACATGTCATGAATGTTACTACTAAGAAAAATCCAAAAAGATTCAGGGAGAATGTAAAACATTCATGATTTGGCATCAAAGGTTTGGTCATTTATCCGTTGATAGGATCAATAGATTGATAAAGGATGGACCCTTAGATTTTCTGACGGTTTAACCTTTGCCTACCTACGAATATTGTATTCGATGTAAAATGACTAGGATGTCCTTTAGTAACAAGGTTACAAGATGAGAAGGTATTCTTGATCTAATACATACTGATGTATGTGATCCCTTTAGTATCGCGACCTGAAATGGACATCGATATTACTTGACGTTTATTGATGACCATTCGCGATACGGGTTTATATTCCTATTACATCATAAATCTGAAACCTTTGAAAAGTTCAAAGAGTTAAGGCTTTGATTGAGAACCAAACCGATAAGAAGATTAAATGGATTAGATATGACCGAGGTGGTGAGTACCTCTCAGATGAATTCAAGGAATACCTTAAAGAGGTCTCCAATCTCACTCCTCCTGTAACCCCCCAACTTAGTGGCGTTGCTGAAAGATGCAACAGGACCATTATGGATATGATCCGTTCAATGATGAGCAAAGCACATTTACCACTTACTTCATAGGGATATGCAGTAGAGACTGCAATATATATCCTGAACAAGATTCCTAGCAAGTCTGTACCAAAGACTCCTCATGAGCTTTGGTATGGAACTAAACCAAGTGTTAAACACTTGAGGGTTTGGGGTTGCTTGGTCCATGTAAAGAACATGGATGCAAGTAAGCTAGAATCTTGCACTAGAGAGTGCTACTTCATTGGGTATGTTAAAGATGGTATTAGATATCAGCTTTATGGTCCTGAGACCCAAAAGGTTTTCTTGTCTAGAGATGTTAGATTTCTAGAGGATGACTTCCTTAAAGGTCAAGACAAAAATAAAGTTGAGGAACTCATTGAATTTCTGGATGATTCTGAGCTTCCTGAACCAGAAACTAAAGAGATAAATAAAGATGAAACACCCATACCTCTTCAAAGAAGTTCGAGGGTGATTGCACCACATGAAAGGTATGGATTCCATGTGTCAGGAGAGACTGACAATGATCCTACTTCATTTGATGAAGCACTCGCAAATCATGACATGGGTAGATGGATGCTAGCAATGAAGTCAGAGATTGACTCCATGCATAAGAATGGTGTATGCACCCTAGAGGATCCACCTGAAGGGGTAAAACCTATAGGGTGTAAATGGATCTTTAAGAGGAAAAGGAGACCTGATGGAAAAGTAGAGACTTTCAAGGTACGGATCATGGCCAAAGGATACACGCAGAGGGAAGGCATCGACTACGATGAGACGTTCTCTCATGTCTCTATGCTTAAGTCCATCAGGACACTGCTAGCTATAGCTGCATTTCTTGACTATGACATTTGGCAGATGGATGTCAAGACATCTTTCCTCAATAGATACCTCGAGGAGGATATCTATATGGAACAGCCCCAGGGCTCGAATAACGGAGGAGCGTAAAGTATGCAAGCTGAAGAAATCCATCTATGGACTCAAACAAGCTTTTCATAGCTGGAACATGACGAAACCATAAAGAGTTATGATTTGGTGCAGAATCCCGATGAACCTTGTGTGTACAAGAAGCTTAATGAGAGCGCCATTGTGTTCATCGTGCTTTACATAGATGACATCCTTATCATTGGGAATGATACACAGATGATGACCAGTGTAAAGATTTTGGCTATCTCATACCTTAGAGACGAAAGATCTTGGAGAAGCCTCTTACATCTTAGGTATGAAGCTGCTCAAAAATCGAGAAAAGAGGATGTTGGGATTATCACAACATGGTTACATTAAGAAGATTCTTGAACGTTTTCGTATGGATAGTCCTAAGAAAGGTTTCCTCCCCTTAAGTCATGGTATACATCTGTCTAAAGGGATGGCTCCTCAAACTGTTGAGGAAAAGAAAGCCATGGCTAGATGCCCCTATGCATCAGATGTAGGAAGCTTAATATACACCATGATGTGTACTAGGCCAGATATCTGCCATGCACTGGGAGTGGTAAGTCATTACCAGTCCTGCTACGGAGAACAACACTAGAATGCAGTGAAGAACATTTTTAAGTATCTAAGACAGATGCAAGATTACATCCTAGTCTATGGAGATGGTGATCTCCAAGTCTTGGGATATACAGATTCAGACTTCCAGTCAGATATAGATGATCGAAAGTTGACATCAAGGTTTGTGTTCCTATTGAACGGTGGTGTTGTTAGCCGAAGAATCAAGAAGCAAGACACTACAACGGATTCAACAAAATAAGCTGAATACATTGCCGCATCGGATGTTGCAAAGGAGGCGGTGTGGTTGCGCAAGTTCAACTTTGAACTTGGCGTAGTTTCCTCTGATACTCCCATCCCGTTACTCTGCGTTAACTCGGGAGTCATTGCTCAGGCGAAGGAACCCATATGGCATAAAAAGAGCAAGCACGTGGAAAGGAAATACCACATCATTCGGGAGATTCAAAAGCATAGTGACATCATCATCACCAAGGTGTCCTCTGCCGTCAAGGTTGTTGATCCCCTTACCAAACTTCTGACACATAAGGTTTTCAACCAGTATGTAATGAGTATGGATTTGAGGATTGTAACTGAATGGTTTTGAGGACTACTGGGAGATTGTTAGCCATGTGAGCGCAAGCTGAACCATTCCAAAAATAAATGTTATTGTAATGTTTGATTTATCAATAAAAGTTATTGATTCGTTTTCACTTCCTTTCTGAGATTAAGTGAATGAATGTACTATAAGGTCCCTCTATACAAATAGAGTTATGTGCAATGGCCATCTTAATAATCATACAGTTGTTGATTCCAGAATAGAATCATAGAGGTTGGTGTTTGGATGAATATCTAGGGAGTTAGATTGAGGACTCATCGAGCACTGTCAAATGATTATTAAGAGATGATCTCCAGCCTGAGTAGGAGATGGAAATCCTTTCTCATATAGGCAGATATCTGACCGACCTCTTGATGCAGGTCCTCTACATAGGAATAGATATTTGGAGGTGTCATATTAGTTAGGTCAAAGAGTTGACTTAATGAGATCGAGATAACCAAAGTCCTATATCGTATATTGTCGCAATATAGACACACATCCTTTGACCGGAGACAGATGTGTTACTATATGTCTGAGTGTGTACATTTGGCAGACCAATAGGTTGATGAACAAACCAAGATCTATACACCGACGTGCTAGTGTGCATGCAAGGACATTAATACGATCCCCCCCCCTCCTCAAAGGGATCATACAGGTTCACTTCTGAATCGAAAGACATGAGCTCACTCAAGAGGTATTGGGACCGATCAAATTCAATGCATGATCATCGTGCTTTGTAAGCATGACAAGAATTTGAAGGTATGATATATGCTTTTGGAAAGCATATGATCGATACCAAATCCCAATGACCTAGATTGAAAAACTTGATGATGAAACCCTGAAGATGATAGTGTAAAATTGATCTATACCTTCGGGTTCATCATAGGTCTTCCAGTATACATGATGTACAGGTATTAGGAATACCTGAGGGTGATGTGATCACAAACGATACCATGACGCTTCCATTCTGAGGGGAGTGATGTAACATGTCTGGATTTTAGTGGCTCCTCTCAATAGAGAAGTAATCTGATCTTGATCCCAAGCGTTGGACATTGATCTGAATGAGATTCAGATGCAATGAGAAGATTAGATTTGCGGTCTTGATTAAATCAAGCATCTATGAGAGGTCCATGAGATCTGGATTTGAGATGTGATCTCAATATCTAAGTCACTGTACGTGGAATAATACAATCGCCATGTCCTTATCTCCAAGTATCTACGGAGAAAGCACATTATTCTTGAAGAGTTCAAGAATAATTCCAAAGTTGAATTATATCTAAGCATTGAGAAATAGATAAACTAATGTGATTTAATTATCATGAATAATGTGAATTTGATTCACATTATCTGAATGCATGAGAATGATTATCCACTGTAATTAAATGAGATTTAATTATTGTGGATATGGATAATGTAGATAGCACTATCCAATTATCCATGTATATTATAAATATGATTTATAATATATTAGATAGCAAGACTTATGTGATTTATATTTGTTGATTAATTGTTAATGTGAATTGGATTCACATTGAATGATTAATTGAAAATATAATTACATTTTGTTTTGGTTTGTGAATGAGATTCACATAATTTCAATGGCTTGATTGAAATTTTTCACAAGATAATTGTGAGTTATTTTTGTGAAAAATATTTACGATAAGTGTTGTTGTAAATTAAAGAGGTATCCTGAGATAATGAGATCTCATGATAATTAGAGGAGATTGACCCAATCCACTCAAGAGGAGTGGACGACCACTACTCTCCATGTGAAGAAGAGTCTCCGTTCCCCCCTTTTTTGATAAAGGGGTTAGTCTCCTCATTATCTCTTCTATAGTCAAAAGTGATTTGAATTAAAATTAATTTTGTTGATTTATCAATGTAAATTAATTAAATTAAATCATTTGATGTTGTGTTTTTTACAACAACATCTTAGCCATTGAAAGAAACACAAATTAATCTCATCCATTGATTGTGTGTTATCCATGGATTGGGATCCATGGACTCTGATGAATCTACGTTTCATCATCTTTATTCTATCATTTTGGCCTAAAAAATCCTAGTAAATGCATGTAAATAGGCTTAATTTAGGCATCTTAGCATTCATGCATCTTGGTGTAAATACTGTATAAAATGCGGTTTTTAAAAGCCAAAATTATAGAATAAAAAAAGAAAGAAAAAGAATAAAATATTGCAAATATTTTATGACACGAAACCCCGAGACCTAGGCATCTTGATGAAAAGGTCGACAAGGAATAAAGTAGGGGGAGATAAGGGCCAAAACACAATAAAAATACTCATTCATTCTTGTTCGTTTGGGACCTATTTTTGGTTCCATTTGTTATACCTAAAATAAAGAAACTTTATACATGAAAGTTGCAGCTAATTTCATATAGAAAAATACAAAATTGATATCACTCAAAAATAATAGACAGATAAAAAGTTATGGTCTGAATAAAAATCCAGAATCCCAACTTCCCAGACCTATATCTCACAAATGAAAACTCCAAATGCATCAAACTCACCTTTAATTGTATATAGTATAAAATAAGCTATTTAATAGCGATGGTTTCGCATTTGGCGGAGCTACGGTTTGAAAGTTGAGTTTTGGACCCTATGGTATACTTGTACAGATTAAAATATTTATTATATTATTTATTCATTATTTTTATAATTTTATATTTTTATAATTTTGTAAATATTATTTATAATATATATGTACATTAAAATTAGAATAAAAACCTAAATAAAATACAAAAATAAAATACCTGTAACATAATACATAAGTATTAATAACTATATACATACCTACATAGAATCTATTTCTATTTTATTAAATATACAAAACACATCAGAAAAATAAAATAAAAATATATTTAAGGGTCTAAAAATATTCTATAAATTTATAAAATAATAAACAAAAATAAATAAATTAAATAAACAAAATAAAATACTAAAATATATAGATAATATACCTATAAAGGGTATAAAAGGCAACTTGTAATTATAAACCTCGAAAAAATAAATAAAAATTACCATAAAAGATTATAAAATTAGAAATATTATTTATTAATAACCTAAAATTATTAAATTCAATTACTTTTTTAAATGATTTTTTTATTATTTTCTAGGGTATTTTTCCTGGTTGGTCTGACAGTTGACCTCGGTCAACTGTCTGACCTCCTCCACTAGCGTTTTCCGAACCATGTTTTGTCTCTTTTTCTCGAATTTTTCGAGGCGTTTTCTTTCACCAAATCATGTCAACGCCTTCTGCAAATTTGTTGCTCGATTACCCATGATACTCACGCATGGTTTAGCTCAGTCTGTGGACTCACGATTCGCGTGATATTCTTCGATCTTCACGCTTCGACCGACAACTCTTCAAAAGCCACACCCGACGTCCCTTCGATTCTTGATCCCTCTTCCTCCACCTACATCGAGTTTGCGAGCGTTCTTCATGCTCTTGGTGACAACAGGAACACATTACGCCCAAGCTCGAGCCCTTTGGAGTCGAATCGAGGTGGTCCAAGCCCCTCGCCGGAGCGCCGCCTGCAGCTCGCTGCAGCCCACGCCGGTGAGTCTCCCTCCTTTCTTTTTGCATTTTCTTGTAGCTTTTACTTAGGATAACTTAGCTTAGTAGCAGTTTAGGATTCCAATGCATCTTTCGTCGTGAATCGTCAGTCGAAGTTCACGACGGAGCTTAGCTCCGCCTCCACCCTCCCCCTTTATCCGTCACCCACAGCGTCCACGATCACCTCCATTTCATCCCTCATCACTCCGTCGCTCCGCTCCACCCCTCCATCCACCTCGATCTCGCTCAGATCGAGCCCGCCGAGCTCCCATCTCCGCCATACGTCGGAGCTCATTGTCCAACCCACATTTCGCCTCCACTCCCCTATCTGAGAGCACTCCGAGCTCCACCTTTTTGACGTGCTTCTAACCCTGCAGGAAAGAACGCAAGAGGAGGCTCGAAAGAGCCTCGAGAACCAGGGGAAGCACCTCCTAGGTTGCTGTCGCCGTTGGACCTCAACTAGCCGTCCCAGCCGCTGCTGAGACCATCGTTCGACGCGGAAGGGCCCCAGGATCATTTTGCCCTTGATCCTAGGGCCGAAGTGGCCGTGTGTCGGCCGGAATCAATCGTCAAAGCTCACCGGGGAGTGTGTTCTTCGTGAACCTCTCTCCGCCATTGGATCAGGAGTGCCGTCCAGAATGCACAGGAGCCGTCAGATCATCAGGACTCTCAACCGTCAGATCCCTTCGTGGGGATCTAATCTTGGACGTCCATGCGAAGCGTCATCGGGTTACCAGATCAGGACACGTGGATAAGTGGATCGTCATAAGCCGTCCAATCGCACGCAGCAAGGGGTATTTTGCATCCAACCCCCGTGCTTTTTGTATCTTTCAACTACAGTTCAAAAGTTTTGTAATAATTGCAACTAGACCCTTTTAACTTTTTGGATTTGCACTTTAGTCCTCGTTCAGGTCACCTCACGTGACTGGGACACGTGGTTTTTGGGTATTTTGCACTATTGAGCCGGAACTTTTTGATAATTGCGTTTATGCCCCTGTACGTAGTCTATTAAATATAATTTTGGGATATTTACACTCATGTCCTGCCTGTTTTTGTTATTTACAATTATACCCCTGTGAATAGCAGAACACGTGCTTCGCGCGTGATTTTTTGGTAAAATTGCAACCATGCCCCTGACTTTCTGTTTTTTTGCATTTATGCCCCTGCCAGCCATGTATTTTCTTGTTATTGCTAGTATTTATTTGATGCATCCATAAATTGCTAAAAAATCTACAAAAAATCACATTAGGCTCTTGTTGCATAGTAGTTTCACGCCAACATTTTTATTTTGCATTTTATTGCATTTTAATATTTTAAAAAATTTAAAAACATACATTTTTGCTAGTGTTTGCATTAGAAAACCAATAAAAATTATAAAATCGCCTCAGAAAATGCTCAAAAAAATATATATTGCATATTTTAGTGTGTTTTAATTTCAGAACAAAAATCATAATATAATACAAAAGAAAACTCCAAAAACTTAGAAAACCCCAAAAACCTTCCTAAAAATCTTAAAAATTCTAGAAAAATCCTAAAATTCTAATTTTTTTCTCTGAACTTTTTTTTCTATTATCTTTAAGTGAAAATTAATTTGGAGAATTTTGTTACTGTTTTCCATTTTATTTCCCCATTTTAGTTTCAGATCTCTATTTTCTCTAATGTTTTCAGTATTTTTGAATTTAAAAATACCAAAAAAATTAAGAAAAATTCGGAAAAATCACAAAAACAATAGAAAAATATAAAAAAGCTAAAAAATTTCATTCCCTAATTTTTGAATGTTTTTACTTATTTTTATAAATACCCTATCCTCTCTTTTCTTATATTGTTTATATATTCCTATTTAAAGAAAAAGGAATTAAAAAATATAAAAAATAAAAAGAAAATATAAAATCAGAAAATTAAAAATCAAAATACAAAAATATAAAATAAAAAAATAAAATAAAAATTTATAAAATTAAAAACCCACAAAAAAATCCATATTGGCTAAGTAGTTCATTAGGCATCAGGTTTGACATTTTGTCTACACTCTACACCCTTGTTTCATGTGTTCGACCCCTACTTGCTTGCCACTGTACATTTTTTGTAGGGTATAATAAATTTTGATCCTACTCTTGATTGTTTAATGAATTGTGTGGGACGAACGTGAAGGCTTGAGTAGTTGCCCAGCGACAGTGAGTCTTATTTGCCAGGCCACTATTTAGCGGCTCTCGCTTTTATCGTTTTTCAAATGGCGCCGTTGCTGGGGAGCATCGGCTTGTAGAGTAGACTTGTGTTTGTTTACTTGCTTAGCCATTTTTGACTTGTTTAATTTTATTGTATAATTATTTTTGAACTGTCTGACATCTCTTCTTGTTTTCTTGCGAGGGACCACTGACCGAGGAGGATCGCCTAGGAGATCCTGAGCAGCCCTGGGAGGAGGAGCCGGCTATTCTACCCTAGCCGGCAGGAGAGAGCAGGAGGACTTGAGAGAGAGAGAGGATAGTTAGTTTTTTAGTTTTTTGTGAGAGAGAGACATTTTATTAAATTGTAATAATACAGGTACCCTTGACTTTGGACACTCGGGCCCAATTTCTAAGTGTTTGTTCACTTGGGGGCTCACCGCAGTTTTGACGCGTTTTCATCGCCTGTTATTTTCCGATTTTGTTTTATTTTTCCTTTCTTTTGTGGAATGAGCCCTTATCATTTAGGCTTTGCTTGATCGAGTAAATTAGGTCCAAACACCCTAATAACCATTGCATGTACCTATAGTGTGTTTTAGACTTTGTTTAAAATTAAACAGTCGCTTCATCGTCTTCAAGCCTTCGCGTCGCGAGCCCACTCTGCCAAGTGCTACTCCTGAACTCGATTTGTCGAGAGGAGGAGGGGTGAGTCTAGACCAGACTCTTGGACTGAAGACCGGTGACCGACTTGTGGTTCTTCACGCTAGCAATTGCCTGCTTAGGACGATTTCTGTGTGCACATCGGCATATAGATTAGGTTTTTAAATTCCTGTTTTGCATCCCGCATGGAGAGAGCTGGGAGGCGCTGTAAGTCTTCTATCTTTGCATTCATCATTTAGGCATAAAGGTGAGATTTCCATCTTGGTGCCGCCTTGCATTTCTTTTCCGACTCTTCTCTCTCTGTTTTTGGATCAAGTAGGAATCAAAGAAAATACAAAACCGTTAAGCGCTTGTGTTGAATTGACTCAAAACAAGAGATAACACCAAAAAAATTAAAAAAAGGACTGCTAAATGAAACTTGACCTAAATAAAATTGATTAATTGGACTCATTGCCTTAGGGTGAGCAAAGCCCTCATTTGTTTTCAGGTTGCATAGGAAGGTTTCCTTCCGAGTGAGGTGAGCATTGTCATAAGGATTAGAGCCCAAAACCCAGTTTGTGGCTGCCTTGTGTACCGCCTGGATTTCCGAAGTACTGGTGCTACTATCGTACGTAGAAGAGTAGGGCTTGGTCGCCATTGATAACTCTCTATTGTGTAGAGCTTAACCTTGTCCGAAGTATCGAGCATAGGCCACGCCTTCACGGGTGTGTCTGTCTCATCGTCTTGCGTCCGAGTAGGTTCTCGCACGCTCACGGGTGATTCCGTTGCGAGCGAGATCCGAAGTATCGGTTTCGCCTATCGGCTTCCTCTCTCTTTTCTTTGGATGAGTAGGGATCCAGGAAGGATTACAAGGACCTTAAAAAGCACAGACTAGAGGTTACACAAAAGGAGGAAAAGTACGAGATACTTTTCCGGCAGTACTCTCGCTCCTATAGGCGTAGCGCTCTAAGGACTCATGAAAAGATAATTGCCTGAAAATCAAATCTAAAACTCACAAAGATAATTGTCGAATCTTCACGGCTTCACGGTTAGAGTTAGTGAATCCATTGCTTTGGGTTTGATTGATTAGTTGAATTAAGATCAAGATCAAAAACATCGCGTCGTTGCGCCATTTTAGCTCTCCTTCCATTTGACCCTTGCTCATTGTGAGCCTTCTACTATTTTACATTCCTTTTATTTCTTGTTCACCTTCGTGCTCTTCATCCATCATATTTCCCTTTTGACCTTCTCAAGATGTCATCACACGGATGGTTTAGTCGGGATCTCACCGACACCCACATCGATTCCGTGTTGCCAACATCTTCAATATAGAGGGGTGATCTCCAAGAAGCTAGTTCGGATCTTGCGAATTTCGCCTTGGACTCCCCTATTCTCTCTTCTTTCGACACTTGCATGTCACCAATAAATCCGCTGTTCGGGATGGACTCGCAACCCGAATTAGCTCTTCCCCTTCAAATAAACCGGTATTACTCTTGTCCCCGAAATAACCCCTTGTGGATGGAGATCGATTTCAATCAATATCCTATGCTCCATTCACAACATTCTGGGATTGACCTTAATTCCAGATTCATCTCAACAGCGGGTGCTCAGGAAGATACTGATCAGGGTTTACTCCGTCATGCAGATTCTCCACCTGATCACGAGCCAGAAATTCAAGTTCATTCTGACATGGCCGGTGGAAGAGGAAAGGGACCACAGCCCCAACCTGAAGCTGAAGCCAATCCGGGGGAAGGGCAGTACACCATACAAAATGAGGTTAACAGTCAGTTGCTGGCTTCTATCCAAGCCATTCAGCAGCAGTTAACTAATCAAGCCCTGGCCCAAACTGCCTTCCAAGATATGTTGAATTATCTGAGGAGGAGGGCCGATGCAAGAGATGGTCGCAGGGAGGATGATCCGAATCAAGAGCCCAATTTTGAAGAAGTCAGAGATGAGTTCTCAGTGGGTGGACCCGAATAAGATGCAGCCGAAGCAGACCCACTGCAGCAAAAGCCTACGCTAAAGGAAACATACAATCCAGGAGTGGGCCGCATCACAGAGTGGATTCAAGTTCCACGAATCCATGCCCACTTCGAGCTGAAGCCGTAGTTTCTCTCCCTGCTTCCCACATTCCACGGGAATACCACCGAGGAACCATATATCTTTCTCAAGGAGTTTGGCCGCATCGGTGCTACTGTTCACTACCCTGGTATTCCTCTGGGGTAGTCAAGATGACCGCCTTTCCCTTCAACCTTCAAGACAAGGCCCTATATTGGGTCGACCACCTTGGGAAGGTAGTCACGACCTGGGAGGAGTTGAAGTCTGCATTTCTTCATAAGTTCTATCCTCTAGAGCGATTGAATCAGATGCGTACCCGTATCTCCAGTTTTTACCAGCAGCCCCACGAGACTATCCATGAAGCGTGGGAGAGAATCAAGGATCTCCAAGAGAAGTGTCCCCACCATGAAATTCCAAAGACTAGTCTCGTGCATCACTTCTTTTGTGGGCTTTCAAAAGCTTGTAGATGCCGCTTGCGGCTGTTCGCATTTCAACAAGGATGAGGATGTGGTATGAAACATCTTCGAGGAAATGGCTGAAGGAGAAGCCGCTCAATCCTCGTCCAGAGCATACATGAAGATACCAACCGCCATCAGCAAGCCAATGAACATGGCTTCTCACACCGAAGACAAGGATGAGAGCTCCAACCTGAGCATCATTGGGAGCCACCTGTCTAAGGTAGATATCATTGAGAAGAGGTCGCAGGACCTCGAAAAATTATCTATCATTGAGAAAAGGACCCAGGGCTTGGAAAAGCTCGATCTGATTTCCCAGCAGCTGGAGCAGCTCGTTCGTGCATTGAACGCCAACATGTGCAACGATGTGTCTACTCATGCCGAGCCGATAGTTGAGAAGAAGGAGCCTACAATGCAGCAGAACCCTCAGCCGACTCCACCGCAGCCCCAACCTGTTCAGCACGCATATTACATGCAGGTTCTGGAGCAGCCCCCGCAGCCTCAGACACAGATGGTTGTATATCAACCTGAGTCCCAGCCAGCCTACTCTGATCAGTTCTCTCCACCCCCGCCAATGATTCAGGAGATCAATGGTGTATGGAACAATGAAGCGCAGCTGACCCGTCCTCAGGGACATCCTCAGGGTCAGAACATGGGCAACAGGCCCTATCACCAACAACAGCAGGGTGGGAGACCCTTCCAGCCCTCATACCAATACCAGCCTCCATCTCACGGTAACACCTGGAGGCAAAATTACCAGCACGATCCTCAGCAATCCGGATACCGCAGACAAGGATACCATCAGCAACCGGCTGCCCCATACAACCAACAGAACTCGCAGTATTCCTCCAACCCTCCTCCTCACCAATTTTCTCAGGGTTACCAGTCGCAATCTCTGCCGCCATACCAGCACTCTAGGCCCCAACAGGGGGATTCTTCTGAGATTGTGCCGGCTAATCTGGCCCTGGCCTGCTGACGTAATCGAAAGTGCAGCGTTTAAGAAGTAGTTTTTTTATCGTGTTGTGCATTGTAGGCGGCAATCGGAAACGATCAAGAAATTAACCACAAATAAATTATGCAAGTTTCAATCTCGTGGTTTTATGTATATTTTACTTGGGCAAGTCCCAAGGTCGATCACAAGGAGGCAAAGGAACAACCTAGAATTAAGTCTATCAAAGTTCGTGTTCGGTTTTCGAGGCGGTCTTTTTTGGAATTTTAAATGCAATAAAGGATGCAAAATGCAAATTTGGCCTTATTTTAGGGACTAAAATGTAAATTTCAATCAAACAATGTCCGAAAAATATGAAACTTGGCCACAATGTAAATTATAATGAAATGTGTGCACTGTAATTTTTTTGGAATTTTTGGATGCAATATGAATTTTTTATAGACTTTTAAATGCTAACAAAATGAATTTCAATATTTAATTTTAATAAATATCAAACCTACGTATTTTCAAGGATCAAAATTATCTGAGATCTATCACTAGGTGACGGATCTCAGAAAAATCCTAAACCTCGAAAATGTAGGGTTTAATACCTATTAAAAATTAAATACTAAAATGTGCAAAATGATTTTTACAGGATAAAATAAGCATGCAAATGCAAATATTTTTGGGCACAATGCTAAGAATAATTAAATCTACAATTTGTGATTTTTCGGGGATTTTTAGAGCAACGGTTAATCAACTATGAATTTAAGAGCAAGAAATGGGTAAAATACGCAAATTTTCACAAAACAATTATTTATTAATTAACCATCAATCACAAAATTATCCACAACATGTCAAAGCGTAGAGGATCAATTAACCAACATCATGCAATTTTTGGATTAAGAAAATAATGTAGATAAGATGTTCAAAACACAATGGGAATGCAGGGGTACAGATGCAAATAAATAAATAAAATATAAAAGCAGAGGGGGGGCTTTTGTGTAATTACCAATAGTAGAGGGGGGTAGTGCTGCAAAATTTCCAGTAGGTCACATGTTGTGCACGTGACCTCTAGAGGCGGACTTGGCGCGTGAATAGGGGAAACTCCAGGGCCTCTTCTGCAATTTGCCCAAAGGAGCACGTGCGCAGCACGTGCCCCTGGGTGTTGCTTGCTGGGGAAGTTCCCCCACGCACGTGCGAGGGGCGTGCGGGGGGCCTCGGGCTGACGGGCCCGGTCGATGGCGAAGGGGCGGAGCGTCTGATGGTTGCGGCGGAGGAGGTTGGTGGAGGGCGTTGACCTGCGGCGCCGGTGAATGAAGCAGCAGGCTGCTGTCTAGCGGAGACGAAGACGGAGGTTGCCGAGGGGTGGCCTCCGACCGGTGACGTGGGAGGCGGTGTTGTCGAGGCGGAGGCGGGTGCGTGTCGGTGGCGAGGGAGCGACGGTCCTGGTGCTGTGTTGCTTGGACGGTGGAAGTGGGGTGCGGCGTTCGTCGGAGGGGCGCTGGAGTCGATGAAGATGTGTCGAAGACGAAGGGGCGAAGCTGCTGAAGAGGATGAAGATGGCGATGAAGGGGCTCCAGCAGGCGGTGGTGGCCGACAAACGGCCGACGGTCGTCGAGGAAGAAGGGCCGGTGGCGCGGTTGTCGAGCGGCGATGTCGGAGGCAGTGATGATGGCGTGTCGAAGACGACGAAGAGACGGCGATGGCGGAGTCGAGGAAGATGGAGGTTGATGGCGTAGCGTTGGCGATGGCGTGTCGGTGAAGCGTCGTTGGCTCGACGGCTGGCCAGAGCTGAAGCAGTACGCGGGGAGGCGCTGCGACGGCCACCTGATGGTGACCGGACCTCGCCGGAGACGAAGAGCGGCCGGGCTGTCACCCCGGTCCTCTGGGATGCTAACGGCGGATAAAGTGGAGGAGGGCTGGCGGTGTTGGTTTTATAGGGCCTAGAGGGCGCCGGAGATGGAAGGAGTACGTGGGCGA
This sequence comes from Ottelia alismoides, assembly GCA_037367405.1. NCBI lineage: Eukaryota > Viridiplantae > Streptophyta > Magnoliopsida > Alismatales > Hydrocharitaceae > Ottelia > Ottelia alismoides. Next base: position 300,437 of record JAZKJV010005851.1, read on the forward strand.
GGAGATACGAGGATCGGAGATGGGCGGAGGCGCAAGATCGAGGGGATTTGATGGCCGGCGAGATTCGCGGGGCGGCGGAGCGAGATACGCGGCGAGAAACGTGGGGCGGAGATGGGTTTCGCGGCGGAGGTCCCGTTTGGGAAGGGGGACCTGGGAACACGATGAAGGTGGGCCGTCCGATCGGCCGAGATCGGACGGCCCAGATCTCGCCACGTGGCGACTAAAGGAGACAGGGGGAAGCGCGCGTGCGGAGCACGTGCCTTGGAGGCACGTGCGACGCACGCGCGTCCGTTTTATTTTTATTGTTTTTAATAAAACGAATATATATTAGTGCCAAAAAAAAAGGCTGACACGTGGCGGCACCAGGTGCTGCCACGTGTCAGCACCAGAAAATTCCGAAAATAAAGATTTGTAAAATCAATAAAAAATAGTAAATGACCTCGGATCAAAAAATTTCCTTCACGAAAATTGCTAGTCTCGATGAGATCTACAACTTTCATGAAGACATAAAAACCAAAATCGATCATTTGCACAAAGTGAATTTTTGGGGTATTCTATGTACATAGAATACCTTGATTTTTTGGGTTTTATAAATTTTTTGTCATTTTTAAACAAGATAAAAAATCCGGAAAAATACAGAAAAATCAAAGATAAATAAAAGACACTTAATCTATTTTTTTTTATTTTTATTAATTAAGAAAATATATACATAAAATAAAGGTCAGAAAACCGCGAAATATACAATGTACAAAAGAGGCCCAAAACCCAACTTTCACATATGAGCTCCAATTCACTTGAACTTGGTCTTGTTTTGAAGGTAATTGAATGCACATTAGTTCAAAAGTGAGTAGGATTAAATCGGACACTGGATGGGGGAGATATGTGGCTTTTAGTCCGAAAATCCTGAAATTAGGGTTTGGGTTTTTGGTCCACTTATTTGGGTTAGTTATTTTTTTGTATTTTTCCTTTATTCTTGTTAGTGATATGTACACAGTGGAAGTGGTTTTGAGTCATTCGGAGTTAGCATAAATGGGTTAAAAATCTGGGAAGTTAGGCTTATTTACAGGTCATTTTGGCTTGGATTTTTGGCTTCTTATTTTGTGCAGATTTTTGTGCTAAAATGCAATTCTTATGAAATCATGCACTAATGCTAATTATGCAGAATAGATGCAAGAATGCTGTTGATTTTTAGGGATTTGAGCTTAATAAATGAGATTTAGAGTGATGAATACGAGATTCATCACCTGCCTTGAACAATTAATGAAGAACATGGCTAAGATGACCTAGAAGATCGACGACCTGACGGCTGCCAAGACCATCATACCAGTCCAGGTCGAAGCCAATCCGAATAACTTCCGACGCAAGGAGCAGGTAGCCGGCAGTGTCCAACCCGAATCAGGTGTATTAAATTGTTTTTTATCTAATGCTGTTACTCTCAGGAGCAGTAGGACACTCCAGCCATCAGCGACGGCGAAGGGAAAGTATCTTGCATCTGACGGAGAATCGTCAGTCCATCCAACACCAGGGCCAAGCAACATTTTGGGAGCAGCACCATCATTCAAAAAATCACAAAAAAATGAAGAAAATAGCAAAACACAAAAAGATAGCAGCAACCTTGGTGGAGATAGGCCAGCATTGGAGACGTCTGCACCTGCCTCAGAGCCAGTTCCTGACGGGAGGAGCATTGCACCTGCAGCGAGTCCAACGCCAGCACCTGAAGCCGAGCCCGTCATTTTTGGTCCACAAATTGTAGATGAACCCATTCTTTTTTGTCATCTACCTGTAAACAACAATATGGACAATATTTTGAATGATATTGGTGAAGTATTTGTAAATATTCTTTTTCTAGAAGCAATGAAAAAACACAAAAAAATGAAAAATTTGAAAAATGATTTGTCTGATCCTGCCATCATAGAAATCATCTAGAATTTGGTATTAAACATGTCATTGATGAAAGCTCTTGAGTACATGTCAGCTGTAAAGAAAGGATAAAAGGATGCATGTACAACCAAACGCAGGCCTTACCCTCACAATTCCAGAAGTAAGGGTGGAAAGTTCGAAAAGCATATCCTCACAATGGCCACCGTTAATGCCATCAACAACCTTCCGGATAAAAAGCCAGATATGGGAGCACCTCTTGTGCGTTGTCAGATGTTCAATCAGGAGTTTGAGCGAACACTTCTCGACAGTGGTCTTCTGTCAACTTGATGCCAGCTTCACTACTTATGAAATTCAGGCTAGGACCGCTCAAGCCTACAAAGATGATTCTGCAGTTCGCAGATAAGTCAGTTAAGCGACCTAGGGGCCTGTTGGAGGACGTGATAGTCACGATTCAGGGAAAGCAGTTCCCGGCCGATTTTGTGGTACTAGACATGGACGTCTCCGCTCCATTGCTCCTTACCCCAATCATACTTGGAAGACCATTCCTGCAGACGTCAAACGTAGTAGTGAATTATGGGACGGGAGAAATCACTTTTGGTGTTGGTAGTGAAACAATCAGAGTGGAGACCCTGCCTGAGGGAGCACCAGCTGAACGAACATCTGCATCATGTGCAAGGGTGATTGAGTATTCTGGCGACTACGACTTCCTAGCAGAAATTCAAGACACCAACTTATTTTTGGATGACAATGAGATCCATGAATTCCTCTGCCCCGAGGAGGAAGTGGAGACCGCAGTCGAATTTTCCATTATCGATCAGGATGAGGGACTCGCTGATGTGCTGCAAGAGACTGCCGTGGGGGTGATGTGCCTTCAAAACCAGAAGCAAATAGTTGAGGAATCTTGTGATGAGGAGGAAATCATCGAGACATTTTGTCAAGATTTGAGAGAAGAGGCAGAATAGATTGTGGTGGACGTCGAACAGATAAAAGAATCACCATCTGCATTAATAGCTGAGGTCACTTCGGAAGCAGCTCAGACCCCACCAGAGTTAAAACCCTTGTCCTCCAACATGAAATATGCCTTCCTTGTGGGAGAACCGAACATGTACCCGGTTATTATCAATGCACACCTGACCGAAGACCAAGAATCTCGTCTTATGGAGGTTCTTGAACGCAACCGCAAGACGATAGGCTGGCGAACTTCGAATCTCCATGGGATTAATCCATCACCATGCTCGCATCGCATCTTTCTGGAAGAAGATTGCAGGCCCTCTCGAGAACTCCAGAGAAGATTAAATCCTAATCTGCGGGAGGTTGTTATGAAAGAAATCCAGAAGTGGTGTGATGCGGGATTTATTTATCCCATCTCCGACAGCAAATGGGTGAGCCCTCTGCATGTTGTGCCAAAGAAGTCAGGGATCACCATTGTGAAGAATGACAAAGGAGAGGAGATCGCAACCAGAGTACCTACTTCTTGGCAAGTGTGCGTGGACTACAGAAGACTTAAACTCGCTACCAAGAAGGACCACTTTCATTTCCCTTCATCGACCAGATCTTGGAGAGATTGGCCGCGAAGGAATATTTCTGCTTCTTGGATGGCTACTCTGGATACAATCAAGTTGCTATTGCTCCTGAAGATCAAGATAAGACCACGTTCACCTGTCCTTTTGGTACATATGCCTTCAGACAGATGTCGTTCGGGCTTTGCAACGCCCCAGCTACATTTCAGAGGTGTATGCTTGCAGTTTTTGTCGATATGGTGGGCCACTTTCTCGAGGTATTTATGGACGATTTTTCAATCTACGGGGATTCATTCGATCAATGTATGGATTATTTAGACCGAGTCTTACGGAGGTGCTGCGAAGTCAATCTTGTGCTCTCATGGGAGAAGAGCAACTTCATGGTGACCGAAGGAATCGTGCGGGGTCACATTGTTTCTAAACGTGGTATGGAAGTTGACCCAGCCAAGGTGGATGTGATTTCCAAACCTGAACCACCTACAACCATTAAACAAGTCAGGTCATTCTTGGGCCATGTCGGTTTTTACCGACGATTCATCAATGATTTCAGCAAACTAGCCAGACCGTTGACTAAGTTGCTCGACAAGGAGAATGAATTCATTGTAGATGACCGTGTGCTCCTTGCCTTTAATCAGCTGAAAGAACTCATCACACAGGCCCCTTTCTTACAGACACTGATTTGGACTCAAGCTTTCGAGATAATGACCGACGCGTCAGATTATGCCATTGGTGCTGTACTGGGACAGAGAAAAGATAATGTACCATTTGCGATTCACTACGCTAGTCGAACGCTCGATGAAGCCCAGAGAAACTACACTGTCACTGAAAAGGAGCTACTAGCTGTAGTCTTTGCCCTGGAAAAGTTCAGATCCTACCTCCTTGGATCCAAAGTAATCATTTACATTGATCATTCGGCCATTCGGTACTTACAACAGAAGAAGGACGCCAAACCACGTCTCATTCGGTGGATCCTTCTCCTCTAGGAATTTGACTTGGAAATTAAAGATAAACCTAGGGTAAAGAATATGGTGGCCGATCATCTATCAAGGCTTCCTGAGCCGAAATCTCCTGAGCTGAACCGGTAGCTGATCACAGAGACCTTTCCAGATGAGGCAATTCTATCGGTCACCTCGTTTCCTTGGTATGCAGACATTGTGAATTATCTGGCGACCAAGAAAATCCCACAGGATTGGCCGAAGTTGAAAATAGACAGATTCTTGTCTTAAATCCATTTCTACTAGTGGGAGGATCCGTACTTATTTCGTGAGGGGGCAGATTGTATCTGGAGAAGGTGCATTCCTCAGGAGGAAGTTCCAAGTGTCCTCGCCTTATGCCATGACCAAGATTCTGGAGGACATCATTCTGGCAAACAACGGCAGCAAAAGTTCTTCAAAGTGGCCTCTGGTGGCCTTCATTATTCAAAGATGCAGATGATTATGTCAAATGCTGCACTGACTGTCAGAAGATGGGCGGAACCATAGGAATGAGAGATACGATGCCTCTGAAATACATTCAGATATCAGACGTCTTCGACGCATGGGGCATCGACTTTATGGGCTCGTTTCCCAACAGTCAGGGCTATGAATATATTCTGCTTGCTGTCGACTATGTAAGTCGCTGGGTGGAGGCTATTCCCGCCTGAACCGCCGAAAGTAGGACTGTATGTCGATTCTTGAGAGATCACATCATAGCACGGTTTGGGATTCCCAAGATTCTCATATCTAACGGGGGTAGTCATTTCATAAACAGAGAGGTGAAGAAGCTGACTCAGGAATTCTGTATTGAACATCGTGTTGCTTCACCCTATCACCCGCAGTCCAATGGCTTAGCTGAATGTTCAAATAGGGAGATCAAGACAATTTTACAGAATCTTGTACATCCGGATCGAAAGAACTGGTCTCAGCTGCTTGATTCAGTTCTTTGGGCTTATTGAACATCGTACAAGTCACCCTTGGGAATGTCTCCCTACCACCTTGTGTATGGCAAGCCATGTCATCTGCCCGTTGAACTAATTCACAAATCTTTATGGGCCATTAACATCTGTAATTTGGACTCCAAGCAAGCAGGAAAGAACAGAAAATTGGATCTGAACAGATTATTGGAATTCAGAAATTATGCATATGACAACAGCTTGATGTACAAGGAGAAGGTCAAAACATGGCATGACAAGCATATCCGTCGCAAGTCCTTCGATCCAGGTCAGAAGGTGTGGTTGTTTGATGCGAAATTAAAGATCTTTCCAGGCAAATTGAAGAGTAAATAGACTGGGCCGTTTATGGTTAGGCAGGTGCGTGACAATGGAAGTGTATTGATATCCAATCTGTCAGCTGATGCACAGCCATTTGTAGTCAATGGACAGCTTCTGAAGCCATACCTTGAACATATACATTCATGGTTGTCGTTGACTCGATTCAAGTAATCTACAGGGATGAGCCGGATATCTCCAAAGAGGCAGAGGAAGGCCAAGCAGAGCAAAATATTTTTGAATGACTTCTCTTCTTTTATTCCTTTCTTCTTTTCCGTCTCTTTTACCTTATTCTACCGACATGATGTCAGCCCTTTCATCACTGCTACACTTAGGATGTACTTTATCCTAAGTGTAGGGGGGATGCGCATCCTGAGTTGTTCATATCCACTTTCATTCCTTTTCTTCTTTTCTTCTTTTCTTCTTTTCCTCTTCTATCTTCTTTATCTACCAAAAAGGTGATGCCCCTTGTAAACAATCTTCTATACTTAGGACGTACTTTATCCTAAGTATAGGGGGGTGTTCACCCCAAGTTTTTCCATTCTTTGATCCTCTCCATTGTCTCCTCTTCTTATCTATACTTAGGGATATCTTACCCTAAGTATAGGGGGAGACAATTTGAGTACGATCTGTTCATTCCCACCCTTGACCCTCCCTGCTTTGTGTACAGTCTGCTATACTTAGGATTATTTGATCCTAAGTATAGGGGGGACGGTCAACTTCTCATTCGTTCATTCCTTCGTCTCTTATTCACCCATTCTTTAGACTTGTCTATACTTAGTACGAGTTATGTCTTCTCTTTTCTCTCCGATCTATGAGGACATAGCTCAAGCTAAGTATAGGGGGGTCGTATATACTACGTATATAATTTAGCCATAACTCGTACTTTCGTATTTTCCTTAATAGTACGACTAATAATTCTTTGAAATTCATAAAAAAACCTTAATAAAAAGATGTTTTATTCCTCAAATTCTTTTTGTATTGACTGATTAATAAATCAGGTGAAAATGTTTTTTGTAAAATGTTTGAAAATAGTTTGAAAATCTTTGTGAAAAATCTTTTGAAAACTATTTTAAAAACGTTTTGTTACATGTTTTCAACCTTTTGTAAAAATGTGTGGCTTGTAAAATTTATTTTCTTTGTGTGAAATAAAATGTTTGAAAAATGATTTGCAAATGGTTTGAAAAATGGTTGCAAAAATATTTTGAAAAAACTATCTATACTGTTTGAAAACCTTTGCAAAATGATTTTCAAATGTGTGTACATGTTTGTAAAATTGTGTGTACAAATTATTTTGGACTATAGTTTTTCAAAATTATTTGTAAAATGATTTTCAAATAAGTTTGAGGGAAAGATACATCTCACTTAAAATTCTGTATATACCTATAAAATTGATCACTTACCCCTGTAAATTCTTAAAATCCATTTCTTGTAAATATAAGAAGCACTCCCGTATAAATATTTTAACCTAGCTTTTAGCCAAATCTTTTGTTTTCAAAAATTCCAAAAACATTTGCAAAATTAAAATCCAAAAACATTTGAAAAATCTTTTTGAAAAATACAAAAACACATATGCATCATCATCATCATCTTTTCAAAAATCCATAAAAAGTTCAAAATCTTTGAAAATTGCATCACAAAAATATTTTCTGCATTCTGCATATCATTTGCATAGCATGAGCATTTTTCGGATTGAGTTTGATAGTTAAACAAGTCTAAGTAAAATCCGGAGATTGGAGCTTGATTGGACCTTAAAATCTACCTAATAACAGGAACCTTATAGGAACTGGGTTTGAGGTACTTCAGGTCTAGTTGACTTAATTCTTTGAGGATCACGAGACTTGGTTCAATGGATTCTTGACTGCCTAAGTAGAGTATTTCGGAGCACACGCACGACTCTTGTTGATAATGACCTAACTTGGACACCTGCACCTTTCACATGGCTCAACTCAGTTGGAGTGGTGAGGGGATTGGATTTGCCGGTATGAGACGCATACAAGTGGAAACACTTGTCCTCTTCTAGGGAGGGAAGTGCACCCCAACCCGTCCAGTGATGAGGAAGTCTAAAGACAGGAGAGTGTGGGTTTTGATAAAGCTTCAAAAGAGGGATAGTCTACTAGCTCAAGAGGAAAAATTCCTTATGTAAATGCTGTTGTGGATAGTATCAAAAAAAATGGTCAGGCTTGTACAAAAATAAAATGCCTGCAAAGTATGTACATATGTTGTAAAGTCAATAAGCAAGCTTGAGTTCCAAAGTCAAAAATGTGAGCCTACAGCTGGATGACTTGACTACACTGGTCTTGCATCCTAGGACATGTAGATACACTGGCTACCGTCCATTCTTCTCTTCACCCCCTCCTCTTGAGTTGATTGCCACTTGAACTTAGAAGGGAATACCCCGCTCCTCGAGGATGGAGTTGTTGGATTGGGGAATCATTGCGTTGTCATACCGGAGAAGTCAGTCTCTTTGTCATTCTAGTTGGGGAGAGCCACTATCGCTTACACCGTACGAGTCAGATTCATAGTCGTAAGGGTTTGCGTACGAATTGAGATATCTCTGACCTGGCTATTGAGGGGACTTGAACAGAGTTTTGGGATTCTCAGGGACTGTTGGATTTCAAATCTGGTTCCCATTATGGTTCTGCCCGCACTAAAATTACAAAGATCCGACTTAAGCTCCAAATTTTGATTTTGCAACGACAAGTTTGATAATTAAACTATATCCACTTTCGTCTTTTTCTTTTCTTTGTTTTTTTCTTTTCTGCACTTATAGCATAAGTGTTTGCTAGGGACTAGCAAAGGCAAGTACAGGGGGATGATGAATCTACGTTTCATCATCTTTATTCTATCATTTTGGCCTTAAAAACCCTAGTAAATGCGTGTAAATAGGCTTAATTTAGGCATCTTAGCATTCATGCATCATGATGTAAATATTGTATAAAATGGGATTTTTAAAAGCCAAAATTATAGAATAAAGAAAAGAAAAGAAAAAGAATAAAATATTGCAAATATTTTATGACCTGAAACCCCGAGAACTAGGCATCATGATGAATAGGTCGACAAGGAATAAAGTAGGGGATGATAAGGGCCAAAAACACAATAAAAGTACTCATTCATTCTTTATTCATTTTGGGACCTATTTTTGGTTCCATTTGTTATACCTCAAATAAAGAAACGTTGTACATGAAAGTTGCAGCTGATTTCATATAGAAAAATACAAAATTGATTTCACTCAAAAATAATGTACAGATAAAAAGTTATGGTCTGAATAAAAATCCAGAATCCTAACTTCCCAGACCTGTATCTCACAAATGAAAACTCCAAATGCATAAAACTCACCTTTAATTGTATATAGTATAAAATAAGCTATTTAATAACGGTGGTTTCGCATTTGGGGGAGCTATAGTTTGAAAGTTGAGTTTGGACCCCTATGGTATACTTGTACAGATTAAAATATTCATTTTATTATTTATTCATTATTTTTATATTTTTATATTTTTATAATTTTGTAAATATTATTTATAATATATATGTACATTAAAATTAGAATAAAAACCTAAATAAAATACAAAAAAAAATACTTGTAATATAATACATATGTATAATACCTGTATACATACCTACATAGAATCTATTTCTATTTTATTAAATATACAAAACACGTCAGAAAAATAAAATAAAAATATATTTAAGTGTCTAAAAATATTCTATAAATTTATAAAATAATAAAAAAATAAATTAATTAAATAAACAAAATAAAAATAAAACACTAAAATATATAGATAATATAGCTATAAAGGGTATAAAAGGCAACTTGTAATTATAAACCTCGAAAAAATAAATAAAAATCACCATAAAATAATTTATAAAATTATATATATTTTTTATTTAATAACATCAAATTAATAACTTCAATTACTATTTTTAAATGATTTTTTTATTATTTTCTAGGGGATTTTTCCTGGTTGGTCGACATGGACAAACCAGGTTGGTCTGACAGTTAACCTTGGTAACCTGTCTGATCTCCTCCCCTAGCATTGTCAGAACCAACTTTTGTCTCTTTTTCTTGAATTTTTTGAGGGGTTTTCTTTCACCAAATCATGCCAACGCCTTCTGCAAATTTGTTGCTCGATTACCCATGATACTCGCGCATGGTTTAGCTCAGTCTGTGGACTCACGATTCGCGTGATATTCTTTGATCTTCACGCTTCGACCGTCAACTCTTCAAAAGCCACACCTGACGTCCCTTCGATTCTTGATCCCTCTTCCTCCACCTACACCGAGTTTGCGAGCGTTCTTCGTGCTCCTGGTGACAGCAGGAACACATCACGCCCAAGCTCGAGCCCTTTGGAGTCAAATCAAGGTGGTCCAAGCCCCTCGCCGGAGCGCCGCCTGCAGCTCGCTGCAGCCCATGCCGGTGAGTCTACCTCCTTTCTTTTTGCATTTTCTTGTAGCTTTTGCTTAGGATAACTTAGCTTAGCAGCAGTTTAGGATTCCATTGCATCTTTCGTCGTGAATCGTCAGCCGAAGTTCACGGCGGAGCAAAGCTCCGCCTCCGCCCTCCGCCTTTATCCATCACCCACAGCCTCCACGATCACCTCCATTTCATCCCTCATCACTCCGTCGCTCCGCTCCACCCCTCCATCCACCTCAATCTCGCTCAGATCGAGCCCGCCGAGCTCCCATCTCCGCCGTACGCCGGAGCTCATCGTCCAACCCACATTTCGCCTCCACTCCCCTATCTGAGAGCTCTCCGAGCTCCACCTTTTTGACGTGCTTCTAACCCCGCAGGAAAGAACGCAAGAGGAGGCTCGAAAGAGCCTCGACAACCAAGGGAAGCACCTCCCAGATCACCGCCGCCGTTGGACCTCAACTCGTCGTCCCAACCGCTGCTGAGACCATCGTTCGACGCGGAAGGGCCCCGGGATCATTTTGCCCTTGATCCTAGGGTCGGAGTGGCCGTGTTTCAGCCGGAATCAATTGTCAAAGCTCGCCGGGGAGTGTGTTCTTCGTGAACCTCTCTCCGCCATTGGATCAGGAGCGCCGTCCAGAACGCACAGGAGCCATCACATCATCAGGACTCTCCACCGTCGGATCCCTTCGTGGGGATCTAATCTTGGACGTCCGTGCGAAGCGTCATCGGGTCACCAGATCAAGACATGCGGATAAGTGGATCGTCATCAACCGTCCGATCGTGCGCAGCGAGGGGTATTTTGCATCCAACCCCCGTGCTTTTTGTATTTACTTATTAGTCTTAAAACTTTCAACTACAGTTCAAAAGTATTCTAATAATTGCAACTAGACCCTTTAACTTTTTAGATTTGCACTTTAGTCCTCGTCCATGTCAACTCACGTGATTGGGACACATGGTTTTTGGGTATTTTGCACTATTGAGCCAGGACTTTTTGATAATTTCCTTTATGCCCCTGTGCGTAGTCAATTAAATATAATTTTGGGATATTTGCACTCCTGTCCTGCCGGTTTTTGTTATTTGCAATTATACCCCTGTGAACAGCAGAACACGTGCTTCATGCGTGATTTTTTTGGTAAAATTGCAACCAGGCCCCTGACTTTTTGTTAATTTGCATTTATGCCCCTGCCAGCCAAGTATTTTCTTGTTGTTGCTAGTATTTATTTGATGCATCCATAAATTGCTAAAAAATCTACAAAAAATCACATTAGGATCTTGTTGCATAGTAGTTTCATGCCAACATTTTTATTTTGCATTTTATTGCATTTTAATATTTTTAAAAAAATCAAAAACATCATTTTTGCTACTGTTTGCATTAGAAAACCCATAAAAATTATAAAAATCACCTCAGACAATTCCCAAAAAAATATATTTTGCATATTTTAGTGTGTTTTAATATTAGACCAAAAATCATAAAAAATACAAAAGAAAACTCCAAAAAATTAGAAAACCCCAAAAAACTTCCTAAAAATCTTAAAAATTCTAGAATAATCCTAAAATTCTAATTTTTGTCTCTGAATTTTCTTTGTTCTATTATCTTTAAGAGAAATTTAATTTGGAGAATTTTTGTTACTGTTTTCCATTTTATTTCTCCATTTTAGTTTCAGACCTCTATTTTCTCTACTGTTTTCAGTATTTTTGAATTTTAAAATACCAAAAAAATTAAGAAAAATTTGGAAAATCACATAAATAGTAGAATAATATAAACAAGCCAAAAATATTTTATTCCCTAATTTTTGAGTGTTTTTACTTATTTTTATAAATACCCTATCCTCTCTTTTCTTATATTGTTTATATATTCCTATTTAAAGAAAAAGGAATTAAAAAATATAAAATATAAAAAGAAAATATAAAACCAGAAAATTAAAAATCAAAATACAAAAATATAAAATTTAAAAAATAAAATAAAAAAATTATAAAATTAAAAACCCAAAAAAAAATCCATATTGGCTAAGTAGTTCATTAGGCATCAGGTTTGACATTTTGTCTACACTCTACACCCTTGTTTCCTATGTTCGACCCCTACTTGCTTGCCACTGTACATTTTTAGTAGGGTATAATAAATTTTGATCCTTACTCTTGATTGTTTAATGAATTGTGTGGGTTAATTGTTGACGAACGTGAAGGCTTGAGTAGTCGTCCAGCGTCAGTGAGTCTGATTTATTAGGCCACTATTTAGCGGCTCTCGTTTTTATCATTTTTCAGACTCCTAGAACCCTATATAAGAAGAGACACCCTTTGCTCTTCGAGTTACACAATCTCTACGACATCTCTCTCTCTCTCCCTCTCATTCTCACGCTTACTCCCTCCCTTCTCTATTTGAGTGGCCATCCACTCTCATAAAGAGAAGGTCATCTTCGTCGTCACCTTGTCGTTGGGCTCTCGCTTCGACGACTCTTGAATCTCTGTCTTCTTTGGTTCATCTCGCTCGTAAAGAAGGCCTTTGATCTCATGAGACAAGATCATGAGATCCATTGCTTGGATCAACGACTTGTATTGCGAGAAACACGCGCACTCGCAAGCATCTCCTCCGACGGATCAGACTTGAGACAGGAGGTCTCTTCCCTTAGAGGCTCGATTGCAACCACGCTCCAAGAGGTATTCCTATATCTTCTATGTGGTTAGATGAAACGATCCAAGAAATGCTTTTGGATCATGTGGTTTGATTATTTATTTTTTTTAAAACTCCGTTGCACTGAGCAACTAGTGTGTCTAGTCGTTCTTGATCGTAAATGATGCGATCATCGCGCTTCCATGATGTGCTTGAGGATCATTCCATATCCTAGATTATTACCATAAGAAGTGGGTTAGAGTATTGGTTTTGACAATCCCCAAGAATGGTTCTTGAGACACATAAAGCGGCCTAGCATCGTCCTGTCTTAGACTCCAAGATTTTTCAACAATCCATTTGGGTTTAGCTAAGTTTTAAGTGCAAGGTTTCTAGTCAAGTGATGTATCTCGTATTCATCATGTTAAAATCCAATTATTAATCTCCTTGCTTAATTAATTTAATAAAAATCATTGATATTTCATTAATTTTATCATGTATTATATTGTATATAAACTTTGTATAATTAGCCTATACTCTTACCTTATTTATTGTATTTAATTACCAACTTTCTTCTCTATTTTCTATCTTATGAAAACCCCCTAAAAATTAGGTTAATAAATTATCTATAATTATCATAACCTTTAAAAGAGATAAAAATTAAAAAATCTCAAAAGCCCCAAAGTTGTGTTTTTACCCTTTAAAAATGCACCCAAAAATACACTTTTGTACAAATGACCTCTTTTGACTTTTTTGTCCAATATGAAACCTGTAGATCTCATCGAGATCTACAAATCTCATTTTGACTTTTTTCCTAATTTTGATTTTTTATTTCTTTTAGATTTTTCTTTATTTTTCTATTTATTGATTTTTCTAGAGCCGCCATGTGGCGCTCGCTGGAGCTGCCACGCGACCGCTCCCTCCTCTCGCCATTTGGCCACTCTCCTGGCCGTTGGATCTCTCTGCCTCAATCCCTGTCGTCCACCCCTGCTTCACTTCCAGCCATCTGATCTCCCCTGAGATCTGATCCCCACTGCTTTTTTCCGCTCTATTCCTAACCCCACAATCTCCTTCGCATCCTGTCACCCGTTCACGCTCGCTCCACGTCACCCGTTCACCCCCCGTCGTTGGATGGTACCCTAACTCCCATCTGGATCGCCCGCCTCCGCGTACTTTCCAACCGTTCGATGCGACCGTTGGACCGCACATTAGCGCCTTCCTTTGGATCGTTGGATCACATGATCCAATGACTATGTGTCATCGCCCTCCTCCAACACACCCCGCCCCTAGGCATTACACCTCACAGCTGCTGCTCCCCCTTCCTAATTTAGCTCCATCGTAATTACACCTTATTGCCACCTAACGCCACCTACACGTAGCCCATTCCTCCACCTTCTTCGCGTAACCTCCAAGACCTCCCCCATCACTCCTCCATTACTCCTACAACCGTTCAAAACCTCCCCGCCACCACGTAACTCTCGATTACCCTTCCCTATAAATCCACTAGCTCCGCCCTTTGTTCACCCTATCCACCATCCAAGGGGCTTAGGACCAACCTCCTCTGCCCTCCGGTGATAGCGGAGGGCGGTGTTGAGGCGAAGACGACCTTAGTCCCTGGTGAGATCCATGGTTGAATGTCATGTACGCTCCGCCTATCTGGCGGATGCACGAGCACCGAGACACGATTGCCCTCGTCGTACGATGACCTCGAGCTCCACACGAGCTCAGCCCAGATCGCTTCCTCTGCCCCTTTCTTTCTCCTTGCTCCGGCCAGGCACTCTCCCTTCTTTTCCTTGTTTTTCTTCTATTTATTCAGTCGCCTACCATCACCATCACCCTCATCTGACCACCTCACAAGCTCCGCCAACCACCAATCACCTTCGCCCACAACTCCGACCACCTCCCCTCCTCTTCCATATCCCTCTCTGCCTCGCTCCATTTCTCTGACAACACGTCAGAGGACCCATTTGAGCCACTTTCTTCTCCATACGATCAGGCTCCCACCTTGGCCCATTTCACCCGCACACTCTTCACGCATGCATCGGCTATCAATCTAACACTTGCAGGTGCTCCAATCTTCGATGACTGGATTTTGAGCTCCTTCTCTGATCTAGAGCGTCGTCTCCGGCAACGTATCGTCCTCCGACGACTCCAGCTACCCTTGTCATTTCCTCGATCGTATGCCATCTTCATCGGGTGGCCACGGAGGTCTCAGGAACTTTTGTGTGCATAGAGGAGCATGATGGAGGAAATACATGATCGTCGGAGCCCCACCAACTCCGCCGCAGGAGGCAGCGAGGCTGTGGAACTCGACAAGCAGACATTGTCTGATCCTCACGATCAGACGGTCCAGATGAAGCCACGTCGACCTCCCAAGCCTCGATTCTGAACCTACATGCTTGGGTGGTCCATGCCAAGAGCCGAAGCACAAGACAATGTAACGTAGCCCGAGCCTGAGCTGCCTTTCGAGCCTGGCCCCCTCACGTGCCCCGTACATGTGGGGCTGGGCAATTTGTACTGATGACCCTGGAATTTTTTGATATTACATCTCAATCCCCAAGCGTGTGCCTTACGTACGTGCTTGGCTATTTTATAGGGAGGCCATTGAGGTTTTACAAAATTACAAATTGGTCCCTATGTGCAAATGAAGAAATTGCAAAAGGACCCCACCAGTTTTGCTAAATTACAAATAGATCCCCCCAAGGACCTATTTGTGATTATTTATCATTTATTTCCTTGCATTTTCATTATATTTATGCCCTTGCACTATTTACTTCATATCTTGACAATCTTAGACCCAAATTGCATGATTTCGGTGTCATTTTGAAGCATTTTTCAACATCTATCTAATGGCATTATTAATTTTCTGATTTGACACTAAATGAAATATGGTGAATTTTTGATGCCATAAAGTGTCTCTTGCTCGATAATTCCATGCCACTAATAGATATTCGATCCTTATTTTGACGCTCAATTTGACTCTGATAATAATTTATAGTTTATGCTCATATTTTCTAGGGCATATTTGTAGTAATCATTTGCATACATACTCTTTGCATTTATTCATGCATTATGTTCATGCATCATTTTATAATTGCATCTAAAATCCATAAAAAGTACATACATCATCATGTGTGTTGTTTAACATGCATTTTGTTGTGCATTTACATGAAGACCTAAAGACTTGAAAATAATCACACATCAATGACAAAATTTGATAAATATACTAAATAAGCACGTGTCCCTGAGTTCAACCTTCGTAAACTTGCCAAGTAAAATAATGTCCACATATTCGAAGGTGTGATCTTTGCTTAATTATATTTGCCTTATATGCTACGCAATTCTATACTATTAAAGAGGAAAATATGATGTTCATCATCAAACCATTGTCTCAAGAGTCTTACGGATGACATGAAGGGTTCTAGTTAGACACATTGAATCAACTTATGAACATTGTCTCCCGAAACCTAAAGAATTAAGTCAAGGCAACCTGAAGTATCCTCAATTTCAGTCCTTAATCGGTTCCTCTAAAATTAAGTGTATTAAGGTATATACCAAGATCCAATCTTCAAACTTTATTTAGACATGTTCAGTTGTCAAGATCATTCCGAAAAATGCAAATGTTATGTACAATTTTTGAGAAGCAAAATTCGGATTTTGAACTTTTTATGGGTTTTTGAAAATGTTCTGCAATTTTTTAAGCAATTTTTGTATTTTGCAAATTTTTATGGGTTTTGAATTTTGCAAATTTTAGGGAATTTTAAAAAATAAAAGAGTTAGTAAAATAATTGTGTGCAACTATTTACATGGGAGTGCATCAATATTTACAAAAGTTGGTTTAAGAATTTACACAAGGTATTTACATAAGTTAAATGTTGCTGGTTATTTATATATTTTTATACAATAAATATGCGTGTATATCGTTCTGTTTGGGTTATTACTCCTCATGATTTTGTAAAAATTCCTCAAAAATAATTTGAAAATATTTTAACAAATTTTTTTGAAAACCTTATTTTGCAATTTTACAAACAATTTTGTAAATATTTCAAAGTTTGAAAATCATTTAGTAAAGATTTCTCAAATAGTAGGTATAGATTTTGCAAAATATTTTACATCCATTTTTCAAATCATTTGTAAATTGGATTTTCAAAAATTTTATTCAAACAAATGAAAAAAAATGCAAATATTTGAAAACAATTTACACATGTTTGAAAATATTTCACAAACGTTTTCCAAACAGTTTATCAAATGATTTTACAAGATATTTTGCAATCATTTTTCAAATGATTTTGCAAAATATTTTAAACTGGATTATTATTCTTATTTACGAAGATATTTTTGAAAAAAAAATATACATATTTGTAGTGTTATCTTTACAGTTGATTAAATGTACATTATATTAGCCATATTTATTTCAAAATACACAAGTATTATGGCAAAAGTATATACAACTTATATACGACCCCCCTTATAAAAAGCTTGAGTTGTGTCCACATAGGTTAGAGAGAAAAAACAAAGACATAACTCCTTCAAAGTATAGGAAAGTCTATACTACAATGACTAAAGTAAAGAATGAGAAGTCGATCATCCCCCTATACTTAGGATCAATTAATCCTATGTATAGCAGGTTGTACATAAAATAGGGATGATCGAGGATCAGAATTTAAGAATTCAATGGTCTCGACTTCCACCCTATACTTAAGGTAAAATATCCCTAAGTA
Source organism: Ottelia alismoides (assembly GCA_037367405.1). Classification (NCBI taxonomy): domain Eukaryota; kingdom Viridiplantae; phylum Streptophyta; class Magnoliopsida; order Alismatales; family Hydrocharitaceae; genus Ottelia; species Ottelia alismoides. The sequence goes on from JAZKJV010005851.1 coordinate 317,823, forward strand.
TATACATAAGGTCAAAAATTGAGGGGCAAGCAAGAGAATGAATAATGATTAACTAGAGGACACTCGTCCTCCTATACGTAGGATGAAGCATATCCTAAGTGTAGCATTGATGAATGGGGTGAGGGCAACACGAAGAGAAGCAAAGAAGACAATCTAATCAAAGATATTTTGAGGAGCATTTTCTGGCTCCACTGAAGTTGTTGCAGCAGTGAACTCATCATCAAAAATCACTTGTACATAGTCGACAACGACCAGGAATATATCATGCTCTAAGTACGGCTTCAGCAACTGTCCGTTGACTATGAAGCATTGTGTGTCAGCTGACAATTCTATTATCAAGACGCTTACATTGTCACACACATTCCTAACTATGTATAGCCCTAACCATTTGCTCTTCAATTTTTCTTCGAAAAACCTTCAATTTCACGTCAAAGAACCACACTTTCTGAATAGGTTCGAAGGTCTTACTTCCGATGTGCTTATCATGCCAGTGTTTGACCTTCTCTTTGTACATCAAGCTGTTGTCTTACGCGTAATCTCTGATTTCCATGAGCCTATTTGGATCCAGTTTTCTCTGCTAACCACCTTTTTGTGAGCCGAGCTTGCATATGTTCAATACCCAAAGTGACTTTTGAATTAACTCAACAGACAGGTGGTATGGCTTCTCATATAAAAGATAATAGGGTGACATGTCCAAGGGAGACTTGTATGCCATTCTGTGTATGCCCAGAGAACTGAATCCATGAGTTGTGACTAGTTCTTTCTGTCCGGCCTTATCGCTTTTGCAATATCATCTTGATTTCTCTGTTGGATAATTCTACCAAGCCATTTGACTGTAGATGATATGGAGATGGGACATGGTGATCGATGACGTACTCCTTCGTTAATTTCTTAACCTCCTTATTGATGAAGTGGCTACCTCAATCTGAAATCAGAATTTTTGGAATTCTGAACTGCTAGACGATATTATCTTTCAGGAATGTACAGACTGGTCTTATATCTACGGCTCGAGCTAGAATGGCTTCCACCCATCGACTCACATAATCTATTACGAGAAGGATGTATTCAAAGCCATAACTATTAGGAAACTTGCCCATGAAATCGATGCCCCATGCATCAAACACCTCATATATCTGGGTGAATTTGAGAGACATGTTGTCTTTATCACCTAGTTTTTTCCCCTTTTCTGACAGACGGTACATGCTTCACAAAATTATTCGCATCCTTAAAGGCGTGGGTCACCATAGGCCACACTACAATATCATCGATGTCATTCTTCTCCCCAAATGGTGTCCACCAGATTCGAGCTTATGGCAATGCTCGAGGACAAATTTGTACTCCTTTTGAGGAATACACCGACACCGTATGCAGTCTTCTCCTTCTTTGAACAAGTTTGGGTCTTAGCATTGGTAAAAATGAATATCAAATAAAAAATTGTCCTTCTTGATCTTCGTCCAATCTTGTGGGACTACCCCAAAGACGAGGTAATTCACAATATCGACATACCAAGGGAGAGAATCAATGATTAGGATAGATTCATCACAGAAGATATCTGTGATCGATGTACTACTCAGCTGAGATCTTGGCTTCCAATTCTAGAGAGATGATCTGCCACCATATTCTGAACTCCATGCTTATCTCTGATTTGCAAGTAAAATTTCTGGAGGAGAAGGATCCATCATAGTAGGCATTACTTAGCATCCTTCTTCTGCTGTAAGTATAGGATGGTAGAGTGGTCAGTGAAAACTATGACTTTTGATCTAAGAAGCCAGGATCTGAACTTCTCTACCATAAAAACTACCACCAGCAATTCTTTCTCTGTGACTGTATACCTTCTTTATGCTTCATCGAGCTTCTTGCTGGCGTATTGAATAACATAGGGCAACTTATCCATTCTTTGTCATGAACAGCTTGAAGGGCAAAATTTGACGCATCTGTCATGATCTTTAATGGAAGAGACCAATTCGGTGGCTGTAAGAAAGGAGCCTGAGTGATCAGTTCTTTAAACTGATAAAAAGATTAGAGAGTTGTTTGATCAACAATAAACTCGGTCTCCTTGCAAAGCAGCTCAATGAGAAATCGGGCAAGTATGTTGAAGTCTTTAATGAATCGACGATAGAAGCTGACATGCCCTAAGAATGACCTCACAATCTTCACATTCTGAGATGGCTTGAGTTTAGAGATTGCATCCACCTTTGCTGGGTCGACCTCCAAGCCACGCTTGGAGACGGCATGGCCCAGTACAATACCTTCTTTAACCATGGAGTGGCTCTTTTCCCATGATAGAACGTGATTGGCTTCACGACATTTCTGCAGTACTTTTTCTAGATGTTGAAGACAAGAATTGAAGCTATTAATGTAGATGGAGAAATCATCCATGAAGACTTCAAGAAACTCCAGACCATGTCGGCAAAGAAGGCAATCATGCACATCTGGAAAGTAGCTAGAGCATTACAGAATCCAAAGGGCATCCTTCTGAAAGCATAGGTTCCGAATGGGAAGGTAAAAGTTGTCTTCTCTTGATTCTTAGGGGCGATCGCCACTTGGTTATACCCGGGGTACCCATCTAAGAAGCAGAAGTATTCTTTCCCTACAAGTCGCTCAAGAACTTGATCAAAAAAGTCAGAGGAAAATGGTCCTTCTTTGTTGTTGAATTCAGATGGTGGTAGTCAACACATACCTGCCAAGATGTCGATACTCGGGTAGAGATATCCTCTCCTTGGTCATTCTTCTCCACGGTGAGCCCTGATTTCTTAGGAACTACATGCAGAGGGATTACCCATTTGGAGTCAGAGATGGGATAAATAAGGCCGGCTTCACACCATTTTGTGATTTCTTTCATCACTATGTCTCGCAAGTTCAGATTCATTCTTCTTTGAAATTCTCGAGATGGCTTGCAATCATCTTCTAGATAGATATGTCGTGAGCACAAACTCGGATTTATCCCTCAGAGATCTAAGACTTCCAACTAAGTGCCGTGCAACTTTTTTCTAGAACCTTGAGAAGTCGAGATTCTTGATCCGGGGTCAGCCTGTTGCTGATGATGACCGGATACATATTCTTCACCCGCAACGAATGAGTACTTTAGACCTATTAGGAATTTTTTAGTTTTGATAATTGCTGAGCCTGCTCCACGATCACTTCAGAAACTGTGCTGGTAGATGGTTGATCTTGTAGTTTCAATGAGGTGTTGTCCACCTCTATCACTCTTGGCTCTGAAATAAATGTGTCAAAAATAACTGTAATCAATTTATCATGTTTGACTTGACATGAGTATTCTTTGATGCTCAGTGACTCAAATTCCAATTTGGTCCCTGATGAATCCACGATTCATCATCCTAATATATTGATCTTAGCAAAATCCTCGAGTAAAATCCCAAATAAATGTCCATAAAATCATTAAATTAACAAAATGACTCTTATAAATAAAACACTAATTCTTGTATACTATATTATACAAAATAAAGTAACAATAAAAAGCCGCAAAATTAAAGGAGTTTTTCACTTGTAAATAGCTCAAAACTTCATGTTTTTTTAATAATTTTATTTTAACTCATTTGTGACTAATTCTTTCTCCATCTTGTTCATAATATATATATATATATAAAAATACAAAATTATAAAATAAATTTGATCTCAAATAAATGATCCTAGATCCCAAAGATAAAAAGCCGTAAAGTCTAACTTCCTGGCCAAATTCCTACTCCGTATGATCCATCTTTATGTGAGGAGAGCTTAGTTCCCAGAGTTGAATCGGTAACAGTGACGCACCCGCAGTCGAGCGACGACAACCCTCTCTCCGGTGAGATCCGTTGGCTTCTTGGCCAACATCACAGTCGCCTCCACGTGATGCTTGAGCTCATCGCTCATCGATGATTCAAGCGAAGACCGTGCTCTCATGAGCACATCATAGGCGACCGTCTCCATCGTAGTCCATAAAGAAGATTCAAGTAAAATGCCTCAAAAGAAGAAAGAAGAGGAAGAAGAATACCCTAAAGACCCCGATGAGAATGGTACTAGCCAGATTAGCTGCATCTGATCAGCAACATGTACTTCTCAGAGCTCAATTAGGACAACTCAATGTTGGGGTTGAACCACCAATGGATGCGGCATATAACCCTGGACAGTACAGAATTCAGAAATACTTGAGTCCGGCCGAACCTAATGTTAATTTTGAGTTGAAGCTGCATTTTCTGAACCTGCTGCCACACATTGATGGGAATGCTTCTGAGGAGCCATATGCATTCCTAAGAGACTTCAAGCTCGTATGCGCTAACCTTATACATCCTAATGTTAGCCAGGATTATATTAGGGGCTCACAACCCTTCCATTTGCCTTGGGTGGAAAAGCCGACTACTGGGTAAAGAACTTGGGAATTACCGTCACCACTTATGCCCAGTTCAAGGATATGTTTCTGAAAAAGTTCTACCTGCTGAGTAGAATTAACATGATGAGGACGCGCATTACGAGTTTTTCCCAATTACCCCAAGAAGCCTTCTATGATGCATGGGAAAGATTCAAGGACAACCTGCAGAAGTGTCCCTGTCATGGACTAGATGACAATATCTTGGTCCAGTCATTCTTCACTGGTATCAACCCTGAGATGCAGGGTTTACTAAGTGCTGCATGTGGAGGCAGCTATACATCACGAGGATCGGATACCGTCTGGAAGGTATTCGAGCAGATGTCTGAAACCAGCCGCTCACAGATGGCCAATAGGGCCTATACATCGTCCCCCAGTTCACTCTTATTTGGAGGGGGGAAATCAGTTGTTGTCGATCTCTCTCAGGACATGATCCCTAGCATGGGACTCCTTGCGGAGAAGCTTACTGTAGTCGAGAAGATCGACAAGAGGATTGATGAGTTAGATCAGAGCATCTCCAAACTTCCAAAACATACGGAGGAGTTGACTGAGAAGGTATCTAAGGTAAGGATACCCATCAAGATTGCACCACTTCTCCTATTTACCGGGTTCACTATTTTCAGGAGCAGTTTGTGTCAGGGCAACCCCAGCTGTGGGAGCAGGACCAGTCCTATGCCCACTCTTTCCAGCAGCCGCCTCCATTAGTAGAGATAGTTCAGGAGGAGCCTCTACTGGTTTGGGAGGTGAATGAAGTACGGTATACTCAGGACCCTACCAGACAGGGAAGTACGGGAGACCGACAAACCTACCAGCATCCCCCGACCTTTCACAACATCGCATTCACCTCTGCACCACCTCCTTCACAGCAGAGCCCTGGATTCCAGCCACCCCAGCAGCAGCGGTAGTAGTACCAGCAGTATGGCCGACAGGGCCATTTTCAGGTGGGCGAGCAGGGCCCTCAATCTCAGCAGATACCCCAGCAGCAGCAGAGACAGTACCCTGGCCAGCAGGGCCAGTCTTCCCGTTCTTCTTCCTAGTCTTATCCCCTTCTTTCTTCATTTGGTCCCGTTGATATTCAACAACATATACTCGATGAGCTTCGTTCCTACAGGAACGAGATTCACGATTTACAAGTGGATGTCAACCGCCTGTCCAGATGGCAAGACGAGCAGACTGTACCCTCTACCTCAATCCCAGCCCAAGTTCAGGCTAACCCCAATAGCCTGAACCGATCTAGTTCTCAGCAGCACTTTGGTCAGGTATACTATTCAGCATATCCTAGATCTGAACATGAGATTGTTTTGTGTGACGAGGCTAACCACATGTCACTCAGGAGCAGAAGGACCGAGACCGTACCTAACCGGGCGAGGGACACGAGGAGGGGCATCTCTGGATCTCTACCTGAGGAGTCTTCAGAGGACGAGGAGGAGGGGCAGCATATTTCGGAGCCCCATCATCATCATTCGAGGATTTCTACTCAGGGAGCCGAGAGGAGAAGGAGACCACGTATGCAACATCGGCAGCATCGATACACTTCTGAGTCTACGGAAAACCTTGCATCTCCGGTTGTGGCGGATACCAATCCAGCTTCTATTCCACAACCTATAGTAGATAGTCTAGATTTTGATTCCATATTGCATCAAAACGATTATTGTATGAAGAACTCTATTTCAATTAATGCAAAGAATGATCTTTCAGTTCACGATTCAAACTCTTCATCTTCTGTTTCCCTAGCTTCAGTCCCTTTCTCCCGTGCTATTACGGTGGGAAAGCGCATCAAAAAGATTCAGAAAGATGACCCCGATATGGCACGGTTTTGTAAAGAAAATATCACTGTAAAGGTGCCATTCAATGAGTATGTGGCTAACCACCCTACATTCCAGAAATACCTTAAGGTGAGATGCACACCTACTAGGGTTAGCAGGAAGAAAGAGAACCAAAATATAAAGACACACGTCTTGTCAGTAGTCACAACTTATCATCTCAAGAATCATACATCACCAAGGAAAAAGAAAGATTGGGTGCTCACTATGTGGAGAGTCGCATTGATGACATTGCTTTTGCGCGCACACTCTTGGATAACAGTTCTTCCATCAATTTACTTCCCTTAGCCTTTATAAAAAATTGGAGTTGGGACCACTTCGCATATCTAAAGCTTTACTCCAATTTGCAGATCGTTCAGTAAAGAGACCTAAGGGAGAAGTGAAGAACGTAGTTATCTCGATTGAGGGGCAGAACTATCAGGTTGACTTCACAGTCTTGGACATGGAGACCCCCAATCATTGGAGAGAATCTCAGATCATTCTTGGGAGGCCTTTCCTTAGGACCGCAGGCGCAGCTTTCGATTATGGTGTGGGAATGATGAAGTTCCGTTCTCCAGGCAGAGAAGTGAACCTTGAGATGAAGCAAGCCAAGTGTCAGCGACCCGATTCAGAGAGTAGCACAGAGTACTCATCATCAGAGGCAGATTGCAGAATGATTAGCACCATTGGGATTTGGGGACAGATTCCTTCAGGACAGAGCGAGGCCCTTTCATCTGGAAAGGAAATAGTGGATGATGCAGTTTGTCAGGTGTTGTCTGATCTTGTTAGAGATGCATCTACCAATTCCCGTATGGATTGTCAGTTCCATTCCCTTCGGAACGATCATGGGACATAAATGATGAGTCGGATGCGGCTTTGGCCGAACTACCATGTTTCTTGTGCAATCCAACTCCTGATACTTCTGAGTCGGTGGCAAGTACTACACAGCTTAGCCCACCTTCATGCAGCATGGAGATTTGCTTGATGACACCACATTGCCAGAGCTGAAATCACTACCTCCTACACTCAAGTATGTCTTTCTTGCGGGACCTAAAGAGAAATATCATGTTATCATTAGCTTAGACTTGACTTTAGAACATGAGTCTAGGCTGTTAGAGGTCTTAGAGAGGAACCACAAAGTAATAGGATGGACAGTGTCTGATATCGTGGGGATCAACCCCGCACTCTACTCGCAATACATTTTTACTAAGGATAATATGAGACCTTCCCGTGAGTTCCAGAGAAGACTTAACCCCAATCTATGGGAAGTGGTGAAGAAAGAGATTGAGAAATGGTGCAAAGCAGGGTTTATATACCCTATTTCTGACTCCAAGTGGGTGGCCCCGCTTCATGTTGGGAATTCAGATGGTCACCAACGAGGAGGAGGTAGAGACCGTGACATGAGTACCCATGTCGGGGTGCCTCTGTGTCGACTGCAGGCGTTTGAATGCCGCGACCAAGAAAGACCACTTTCTCCTTGCCTTTTATTGATCAAATTTTGGAGAGACGTAGGGAAAGAGTTCTTCTGTTTTCTTGACAGGTACTCAAGCTACAACCAGGTAGCTATAGCCCCTAAGGACAAGGAAAAGACCACATTCACATGTCCATTCGACACTTATGCCTTCAGGCATATGCCATTCAGGCTTTGCAATGCCCCGAGCACTTTTCAGTGGTGCATGATCATCATATTTGCCGAGATGGTGGGAGATTTCCTGGAAGTGTTCATGGATGACTTATCGGTCCATGGTGATTCTTTTGATACATGTTTAGCATACTTGGACCGAGTCCTCACGAGGTGCAGGAGGAATACTAGTGTCCTCACATATTGTCATTCACTTGAGGATGGAGGACACCATTTGGGGAAGAGAACTGCTCACAAGGTACTTCAATGTGGGTTGTATTGGCCGACCCTGTTTAGAAATGCTATTGACTTTGTACGGTCGTGCATGACCTGTCAAAGGATGTGAGGGACAGTTGGACAGAGAGATGAGATGCCCATGCAGTTGGTGATTATTTGTGATGTTTTTTATGCATGGGGCATAGATTTTATGGGTCCCTTTCCCAACAGCCAAGGACATGAGTACATATTGTTGGCGATTGATTATCTATATAGGTGAGTGGAGGCTATCCTAACTCAAACCGCAGATAGCAAGATGGTCTGTATGTTTGTGAGAGACCATATTTTTGCAAGGTTCAGGGTGCCAAAAGTTTTGATATCAGATGGGGATAGCCACTTTGTGAAACGAGATATGAGATCTTTAGCTAAGGACTATGGATTTGAGCATAGAGTTACTAGTCCTTACCACCCATAGTCCAACGGCATGGCAGAGGTTTCGAACAGAGAGGTGAAGAATATTTTGCAGAAGTTGGTTCATCCCGATAGGAAGAACTGATCCCAGCTCTTAGACCAGGTTCTGTGGGCCTATAGGACAACCTACAAGACACCATTTGGTACTTCACCATTTAGAATGATCTATGGCAAGCCATGCCATTTACCCGCAGAGCTGATACACAAATCCGAATGGGCAATTAAGCAGATTAATTGGTGTTGTCACCTAGGGAAGCTTTGTCGAGACTTGAATCTGAATGAGCTCGTGGAAATCTGAAATAGGCTATATGACAACAGCTTGATTTATAAGGACAAAGTGAAGAGATGGCATGATCATCTCATTAGGTGAAAAGACTTTTTCCCTGGACAAAAGGTATGGTTGTTCAATGCTAGGTTGAAGATGTTCCATGGGAAGCTCAAATCTAAATGGACGGGTCCCTTTATTGTTAAGAAAGTGCATGGGAATGGAAGTGTAGAGGTAACTGATCTCACAGATGGTGCACAATTTCATGTGGTAAATGGACAACTGTTGAAGCATTTTTAGATTCGAAAGAGCAGTTAGTCCAAGTCGAGGTCATCAACTTCATACAGAGTGAATACAGAGCAGATACATCATATCACTCTTCATGAAGATGCAACTGTTGGAAATGCGAGCCCACGATGAGCCATTATGCAATAAATGTTGTTGCAATTCACTCCTTGATCTGAAATGAAGAATACATAATTTGCATAATAGGTCCCTTAGTGCAATTAGGGTTATGTACCATGGCCATCTTAATAATCATATAGCTGTTGATTCAATTATTGAATCATAGAGGCTGGTGCTTAGATGAATATCTAATGAGTTAGATTGAGGACTCATCAAGCACCGTCAAATGATTATTAAGAGATGATCTCCAGCCTGAGTAGGAGATGGCAATCCTATCCCATTTAGGTTGATATCTGACCGACCTCTTAATGCAGGTCCTCTGCATAGGAATAGAGATTCGGAGGTGTCGGATGAGTTAGGTCAAAGAGTTGACTTAACGAGATCGAGATAACCAAAGTCCTATATCATATGCTGTCATGATATAGGCACACATCCTCTAACCGATGACAGATGTGTTACTATATGTCTGAGTATGTACATTTGGCAGACCAATAGGTTGATGGCCTAATCAAGGTCTATACACCGGCGCGCTGGTGTGCATATAAGGGCATATGAGTAATACAATCTTCCAAAGGGATCACACAGGTTCACTACTGAACCGAAAGACATGAGCTCACTCATGAGATATTGGGAAGAATCAAATTCCGTGCGCACGGTCGTCTCGCTTTGGAAGCTTGACTGAATTTGTTGGTTTGATATATACTTTTGGAAAGTATATGATCAAGACCTAGGTATGATATATGCTTTTGGAAAGTATATGATCAATACCGACTCCCAATGATCGATGAGAAACTTACTGATAAAACCCTGAAGTAGACAGTATAAAGTTGATCTAATACTTCGGGTTTAATCTGAGTCTTCCAATATGCAGGATGTACAGGTATTAGGAATACCTGAGGGTGATGTGATCATAAACGATTGTATAACCATGACGCTTCCATTCATAGGGAGTGATGAAACGGGTCTAGATTTTAGTGACTCCTCTCAGTAGCGAAGAAATCTCATCTTAGTCCAAATGTTGGACATTGATCTGAATGTGATTCAGATTCAATGAGAAGATTATATTTATGGTCTTGATTTAAATCAAGCATCTATGGGAGGCCCGAGATCTGGTTTTGAGATATGATCTCAATATCCATGTCACTATACGTGGAACAATACGATCGCCCTGTCCTTATCTCCAAGTATTTGCGGAGAAAGCGCATTATCCTTGAAAGAGTTCATGGATAATTCTATTGTTGATATATGTATCCGAGCATTGAGAAAATGGATAATTAAATGTGATTTAATTATCATGAATAATATGAATTTGATTCATATTATAAGGAGAGTTATCTTAGATAATTAAATGTGATTTGATTATCAAAGATGTAAATAATATGAATGTGATTCATATTATTTGAGCACATGAGAATAAGTTATCCAATATAATTAAATGTGATTTAATTATTATGGATAAGAATAATGTGGATAGTAATATCCAATTATTCATAATATATTATAAATGTGATTTATAATGTATTGGAGGGAGTAAAATATAATTTATATTGGTAGATTAATTATTAATGTGTATTGGATACACATTGTCTAATTAATTGAAAATATAAATTACATTTTGTTTCGGGTTGTGTATGTGATTCACAAATTTCCAATGGCATGATTGCAATGTTCACTAAATAAATTGAATTTATTTTTGTGAAATAATATTCAACAAAAGTTGTTGAGAGATATTAGAGAGAATTATGAGATAATACAATCTCATATAGAAGGAGAGACATCCACCTTCCATATAGGAAGAGTGGACGGCCACAATTCCCACAAGGAATGTGGTGGCCGTCCACCCCTCTTATGGAAGGAGGCTTGCCTCCTTTCCTCATTCTCTAATTGAGATTGATTTAATATAAATCAAATTATATTCTACATATATTTGGTTTTTTTATTAAATTAATTGTTGTTGGTTTTTACCAACATAAATCTTAGCCATTGAAAGAAACACAATCAATGAGAACCATTGGATTTGTGTTGTCCTATGGATTGAGATCCATTGATCCCAAAACCCTATAAATAGAGAGGCATACCCATGCTTTCTCTTTACACATAATGCTTGAGAAGCATCTCTCTCTCCCTCTCTCTTTCTCTCTAGAGGTCAGCCCTCTCTCTCCCTCTCATGGCCGTCCACCATGGATGCCATGGAGAGGTTCTCCATCGCCGCGGCATCGTCGTTATGCTGCCCGTTCTTCTGCTCGTGGATCTCCGTCTTCTTCGGTGCGCCTCGCTCGTGAAGAAGACGTTGGATCTCATGTGTCGAGATCAGGAGATCCGCTGCTTGGATCATCAACATGGATTGCGAAATGCACACGGTTCATCCCCGCGCTTGCAAGCGTCTCCTCTGTCGGATCGGACTTGAGACAGGAGGTCTCTTCGTTTAGAGACTTGATCGCAACCACGCTTCAAGAGGTAATCCTAATTACTTATTTGTGGTTTAGATGAAACGATCCGAGAAGTGTTCTTGGATCATGTGGTTTCGTCGTATAAAATTTTTTAAATTCCGCTGCATCGAGCAACTAGTGCGACTAGTCTCTCTTCGTCGTATTCGATACGACGCTCACGCTTCCGTGATGCGCTTGAGGATCTAACCATATCCTTCAAGTGGTATCAGAGCTTTAGGTCGACGGTTTCGAATAGTGATTCGTTAACCAAGGACGACTTGGGTTCGTTGAGGTCGCGAAAGTTTTTTATCGCATTTGATTTCGCAGATCTGTTTAGTGTAATTTTTCGGCCAAGTTTAAATTGTTTAAACACGAAAATAGCACTTGAATTTTGTTCCCCATTAAATAAGGAAACCATAGGATCTGAGTTTGCGTAAATCGGATTTCGTATGCTCGAGATATGGTCGTTTTACTAAACATGTATGCACTGTTGCGGGAACTGTGAATCTGAACGTGATTAAAATGTTAATTACTGTTTAGACTTGCCTCGAAATGCGTGAAACATCACTTAGGTTCTGTCCTAAATCAAATTAGCAAACTTTAGAAATTGACTTTACTTAATTTGGATTTAATATGATTGAGATATGCCAATTTTAGTAAGTAGGGGTCACTGCTGAAATTGCTTTCCTAATCTAGAACCAAGTGATTGTCAATTAGTGAAATTAATTGTTAATTTCGTGAAATAATCTTGAAAATATTTGTGAAATATTGAAACATGATTATTTGCCTAATTGACTTGGGCCCAACCAATTAGTTGATTAGATTTGATCTAAACCTTAATTGGAATTACAATCATCAAACTTCTTGCTTGAATAGGACTTGGGAATTTGTCTAGCAAATTTCCTTAAAATCAAAATTGTTTTGATTACTATATGGTATAATTTCGGTTGAAGAACCGACGATCATCTCAAGTACAAAATAATCAATTTGGCATTATCCTTTCCCGAGGTGGATATGGTGTCTAGTCGGGGATCGCTGGTCAGCGGGTTGCAACGTATGTGGTCCGCCCCACTCCCGTCGGTATTGGCCATGACAGCGGGTAGGGCCGGGATATTGTCCGAGGTATTATGATGTATTTTTCTAATTATTAAAATACGGATTAATACGTACTTTGAGAATAATACCATATATATTTAAGCATAAAATTAAGTTTGATTGATTGAATTGGATTGATAATTAATTTAATATGATTAAGTTAATTATATCCAATTGAGAATACTCTAATATGATTAGAGTTAATAATTCCCTTGGAAAAATTAATTATGTGAATATGATTCATGATAATTAATTAGAATTTGAATATGATATGGAGGATCACATAAGTGACATCCATGGTCTCCCGTCAAGGCGAAGAGTTTCGTCGCCAGATATTATATGTAGGAGACGCCTGTCCGAAGTGACAGCTCCTGCATATGATCCATTTGGATCGGGCTCGTCGCTTCTCGAAAGAGTAAGGACGTATGCGTAGTGACCCCAATATCGGGTCCTCATATTATTGGGGCGATATTGGATTGCGCATAGCGAGTTGTATTCCTGTTGACGGTTGTTTCAATTAATGACGGGTCAACATCACCTTAGGGGTGGTGGGCCCGGGTATTAAAGACCGAATTGGGAGATGCAAGTTGGACTTGCAAGGCGGAATGTGTTCCCGCTTCTTTTTATCCGAGTTGTAGGTTCTCATATTATTGGGATGCAACAAAGATAAGGAAGGAGATCCCAGATCTTGCTTGAGATATAATGGTAAGTATATCTCTTACATTGAAAGTGATTAAGGGAATGAACTTTCATTGTTGACATGGCAAGACAACTTTGATATATAAATTCCTAAATCAAAGTATAATATGTATATATATATATAAATATATACACTCATGCAAATTTTTTATTTCAGATAATCCTTCATTAAACCCACTCAATTCTATACTCAATAATAACTAGTAAAATATCGTGGATTGGACCCTATAATCCAGATATCGTACTTGCAATTGGACACACAATGTATGTGGTTGCAATGTGCAAGTTTCCTCATAACAATGAGAAGTGATAATTAAATAGACAATAGGACTAAAACACTAGGGTTTGTATGTCTCTATATGTCTTGATCTTATCGAATGTACTTTTGAAGTGACATGTCGACGATGATCGTAATAATCAAAATTAATCCTTATAAAATCAATAAAGATATTCTGGCATACATATGTGCTCTCGACATTTAATCATGAACGATGTGGTTCTCTACATCATGCAGAATGGTAGCTCTATAAGAGATGATGTATTCAAATTATTTGAATACCTACCTGAACCTATGTTTTAAGAGTTTAGATGGATGTAGATGATGAGTGACATCATTCTACTGTCTATACTCTAGTCGTTCATGAAGCTTCATAATATTCATATTGTATGAATTGGGTGAAGCTTGTATAAATGTTGAAATACTCTTATATTGAAATTTTTGATTTTAACATAAGAGATCCTTATTCTTAAGCAATAGTTGTTTATAGATAAAGGAGCGCAGTGGAAGCATGGGTTGGACTTAAGCAAGAAGTATAATCAAATAGTTGACTGTACTTCTGTGACTTCCATATGACATCCAAAGAGTTGGATGAATGCCAATGCTGCAATAAGTTGATGTGTTGATAGTATGACTATCAAGTCTGTCTAGAATCCTCAGAAAAGGACTCGTATATAGCATCAGTATAATCTACATATAATCATTGAAATTGACTTACTTATTTGATAAGGTAAAGTCTAATAATTGTATCTCAATCTTCTAATAACACTTGCAATTGGTTGTATATGTATTAGAATATTAGAAATCTGATCTTAAGGTTTATTGATCATCCATGTTGAAAGTGATGCAAGTGTTGCAACAGTTTCCATGAGATCAATAGACTTCATATTTTCAGTGGGAGCCCTTAGTCTTAGAGAATGTCTCTATGACCTAGATATTAGAATACACTCATTGTTTATTTCTAATTGTTGGATATAAAAATGAATTCTGTAATAAATCTATCATAAAGAGTTATTATGGAAATATTTCAGATAGTAATCTAAAATCTAGTGGACTCTATTAAATTAGAAAATTATTGAATGGTTCATTAAGATTTCTAATACTGAAAATTAAACCTTTAAAAGATCAATAGGAGGATAAAGATCATTTGACAATGATCTGGCATCAAATTTTGGACATATGTCTGTTGATGAAATCAATGGACTGGTAAGACATGAAACTTTAGATTGTCTAAAGATTCAAATCTCACATACTTGTGAATATTGTATTCAAAGTAAAATGTTTAATACATCCTTCCTTGGGAAAGGTGTAAGATGCCTAGGTATTAAGGATCTCATACATTTTGATGTATGCAGATCATCTATATCATAGTAAACATTATGGATATGTGATATCTGTTAATGATTATGTATGATATGAGATCTCTTCTCTTCACCTAAGAAACCTTTGAAATGTTCAAAGATTTTGCAATTTTGGTTTAGAACCAAAGTTTGAAGGAAGATGAAATGAATTTGATCTAACCAAGGTAGCCCGTACCTATTAGATGAATTCAAGAAATACCTTATGGAGATATGAATATCATTCCTATCTCAATCCTCCTAATGAACCTTAACTCAAAGGAGTTGTAGGGAGATACAATTGATCATGTGTGACATGATTTAATCAATGATTAATCCTAGCATAATTATCTCTTAAGTTTCCAAGATATATATGTAGTAGAGACTGCATTATATACTTAATAAGGTTCCGTGCAAGTAAGCTGGAATCTAGCACTAGAGAGTGCTACTTCATTAGGAAAATAAAGGATGGTATTGGATACCTACTTTATGACCTTGAGATTTTTAAAAGATCTAAACTTTGAGAATATGATTCTTATAGGATGACTCTCTTGAGAATCAAGATGAAAATGAAGTAAAGGAACTCATTTAATCTTGAAAAGATAATGAGGCTCCTGAAATCGGAAACTAAAATAGATAGTTAAAGATGAAACATTAATACCTCTTCAAATAAGTTTGAGGATGGATTCCATGTGTCAGTTAAATCTGAAAATGATCGGACTTCATGTGATGAAGCTCCTGAGGATCATGTCATGGAAAGATGTATGTTAGCAATAAAAGTATAATGTAGACTTCATATACAAGTGTTGTATATGGACCCTCGAGGATCCACCTATATGGGTTAGACCCATTAAGGTGTAAATGGATCTTCAAGAGAAAGAGGGAACCTGATGAGAAGGTGTAGACCTTCAAAGCACGGTTCGTAGCCATGAGCTACACACCGAAGAGAAGACATCGCTTGCGATAAGACTTGCTCTCCAGTGACCTTGCTTTAACCCATCAGAATATTGCTAACTATAGCTGCACAACTTGACTATGGCATCTTCATGAGGTGAGTCAAGATTGCATTCCTCTATGAATACCTCTCTGAGGATATTCATATGAAGTAGCCCCAGGGCTTCATGGTTGAGGAAAGCAAGGTGTGCTAGCTGAAGAACTCCATCTTTGGACTCCAATAAGCTTCCTGTAGTTGGAACATAAGATTTGATGAAATTATAAATGTTATGATTTCAGATAGAATCTTGATGAACCATGTGAAGCTTAGTGGGAGTGCCATTGTGTTCATCGTGCTAAATGTAGATATTACTCTAATGATATAAGAATAAATGATAAGTGTTTTATAATTTGGTTGTTCCATACCTGGAGATACGATTTCAAGGATACCTCTTAGATCTTAACTCTGAAGTCGTTCAGAAGCAAAGAGAAGAGGGTATTCGGACTGTCGCATTAGTAGTACACCTTGGACTTATTCCATTTTCTGGACAATTCCAAGAAAAGCTTCCTTCCCTTAAGATGTGGTAGTGACCTGTCTAGAGGGATAGCACCTCAAAGAGTTGAGGAAGTGAATGCTAGAACTGCTTGCACTTGTGCATCAGTTATGAGAAGCTGAATGTATTCTAGATGTGTATAAGAACCAGATGTCTACCATGCAGTGGGAGTAGTAAACTGTTACTAATCCTGCTATGGAGATAAAACACTTGATTGCAGTAATAATAATATCTTCAAAGATGATAAAACTTGGAGATAGTGATCTCAAAGTCTTATCTTCAAAAGTTTAAAGATCTTGTAGATAGTGATCTATAAGGGTCTTGACTGCAGTTACCTTAGGAGATAGAGATCTTCAGGAATGAAGGTATTCTAATAAGGATTATGGGAATACTGGTTATGATAATTAATAAGATGTAGTGTCAAGGACACTATAACCAACAAAATTGAGTATCGGTTGCATGAGATGCAACATTCGTATTGGATGCGAGCACTGTTACTAGGAGATATGCAATTGCTGTAAAAGGACTTGGCGTAGTCTCTTGGGAACGGAGTGACTGATCAGCTTACCTAGCTATTTTCTAAATAGCCTATGATTGTCACATGAGTGTGGGTTTAAATGATTAGCCCATTAATGGCTCTTTGGGCAAGGGGGAAATTGTTGGAAATGCGAGCCCACGACGAGCCATTATGCAATAAATGTTGTTGCAATTCACTCCTTGATCTGAAATGAAGAATACATAATTTGCATAATAGGTCCCTTAGTGCAATTAGGGTTATGTACCATGGCCATCTTAATAATCATACAGCTATTGATTCAATTATTGAATCATAGAGGCTGGTGCTTAGATGAATATCTAATGAGTTAGATTGAGGACTCATCAAGCACCGTCAAATGATTATTAAGAGATGATCTCCAGCCTGAGTAGGAGATGGCAATCCTATCCCATTTAGGTTGATATCTGACCGACCTCTTAATGCAGGTCCTCTGCATAGGAATAGAGATTCGGAGGTGTCAGATGAGTTAGGTCAAAGAGTTGACTTAACGAGATCGAGATAACCAAAGTCCTATATCATATGCTGTCATGATATAGGCACACATCCTCTGACCGAAGACAGATGTGTTACTATATGTCTGAGTATGTACATTTGGCAGACCAATAGGTTGATGGCCTAATCAAGGTCTATACACCGGCGCGCTGGTGTGCATATAAGGGCATATGAGTAATACAATCTCTCAAAGGGATCACACAGGTTCACTACTGAACCGGAAGACATGAGCTCACTCATGAGATATTGGGAAGAATCAAATTCCGTGCGCACGGTCGTCTCGCTTTGGAAGCTTGACTGAATTTGTTGGTTTGATATATACTTTTGGAAAGTATATGATCAAGACCTAGGTATGATATATGCTTTTGGAAAGTATATGATCAATACCGACTCCCAATGATCGAATGAGAAACTTACTGATAAAACCCTGAAGTAGACAGTATAAAGTTGATCTAATACTTCGGGTTTAATCTGAGTCTTCCAGTATGCAGGATGTACAGGTATTAGGAATACATGAGGGTGATGTGATCATAAACGATTGTATAACCATGACGCTTCCATTCATAGGAAGTGATGAAACGGGTCTGGATTTTAGTGACTCCTCTCAGTAGAGAAGAAATCTCATCTTAGTCCAAATGTTGGACATTGATCTGAATGTGATTCAGATTCAATGAGAAGATTATATTTATGGCCTTGATTTAAATCAAGCATCTATGGGAGGCCCGAGATCTGGTTTTGAGATATGATCTCAATATCCATGTCACTATACGTGGAACAATACAATCGCCCTATCCTTATCTCCAAGTATTCGCGGAGAAAGCGCATTATCCTTGAAAGAGTTCATGGATAATTCTATTGTTGATATATGTATCCGAGCATTGAGAAAATGGATAATTAAATGTGATTTAATTATCACTAATAATATGAATTTGATTCATATTATAAGGAGAGTTATCTTAGATAATTAAATGTGATTTGATTATCAAAGATGTAAATAATATGAATGTGATTCATATTATTTGAGCACATGAGAATAAGTTATCCAATATAATTAAATGTGATTTAATTATTATGGATAAGAATAATGTGGATAGTAATATCCAATTATTCATAATATATTATAAATGTGATTTATAATGTATTGGAGGGAGTTAAATATAATTTATATTGGTAGATTAATTATTAATGTGTATTGGATACACATTGTCTAATTAATTGAAAATATAAATTACATTTTGTTTTGGGTTGTGAATGTGATTCACAAATTTCCAATGGCATGATTGCAATGTTCACAAAATAAATTGAATTTATTTTTGTGAAATAATATTCAACAAAAGTTGTTGAGACATATTAGAGAGAATTATGAGATAATACAATCTGATATAGAAGGAGAGACATCCACCTTCCATATAGGAAGAGTGGACGGCCACAATTCCCACAAGGAATGTGGTGGCCGTCCACCCCTCTTATGGAAGGAGGCTTGCCTCCTTTCCTATTTCTCTAATTGAGATTGATTTAATATAAATCAAATTATATTCTACATAGATTTGGTTTTTTTATTAAATTAATTGTTGTTGGTTTTTACCAACATAAATCTTAGCCATTGAAAGAAACACAATCAATGAGAACCATTGGATTTGTGTTGTCCCATGGATTGAGATCCATGGATCCCAAAACCCTATAAATAGAGAGGCATACCCATGCTTTATCTTTACACATAATGCTTGAGAAGCATCTCTCTCTCCCTCTCTCTTTCTCTCTAGAGGTCAGCCCTCTCTCTCCCTCTCATGGTCGTCCACCATGGATGCCATGGAGAGGTTCTCCATCGCCGCGGCATCGTCGTTATGCTGCCCGTTCTTCTGCTCGTGGATCTCCGTCTTCTTCGGTGCGCCTCGCTCGTGAAGAAGACGTTGGATCTCGTGTGTCGAGATCAGGAGATCCGCCGCTTGGATCATCAACATGGACTGCGAGATGCACGCGGTTCATCCCCGCGCTCGCAAGCGTCTCCTCCGTCGGATCGGACATGAGACAGGAGGTCTCTTCGTTTAGAGACTTTATCGCAACCACGCTTCAAGAGGTAATCCTAATTACTTGTTTGTGGTTTAGACGAAACGATCCGAGAAGTGTTCTTGGATCATGTGGTTTCGTCGTATAAAATTTTTTAAATTCTGTTGCATCGAGCAACTAGTGCGACTAGTCGCTCTTCGTCGTATTCGATACGACGCTCACGCTTCCGTGATGCGCTTGAGGATCTAACCATATCCTTCAGCAGCATCAAGATTCAGCAGCTTAGAAGATTTGTTCATTCTTGTATATCATCCCTTCTCTGTATATTCTCCAAGTCACATCGGTTCTCACACTTACTCCTGTCCTACACTTAGGCTGACCAGAGCCTAAGTATAGGAGGAGCCGATGCCCACCATGTCTATATACTCATCCATTTCTCCTCTTGACCTCATCTGCTCTATTTTTGATCTTCTTCTACACTTACACTGCTAGAGCCTAAGTATAGGGGGCGGATCGACTTCTATACTTTTGTTATTTTAGCTTTCCTACGCCTAGTACGAGCTATGTCTTTTTCTCGCTTCATGTGCTCTAAGGACATATCACATGCTAAGTATAGGGGACGTGTATATATTACATATATACTTTACCCATAGCTCATACTTTCACGTATTTTTGTATATATTACAATAAGTACGGGGTAGGTAAAATTGGAGAAAAATAAAAAAAACTCTTTTCTTCCCTTATTTGCTTGAAAAAAACTTTTTCAAAGAAAACAAAAAAATATCTTTTCTTTCTTTGCTTTTAAAAAAATGTGTGTGTTTTTCAAAAAACTTAAAAAAACATTTTTCTTTCTTCCTTCCCTTTTCGAAAAAAAACAACAAAAAAAGAAAAACAAACCAAAAAGAAACTAACTAATGGGTTGGTTTAACCCCTGACACTTACACCATCACACAAGACTAGTGATGTTCAAGAACACTTGGTTTATGAGATCTTGACATTTTGGGTTAACCAACCTTAGTTATTAGGGTCTTTGACTTAATTATTCACATTTCCCTAGTTTGAAAGATTTGTGTGCTATATTGCATGCTTATGCTCTACCTTAAGAATATGATTAGCACCTCAAATACACGACTGCAGTTATGATGAGATGAGTAGAAAGTTCACTTCAGGAACTGGGATGAGGGATTTGAGTTTAGACCCGATTTAATGATACTCGAGGATGGGATAAAATCAATGAAGGCTTCATGAAACTTGAGTGTCAGCACCTTTAGCCAGTATAAGAACATGGTTCTTGTACTATCTCTTGACATTTACCTAAGTGTCAGGGTGTGATAAAATAAAAAAATGTTGATCAGTGTGCGCCAACTCTTAGTAAAAGAAGCGGAGCTAGCCAAAAATATTACAAAGCAATGAAATGTTAAAGACAAGCTCTCATTCCACAAAGTCAAATATCAAAGAGCTTTCACCAAAGGCGAGCGCTCTCAACCATTTCAAAGTGTCCACTTGGACCACCGCTATTAGGACCAGGAGTCAGGCTTGCACCGAAAAAGGGCTCTCCATCGTAAATGTTACAAATCTGGGTGTAGAAGGTACGATAGGTACTCAAAAAAGGCACACCCAGTGTACTCCCAGGAAAACAAGTGCATACGACTCCAACTTCTCTTGACGGACGCACTGATCAACACCGAAAAATGTGTTGAGTTAATAAGGCACTCGAGAGGATCCTAGTTCCAAAAAGGAGTTGAAATAAAATTATTAAAAATACATGAAGTTTTGGGCTATTTACAGGTAAAAACTCCTTTAAATTTGTAGCTTTTTATTGCTAATTTAGTTTGTACAATATAATATACAAGAATTAGTGTGTTTTATTTACAAGAGACATTTTGTTAATTTATTGATTTTATGGACATTTATTCAGGATTTTACTCGGGGATTTTGCTAAGATCAATATATTGAGATGATGAATCGTTGATTCATCAGTCTCCCAATCAGCAAGAAAGCATGGGCTGACTATGCTCTCAAGGTCCTCCTCTAAAGCGAGGATTTCCTATGTGATAATGTCATTTAGAGAAATTGATGGATCTTTGATGTCCATAGTATCACAGTATGCTGCTGATTTTTCTCTCCCTTTATCAGATGCGACTTTCGACTTATTGACCAAATCCATAGTAATTGTGTCAGTGTTGTAGTGGAAGGTGACCTTCCCAGACTCGTAGTCCATAACTGCCTCGGCTGTGTGAAGGAACGATCGACCTAGAATGATAGGGGTCCGGAGTAATGGTGCAAGGGAGTTCATATCTAGGATTACAATGTCAACATGAAATTTCATGTCCTGCGAGGTTAAAATAACATCCTCCAACATACCTCTGAGCTGCTTAACAGATCAATACATAAATTGTAGGATCATTCTTGTAGTTTTAAGAGGTCCAAGCCCAAATTCTTGCAGTAGTGAGGCAGGCATAAGGTTTTTTGAAGACATGCTATCAAGGAGAGTACGCTCAAAAACTTGGTCAAAAAACTTTGACATATGATATTGGATGCTCCCTTCTCTTTCTTTTTATGAGGGAGGTTATTGATTGCATTACTATGGCCATGGTCAAGATGTGTTTTTCTCATCTATTCTGCATGTTCTTGCATCTCGGACGCTTGGAGGTACATGGCTCATTTAATCCATTCTTGACAGTTGTATGTAGTTCATGGCCTTCATGAGTAGTATTTTCTAAACAAGATTTTCAATAATTTTAACCACTCTAGGGTTGGACAATGCAGTTTCAAATTTTTATTTTTTTGTAGTTTTCATAACTTTAGAGATGGAAAATTCATAGAAGAAAAAGCATTGTTCTTAATTACAGACTTGTTTACAGATGATTGGACAGAAGAGGGGTCATCATGCAAAATAGGTAAAAATCTATCAACATGAGTTTGGGCTTCATCGGGTTGCTCTGGGTCGGTTGCTGATGCGAGATCCTCTAATGTTGGTCCTTCTCGACTTGGGCTCTTTGTTAATTTCATAAATTTTCTTTTTGATGACTTTTTGTAAATTTATCTCTTTATGGGTGTGGCGCACGGTGGCTGGTGTTGCTTTTCCATTATCTTTTTCCTCACCCAACCTGGCTACTAGACCGATTGATGTAGAAGATGACTCTCCAGAAGTTACTTTATTTTTCCCCTGGGCAGTGATAGATGGCTACAATGTTCTACTGCTCTTGAGAGTCACAACATTAGACAACATATAATCTGAAATACCTGACTCGATCGGATCGACGAAGACATCACAAAATACTTGCTCTTTGCGCTTGAAATTATTGGGTTCGCCTCAACCTGCACGAAAATAGGAGTTTGGTGGTAGTGCGGTCGTCAAGCTTTTGAGACATCTCTACTAGGCCTTTGACGAGTTGGTCCAAGCAATCGAGAGCTGGGCTCACTAGAGAGACCTCAGATGATTCAACGTGCTGACTACACTAAGACAGTATTGCAGAGGATAGAAACTCTGAGAATCGTGGTGAGGAGGAGGGAGTCGTTGCTGATGATAAGAAGCACCCGCATACTTGTGATATGACTAGTATTGGTAGTATGCTAGTGATGAATCCATGATTCAGCATCTTTATTATTTTATTTTAGCTTAAATTCCTTAGCAAAATACTTGTAAATAATAACTAATTTCATCTTTTATCATTCAGCATTCATTTGTAAATATTGTATAGTTATCACTTATTTACACCAAAATAAATGAATAAAAAATAAAAGAAAAAGAAAGAGAAGGGAAGGTTGTATATATGAAATAAATAGAGACTGATCCGAAATCCAAGACCAGACCAAGCATTGGGATGGTCGACAAGGAATAAAGTAGGGGGAGATAGGGTCCATAACTTATAAAAATTCAGAAAACCATGCCACATTGTACATACACATAATTTTTCACCCTGTACATATTTTCACCTGTTTTATTTGTCAATAAAACAACCTAAAATAAAAGTATTCCTTCATCAAAGTTGTATGTAATATTATATATATATATCAATTTATAAAAATATCATAAAATTTATTTAATGAATAAATAAATAATTACAATGAACCGAAAAAGTTGTAAACCAACTTTCAAGGTTCATAACTATTTATAGAAAAATCCAAATTGATCAAACTCACTTTTAAACTTCGTCTTGTAACTAATAGTATTTAATAAAAATACCAAAACGATCAAAGAATAAATCGTGTGAGTTTTGGCATTCGGACCCCTTTGTATATATGTACTCTATGTATATAAACCTTCTTTATTTTTTAAAAAATTCATACTAACTCCAATTAACTTAATTCTTTTTCTAAATTGTTTATAAAAATCAGTACAAAAATACAAAAATATAACTTACAAATAATTATGAACAAATACCAATAAATCTCAAGTTCAAAAAGTCGTAAAGCTTAACTTCCAAACCTCAAAACCCGGCCATATAAATCCCGAATTAGGTGTACTCACGTTTAAAGTTCGTTTATAAAATTATCTATTAAATAAAAGTGGTTTTACTGAAATAAAAGTTAATATGCAAAGAGTAGGTTTTGGGACTGATGAATCTCCATTTCATCACCTTTATTCTTTCATTTTGGCCTTATACCCTAGCAAAATGCATGTATACAACATTAATTTGTCAAAATAAAGACTATAGAAATTATAAAAAAAACATTACTAAAGATTGTATAAATACTGCATTTATTACCAGAATAAAAAATAAATAAATGAAATGAAAAAGAATGAGGTGTATAAAACACTGAGTAATCCTAGCTCCCGAGACTCAAACATCATGATGACTTAGACAAGGAATAAAGTGTTGGGAGATAAGCAGTCAATTGTATAGAAAACACGATCTACAAACCCTAAGGGTGCGTTTGGTACGCGGGTTAGGGCGGGTTAAACTGGTAGAGGGTAACCCATTTTTGTGTTTTGGTGTTTGGATAGAGGGTTAAACTGGAGGTAGGTTTGAAGTGGGTTTATTATGATATGATTGTATTGAAGTTTGAAAAAGTGAGTAGTTATTGTGATGTGATTGTATTGAAGTTTGGTAAAGTGAGTAGAAGTTGAGTAGTTTATAATTTTATATGATATGATGGTATAATATATTATTTTTTGATGAAGTGGAGGAAAGAGGATTGATTTATTTAATATATTAAAAAGAGAAAATGTGGGGCCCACATAAGAGAGAGAGAGGAAGTGGGTTAAGGGGGATAAACTCCCCAAAGGGGAGTTTACCCCACTACCTAAACGGGGCTAAAGGTATAGACAAATAATTATCTTTTGGGACCAATTTGTATTCCTTATTTTTATGTGTTAATTCAATAAACACTGAACATTGATATTGTACATAAAAATATAAACAAAAATATGAAATTGAGTTCAATTAGAAATAATGCGCAGTGTGCCTAAGACATACAAAATAAAAATCCAAAATCCAAAATTCACAGACTCATATCTTATGCATATGAACTCAAAATCCATCAAAGTCACCTTTAAATTGTATATAACTTTCAATAAGATATTTAGTGAAGCTGGTTTCATTTAATTTAGAGTTAAGATGCAAAGTTAGGTTTTGAACCCCTATTGTACAATATACCTGAATAAAATATTCATTTTATTTATGCTTTATATTTCTCACTATTTTACATCTTATAATTTTGTATATATTATTTATAACATATGTACATAATTAGAATAAAAGAAAACCATTTAAAATAAATCAAAAGAAATAAGTATATAAAATGTATAGATGAACTATCTATATATATCATTAATACATATATTTATTTAAGTGTACAGATAACTTCAAAAAAATAAAATAAAAATATATTTAAATGTAGTTAAATAAGTTATAAATATATAAATTATGTAACTAAATTTAAAATATAAAATAAAAGTAAAAATATAATATTCAAAACATAGGTCAATATACCTATAATTATACTTGTAAATATTAACTCCTAATAAATAACCTCAAAAAAAATAAAATTAAAAATAAACTACACAAAATAATAAGTATTTTTTTATTTTATAATCAAAATTTAATTAATCTATTTATTAATTATAATCGATTTTAAATGCATTTTTAGTTATCTTTTTCTTGGTTGGTCCACATGGACAAACCATGAGCTTTCGTCCTTTGACCCAAGGTCAAATGTACTGACATGCCCTGCCTCCCAATCAGAACTCTCAAGAAGGCCATCTTCTCGCATTTTTGACACATCCATCTTACTCCCATTCCTCTCAAAATACTCACCATCGTGCATTCCCTCTGTCCTTGATCCTCGACCATTCGAGCATCTTCACCTACCACCTTTGATCCGAGCGCCATCTCTCCATCCTTTTGGCCGGAAGCCACGGTAGAAATACCCCCCTCCAGTATCCTTTCTCATTTTGGTCTCTCCCAATCCAGCGTAACCCCCATTTGTACATATCGGTGAGCTCCTAATGATAGCAGGTACAACTCCAAGCACTTGCAATGTCGACAAGGTGGAGAAAGAGCCGGATCCAGGTTTGTCGTCGCTTGCCACCAACGACCTTCTCTACTCCGAGCTCCAGTGCTCGTTGAGCTAATAGGTTAGTATCTTTATCTTGCACTTAGTTCATGTAGTCTAGATTTAGGTTTAATTAGAACTTTAAAACCCACCTTTAGCTTAATTTTAAAAATAAAAAACCGTCGGAGCTCCAGCTTCGGCCCCAAATCCATCATCTTCACCCTCAGTTCCGGCCCTCGATCGCCTTCATTGTCTTCCCCATCGCCTTCTCTGCAAAACCCCTTTGATTCCACTTTGATTCCTGCACGGAATCGTTTCACCGGACTCCTCCTTCACCGCCTTCGTCGGAGTCCCATTGCCTTGCCTCCCGATGCTTTTGCAGCTTCAATAGCGAGTTAAGGAAATAGCCCTCGACTGCCTTATGCTTTTGGTGCAGGTCTGTAAATGTGGAATCCGGCTGGAACTCCTGCTCGATGCAAGAATAGAGCACCAACACTACTAACCTCTAGGGCTCTTACGGCGAGCTCTAGACCTCGAGGGTACATGTCGCACGCGGAGAGCTTCCAGGAAGGTGGGAAGCCCATCAAATCAGAGGAAGAGGGCTGGATAGAAGGGAGTAAAGCTCGACGGAGCGCATCTCTTGAGTGTTCTTCGTGAACTCTCGAGAGCCGTCAAATCAGACCCGCGTCCCTGATTTAATCTGGACTGTAGAATCAAAAGGCGAACCATCGTCATCGAGAGACGTCCAGATCACCACGTGGAAGACTAGAAGCCCTCCGATTGCACCTTTAAGTGGGTAATTTACAAAGACTCCCTCTGCCTAATTTGTAGTTAATAAATAGACTTGTAAATATTTTATTAAGCTCAAAAAGAAGCGGAGAAATTTCATGTTAGACCTTCAACTATTCCAAAAGTACACTTTAATCCCCTACCATGTGTTGACAAGGAATTTCTTGAGGGGTCGGAAAAATGATGATGGAAAATAAAAATATTATCGTTGTTGCTCCCAAAATCCTGTGCCAACAAAAAAAATATTTTTTTTATTTTTTTGCTAATTATTAACCTGTATAGCGGACAGGGTCGAACTTAGGAGGCTACAATTCACAAGGGTTATTTAATTAATCGGAAACTAATTAAAAGAAAATAAGAATCTGAAAGGACAACTATCCTTGGTTTTTGTGATTTTTTAATCTTTTTTATTTTTTTATTATTTTTTTATTTCTAATTTTTTTTCTGATTTTCAATTTTTTAGTGATTTTGATTTTGCAATTTTTTTTCAAATAAATCGAAGCAATAACTCATAAGATCAAGAATATACGCACATCAACTCATTTTGCAATTTTTCAATTAATCAAAGATACACAGAAAAATTCAAAGAAAATATTTTTAGGTTTTAAAAGTTTTGAAATGTTTTTGAGAATTTTTGTGGAATTTTTAGATATTTTTATATTTTTCTAAAAATCAAACAGCGAGAAAATAAGAAAATGTGCACAGCCTGGAGTAATTTGCAACTTAAAAATATTTTAATTATCCAAAACTCCTAGCAATTATTTTCATGACAAACTACAGACAATTATCCACAAACAGGAACTGAAATCACAATTTTTAGATTTTTGTAGAATTTTTTATGATTTTTAGAAGATTTTTGATATTTTCATTTTTTTGGGTTTTATAAATAATTAATGCGTGAAAATTGGTAAGAAATTAAAAGAATCATTTTTTGGAATTTTTAAGCAATTTTTTTGAATTTTTGTGAATTTTGGAATTTCAATAAGACAAAATGACACTGTTTTTTATTTTTTAAATAGCAATAAATGAAGGCAAAATCTAATAAAAAATTTATGCCAAGAAGATAATAACATCAGGAGCATAGCACAATTTTTGAAAAATTTTGAATCACAAATAACATTTATGTCATTAAAAAAAGCAAGCAAGTTTATTGTTCTGCAGTTCAGGGACCAAAATGTAAATAAGCAAAAGCTTTTGACTGATTTGTGATAAAAATAAACTTCAAGATGAGTTTCACAAATTACCCATAGTCATGTGCGTCCCATGCGATCTGATTTGATGGTGAGGACGTCTCTGTAATTTTAAAAACTTTCAAGAGCGCATCTGCAAATTTTCCAAATTCTTTTTTTATGCCCCCTAGGGTTTTCCTTTGAATCCTTCGTTTTCCAATCTCGAAAGGGGCAAGGAGTCGCCGCTAGCGCCGCCTTCTTCTTCACTAAGGGTGGCGGCGCACAGCCTGTTGTGATGCGGGCAGCGCAGGCCGCTGGAGGGCTGAACGGAGGAGGAGCGCTACGTGGGGCGAACTGGAGCGGGGCAGCGCGGCTTCGACTGAAGGTGGCAGCGGCTGCAGTCGGGTCGGCAGTGGCGGTGGTTGGAGGAAGCTCGCGTGGGCGGTGGGGTGGTTCTTCGGCTGTGGCGGCGGGGCTGTGCTGCTCGGTGGTCAGATGGCGGTGGCGTTCTGGCGACGCGGACGGGGCGCACAGAGTAGGGGGTTGTCGGCGCGGCCTGGGCGGTTGGCCGCGGGGATCAAGGAGGAGGGGCGGCGGCGCCTGGGGGCAGCCGTCCCTCATTGGTTTTTTTTGTTTTTTTATTTTCTTTTTGTATTTTTTTGGAATGTAAACAGTAATAAGAAAATAAAAACTTTTTTTGTTTTTTTATTGTAAACCCGAAATAATAAATAAAACAGAAAATGAATTTTTTTTGTTGTTTTCTTTTTAATGTTCCTGCAAAACAAACGTTAGAGATAGAAAAAAAATTTTATTTATTTATTTACTGATCGGAATATGAACGGGGATTCAGCGGAAATGAGAGGATTGAATCTGACTCTCCGACCACCGTGCATGGTCGGAGTTGATAGATCGTGGGAGGTAGAAATTGAAGGCGGAGAGATCGAGAAGATGAGATGAAAACTCGAGTTGTTGGTGGATCAAATCGTGATGAAAAATTTTTTTTAAGGATCTAGAGAAATAAAAATGACGATGAAAATAAAAGAATGCGAAGAGTAAACTACTATTAAAATAAGATAAAATGCGAAGAAAAATGTGGATCTCACCTTAGGAGCGGAAAAAGGACCGTGATCGTATCGACAAGGCCGAGTCGCTGTCACCGGACAGCTCGGAGGCTAGGCAATTTCCTCGACGAAATTTCTCTCAGAGATCGGGCTTCTCTCTCTAAAGAATGATCAAGTTGGAATGGGGGAGAAGGAGCCATATAAATAAAAAAGAGATGAATTTTCGATTTTTGATTTTTTGTGTGGAAGAGATAAGAGATGAAATTTGAAATGATTTTTTAAATTTTTTTTATGGTGGAAGAGATAAGAGATGATAAGAGACAAAATAAAAGATATAAAAAATATTTACAAAATTATCTATTTTTTTAATTTTCGTCACTTTATTGATTTGAATTAAAAAATATTATTTTTTTATTTTTTTATGAAGGTTAATTAAAATAGCAACTATATACATATACTATATACATATATGGCATTATATACAAGGGTAAATGACAAAATTAGCCCTTTTTATTTTTAAAGAATTTTATTTTTTTATTTTTATTTTTATTTAAAAAAAATTACTAAGAATAATTTACAAATATATGCAAATACAATATGCACAAGATACATGGGAAAATTGCACAAACCAGAAGTGAGATTAATTCAATTTGAGCTCATATGGAGCCGAAATTGGTCTTTCAATTAGTGCTTAGTGGCTTTTTCCAAGTATGGCTACTTTTATTCTGTACATGATTTAATTGTGCAATCATTTTTAGTAATTAGAACCCATTTTTATTTACAACTTTGGTTTTGAATGTTATTTGATTTGAGGTCAATTAAGGTACAAATAAATTAATGCCAGTTGTATACATATATATACAAAATAAGTGAGAACACGTTTTTTTGGATTTTCTGGTTAAGGATCCTATCTCCCCCTACTTTATTCCTGGTCAATCAGGTCAAGTCTTGACCTTCTCTCAGGGTTCAGGTCAGCCTGTATACAATCTTCCTTTTTTATTTTCTTTTCTTTATTATTATTTTTTTATTTTATATTTTATTTTCTTTATTTTCCTTTATTTATTTATTTATTTTAGGTTAAAATTAGTAAGAAGTTACAATATTTACACACAAATGCAAGTTAGTAAGAATATGGAGTTAGTGTTATATGCAGGTGTTTTACAAGGGTTTTTAAGCTAAAATAAATGAATAAAGATGACGAATCGCAGATTCATCATCCCCCTATGCTTTACCTTTGCTAGTCCCTTAGCAAACACATATTTGAAAGAATAAGTGAAGAAAAAGAAAAAGAAAGGAAAAATAAAGAAAGTAGGACAATATTGAGTATTAAACTTATCTTTATAAAATTGTAGTTTGGAGCTCTGTCGGACCTTTGGATTATTAGTGTGTCGGAACATCGATGAGACTTAGAATTTTAAAATCAACAGCCTTCAAGTTCTACACATCATTATCACACTTTCGGCTCAGAAGTCATCTTAGATCAATCCTCTTCCAAAAGCACACCCTATGAACATTGAACAATCGACTCATGTGTGTGAAAGGTTTTAGCTCTTCCCATCCAGAATGCCGGACTACCATGCAAATCTCCTCTCCAGTAACTCGTCCTCGAGGAGTCAGGTATTTCCTTCTAAGGTATGTCGCGCTGTGTTCACAATCGAATTGGGGGAGAAGTTAGAAGAAGGGGAAAAGAACTGGAGGGTGGCCAGTGTAGTCACCTCTCCTTGTGAAGCTAGCCAGTGTAGCCGAGTCTCCACCAAGATCTGCAGGTTGTCTTGAAGCTTGGACCTTTTTGGTCAGATATTTATTTGGTAGTGGCTTCTTTGTATTTGAATTTTTGGTGGTTCTGCTTGGATCTTGTTGTGCCCCTACGGATATAGAATCTTTTGTTTCCGTACATTTTTTGGGGTCTTAGAAAAAATTGTGCCCAGTCGTCCATCCCTTTTCCAAAGCTTATTTCAACCCGTACTCCGATCTTTAGATTTCCACGCTACCAGAAAAGAAACTCACACAGTCTTCCAACATCCCGTCTGAGTTGAGCTAAGTGCAGGTTTTCTTGAAGCTTGGACCTTTTTGGTCAGATATTTATTTGGTAGTGGCTTCTTTCTATTTGAATTTTTGGTGGTTCTGCTTGGATCTTGTTGTGTCCCTACGGATATAGAATCTTTTGTTTCCGTACATTTTTCGGGGTCTTAGAAAAAAGTGTGCCCAGCCGTCCATCCCTTTTCCGAAGCTTATTTCAACCCGTACTCCGGTCTTTAGATTTCCACGCTACCAGAAAAGAAAGTCACACAGTCTTCCAACATCCCATTTGAGTTGAGCTAAGTGCATAGTGTGAGAGTACAAATTGATTCCCTATTCCAGAGTTATACCAGAATGAAGAGACCAGGTTAGACACTAAGAGTCAAACACTGCACATTGTCATGTGGAACTCAAAGAATTAAGTCAAAGACCTGGAGCTTCTAAAATCCTATTTCTCGGTGAAGTTCCTCTGAGAATTAGGTGGATTAAGGTCCAACTAAGCTCCATTCTTCAATTTTATTCCAGACATAGTTTAAATGTCAATACTACCCTGAAAAATGCACATGCAAATGCAACATATGAACAATGCAAGGGTTTTTTTGAAAGAAATGATGCACATGTGAAAAGTACTTTTTTAAAACAATTTTCTAATTTTGAACTTTTTATGTATTTTTTGGAGGAAAAATGCAGATGTGAAAGAAAGGTTTTTTTTGCAAATTTTTATAGATTTTTGGTTTTGTAGTTTTTTTAAAAGGAAAAAGGGTTAGTAAAATATATACAAGTATATACAATACCTTTTTTCTCTTTTTTTGTTTTTTGTTTTGTTTTTTTATTGATTTTTTTAATGATTTTTTTTGTTTTTGTTTTTGTTTTTTTTGTTTTTGTTTTGTTTGTTTGTTTTTTTTTATTTTTTTGTTGTTTTTTTTGTGTGTTTTTATTTTTTTTATTTTTTTTGTTTTTTTACACACGTGGATTTTACAAACTATACACATAACCCCCCAAATAAACGTATTTAAAAGTATGAGTTATGTCTAAAGTATATATACAATATATACGACACCCCCTATACTTAGCTCGAACTATGACCTCATAGTGATCAGAGAGCGAAAAAGGAAGACATAACTCGTGCTAAGTATAAAAAAGTGAAAAGAAAAGATAAAAATAAGAGAAGATGGTGATCCCCACCATACTTAGGATCAAGTAATCCTAAGTATAGTAGAGTGTACAAAAGGGGAAAATCGATGACGAGAATGTACAGACTCAAAAATAAAAAAAAAACACGATATGAACAGCATCACCCCCCTATACTTAGGGTAGAGTATCCCTAAGTATAGGCAACAACAAGAGTGATGAACAGGACGAAAATGAACAACACAAATCATTCACCCCCCTTATACTTAGGATAAAGCACATCCTAAGTATAACATATATACACAGACGGAAAAGGGATGAATGATAAAACGGGAGAAGAAAGAGTAAAACGAAAGGATATACAAGAGGAGTGTATGTACAAAGGTAAAGAAGGTCGAAAGCGAACCTTCTTCCGGGACCGCTGAGGTATGGATTTGACAAGATGTAGGTCGATATTGGGGTTATCATTAGATATGAACTGAGTAAGATCGACCAAAAATGTATCCTCAGCGGTTTGAGATTGTGCAGGCCTAAACCGATTATTAGAAGTAGTATGGTCATGTCAGGCCTGGGAAGTCTCGCAAACATCAAAGTAAAAAGGCTCGAATTCATTATCTGAAAAAGTAGGATCAATCTCAGCCTGGCGAGCCTCTATCGGATCATCATCTTTATCAAAAGGTCCAAATTACTTTATAAAAGCAATCAAATCAAATTTGGCATGATCGGTGTCATCTAAATCAAGGTGAATAGGAACGGACTTATCAGTGGAAGTAGTCGAATCATGTCCGTCCTGTCTAGTCTCAGAATCTGCCTTCCGCTCTAAGGTGTCTATCGTGTAAATTCCGCGGATGTCATCAATGCATCTCCATATACCAGAAGGGGGAACTCCAAGGTCTATGCCTTCCGAGTCTTCCTCCTTGAAGTGGAATTTCTGGGTTTCATTATCATCCAACATATAACAAGAATCTCTGATATTATCATCGAGGTCAAATTCCTTGGGGTTGGCTAAAACGGGTGGGTTCTCATGGGATGCGGGTCTCTGGTCGGTAGTTGGTGTAGTGATCAACACATCACTTCCTACATCAGAACAGAAGCGAATCTCTCCTGAGTCATAATCAATAACGGCTCCCGCAGAGGCGAGGAAAGGACGTCCCAGGATGATTGGAGGGTGCTCCACAGGGGCGGAGGTCTCCATGGGCATTATGAAAAATCCAAAGTGAAATTCATGCCGTGAATAAGAATGACAGTGTTTTCTAGAATACCCTTCGGCCTCTTGATAGATCCATCAGCAAATTGAACTATCATCCTGGTTTTCTTGAGAGGCCCAAGATGAAGAGACTGTACCATAGAGAAGGGTATTATATTAATTGACGAACCGTTGTCAAGGAGAGCGTTATCACAAGAATAGTCGGATATGGAGCAACTCACAGGTCGTGTTCCCTTTCTTAAAATATGGACGGTGAGAGATGGCGTAGGCAGTGACCATGGTCAAGATGTGACGCTCAGATCTTCTCCTTTGCTTTCTCTTCTTGTGTTGAGGAGTAGATAAATCTGTCATGGCCTGTTGAAGTGGAGCTTTAATGATCGCATGGAGGGTGGCTACCACTTCGAGTTCAGTCAACATTTTTTTGAACTTTTGGACCTCATTCATACAAGGGAGAAGGTCGGAATCAACATTTACACGTGATTGCCAAGAGCAGTGTGTATAATGGAATCCTCGGGGTCAAGGTTGGGACATGTGGTGGATGATTATGTGGGAAAATGATTGGGCAATTGGGTCCTCTCCTCACAAAATGAATCAATAATATGTCTCCCAGAATCTTTTTGGATTTTTAAATTTTTCGTATTTATGTTAAATAGATTGCTAATCCTCGAATTCATATGCTTCACCATCTGATTCAGCTTTTCAAGTGTGGAAATCATGAAAGGTGACTCCAAAATCTCAGGACCGGGTGGGTTGAATGAGGGTGGGTGAAAATCAAAGTCCTCCGATTCCTGAAATAATGGGTTAGGTGGATATGAACAAAAATCAGATAGAAAGTCCTCCGGGAGAAAGGAATGTTGATCGTATGGAGAGTACGAGGTATCCGCGAAGATTGGATTAAAATAACTCCAGTCGGCCATCTTCGAAACAAAAGACGGGATCGGGAGAGCATGAGTGGTCAAGTCAAAAGATATGGAGAAAAAGGCACAAATGCACAGAAGGAACTAGCAAGCACACAAGCAATCAAACACAATACAAACCCCCAGTTCACCAACTCAACTCAAAGTGAAGACCGTAAAGGTTCGGTCAATTATCTTGTCAATTTTAGAGTTTGGTGAGAATACAATATATCAGAGCAGTTAAAAGCAAGCTATTAGGAACCAAATGCTCTCAGGAGACTGGCCTATCCCAATGTTAGATCTTTCCCAGCCAGTATAAATTGCGGACCGTTTACCGGCTACCCGATCAATTCAATCTGTTAAGGACATCACGGGGCTCTTTACCGGCTACCAGAGAGATCCTCACTGGAGAACGACTAACCAAAGATAGTAGCCTGAAAAGAGTTCGGGCATGGCTTTATCCTAGTGTGCGGGATGATCTCTCGCTCAAGCAAACCAAACAATGAGGGGGTTACTCTCCCAAAACAATATTTTCCTTGTATTTTTTAGAGTCGAGTTTTCTTTAGCAATTCCGGTTTTAGCAGTTATCACTTGGTTAAAGATATTTTCAAAGAATCGCCTACCAAGTGTCCAATTTCCTTTTTAACTTGTGCGAGTGAAAACAAGGAAGGAGATCAGAAATGTCAATGTGCGATTAAAAACAATGATGCATGCAGGGGTTAGAGATGCGTACCTTGTCGCCAGCACTCTACATGCAAGTGATCCACGCAGAATTTAAATAAACTATCCTATATGCAAATGCAAGTGAACCGTCCTAGATGATAGCTTCTATTAACAGGCAAGAACAAGTTAATTTGACTAAGTCCAAATTACGCTCTACTTTATAGGCACAGAAATATCTTATTTATGGTATTTGGACCTAATTAATTACCTATCTCAAGCAAATAATTAAAGCAATCAAGAGGTAGCTCACGAAATCTGCGGAAAATAAAGAAAAATAAAGGCGATGAAAATAAAACCGGTGAGGTCCCCCAAGTGCACCGGCACTTGGCGAAACAAACCCCGCAACAAATGAATGTCCTTTTACAACGTTCAAATGGAAAAGAGAGTCTCTCTCTCTTTCCTTTTTTTCTCCTTCACTTCTTCTTCTCTTCTTCTCACGCTATCATATGGCTTGGTGAAGAATCAAGCTGCCTCTACGTCTCTTGGGTGCTTCGGCTCTCCTAGGATCGCCTCCCCGGCAACGACGCCATTTTGTTGACAAGGAATTTGTTGAGGGGTCAGAAAACTTATTGATAGAAAATAAAAATATTGTCGTTGTTGTTCCCAAAATCCCGTGCCAACAAAAAAATATTTTTTTTATTTTTTTGCTACTTATTAACTTGTATAGCGAACATGATCGAACTCAGGGAGGCTACAACTCTCGAGGGTTATTCAATTAATCAGAAACTAATTAAAAGAAAACAGGAATCTCAAAGGACAACTATCCCTGGCTTTTGTGATTTTTTAATCTTTTTTTAATTTTTTTATTATTTTTTTATTTCTAATTTTTTTATTTTCTGATTTTCAAATTTTTAGTAATTTTGATTTTGTAATTTTTTTCAAAAATAAATCGAAGCAATAATTCACAAGATCAAGAATATACGCACACCAACTCTTTTTACAATTTTTCAATAAATCAAAGATACTCAGAAAAATCTAAAGAAATATTTTTGGGTTTTAAAAGTTTTAAAATGTTTTTGGAAATTTTTATGGAATTTTATGATGTTTTTTATATTTTTCTAAAAATCAAACAGTGAGAAAATAAAAAAATGCGCACAACCTGGAGTAATTTGCAACTTAAAAATACTTTAAATGCCGAAAGCCCCTGGCAATTATTTTATGACAAACTATAGGCAATTATCTACAAACAGAACTGAAATCATAATTTTCGGATTTCTGTAGAATTTTTTATGATTTTTAGAAGATTTTTAATATTTTTTATTTTTTGGGTTTTATAAATAATTAATGCGTGAAAATTGGTAAGAAATTAAAAGACAATGAAATACAACTACTGATTTTTTTGGAATTTTTAAGCAATTTTTCGAATTTTTGATAATTTTGAAATTTCAATAAGATAGAAAGATATTGTTTTTGATTTTTAAATAATAATAAATGAAGGCAAAATCTAATGAAAAATTTATTCTAGAAAGATAATCACATCACGAGCATAGCACAATTTTTGAAAAATTTTTGAATCACAAATAATATTTATTTCATTAAAAAAAGCAAGCAAGTTTATTGTTCTACAGTTCAGGGACCAAAATGTAAATAAGCAAAAGTTTTGGATTGATTTGTAATAAAAATAAACTTCAAGATGAGTTTCACAAATTACCCATAGTCATGTGCGTCCCATGTGATCTGATTTGAGGGCGGGGACGTCTCCGTAATTTTAAAAACTTTCAAGAGTGCATCTGCAAAATTTCCAAATTCTTTTTTTTGCCCCCCTAGGGTTTTCCTTTGAATCCTTCGTTTCCAATCTCAAAATGGGTAAGGAGTGGATGCCTGCGCCGCCTCCTTCTTCTTCACCAAGGGCGACGACGCACGTCCTGCTGTAATGCGGGCGGCGCGGGCCGCTGGAGGGCTGAACGAAGGAGGAGCGATGTGTGGGGTAAACTGGAGCGGGGCAACGCGGCTTCGACTGAAGGTGGCAAGGGATGCGGTCGGGTCGGTAGTGGCGGTGGCTGGAGGAAGCTTACGCGGGCGACGGGGTGGTTCTTCGGCTGTGGCGGCGGGGATGTGCCACTTGGTGGTCAGATGGCAGTGGCGTTTTGGCGGCACGGACGGGGCGCACGGAGTAGGGCGGTTGTCGGCGCGGCCTGGGTGGATGGCCGTGGGGCTCAAGGAGGAGGGGCGGCGGCACCTGGGGGCAGCCGTCCCTCGTTGGTTTTTTTGTTTTTTTATTTTTCTTTTTGTATTTTTTGGAATGTAAACAGTAATAAGAAAATAAAAATTTTTTTTGTTTTTTTGTTGTAAATCTGAAATAATAAATAAAACAGAAAATGAAATTTTTTTGTTGTTTTCTTTTTAATGTTCCTGCAAAATAAACGTTAGAGATAAAAAAATTTATTTATTTACAGATCGGAATATGAACGGGGATTCAGCGGAAATGAGAGGATTGAATCCGACTCTCCGACCACCGTGCGTGGTCGGAGTTGATAGATCGTGGGAGGTAGGAATTGAAGGCGGAGAGATCAAGAAGATGAGATAAAAACTTGAGTCGTTGGTGGATCAAATTGTGATGAAATTTGTTTTAAGGATCTAGAGAAATAAAAATGACGATGCAAATAAAAGAATGCGAAGACTAAACTACGATTAAACTAAGATAAAATACGAAGAAAAATGTGGATCTCACCTTAGGAGCGGAAAAAGGACCGTGGTCGCCTCGACAAGGCCGACTCGCTGTCACTAGACGGCTCGGAGGCTAGGCAACTTCCTCGACGAAATTTTTCTCGAAGATCAGGATTCTCTCTCTAAAGATTGATCAAGTTGGAATGAGGGAGAAGGAGCCATATAAATAGAAAAGAGATGAATTTTCGATTTTTTGATTTTTTTGGTGGAAGAGATAAGAGATGAAATTTGAAATGAATTTTTATAATTTTTTTATGGTGGAAGAGATAAGAGATGATAAGAGACAAAATAAATAACATAAAAAATATTTACAAAATTATCTATTTTTTTTTGAATTTTCGTCAATTTATTGATTTGAATTAAAAAATGTTATTTTTTTATGAAGGTTAATTAAAAATAGCAACTATATACATATACTATATACATATATGGCATTATATACAAGGGTAAATGACGAAATTAGCGCTTTTTATTTTTAAAGATTTTTTTATTTTTAT
The DNA here is from genome assembly GCA_037367405.1 of Ottelia alismoides. NCBI lineage: Eukaryota > Viridiplantae > Streptophyta > Magnoliopsida > Alismatales > Hydrocharitaceae > Ottelia > Ottelia alismoides. The sequence goes on from JAZKJV010005851.1 coordinate 356,005, forward strand.
TTTTATTTTAAAAAATAGTGAGAATAATTTACAAATATGTATACAAATACAACATGCACAAAATACATGGGAAAATTGCACAAACCACCCCAGAAAACCGACTTTTCACCCGTAACTCCAAAAATTATGAAAATACAACCATTTTAAAGATAATTTGATTTCGAGTCCAATGGAAGTGAGATTGATTCAATTTGAACTCATATGGAGTCGGAATTGGTCTTTCAATTAGTGCTTAGTGGCTTTTTCCAAGTGTGGCTACTTTTATTCTGTACATGATTTAATTGTGCAAACATTTTTAGTAATTAGAACCAATTTTTATTTACAACTTTGGTTTTGAATGTTATTTGATTTGAGGTCAATTAAGGTACAAATAAATTAATGTCAGTTTTATACAGATATATACAAAATAAGTGAGAACACATTTTTTTGGATTTTCTGGTTAAGGACCCTATCTCCCCCTACTTTATTCCTGATCGATCTGGTCAAGTCTTGACCTTCTCTCGGGGTTTGGGGCAGCCTGTATACAGTCTTCCTTTTTTTATTTTCTATTCTTTATTATTATTTTTTATTTTTTTATTTTATTTTCTTTATTTTTCCTTTATTTATTTATTTATTTTATGTTAAAATTAGTAAGTGTACAATATTTACACACAAATGCAAGTTAGTAAGAATATAGAGTTAGTGTTATATGCAGGTGTTTTACAAGGGATTTTAAGCTAAAATAACTGAATAAATACGACGAATCGCAGACTCATCACCATGTTACCTCACGTGACAGCCCACGTGCATGGGTATTTTGCATGCAAACCCTTCTGAATTTAGGATATTGTAGTTTAATATTTTAAATCTGAATATTAGTTGAAAACTTTTTGTTAATTTGCATGTTTGACCCTACCTTTTTATTTTAATTGCAAATATACCCCTACTAGTTCAAGTAATTTTTATGCATATTTTCTATTTTCTAAAAATATCACCTGTGCTCCAAAATTTATAAAAAAGATAATGTGCTTGATGTAGTGTTCTTTTATGCTATAATTTTTATTTTGCATTTCACAAGTTTTTCCTATTTATTAGAAATAAAAAAGTGTACGGATATTCCCTGTTAGTCTTAAGAAAACCAAAAAATAATAAAATCACATTTTATATTTCAAGAAAAAATTAGTATTTGCTTATTATACTTAGTACCACTAGAGCAAAAATTCTTAAAAATTAAAAAAAGAAAATGATAAAAAAATAAAAAGCTCCAAAATCCTTATAAAATTATAATAACCCTTAAAAATTTCCAAAAATATTTGTTTCTAGTTTGTATTTTTACTTATAAATATTAATATATATTAAATTCAATTTTGAGATTTTGGAACCTATTTAGTATTTTTAAATCTCACAACCACTCGGCCTAATTATTAAGTCCCTGGATTTGTATATTGTGACTTTAAAAATACCTAAAAATTGGAAATAGTTTCTCATAAAATCACAAAAATAATTAAAAACTATAAGAAAATCATAAAAACATTTTGTTCTAGAAATTTTGATTATTTATAATTATAATACCCTATATTATATTATATATCTATACATAGTTAAATGTAATTTATATTATTATTAATTATTACAAATATTTTATAAACACTAAAAAATAAAATAAAAATTATAAAACTAAAAATAAAAAATATAAGCTAAAAAAAGAATTCAAAATATTTTCAAAACCACAAAAACCTAAGTAAATAGTGTGTAGATATATACACCTATATCTATATTATTTATATATTATTTATTTATAAATAATATTCTTTGATACCACGTATTGTTCCCTGAGTTCGACCCCTGCTCTGCTTGTCACAATACACATTTATTTGTCTGGTTATAGTAAATTTTAATTCATACATGCTTATTTCTTGCTTCATTATTTTGTATGGGTTAATTGTTGCTTAGTCCATTGATATTCAAGAGTTGTAGTCCCGCATTGTGTGGACCACAAGACAGTTTCTCGATCATTTTTGGGCTAGTCATGGTGCCGTTATCAGGGAGCAATGGAGAGTAGTACATTTTGTTGTATATAGCCTACTTGTTATTTCTTTCTTATTATTACTATTTATTTCTGATAATTATTTGGTTGTTCTAATCCATATGTCTTGTTGATCTTTCATGTAAAGGACCGCTTAGAGACGTTTATCTCTTAGGAGGTGGACGAACCCAAGGCCAGTGGAAGGTGGCCTTCTCTTGTGAGCCAACCAAGAGAGAGCAGGAGCAAGGAATAAGGAGAAGAGCAACCCGGTCTCAGTTTTTTATTTTGTGTGAGAGAGATTTTATTTTATTTCTGTCAATTAATTTGTAATAATTTGGACACCACACTTAGAGAGGTCAAGTGCCTGGGTGTCTGTTCACCTAGGGGCCTCATCACAGTTTGTCATGTTTTCTTCACCTTTGTTTTATTTTGTTTAACACGTTTTGAGCTTTCTGCCTTTGTTTCATTTATTTTGTGGAATGAGCCCCTAGACATTAGGATTGCTTTCTCGGTAAAATAGGTCCAAACACATAATAGAAACATGCTCCTATAGTACTTTACGTTTGGACTTATTCAAATTTAATTATTGATTATTTGGACTTGAGATCGAGCATCGTGAGAAGCTCCATACATTGCTTGCAGGACCCATTGTGGCGACCACCGAGGAGCTTCCAAGATCGGACTTTTGGATTTCATTTCTAGATAGTTAGCATATAGCTTTTCACGATAAATATCAATTCTGTTTAGGACGATTTCTACCATTTGCATATCGTCATATAGTATAGGTTTGTATATTCTATTTTACATCCTGCATGGAGATAGATGGAAAGCACTGTAAGCAATTCTAACTTTGCATGCATCATTAGTCACCAAGGTGAGATTTCCATCTTAGTGACAACTTACATTGCTTTTCCACTTTCTCCATCTGTTTTTGTACATATTAGGAATAAAGGAAAAATAAAAAAATCGTCAGACGGCTTGCTCTGAAAAATACTCCAAAAAATTAAAAATCCAAAAGTTAAAATAAGGGGACTTTATTAAAATTGGTAATGGACAACATTGTTTTGGGTTCATAAAGCCGTCATTGTTTTTAGGTACATTCCACACCGAGTGATGCGCGACCCATAAGGAATAGAGCCCAAATACCAATCTCTGTCACCTTGATTATCACCTGGGCTAGCGAAGTATTGACGCTTCTATCATAGACAATGGTGTTCCCACCTAATGTGGAGCATCTGACTTGGTCTGAAGTATTGATCTTAGGCAACGCCTTCATGGGTATGTCTGTCTCATCGATTTGAGTCCAAGTACCTCACTTGCGAGGGAAGTAGCTGTTTTGCCTACCAGATTCCTCTCTCTTTTCTTTGGCTGAGTAGCCCCCCATGCACGACATCAAGGACCTTTCAGTGCGTGGATCACATGCTACAAAGGAGGTGGAAGAAGTACGGGGAACTTTCCTGGCAGTACACATGCTCCTATAGGGTTAGCGCTCATAAGGTCTAGTTATAAGATCTTGCCTACAAAATAAAAAATAAAATTGAAAATATAAAAATAGATGAACTCTTACGGCTTTACCTATGTTGATTTGGTGAACCCACAATTGTTTTGTGTTTGTTTGATTTTAGTTAAGTTCAATGATCAGTCCCGCACACTTTGTACCTTTTTATTTTCCTCTAGTTTACTCCTCATTTGACCCTGCTCACTTTTGAGCCTTCAACTATTTTGCATTCCTTTCATTTCTCGTTGACCATCGTGTCTTTCATCCAAACTCAATCTTCCTCTTAAATTTCGAGATGGCAACCCATGGATGGCTTAGTCAGGACTTCGCCAACACCAACATTGATTATATGCGCCCACCTTCTCCAATTATTTGGGGTGATTCCCAAGAACCCGGTTCAAACATCATGAATTGATCTCCATACTCCCCACCTTCAATAATCTGGGATCACTCTTGTCCCGAACTCTATACATTTTGGATGGCAATTGATTTCACTCCTTAGACACCACCATCCTTAATGAAATTCTTTGTTGATCTTAACACAGAACGATTCACTCCATCTGGTGCTTCTATTCAGACTGATCAGGGCATCATTCCATGTGCAGATCACAAGCCCAATCTAGAGCCAGAAGTTCTCTCATATTCAGATTCAGAAAAAGATGCAGAGATGACTCCCACATGGAAAGTCAAGGGACACTAGATTCCTCCAAAACAGGAGCAGGGCCAGCAAGACCAGAATGCCATGAATGCCCTGCTTCTCTCCTTCATTCAGGCGATACAAAAGCAACTCACCAACCAGAAATTGGGTTAGATCACCTTCCAGGACATGCTCAATGATTTGAGGATGAGGAGAGACAATCTAGGAGGAGGAGGAGGAGGAGGAGAAGAAGAAGAAGGAGGAGGAGGAAGAGCAGGTGTAGGCCCAGCAGATGAAGTCCGAGCAGAAAGGCCCAAGATGGCTCTTAAGTAGACCTAAAGAAAAATCTTGTTAAGTCTTGGAATATTGTACTCCACTTCCGACACTTCTTTTAAGATTATGTAGTAGTCGATATTATCCTCTCCATAACCAGATCCACACACCACTACCCCATAATTTTGGGTACTTAAAATTTCTACTTGAATTTATTTTATGAAACGGATAACCATTAATACAATAACTATGGTATGATTGAACCTGATAAATTGGATCTTTTGAAAAATATTGAAACATTCTAGAACTTTCTACATTGTCATTAACCACTTCCATTTGGTTCTTTAACCATTCCGATAATTGAAGTCGGTATGAACTCACATTCTGATCTTCATTCCATGGCGGGTTCTTCTCGCTATTTTTATGTATGAATTCCCTATTATATATGAAATGAAAATTAGTAAGTTATGAGAATTAATTAATTATAAAAAATATAATGTGGGGACTAACATGATGGACATATGGTGTTATTTCCTCGCCATTGTCTAACATATAATTCAACGGCATCTCTCTCTCTCTCTTGTTTTGACATTAGATTTTTTTGTTTTTTATTGGCTAAGTTGATTGATGAATGACATTTACGTGATAATCTTCGTCCGAGAGACCGATTTCATTTTTGCTAAGTCCATTTCTGCTACTTCTTGATATTTATACAGGGTACTTATAGATTCCTCCACCCAACTTTGATTTCGCACTTCCTTTTTAGAAATAACAGAAAACTGGTAAATATATCTGTCAATCATTTATAACTATAAATTTAACATGATAAAGGAAACACACATAGAACAATTTCCTTTCAAATGGATATATCCATCTATACTTAATGTGCCCACTAACTTTAGCCTCGTATGGTAGATGAATCCTAAGATGCTCCATCAAATCAGAAAAATACCGGGGGAAATATCTTCTCCATATTACACGTTATATTAGGAATAGTTTTTTGAGATAACTCATTTCATCAATGTGAATATATGTAAATCTGAAAAATCTACTAATATATGATAAAACATTCATAAATACATGGTAGTCATGACTCTTCGTTTCTTTAAAACAATATCTTTTCAAATCTACAATATTTGAAATATTTGATGAAATTTCAACTTATTAGCCCTTTGGCATGCACTTTTCACTTGATTTTTATCCAAGGTGTACCTTGCTTTCTGGGATTTGACCCTTCCATTCTCGAACTCTTTTATATACAACTATTGATGATTAGATATAATTCTTAAATCATGTTGAGAATTATTTATATCCTTTGTCCGTCCGGTATCATTTATAATTGTATAAAAGATGTTACCGAAAATAATTTTCTCTATATGTATAACATCTAAGTTGTATCGTATCAAAAGCTTACTCCAATATGGTAACTCCCAAGCAATGCTTTTCATTATCCATTTATGAGTTTCACCAAGATCTATTAACGGTTCAATATGTTCTCTACTACCAAGTGTAGAATTTTCAAGATCTTCAACTTGTTACTCTTGAATGCTTTCTCTGTTTCCTGCACAGATGATCTCGGGGAAGAAAATTCATATGACAATCAAAGAAATAAGATTTTCTACCATGTTAAAGTTCGAACAATTTTGTAGTCCATACAATAAGGACAACTTTTTTGTTCATAAGTACTACACCATTCCATATGTCGGGAAGTCATTTATCATCCATAGTAAAACAACTTTCATGTTAAATGTTTGACATTTATTGGCAACGTATGTATCAACTCGAATAATCCGAAGATTTTTCAACTCATATACAAGTGGATGTAAATACATGTCAATGTATTTTCCCAAGCGAGTAGGATCTGATACTAGCTAGAAGTGATAAGCACATGAATTGTCTCTTATTAGAGAATTGTAGATGTAAAATTTAAGATGTTGTCATTACTGGCTAACATGAATAGTCTTTACTTCTACCGTATGGATTGAATCCGTTTGTACATGAACTTATAAGACAGATCCTTTTTTCGCTTGCAAACAATAGGAAAGCAGATATCATTGTTTTCCAACACTCTGAATCTGATAGATGTTCCATATATTATTGTCATGTTAGATCTACATGGTACAACAACTCTTTTGTTGTTTCCTTACAATAATATGATCTCTTTAGTCTAGGTCTCAGCGGAAAGTAATGCAAAATTTTCCTTCCAACTTTCCTTTCGCTTTTACCTGACTCCCGATATTTAAGCTCGTTACATTCTAGACAATGTGTTAGATTCTCATTTTTCACCATAATACAATATATGATGATTTATATATGAATCAATCTTCACTTCTACTAAACCCATTTTCCACATCATTTCTTTGTTTTATAGTAGTTTTCAGGTAATTCATGATTTTCAGGCAACATTTTCTTCAAAACTATCAACATAGCATCAAAATTCTTGTCGACCATTTTATATTCCATTTTCATAGCAAAAAGCTCTAAAATTGTCGAGAATTTTGAATATGTATAGCAACCTGACCATTATGGTTACCTGCATTTTTCAATAGCTCATAAAATTCTTCAGACACCATGTGGTTCTTCATCATCAAATTATTCGGTATTAAATTCAGAACCAGCTACGTCCATTGCCATTTCAGCAAATGGATTAATAACCATAACCTCATTTGATTCATTCACCAGATTAGATATGATTTCTCCGTGTCATGAACAAGTACAATAACCTTATATAAAACCATTCCTATGGAGTTATAATTGTACTTCATCTTTAACACTTCTTAAGTAAATGACACTTGTGACAAATACATATAATGGTGCCATTTGAATCAACAACACTAGAACTATTAGCGTAATCAAATTAAAAAGATTTCTCTATGCCACGTTGAAATCTCTCTAACCCACATCCATCTTATATACGGTTGTACATCCACTCCCTTTTGCTCATCATCCTAACCTTGAATTAAGGATTTCCGATGTTAGTTCAAAAGTACCTGAGAGATATTGGACTAAATTCCATCATTCAATCTAGGAGATAAGAGAAGAATTATTTTGTTAGTAATATCACTTGAACACGTATTTAAATATTCAAACACTGAAAGAATGCTAAAGTTGCTACATTTTAGATTTTATATATGAACAAATTTTAGCAGCATAACCCTGCACCTCTTCAATATATCTCATAAATCAAGCTTAATGGGATTTAAAAGTGTCACTGATGTAACAATAAATAGAGTCGATTAAGATTCATCCGTTATACCGAAGTGGAATGTGGTTATATAATGCCGAAAACTTTGCTCAGATATAAGTTGTAGCATGTAGCAACGGTAGCCTTGTTTCAGTGTTTGAATCTTTAAGCACTCCCTTAGTTTGGAACCTCCAAACAAGCAAATATAAATATTATATTATACAGATACCTTACATCTTACAAATACATGTGCTACATATGATGATTGCAAGATATTCGTAAAATATATTCATTTATGTTGACCGAACATATACATAGATTTGACTGGTTTACGATGGGGTATGGAGCAAGTGACCTTAAAATTGTTCCTAAATATACTCTTTAATATAGTATTTTTGGGAATGTACCTGCATAAAAGATGTCTTCTACATGCATACATCAAAAATCCTCGACCATTGGACTTTAATATCTCATCCTGAAGTGAGTCCAATATTATTGTGAGAAAGTAAAAAATATAACACTTTGGACGTGATCAAATCTTTCAATGTGTTGCACACATTTCCCGTTGTACAGGGCTACACACGACATGCCCACGATATGTGTATTATTTTGTGCAATTTAACTGTTAATTAATATTTAACCTTATCAACTACCAAACTACAAACTTATATGGCACACATGTCCACATTAATTAAACTTTAATGTGATAATACTCATAATAAAGCTATTTAATTAGAAAAAATATACAGATATATAGCCACACTTAAACACACACCGTGAACTAGTTGAAAAAAACCCATACTCACACACACACATATTACACATACCCTTCTTTATAATGTTTTACTTTATTTTATTTTTAACATATGTTCTAATATGTACTTAAATAAATGTGATTTATTTTTTAGAATTTGAAGAAATTTACTTGATTTCACATATGTTGTTAAGGTAAAAATATAGTGTTATTTGACTAGCTTTATTTCTTTAAAATATATAATGAATTGTATTTCTAGTATTATATATAGGTATGTCTACATAAGTATCTTATTTACTTTTTTATAAGTTTTTAAAGTCATTTTTGGAATTATTGGTATTGTATAATTATATAATGGAAATCAATTCTTTATATATTCAAAGTATGTATTTTGTTCAATGTAAATAATTAAAGAAAATATTTTTCTTCTTCTTTTTATTCTATAGGGGATTTATTAGCTTTAAAAACGTTGATAGACATATTTACATGAATTACATACGATTTAATTTAGTTTAAAAGATTTTAAGTCCAGTAAAATTGTAAGGGATTTTGTCTATTTTTATTTTATTTTGGATATATGGGTCCTAAATACATGTGAAGTAATCTTTGGGAATTGTAGTTAATTATTGTGATTTATAACAAATAGTTAAGATATAATTAAATTTTATCAATTGTTTTTATTACTTATGAATATGGAATGGATATATTTTTGATAATATGAACTCATTGTAGTGTATAATTTTGATAATACAAAGTATATGCATATTATTAAGATAAAGATAAATTGCATTTCAAATTAACTTAATTATGTATATACCACGCTCCCCCATCCAACGACCCCCTTACTGCATATATACACCCCTCCCCATATATATCTCGATTCATCATACCTACAAATATATGCACCCTCTCTCCCATATCTACACACTATATGAGGATGTATATAAATACATAGAGACGCACATATACGCACAATAAATAGTTCTCAAGTAAAGTAATCCTAATTCGCAAGTAACTAATATAATCCAGGTCATGTATAACCTTTCACATTTTATATGATTGTTGTCCAACTCATGTCATCATATCAATATACATCAAGTTATTTAAACACAATAATGCATAATCATGACATGAATTCCTATCTTCTATGTTAAGTTATTTTAAGTCATCATCAGGGAATTCTAATGACGCGTGAAATTGACATTAATATTCAGTATTCGAACTTGTTATGGAAATATAAACATGTTACTAATTATTGCATTTCATCACACACCTTCTATACATGTAGATTTGGATATATGCTAGACTACTATCATCAAATCTAAAAACAAATATATATCAATATACTCATATGATACATAAACAACTTGTTGAAGCACAAAAAAACATAAAGAATAACATATAATCTATAAACAATATGGAAATCCTAAAACATCATAACATCTATGATATGTGACCAAATGCTAGAGAGAGAGAAAGGATGTATCGAAATACCCAAGGGAAGGTGTGTGTATGGTTGGATGGCCCAAACGAGGGTCCCCAGAGGCAAGGGACATGGAGCAAAGTTCACTGGAGCAAGGGGTTTGGAGTTGGTTTGCGGGTAGAATGAGAAATAAAGGGCATGCATCATTTGGTTTACAGATACGGGCGAACACATACTATGCACACCCAGTGCTAGCCACCGTGCTCGCCCCCAAATAATAGAGTACCACGTGCCGCATCTAGTGAAATTCAAATGGACGAGCACATGGGGGCAAACACGTATGTTGGCTAAGTGCTCGCTCGCTAAATTGAAGAGGTGTCACATGCTAAACGGTGCAAAATTGAAGTACGTGAGGGCATGCACAAGCACGTGTATTGGCCAAGTGCTAGCCCATCCCCAGACGAGCACACGTGCTATCCCTAATATCGCTCATATGTGCTCGCCATCGGTACTTTTTTAGTGTTTGTAGTTTCAATGCCTTTCTGAAGGATGCATCTTCTTTTCGTCTTCTCCGCTCCCTTCGACTGTCGGGTTCTATATCTAAATGTAGGCAAAGAAAGGCTATCGCCTTTTCTAGTAAGACTAACTTAGAAAGGCAAGAGAGCATTTCTCCTTTTCCGACCTTAATGTATTCGTTTTATCATGCCTCGAATTGAGCTTCTCACCTTTCACGCTAATAATTAATCTAAGAATACATGCAAGTTCTTGCTTTGATCTTGATACCATGAATTCTTTTAGTTCGCTTACATATATAGATTTCCGAACCCCACTCCACTACTAAGGATCTTTCGTTGGTTAAGGATTCGGTCCTCTCGTGGGCCTCTACTCTAGTGGAAACTTGGTATAGTAGGGGTCTAACTCACTGATATGTGATGCCTCAGTCCTCGTATTGATTCGAAATTTAAATACCATCTGGCTGAGATCCCGATAAGATTTTACGGTAACTTGGGTGTGGTTTCCACCAATTCAGAAAAACCCAATCGACAAATGATGCCACGAGAAAATCACTTCTTGCTTGAGATGAGGATATCTTCTTCGGAGGACTTCATTTTGGTTCTCATCGGAAAATGCAATGCCCGCACTTAAATATCAAAGAGGTGGTTTGCTTTAGCAGCCCAAGAAGTCACTTTAGAAGTAAGTATGTATGTGCCCTTTCGATTTCTTTTGTTGAACGTGCAAGGAACCCGATCATATTTTCTAGGTTTTGCCCTAGAAAATTGATGTCCATTAAAAGACGATATGATCAACCCTTTCTTACCAAAACAAAATGGCAGGTGTGCCATGGCGCTTGGAGCACATTGTAAAATCTATATCATTATCCATCCTTTTGTATCCTTAATTCTGGTGGTAAAACCTTCTGTGGTAACTCATGCTCCATAAAGCTCTTGGATAACACCTTCAATGTCACTTGGCTAGATTCTGCTACCTTCAACGAATGATTTGAATCACTATTGCTATAGTTTCCGACTATTGCGAATCAAGAAAGCAAACACGTAAAAAACACGATCAAATAAGCAAAGATGCAAACACACGGATTTAAAAGGTTCACCCGTAAATGGGCTACGTCCTTGGACGGCGGCGACCGGTTTCACTATATGGAGAAAAAATGTAATACAGAGGAACTGAGGAGGTACGGATATGCGATGAGAAACAAGATCAGAATGAGGATTTCAGTATCTAGTTACCATAGGGCCCTTTTTATACTACAACAGAAGAATACCATTTGTATTCAGCAATCCATCCCAACAGCTCTCAACCAATCAGAAGGCAGAACATAGATCAGACATGTAAGCAATCCTGACCCAACAACTCTCAATCAATCAGAAGGTATGACATAGATCAGACATGTCAGCAATCCTGACCCAACAGCTCTCAGTCAATCAGAAGACAGGATGTAGATTGGCCACATCAGCAACCCAACAAGTGGTTAGGATTCAAGTCATATCAACAATCTCTACATTGAATTGAATCATCATATAGCAGAATGAACTACTGCTATTACTCCACCATGAGTTGAATTCTCCACTAGCAGAATTAACCACTGCCAGACTCCAACGAGGTTGAATTCTCATATAGTAGAACTAACCACTACTATACTCTAGCATGAGTTGAATTCTCCAGTAGCAGAATTAACCACTGCTAGGCTCCGAAGTTAAATTCTCATGTAGCAGAATTAACCACTACTATACTTCACTTGAAATTCAGATAGTAGGAATCAAGGAATTATAAACAATATTCACCTTGAAATTTCTCCGTAGAAAGCTTTACCTAGATTCACCTTGCTGACGCCAGTGCCTCTGATGAATCTCCAGTTCATTACCTTTATTCTATCATTTGGCCTTAAAACCCTATTAAGTGCATGTAAACACCCTTAATTTGCCTAAATTAACATCCATGCATTGTTGTACAAATAGTGTAGAAAATACTGTTTTAATGCCAAAATTATAGAATAAAGAAAAGAAAATAAAAGAATAAAATCTCAAAGATAATTTATGACCCTAAACCTCAAGACCTAGGCATCTTTATGACTAGGTTGACAAAGAATAAAGTAGGGGGAGATAAGGGTTCATAATTCCATAAAAAATCCTTTTGATAATTCATTTATTATTCATTTTTGGGGCCTATTTTATTTTCCACTTTCTATACCTCAAATAAAGAAACTTTATATATGAAATTTGTAGATAATAAAATATAGAAAATTACAAAATTGAGTTCAGACAAAAATAATATACAGAATAAAAGCTGAATAAAATTCCAAAATCCCAACTTCCTAGAACCATATCTCTGAAATAAAAACTCAAAATATATCAAAATCACATTTAATTGTATATAACTTTTAATAAACTCATTAATGAAGGTGGTTTCATATTTTTTTGGAGTTAAGGTGTGAAAGTTAGGTTTTGGACCCCTATTGTATAGTATACCCGTTTAAAATAATCATTTTATTTATTATTTATTATTTTTATATTTTTACATTTTTACAATTTTGTAAATATTATTTATAACATATGTACATATTAAAACTAAAATAAAATCCTCAATGAAACACTAAAATAAAATAAAAATACAAAAACATATAGATGAAATACATATACTTATACATATATTAAGTACACCTATTTATTTAAGTGTATATAATATATCAGAAAAATATAACAAAAATATTGTTAAGTATCTAAGAATAACTTATAATTATATAAACTAATAAAATAAAATAACAAGATTAAAAATACCAAATAAAAATAAAATACTTAAAAACATAGATAAATATACCTATATATAACCCCTAAAAAATAACTCATAATAAATAACCTTTAAAAAATAAATAAAAATCACAATAAAATAGTTTATAAAATAATAATAATATTTTTAATTTTATAACTTTAAATTAATAAATTCATTTATTTTTTATCATTTTTTAATTAATTTTGGAAGGGTTTTTTCTGGTTGGTCCACGTGGACCAACCAACTTCCCCCTCCCATTAACCTAGGTCAACCCTCTGATCGAGGTCTCAGGCCCTTGTCAGATATGTTTTTTGCCTTGTTTCTCGGATTTTAGGGCTCACTCGCACCATTTCGTGACGAGCCCTTCATGACTTTTCTTCCCCGATACCCGACGATTCACGCCCAGGTCTTTCCTTGGGCTTTGGATCGATGAATCGAGCCGCGTCCCTCGATCTCCCCATCATCTTGGTCGGCTATACATAAGCCTTCTTGATCCTCCTTCCCCATTTTGAACCTCCTTTCACAAAGCTTTGGCCCTCCCCTTGCGCTACGTATTGACTATAGTAGGGGAGCCTCCAGCATCGTCGAGCGAGGTCGGGCGATGGCGGAGGTGGCTTCCACCACCACCTCCGGCCACCGGATGTCGAGGTCCTTCTTCATGGTCTCCCAGGCCATTGAGATACCTTTTTCTTCCATTTTTTATCGTCTTTCGTTCCTAGGTTTAATCTTTGCTCTTGTTTTGTTCTCTTTATCACGTAATTAGTAGTAACCGAATCCCCGTAGTTTGTTAGAGCTAGCCTTCGGCGAACCGTTCACCGTGCTCTCTGCCATTCTCCAACCACCTACCATCCTCACCACTCTTTCCTCACGCTTTTCCCTATGCCCCGACGCATCTCACGCAACCTGCTCCTCCCTGGAGCAGGATCGTAGAACTCCAAGTCCACCACCTTGTCGGAACGTCCGCCGCTTCGCCTTCCCACTACCATTCCACCTCCTAACAAGACGAGGCAATTTGCCCTCGTCCCTAGTTTCTCCCTGTGTAGGTCTTGGACGCCCAAAGCCATCTGGAGGCTAGCTGGTGGTTCAACGAAGGTACCTGGAGCCCTCCAGCTTCCCCGACGTCGTAGGAGACCTCCGGTGCACCTCCGCCCATTTTGTCGCCACTAGCCATTAGAGCTGACATGTAGGATTCCGCAGGCTATTTTGGAGCAACAGAAGACGAAGGAGGAGGGAGACCTCGCCGACAAAACTTTGCCCCGACGAAGTTCCTCCCAGTTCGTCCAACTACCTCCTCCGTCGTTAGATGAGGCCTCGTTCTTCCAGGGAAGAAACGATCGTCCGATCTCCACGCGCAGCCACCGTTCGATCCTCTGTGGAGATCTGATCCTGATCGTCCATAGAGAACTGGTATCGCCATCCGCGGGAGCGTCACGTGTCAAGTGAACGGTTATCACTCGTTCGATCCGCGCAAGGTTGGGGCATTTTGCAACCCAGTCAAACTGTTTTTGTTATTTATTAAATACTCCGTCATTTTAATTTATTTTGTAATTTTGCAAAAAGGCCCCTAGACTTATGTTAATTGCAATTCAGTCATCGCCATGTCACCTCACGTGATCACCCACGTGAGGTGGCAATTTTGCATTGGAACCACTGGAATTTTGTGTACTTGTGTTCGGACCAACAACTTTTAAATTCAAATATATAATTGTGGCAAAATTACATGAGGCCCCTGAACTTTATTTTAATTACATTTATGCCCCTACCAGGCCTTGTATTTTGCATGTTTATTCTACTTATTTTAAATAGCTTCATTGCTCAGACAAATCCACAAAAATACATGTATGCTCCTGATTGCACACACTTCCATGCTATATCTTTTTTTTCCAATTCTAGGACTTTTTATTATTTATTAAAAATCAATAATAGCCCTATTTTCCCTATCTTTCCTATAAAACCATAAAAAATATAAAAACATTTTAAAAAATTCACTAAAAAATGTGTTTTGTTTATTTATATATTTTTAATCTCCAGACCAAAAATCACTAAAAATTATAAAAGAAAATTCCTAAAAATTTAAAAACATCAAAAACTTTTATAAACATCTATAAAATTCCTAAAAATCTTAAAAATTATGTTTCCTGTTTTATATTTTTCTTAATACTATTATTTATATATAAAAATTAATTTGTAGAAATTTTAAATCTATTTTTTATTTTTAATCTCCATTTTAATTTCGGGTATTAATTTAAACCCTAATTTAGGGTATTTTTGACTTTAAACATATGTAGAAAATAGCAAAAATTCTAAAAAAATCACAAAAATAGTAAAAAATATTTAAAAACACAAAAATATTTTATTTTCTTTATTTTGATTTTTTATTAGTATTTATATCTTTATTAACTTACTTTGTATATATACTCTATATATAGCCTTATTATATATTCTAAAAGAAAAACAAATATAAAAAATATAAAATATAAAAAGAAAATTTAAAATCAAAAATAAAAATAAAATAAAAAATAAAAAACCCACAAAAAAGAACATATAGATAAATACTTCACAATCACATTTGTACTTCATAGCCCCATCTATTTATTTGCTCCATGTGTTCGACACTCTACACATACTTGCACACTATATACATCTTTGTTGTAGAGTTAAATAAAATAAATTTTAACTTCACTTTTGTTTTTCATTGCTTGATCATCATTGTGTGTTAGTTGTTATCTTAATCTGGATTTCTTACTGGTCACCTCGACGACTGTGTTCCCGCCTTGTGTGGAACATACGACCGCTCGATTTTTGGGTTAAACACCCTCCTTGGGGCTACTGCCAACTGTCGATATTGAGCAAGTCCAAACAACATGTGGACTTACTCCCCGGTACTACATGTAGAGCCTTGCAAGACATATAGGGTCTTCTGCTTGTATCCCTTGATGACAACAAACCCAGCTTTGGCAACCTGCATGACTCCACCTTCAGTGTTGTACCTATATCCTTTTGAGTCCAAGACTCCAATGGATATCAGGTTCTTCCTCAGATTAGGAACATGTCATACTTCTGTCATAGTCCTCACGACTCCATCATACATCTTGATCTTCACAGAGTCGATCCCTACAATCTTGCACACTTTATTACTCCCTGTGATGACGTTTCCACCATCTATCTTCTCATAGGTGCAGAACCAATCTTCATTGGGAGTCATATAGTAAGAACAACCTAAATCAAGAATCCATGTGCTATTTGTCGTCTTCTGATCAGTGACAGTGAGAACAAAATCATCTTCAAAATCTCTGCCACCTTGAGCCACTGCAGCAATTGTAGCCTTCTTTGGGCAGTCTTTCTTACAATGTCTGGGTTCCTTGCAGTAGCTGCAGATGTCTCTAGCATTGCAATTCTTCAACTTGGACTTCTGCATTCCATTCTTTGTGTAGTCAGAACCGGCATGACTCTTCTCATGAGTCATAACCAAACCTACAACGTTAGAGTCTTGCATCCCAATAGCCATATGTCAAAGTTCACACGTATGTAGACTCGTGCAAACTTCCTCTAACGTTATGGATTCTCTTCCCGCAATGAATGATTGAACAATATTCTCAAATGGTAATGGAAGAGACCAATAAAATCAAGGCAACATTCTCATCTTAAATCTTAACATCTACGTTTCTTAAATCCATCAATAATGTATTGGTTTTTTTATCATTTGTGCCCCTCTGAGATATCGCAATTTCAGTTATACCCCTATCTTTTTGGTAATATCAATTGTGCCCCTCAGTTCTTTCTCCGTTATCACGTGTGTCCTTCCGTCCGTTTGACCGTCAAAAAATTAAAATAAGCATGGTTTATTCAAACCATGGTGTAGTTAAGAAGGGTATTACGGTTAGAATAAAATCAGAAGGGTACTCTTGTATGCTCTGCCTCTTCTACCCCCAAAGTCAAACAAGTTGACCACCGAACACGTCAAAAAAAGTGTGCAATATGTCGTAGAAGCCACTGTTGTTGTTTTGGCACCATTGATGGTCGCCTCCTCCTGACGGCACTTAATAGGGAAAACGATGAATAGCGACGAAGCATAACCACCATCAATCGGCATTCCATCGGTAACCCAACACATGTGTGGTGTGGTACATCGTCGTAGATCTCACGAGGGCGACCGCGGAGTTCTCATAACCCACCGAGCGAGGTGGGTCAGGAGCGGCGTACAAGGTGGGTATTCGGTGACGGTGCCACAATGGCAGTGAAGCGCACGGAGGAGACGTCGAGGGAGAGTTCCGGAACGAGGTGCACATCGTAAGCAACCTCCGTCACCGGAACCTCGTCCCCCCTACCAGGTGTCTGCATCAATGACGGTGGCGAGGAGTGGTACTTCATCTACGACTACATGCCCAATGACGGCCTGGACGACTACCTCTTTGGCACTCACCATCGTCCACTGACATGGCAACAGAGGTGGGACATACTTCTGGACGTGGCCAATGGGCTGGCGTACCTCCACCATGGGTGAAGCTCCCAATCATACACGGGGATATAAAGGCTTCCAACATCCTCCAGGACGCCAATATACGTGTGTGGCGGACTTCGGTCCCACAAGGTAGATGGTGAAGGGTATGTTTTCCGCGACTACAAGTAGAATGGTGGGTACAAAGGGGTGCGTGGCACCAGAGTATGCGTTGTATGGGCAGTTGACGGTCAAGAGCATTGTGTATGGGTTTAGAGTTGTGGTGTTGGAGGTGGAGGGACCCCCAAAGGGGTATCTGAGTAGCTGGATAGGAGGGCTGATGACAGGAGGATGAGGGGTGGTCGGAGAAGGGGCGACGGGGGCAGAGGGGGCAGGGGGAGGTGCGGGCTGAGGCGGGGGCAGGGGGCAGGGGGAGGTGCGGGCTGTGGGTGGAGGTGCGGCCTGGGCATGGGGGGCGGAAGGGGGTGGGAGGAGGTCGGGGCGGCAGGGGGTGGGTGGAGGTCGGGGCGGCAGCAGGGGGTGGGAAGAGGAGGAGGAGAAGGGAGGAAGAAGACAAGGGAGGAGGAGGACTTTTCAATCCTTTTTTTAAATTTAATTCCATTTGTGTCCTTGAAGTTAACGTATGTTTGTGTTGGTTATGGACAGTCACTAACCCAAGTGGCACAAGTGATAGATTAGCAAGAAGTGAGGGGCACAATTGATATTACAAAAAAGATAGGGGCATAACTGAAATTGTGATATCTCGGAGGGGTACAACGCACAAGTGATAAAAACCCTAATGTATTTAAGCGATATAGATGTTCTTTAAGAGATGTACCTTCATGCATGTGGAGAGAGAGAATAGGCGTTGCTTCAAGAGAAACTTGTTGGTCAGAGATTTAGTCATGTATAGACTTTCGAGTCTCAACCACAGACCGGCCGTAGAATCGTCATTGATAACCTCCGCGATAATCTCGTCCGCCAAGCACAGCATGATCGTTGAGTGCGCCTTCTCTTCCTGCACCATTAACTCGGACGGCTCGAGTGCCTTCGCTCGCTCTTGATCTAATAGAGTCCAGATGCCTTGCTACTTCAGAAGGGCACACATCTTGATCTGCCATAGACTGAATCCGTTCTTCCTTGTGAACTTCTCGATCTTCAGATTGTGCGACACCATCTTGCTGGATGATCCTGACGGAACTTGAAGCTATGATACCAGTTTGTTGCAAATCACGGAAGCAAATACGCAAAAAACACGATCAAACAAGCAAGACGCAAACACATGGATTTACAAGGTTCTCCCGAAATGGGCTACATCCTTGGGCGACGGCAATCGATTTCACTATATGGAGAAAAAATGTAATACAAAGGATACTGAGAAGATACAAATATGGGATGAGAAACAAGATCAGAGTGAGGATTTCAGTATCTGGGGACCATAGAGCCCTTTTATACTGCAATAGAAGAGTACCATTTGTATTCAACAATCCATCCCAACAACTCTCAACCAATCAGAAAGCAGGACACAGATCAAACATGTCAGCAATCTTGACCCAATAGCTATCAGCCAATCAGAAGGCAGGACACAGATCAAACATGTCAGCAATCCTGACCCAATAGCTCTCGACAAATCAGAAGGCAGAAAGCAGATCAGACATGTCAGCAATCTTGACCCAGCAGCTCTCAGCCAATCAGAAGGCAGGATATAGATCGACGATATCACTAGCCTAATAAGTGGTTAGGATTCAAGTCATATCAACACCGATATTAAATATATAATAATTATTATAATTCCTTGCAAAAGTGTCTTTTGTTCTTATATGCACAACGAATGCCATATTCATTGTACAATTTAATATAATGATAATTACATGTTGATTTTTTAATTAAAAAGTTGCATTAATCATTGCTAATTTAATGTTATTAGAAAAAATACCAACGGATAGCCATCGTTATATGACACGCTGATGGGAAAATAACAAAGAATACGATATTGCAAATTTAAAGAAGAACGATAAAATTCTGAACTTGGCAAACATAAAAAAAGTAAATTTCCGTTGGCAAAGAGATGCATACTCTGCCAACAAGACGAGGAATCTAACAAACACTTCCTCCTCAAGTGCCCCTCAAATAATAATGCCTCAAAATTTGTTAGCCCCTCTGCGATTCACTACCTAGACCACTTTCTTATGATTAGACAATCTTGCTAGCCGCCTTCTTCTTCTTTTCTAAAAAACCTTGTTGGTTTTATTTTTTTTAGGGTTTGACTTCACAATGCCTAAATCATTCGCTAAAGTTCTTACCAGTATGATTATGTTGGAAAGAACATTCCAATAGCATCTTCAATAATATGTACAAGGAAAGATTCTTATTTTGTTTCTCAAGAAGGGTTAAAGTTATTCACAACAACAACAAAGTCTTTTCCCACATTAAGTAGGGTAGGCTACATGTATTCTTTGCTTCCAGTTATATCTATCTTGGGTCATTCTCGAGTTTATATCCCAATAACTAAGATTCATTCGGATATCGCATTCCAACACTCTTTGAGCCTTCCAGCCATCTCTTAGTCGGAGCAACATCCCAAATCCCGCGTCTTATAATAGGTGCATCAGTCGACCTCCTTTGCAAATGGTCAAACCATCTTATGCAAATTTTTCCTCTAAAGGAGATATACCAACTTTCGTTTTAATCGCATCATTCTGAATCCATCTTTTCGTGTATGACCACAGATCCACCTTAGCATTTTCGTTTCTGCTACTTTTATTCTCTGCACATGTCTACGGTTCACATGTCAAAGTAGATTTCACGGCTGCTTTGTAATACTTTCCTTTGATTTTCAAAGGAAATTTCTTATTACATATAATAGTAGATACTCCTCTCCACTTTACCAAATTGCATTTATTTTGAGTCAAAGCTATCCGTGATTTCTGAAATCCCTCTTCTTATATGCATGCCTATCAATAACTTTGCCAGGATGACGCCCGGCCCACCTTAGTTTCTAACATCCTCTTTGAAGCAGCCCCAACTTGTAGTTTTTCTAAAGCTGGTTTATAATATTTTTGTTCCTCTCAGGAGTGTAGAGAGTGTTTAAATAAGGTGTCTCCATGCTTTCTGTCTAATTTTTGATGATATACAGAGCTTGCTACTTTGATTAGAGCCTTAGAGTTTCCTTATGATGATTAATTTGACCTTGTGGGACTATAGACGTAAACCAGCGGGTTAGGATTCTTATGTTTTAAGAAAAAAATCAATGTAAGTTATAATGTTCTATGGTCTTATTGTTTCTAGTTGTTGCATACAGAATTCCATATGAATAAACAAGTCCGCTAGTCCTTCCCATAGTATAAAATGGATGATCCATCGAATAAAGTAGAAGCTCCAAGCCCACAGGACGGCTTCCTCATCATATATTAAGCAATAAATGTTGCTTTCATTGCTGGGAGCAATTCCCCACTCAACCTTTTTTTCTGTGTGTCCAATAACACAGTAACATACACACATGAATGCATGTTGTCTGCATATTCCTAGAACACTGGCAAGTGACCACGCTGCCACAAGAAGAGCGTGTCCCCCTCACCACCCTCTAGCATATCCTGCAAGAGAAGCGATCTTCACCTGACCTCACATGGTTGTTTCACAGACCCGTGTCAAGGAAAGGAGGATCTTGGATCCTTTACAAGGATGCAAGTCCAGTGGTTTTGAAATCAATCCAGGGGTGCATCCATGCCCAATTTCATTGGAATGTGGAATGGCATGACCACCTAACCGACCGATATAATGTAGGCCGCTACTGACCATCCCTGGCCCATGTGCTGGGCCCTGAAATACATGCATGCTTTGCCGTCCGGATGCCCAAGTGGCACAGTGGCGAACAGCCAGTTGTTTGTCGATGCCACCGCAACCTCCCAGCCTCTACTTCCTCTTGATAAAAGCTTGGGAGCCAGTGGAATGGGACAGTCCGTACTGTTCAAGCTGAACTGAAGAGTGATGTTCCTTCCACATTATTATTTCTGGGTTAAAGGAAGAGTGGGATTGCGGGACACATATGATTCAAAGACCTAGTGAGGGGTGGCAGCAATTATATGAGCAGTGTTGCTGTGGGATGTGTTAGTTTATGTGAGATTGGCCACCAATGATGAGGTGAATGCAGTGATCATCATCTTTCCACGTTAGAAAAGAGATATTGCAGATGGGGGCACATTCCTGCCCGTCCCTGATCCAAAATAATACACCGAGCAGAACAAAAACACAATGAGACATATAGCCTACTCACTATAAGTGGATTCCACCTCCTCCATCAACCTTGTTTTTGCTTTGCATCCTAGTTGGGTAGCTCTCTCTCCAAACGCAACTGGAAAATTTACAGAAAACAGTAACAGTGAGTAGTGAAATAGAAGTAAAGAAACAAAATAGATAAATAAAATAAAGATAATATGGACTCTCCACTCTCTAATTTTTCCTTTCTGAGGTGGGTCTGACTGAGGTCCAACGTGGGCAGTGGTGGAAAAAGCTTTGCTTCCATGTTTGTTACAAGGGGCCCTCATTTTAGGATCATGTGAAGTGCAGAAGACACTTATAATTTCTTATGTTTCGTGTTTTATTAGGTCCTAATCTTAGAGCAGGGTTCCAAATCCCTGCATATTTTAATGCTCAATATCCTGCACCCTATAAAGGATGCAAGGCCATATTCTACTCAAAAATATCGAATGTTCTGCATCTCTGGAGATCCCAAGGACATTACAAGCTACATTAACTGATGTAATGGTGGGTTAGGTTGTGGAACAAGGAGTTCAGAGAGAGCACTCTTAATGATGTCAATATTTTTCAAGTAGATTCCAATTAGTGTAATGTCATGAGAATCACAATTTTAGCAAGATTCTTTCCATTTTAGACTTTATATCCTCTCGCTCCTTTGTAGGTGGCACCAACCATCTCCTAGACTCCTACCTTCTTGAGGACCACTGACGAGTATAGCTACTTGTTTTTCAAGGTAGTACCATAGAGTAAGAAGTAAAAGCGAGGAGCTGTGCCATCAACCAAAGCTAGAGTAGCCCTTCAATGCCATACCACGGGAGAAGCCTTGACAGATGCAGTGGGGACCCCGTTATCCTCTCAGATCCCTCCTATCCTTTCCAGACTAGTTAACTTGCTCAATAAAAATCGCAGCAGACGGTGCCTATCATAGGAAAATTTTGAACCTCACAAGGCTGGCTCACAATGAAGTTATCATAGAAGGGCCCACTGAAAATCTATTAAACTTCAATTGGTAAGTGTCATGGTGCTGGGGATAAGTGATCATTTGAATTCAGGTGCTCTATCCCACTGATATTGATTGATTTTCCAATGTTGGCACTTGACAGCCTATTATTCTGATCAGGTAGGGGGGTAGTCGTCAGAAAGTTTTCACTATAGATGTGAAGGCCATCAAGTGAAGTACTGTCCGGATGATTTGCTTCCAAACTGGCCAACGGGGATTCCTACAAACTGGAGAGATGGTGGGTGGTTTTCATGGTGTTAGGGTGAGAAATATCTGTTTGACAGGGATTTCATTTCCCAGAGCATATTTTTTTGGGAAAACAACAAATGTGTTTGTTGATTGATGCTAACAGCTCAACTAATCGATATGGGTCCACATACAGAGCACTGTTAATTAAATCAGTTATCCCAGATTATACTGACGTCATAAAGGAAAAACAAGAGATATTCTTTGAACTGAAATAGAATCTTTAACTTAGCCAGAAATGAGTGCATGACAATATGGCAGTCATGATCAATAGCCAAAGTAAATTTAGACATAGTTGATTTAATAAACTAGGTCTGATGATAATAAATTCAAATATATATATTTGCCTAATTGAAGTTTCTATTCGTTATGAACAAGGACTGCTCATCCAATCCCTTTTTCCCCCTAATTATTAGTTATTGTTGGGAAGTAGTTATCCAAAGGGATATTTACACCCATAACCCTGAGTAACATGGTAATTACCCCAGGAACCCTGCGTAATAGCGAATTACATCCAAAACCCCGAGTAATGGCTAACCTTTACATGGCATAACCCTGTGTCAACTTCCGTCTTATTTCTCCGTTAACTCTAACGGAAATAGTCAATTTTGCCCTTCCAAACCCATCATATTTACAACATGATGCCATTCCCCCCTCCCCCCTCCCCCTCCCCCTCCCCCTCCCCCCCTGCCTGCAAGGTCGAGCATCCCTTCCCGCCACAGGCGCTCCCTCCCGCTCCCCAGGCGTCTCCATCACCAGCACAAGAGCAGCAGCACCGACACTCGTCGGAGGAGGAGGAGAAGAGGAGGAGGAGAAGAGCAAGCGAAGTTCACGTGCACTGGCCCACTCCACGACTCCTATCCCTTCTGCAACCGCTCCCTCCCGCTCCCCCCCCGCCCCGCGCGCTCCCTCCTCACCCTCTCAGAGAAGGCCCTCATCCTCTCCTCTTCCGCCGCTGCCATCCCTCACCTCGGCCTTCCCCCTTACGAGTGGTGGTCCGAGTCCCTCCACGGCGTCGCCTCCAACGGCCCTGGCGTCCGCTTCTCCCCGATCCCCACGGCCACCTCCTTCCCCCAGGTCCTCCTCCAGTCTGCCGCCTTCAACCGCTCTCTCTGGTCTCTCGTTGCCCGCGTCATCGCCATCGAGGCCCGCGCCATGTACAACTCCTCGCCATCCCACTCCTTCCCCCAGGTCCTCCTCCAGTCCGCCGGGTCCCCTCTCCCCGCCCCCGGGTCCCCTCTCCCCGCCACCGCCCCGCAAGCTCCACCTCCCCCCACCCCCACCCTGTGTGCGCCTCTTCCCTGGAAGCCCCTGCACCCCGCCAGCTTCCCCTCCCCCCATCACCGACCCACAAGCTCTACCTCCCCCCACCCCCGCACCCCGCAAGCTCCGGGTCCCCTCCCCTGCTCGTGCGTGCCATCCCCCCGCAAGCTCCACCTCCCCCCACCCCGCAAGCTCGCAAGCTCCGCCTCCCCCAACCCCCACCCCGCAAGCTCTAGCTTCCCCTCCCCCTGCCCCGCCCACGCCTCTGCCCTGCAAGCACCAAGGGGAGATCCCTCCGACCCCCGCTCGCCCGCAAGCTCTAGCCCCTCCCCTCCGCAAGCCCCAGGTTGGAGGTTCCCCCAACGCCGCACCTCCGCCCTCCCACTCCGTTGTTGCCGGCCGCCTGCTCCAAGATCGAATCCAACCTCCTCGTCTCATCTCCTTTTCTTTTCTTTTTTATTAATATCAGCCGTTAGATTACAGGTTAGTTAGATTAACTCAACCATCTAGTTGAGTTAATGAACTAAACTAACGGAAGGTTATGGATGTAAAACGGCGCGGTTATTCAAGGTCTTGTGTGTAATTCGTGTTTAGCGAGGGTTCCTGGGTTAATTACCATATTACTCAGGGTTATGGGTGTAAATATCCCTTATCCAAATAACTAGCAAATGGAAGAAACTAAAAGATGGATCTACCTCATATATTACCACATACGAGGTTCAAACTTGGGGATCCAAAGCACGCTGAGGCCAATAAAATGTGCAGCACTGATTATTGTCCATATATTAGTGACAACCAGAACAAACATGTAAAGCTGCCTTTGGATAATGCTCATTCACTGACGTGTGGTCCCATAGACCATCAACTCTTCAGAGATTCCCATGAATCTCAAGGCTATAATTTTAGGGACTTCATCAATCATTGTAAAGCCTCTTTTCTCTAGCCATCTTAGACCTGTATCTCAGCCATATAATTGTGAACAATTACATGAATCATCTATCTTTAAGCTCACTCATATAGGTGTAGTCCTTAATTCACTTGTCCACTTATGAATATGTTTCCTGTTTTTGACTAGGGTGTGAAAGACAATCTTAGAAGATGACAAAAATGTAGCATTTGTAAGATTTTGACTATTTTAAACTCTTGATGAATCTAAATCAATCGCATGGTTGCTATATGCTAATATACAGAAGAATAATGCTTGGCAATTTTAAGAATGACTCTGGAAAAGGCAATAATACTTGAATAAATGAAAAGGAACGAGAGAAAACCACCTGGATGTAGTTTATTCATGTGAAAAAATGAGACTAGAATGACACATAAATTGATTATATTAAAATGGTGTGATGCGAATGAGATGGGAGTAAATTTGTGGGTTTGGAACATTCAGATACCCTCTTGCCTCCTATAAGAACAACAAGCTGTTGCAATGTCAGCCTTAAATGAGTTAACTGAGATGTAATAGAAAAGATCCTTGGTATTAATCCACGTAGGATACTTTCTCCATACGTTCGGCATTATATGTCGTTAGAAGGATATCTAACTTCCCTTCCTCCAGACATTCTTCTCTATACAACTCCTCTCACCCCCCGTGAACCCAATATGCTTTTTCAAAGCATGGTACATAAAAAATACAAGGAGGCATGAAATATTATCCCACAATCCAAAATGCAAATACATGACCTCCCCCGAACATGAATTATTTGGTAAAATATCCCCATCATTTTTGCAACATGTAACTTGAATTACTGGATTCAACTAGAAGATTTCATCAGGGGTTACAATTTTACGTTTTCTTGGATTCCGGCAGCTGACATATAAAACTTTCTGCCAATAAACCAACCCACGAAATGTCGTCTGCAAGTTCAATTGCCAACTAAAGTTTGATCAGATTTTGGATAGGTCTGGGATAGAATGGATATGCAACAAAGCCAAGAATTAGTTGCAGGAACAAAAAGCAGAATTTTGTCCGCAGGAACAAAAATATGGTTCTTAAGGATATGTTTCTATCATCATTTTATTATACTATATTCTATAGAGTTAAAAAGGAAATATATCCCATACCTTTTACAACATTAGATCTAAACTTGGAGGGTTGGATATAGGTTATTGCATTGCATGGCGTATAGCGGTAAAACAATGAGCAGAGCAACCAAAGACTTTTCCCAGCCGAGTAGGGCAGCTAGATGGATTCTCTTCACATAAACAAATTTAATTTAGGTCGTGGATGAGATTACATAGGTCATAATAGCTCATACTGCTGATTTTTTAAATGAAACATTACACAGTTCTAGCTTATTGCTCCTTAAGTATTATGGAAGGGAGTTCATGCAAATTTTCTATGCAAGAATTCAGATACTCTAGTCTAGTGCATGGAAAATGCTGGAGTTCACAAAACAAGATACACCCACAAGCTCAACCATGCATGTAAGATGGATATTGTTAAACATTAAATACACACACTTACACATATAAATATATCAAAACATTGCAAATGTTCTGTGTGGGTATATATGCTACTTGCTTGGTATTAGTTCATCCTATCTTTTCCTCTCCCACAACAGCAGAATGTGCTACGAGCTTTAAACTAAGAAAAAATTTGTGCAACAAATTATTGTTCTAAATGACTACGAATGCTGGTATTCTCCAAGAAAACCATCTTTCTTGCTGAGATTTCAAGTTCTTTGTGACTGTTTGTCAATGGGAGCTCAACCACTTGATGACCTTCTCACATTTCAAATTTCAATTAGAAAACAGTGGAAAATCTAAAAAGAATGGTGCTCTATATGTGAACCATGTTCCCGCTATGGAATCACATAGGGTAATTAGAATGTAAGTGAGCATCAACTAAGATAATTCCAAGGAAAAATCATCATCACAGGATTATTTTATCTAATTCATTAACAAAAACTTGAAGTTATTTATAGTAGAACTATGTTATCATATTTCCAACACAAGAGCTCTTCAACAAAAATAAGGGATTTTTACCCGGCAGACCCTATAAACTTTGCCAATTACCTCCACGACCTTTGAAACAATGTAATTCCCCCCTCGACCCCGTAAACTTGCCAACTCTTACCGTATGAACCCTGCGGTTACTCTGTTTGAATCTCATGAGGGTTCTTGGGGTAATTTATAGGGTCGATGGGGTAATTACGTTACGCAAAAGGTCATAGAGGCAGTTGGCAACGTTTATAGGGTCTGCCGGGTAAAAATCCCTAAAAATAAATGTATTAGTATTACCTAAATACTAACATAAAGAGGATCATTTTAGAAAAAGGAGTACATCCAAAGCACACAGATCTGATTTGGATTTTTAATAAATTATCTCTTTGTTTCTACCACGCAGAAATCAAGTCCTTCAGTTGTAAAAGAAAAGCTCAACTTGCTGATAGTAACGGCCCCAACAACCAATCCCACTACATGATTGAAATGAATACCATAAGCAATTTGGTACTGGATTTGAATGGAGGTATCGTTACCTTAAAGGTACCTCTCCATATCCAGTTATATTTATATTCTAGAATTCAAATGGAAATTATTGTAAAATTCCAGTAAATTCTTTATGTAGATACATCAGGGTTATTTGTTCAAGCATGGTTCTCTTTTAGAACTTTCAACTTCATCGCCAGTTTTAATTATTTCATCTTAATCTAGGATTGTCTAAAAAATGGTGAGGCCTTTCTCCAACTGTAAGTAGGATCGACTACATGGATTCTTGCTGAAATCCATGTTGAAAGATTTGACAATTTTTGCATTGGTTGTCGACTACTTAACGCAGCCCTCACACAGGGGATTTGAACGCAAATACACGATCTTTTGAATGGTAGGTACACTGCACTACCACCGGACTTTTTAAGTGGGTACTCTAAAATCCCTAGTCATTTTTTTACTCATTTATGCTCCAAGAAGTTGCAAATGTCGGTACATGGGAAAGAGTTACAACGGTACTTTTCATTATGCATAACTACAGACTTCATCTTACATAGCCTAGATTCATGTGATGGGGGCACAGAAAGCCTAAACTTGCAAGGCCTCGACCCCATACTGAGAACCCAAAAGGAGCACATACTGGAAATTACATTGTAAAAAATCGAATGAAAAAAGGGAAGGAAAGGAAGAGAAATTACAGGGGAATGGGTCATTATCATTATTATCGCAATAAGAGATCAAAAGGTGCTGTTTAGCATCCTCACCATCTTCTTCTGCATCTTCTTAAGGGGGAATGTACATATCCATAGATTGGTTTATGTCAGAGGTCCTCCACTCCATCCAGGGGAGGGTCATGATCACATCTCTATCCTTGGGTATCGAGGGAGAGACGCTTCCACTCCACTAAACGATGCAAAAAGTCCATCACCTTCAGGAACCAACCAAACACATCGCAAAGGTAGAGTGTGAGAGAGAATATTAGCAACTTGTCATCTTTGATAATAAATTTGCTTAGGAGGCACATCATTGGGAACTAGGGATGTAATGGTCCCAACTAAATGGACCACATATGAAATCTGAACATCCAAACAAGGGAGGTCCACATATTCCATTTTAGAGACCTATTTTTATTAAGAAATTAGAACATTAAAAAAACAGGTGTACTGTTCATGCCTCGGCGGGCTCCTGGAGTGAGTAGGAGGCCCAGGTGTCCTTTGGCATCTTGGAGACTAGAATTCCAAATCCTTGTCCTTTCTCCCTCAACACCTGCGTGATTCACAGCAACAAGATAAATCAAATGCCCAATTGAGTTCTTCTGTCTTTCTTCCTAAAACAAGTGATGCGGGAGAACTTTCCCCATCAGGCATTTTTTCGAATACCTTGAAGGCATCCTCGTCCGTACGATCATCCCCAATGTACACGGGCAATACGTCATTGCAATCCGCAAAGCCTGCAATTTGTTTCCGTGATTATAGCAGTCGATTTTCGCATGAAACCCAACATTTTCCGAACAAATTGTTAAGATTTAATGTACATACCAAGTGATTCAAGTAGGAACTCGAGAGCCTTGCCCTTATCCCACTTGATTGTGGGTCGGATCTCCAGCACCTGCACGCGCGCACAGAACACTTCAAGATGCGATTTTGATGGGAGAAACCCAATTAATATAACTATTTAGCAAGTGGGTCACCTTCCTCCCGTGACTCAGCCGCAGCTTCGGGTATTCCTTTAGTACGGACCTCACCTTCTCCGCCAGTGCACTCCATTGCTGCACAACCACCAAAACCCACAAGCGACTTAGTAAACCGACACATATATATGTCAATCAAAATAAATGCTACTTTATATTTAGATCCTCCACTTACGTACCTTCTCATCAACGCATCTGAAGTGGACAGAAACGCAGAACTTGTTGTTCTCCACCTTGGAACCAGGAATGTCCCTTGTGATCTCCACCAGAGCCTTGTACACCTGCTTTCCAAAGACGACCACAAGCAAAAGCTTTGAGCCAACAAAAAGATTCCACATTGATGATGAGCTGCAAAAGCATGGTTTGTTCTCACTGACCCACCTCGTCAATCATGGGGAGGAACTCACTGGCGGGTTGGAACAGGACTGCCTTGGACCCCTGCACCACACCAAAACAAAAAGATGACTAATTGGTTCACTTCTACACTCTGCTTAAATAAATGGGTTTCGATTACTTTGGTGTATCTGGTTCCTATGGCAGGGCCTTTGATGTCCATCCCATGGCTACCCGCATAGTACAACTCTGCCAGCCG
This sequence comes from Ottelia alismoides, assembly GCA_037367405.1. Classification (NCBI taxonomy): domain Eukaryota; kingdom Viridiplantae; phylum Streptophyta; class Magnoliopsida; order Alismatales; family Hydrocharitaceae; genus Ottelia; species Ottelia alismoides. The sequence goes on from JAZKJV010005851.1 coordinate 385,982, forward strand.
TACAAAGTTATACACCTGAAGCAACAATAATCACGTACACAAGTCAAGATACGTATGTACGTAGAAAACAGCACGTGTGTCTGAACGGAGAATGTCACACCGAACCTTGTCCCTGCACCTCCCGCTCACTATGGCAGTTGGGAAGAATCTTGCAACGTCCCTAACCGCAGCTCTCATCTGTGCATATATAATTACATGCAGTAGATACACACACTTGCATTAGTTCAAGGAAAAGGTAAGGAGGAAAAGAAGGCCACAAGAGTACATACCGAGTCGGACATGAAGGCCCGATCGGGATCCTCGACTATCGGTGACAGCGTGCCATCGTAGTCAAGGAACATGACTATCTGCTTCCCCTTGGACTTGTCGATGATATCTTCGAACATCCCCAACGCTGAAGGGTGAGTGGTCTGCTGACACACGACCAGTGCAACAGTAGTAGTTAAACAACGGTGACCACTGCAATTAATAATGCAACCGAAGTGATAATCAAACAGCATCTTATACCACCCAGGAGGAGGATTCAACGAGGGGCTGCGAGGTCCTGACGTGGGTCGGGGAGGAGGCCCTCATCGAGTCCACCCACGCGTTGGCCGCAGCGGAGAACGCGCCAATCTCGAGCTGCGTGATGAACTTATGCTTCATCGCATACGCTGGGGATCCCCCGCGCGGTGGCGGGTACGCCACCGCCATAGTCACCGCTTCTTGCACGGCCACATTCTGCTTAGTCATGATCTTGCAGGAGGACAAAATGTGTATGAATATGAGGAACCGAGTTTATGTGTATAACGGATATAATAGCGGAGGGTAGCAATAACTATTAACTGGAAGGATATATAGGGGAGGGGATGGTGGTTGCGGGTGAGGAGTAGAGAGAGGGTGGTGGTGCGTTTTATAAGTGGAAGGGGAATGGAAGGGGACAAGGGAAGGTGGGTCCTTGGTTTCCATATCAGCAGGGCCTACCATCCATGGACCCATGGCCACCACCACCATGCCCTCCTCTCCCCTTCCATTCCGTGCTATGTGATAGTTTGTGACATGAGGATTCAGGTACGTTCTTTTCTCTGTATTAATAAATTCGTTGTTGGTATGTAGAAAGTTCTTCTTCTCTGCTTAATGGAAGCTCGGCGACTCGCGCACGACCATTGTATTTTTCGTTTGTGGATTAACTGCTAAAAGGTAAGGTACTTGGATTCGTTATGATTGTCCATAGTTTGGCATCAATACTGGGGAGCACGTCCTTTGACTAAGAACCTTGTATGAACTAAACTAAGGTGAAAATGCATATTCCATTGCAGCCATAAAGACATAAACATCGTGCTTGTGCAAATGTGTTTGACTCTTTCCAGCGATCTCAGGATCAGTAGTAATAATGTGGTTTGTAAAGAAGTTCATCAAATGGGACTAAAGGTGTTCCTCCAAGAGGCTGCTCCACAAAAAATACGCCACGTCAAAAATGGTACAACACGTGTCATGCCGCATCAAATAGAAATTCCGAGGCATTAAACAACCAGTCAAAAGTTTTGAATGATGATACCAGTGATCACACCAGGACAGAAATTAGTATTCATCTTCCTGGTCGAGGTAATTTTTCTCTTCGTCGGAATAGAACTCTCACACACGATACTGTGAATCTTTTCAATCATGTCCATTAGAATGGGTAGTTTCGTAGGGGAGCGGATTGTCTGCTGCAATACACATGTGTTGTACTCGGATTCTATCAATCTGATATCTCATAAAATCACGTTAACTAATGAAGTGTTAGTCATTAACATGGACTCATTCAATCTTGATAAGTAGTTGAGTTACTATTCAAAAAACACGGCAGAGCAAGCCACCATGAGCCAAAATGAGGAAATATCATAGATAAATCAACCGATGGAAAGTGGTTTGGATTGGTGGTATTCACATAGTATTAACAATATTGCTTAGAAGGACATTCATATCGTCTTGTCAAAGTTCGAACACTCTCTCTAGCTCCAACTTCTTCACCCTCTCAAGCTTTACCATATTCTTGCTCGGGCATGTTTGAACCCTATGTCGAATCACCTGCTACCGTGAGGCGGTCGTGCGGTCCACACAAGGCGTGCGGGACAAACAGTCGTTGTGATGGCTGCTCACGACAACCGATAAATCTAGACTACAATCAACCACAATTAATAATAAAGCAATGCAATCAAGTGAGTCAAACTCTATTACCCTACAAATAAATATGTATAATGGTCAAGTATGTGTAGGGTGTCGAACACAGGAACAAACAAGTGTAGATATATTCTAGCTGATATGTACTTAGTGTTTTGTGGATTTTTTAAATATTAAATTTTTTATTTTTTTAATTTCTTATTTCTTTTAATTTTTTTAATTTTTATTTTCCTTTTTGTATTTTTCTAATTTTTAATTTATTTTTCTTTTTGATATATAATAAATGTATATATATAACTCTATATGTAATAATAAGTCTAATATAGGGTGTATATATATGTAATATATATATTAAATATATAAAAATAAGTAAATACAAATTAAAATAATCCCTTTTATTTTACATAAAAACAATTCTTTTTATTTTTTAAAAGGTTTAAAATATTTTTAAGGTATTTATAATAATTACTAATAGGATTTAATGGCGGATGGCTGCCCCGCCCCCTTATTTCGACGTTTTTTTATTTTTTTTCAAAAAATATCGCCATGTATATTCATCCCTATGTCCCTCCTATATGTCATTCGAATTTCGTCAGAAATAGAGACTCCTACGGCCTCCATCGAGATGGTGTCGATTTAAAAATCATGTTCCCGTTAAAAAATGATTGTTTTGATGAAGGTCATAGGAGTCTCTATTTCTGACGAAATTCGAATGGCATATATGAGGGATATAGGGATGAATACACATGGTGATATTTTTTGAAAAAAATAAAAAAAAAACACCGAAAATGTTGCTGGACAGCCCCATTAACCTCTTACTAATAATAGTAACTATATATATGTATATAAGTATATTATATAGTATTCTATTTGTAAATATAGCTATATATAGTCAAAAATTAGAAAACAAAATATTTTTATTTTTTATATTTTCTTCTTTTTTTGAATTTTTGGGAAAATTTTTGCTAAATTTTATGTATTTTTAAAGTTCAAAATATCTCAAATCAGGGAATAAAATAAATATGACGAATTATTTTGAGATTTTAAAAATATAAAATAGGTTTAAATTTTCTCAAAATTAATTTTATTATATAATATATGTACATATATAAATATATGATAAGAAACTATTTTTACAGAATTTTTGAAATAATTTATATTTTTTAGGGTTTGAGAGCTTTTTTATTTTTGGGGTTTTTTTGTAATTTTTAATGATTTCTTATTTTAGTGATAAAATAGAGTAGAACACAATATCTATTTTGGAATTTTTAAAGGGTATTATATATTTATTTTGTATTTTTTATATTAAATTGGGAATAAAAGAGTTCCTTTTGATTTTTAGTAATTAGAAAATGCAAGAAAAATGCTAAATGGGTTACATGATGTGAATGGAGATTTAATCAAGCACTCTTTATTTATTTTTACAAAATTTTTGGAGCACGGGAATTATTTATAAAAAATGAAAAACATAAATAAAAATAAACAAGTTGGCAGAGGCATTTATGCAATATTAAATAATGGCGAGGGGGCACATACAAAATACCTCAAGTTTAAACTAAATGTGATTTATATATATTAAACAAAAAATATGAAACCTGGAGGGGTATAAGTGCAAAATGACCACTCACGTGGGGGACCACGTGAAGTGGCCTCACAACGGACCTACTTATAATATCCAAGAGTTATAGGGGTTACTTTGCAATTTTTCCACAACCTAATTGAATGTTTACGGGGCTATTTATAAATACAAAAAGCGTGGAGGGAATAATGCAATTTACCTAACTTAAGTCCCTTGATCACGCCATTGATTGACTGCCACGTGGAAGATCTTGCAACTTGGGTGATGCACCTGTTCGGCTTGAATGGATGGCCCAGATTAGATATGGGTCGTGTTCTTGATCCAACGATGGTCGAGGCCCCTAGATGAACTGCCAAGAACTACGGGTGGGAACTTTGATTTGGCTTCCCTCCGGCCCTCGGTGCCTAATTCTCACTCTAGCGATGGCTATGGACTTTTAGGGCTCCTTGATGAATCTCCATTTCATCACCTTTAGTCTATCATTTTGGCCTTAAAAACCCTAGCTAATGCATGTAAATAACCTTAATTTGCACAAATTAACATTCATTCAATCTTTGTTATATAAATTGTGTATAAAATACTATTTTTAATGCCAAAAGTATAGAATAAAGAAAAGAAAAGAAAAGGAATAAAATGCCAAGGTATTTTACGACGCTAAACCCCGAGACCTAGGCATCTTGATGACTAGATCGACAAGGAATAAAGTAGGGGGAGATAAGGGCCAATTATACAATAAAAATCACATTCATTAGTTCAACAATAATGTATTTTTTGCGACCTATTTTATTTTCCTTTTTTTATTCCTCAAATAAAGAAACTTTATACATGAAAGTTATAGATAATAATACATAGAAATATACAAAATTAATTTCATACCAAAATAATATACATTGTAAAAATTATACTCTGAATAAAATTCCAAAATCTCAACTTCCCTGACCCATATCTCCGAAATAAAAATTCAAAATATATCCAAATCATATTTAATTTATATAAATTTAAATAAGCTATTTAATGAAGATGGTTTCATATTTTCTAGATTTAAGCTGTGAGAGTAAAATTTTGGATCCCTATTGTATAATATACTCGAAGAAAATATTCATTTTATTTATTCTTTATTGTTTTTTATCTTATATTTTTATAATTTTGCAAATATTTTTTATAGTATATATAGATATTAAAACTATCCCAAAACAATAAATTAAACATTAAAATAAACTATGTATATAAAATACATAGATGAATATACAATACACACACCTATATATCTAATACCTCTATTTATTTAAGTGTAAATATTATATCAAAAAATTATAATAAAACTCTATTTATTTAAGTGTAAATACTATATCAAAAAATTATAATTAAAATATATTTAGGTATTTAAAAATAAGTTATAAAATACATAAAATAATAGAATAAAATAATAAAATCAAAACAAAATAAAAATAAAGTACTCGAAAACATAGGTAAATATACCTATAAATAAAACCCTAAAAACTATTTTTTAATTAATAACCTCAAAAAATAAATTAAAATCACATTAAAATAATATAAAAAATAATAAACATTTTTTATTTTGTAACTTAAAATTAATAAAATCATTTAAAAATTATTATATATTTTACAATCCTTTTTTGGCTGGTTTTTGCTGGTTGGTCCACGTGGACCAACCAGTTGGCTTGGAGAGTTGACTCTGGTCAACTCTCTGACCTGCCTCCCTAGCCATGTCAGACCTAGCATTGACCCGTCTTCTTAATTTTTTCCCCGAGGATCCAAGCGTTCTTTGGGTTCGATTTCTTCTGAGATTTCACTCCTCGATTCTAGCTCTTACTCGCGGGCATGATTCCTTTGCTGATGGGACACTGAATCACTGTGAAGCCGCTTCGTCCACTTGTACAAAACCACTCCGCCTCTTTCCTCTCGTTTTTGAATCTCCTTTGGCCCGCTTGGCCCCCCTTTTCGTGTGCTCCGGATCGAAGGATAGTGATAGCTCCTTCTCCAGCTACTTGAAGCAAGGATTGGGCGTGTTCAAGGGACGGTTCCACCACCCCCACTGCACGCCATCGTCGAGATCTCATCTCATGGTCTGTGGCCATTCGAGGTACATTTTCTTTCTTTTTAGGTTAATTTTAGTATTAGATTTCCATTCCTGCAATTAGTGTAGTTTTTTATTACATATTGTTGTGTAAAACCATTCACTCGTAGTTCGCCGGAGCTACGCTCCGGTGAACCCTCCATCGTGCACCCCCTCTGTCTCTGCCTCACCTGACCACTCCACCTCGTTCCCCCACATCTTACCTTCATCCCATGCATTTCCAGCCCAACTGATCTTCCCCAAATCAGATCTGGGTGCTCCTCCTCTTGCACCTCATCGGGGCACCTTCATATCGCTCACCCTTTGCTCATTCCGCCACCTGAACATTGCACTAGCTTCGCCATGTTTTTGTCGAGGCCGCAGGAAAGCTCCCAGGTCTCCCTCCATCGCCAGGCATTACTGGATCCCTCTTGGGCATTTTGATGCTTCGATCCAATGCAGGAGGACTCTGGGAGGCTATTTGAACCATCAGTGGGGAAGATGACGCATTGATCAAGGAGATTTTGGAGCTCAAAGTTCATCCAGACGGAGTTCTTCGGTTCTTCTTCCTCTACGCGTCTTAGTCGTCCGATCATCTCCCGCTTGTCCAAGCGAGCAGCAACCGTCAGCTCTACTAAGCTCAGAACCGTTGATCTCCCTCGGGCTATATAATCCTGGACGTCAACTACGAAACAGTATCGTGCAACGTGGGGCTGACACATGGCTTAGTGGACTCCATCCGACCATTGGCTCGTACGCAACATTGGGTATTTTGCATTTCCATCTAATGCATTTTGTATTTTGTTTATTATTGCATAAACTTTCATCTGCCTTTTATAAGTTTTGTAAATTTTGCATTAAAACCCAGTTTTTAATTTTTATTACGTTCTGATCCGTGTCTAGGTCAGCCAACAAACCTTGGGTTTATTGCAACTAAACCCTTGCGAGTTTTATTTATTGTGGTTTGGTTGAAAATTTTGGATATCCAATTGCAACTTTTTAGGAAAATTGCACATTTTCCCCTGCACTTTATTTTAATTACGTATATGCCCCTACTAGTTTGGCAATTTTTGTGCATTTCCTCTATCTATTAAATATAGTTAATGTGCTCCAAAAATACTAAAAAGTGTTTGTAGGTTCCTAATTACTTCTACTTTCAACTATATTTTTATTTTACAAATTTGGACCTTTTTACTATTTATTAAAAATAAAAAAGAGAATAAAAAGTCCTTGTTTGACATAGAAAATTCCAAAAAAATTATATATAAACGTTTTAAAAAATTCCAAAAAAATATATTTTGTTTATTTAAGTACTTTTAATTTTCAGACCAAAAATCACTAAAAATATAAAAAGAAAACTATTAAAAATTAAAACCCCCAAAATATTTTATAAAAATCTATAAAATTCGTAAAAATTCCAAAAATATTATTATCTATTTTATAATTTTCTCTATATTATTATTTAACTATTAAAATTGATTTGGAAAATATTGGGCTTATTTTTATATTTTTTATTTCCATTTCATTTTCAGCCTACTATCCTTGTTTTAAGTTATTTTTGACTTTAAAATTATATAAAAATTCATAAAGTTCTATAAAAATGGCAAAAATATTGAAAAATTATTTGAAAACACAAAAATTTAATTTTATAATTTTTAGGTATTTTTTTTATTTATATCTCTTTATCTATTATTATATATATATAGTCTTATATATCTTATATTCGATAGTTAAAAGGAAAATAAAAATAAAAATATAAAAAGGAAAAAGAAAATATAAAAACATAAAAACCAAATATAAAAATATATAAAATATATAAAGTTAAAAGCCCACATAAAAAATAGACAAAGAACACACAATCACTCTTGTGCATTCATTTGCCTGATTTATCCAATTTTGCTCCCTGAGTTCAACACTCTACATGCTTGCACCTATATACATCCTTGTTGTAGAGTTGTAATAAATTTTACCCCGTAATTTGATTTGCATTGCTTATATTTATTTGTAAGTTAATAGTTGTTTGAAGTTGGGTTTCGTGAGCGGTCACTGCATCGACTGGATCTCTCACCTTGTGAGATTTATAAACCCTCGCAAAATCCTTTTCAACATTCCTTTACGTATGCAGATAGGTTCCGTTGAACTTTAAGAGTGACGAAGATCGGTCAAGAGCCTAGCTTCCTCTCGTGTGTCTTGTAAGTGCTCTAGTTGTTCTACTTGGCTCCAGGTGGATCCTCAAGTCCCCTATCCTGCACAAAACGAATCCACGACTCAAGGAGGATCTCCTCAGCTAGCAAATAAAGTTGCAACGCAAAGAATGAGCGGGCAACAAGCTTCCGACGAGGGGCAGCGGAGCGAAGCTTGATCTACTAGGTCAGTGCAAGACCTGGGTTGCTTTGATGGGTAAAATGCAAAGAAGATGTAAGGGGGTAGTGGTTGGGGTCGAGACACGATTAGAGGACGATGGATTTTTCTTGGAGCTTAAGCTCTAGGTCAAATTAGGGCTTTCTAAATTAACCTAATTCTAATAACTAAAAACGAAATTAAAGCATGGAAATGAAAGAATGTGCCATGGTTTACCTAGGAACAGAAGAACATGGCCTCGATTTGACCAGGGGTCGATGAGGTAGAACCATCGGCTGGTCACCAGCAGTGGACTTTGATCTCCTCCGATGAGGCTCCTCCTCGCTACAGAACAACAGCTCTGGACTCCTGTCACCAGTCTCGAGCTTCGGGGCTGAACAGAGGGGCTAACAACAACTCAAGAAGAGATCAAAAACTCAAAATGTGCTGAAGGGGGGAATAAACAGAGTGGTTGGTGGAGTTCAAGGAGGTGTTGCGTGCAATGGTGAGGGGTAGGTGAAAGGGGATGGGTCGGCGTAGAAGAGGGGTATGCGGGCTTTAGAGGGGTGGAAGGCTCGAGGCAAGGGATGTGAGAGAGAAGGCGTGAAAATTCGAAGAAAATGGACCCCCTTATCTCTGACACAAGCGGTTGAATAAGAAGGACAGGTAACCAAGGTCAACGTCATTGCGATTTGGTTGCTTCACGTGGACTAATGAATAAAAAATAAATGAATTAATTAATTTTTTTAAAACAAAAAATATTTGTAATTTAATGTAGTATTTAATACTTATTTTTATTTATTTTTATGAGGCCATTTATTATAGGTTAATATTTACATGTATAAATATAGGTAAATATACTTGTATTATGTATATTTTAATTTATATTTTAGATTTTATTATTATATAAATGTATTTTATATATTTTTAGTTGATTTAATTACATATTTAGATATTTTACTTTATTTTTCTAAGTTTATTTATATACTTAATTAATTATGTAGGTATATTATACATGTATAAATAGTATACTTCATCTATATATTGAAGTGATTTATTTTATTTTATTTTATTTTTAATGGTTTTATTTTATTTTAATTATGTACATATATTTTAAATAATATTCACAAATTTATAAAAATTAAAATAAAGTATAAAATATAAAGAATAAATATATTGAATATAATATAAAGGTATACTACACAATGAGGGCCCAAAATCTAACTTTTGTATCTTAATTCCAAATTGAATGAAACCACCTTAACTAAATAATTTATTTAATTTTATGAACAATAAAGGTGAGTTTGGTCAATTTTGAATGTGTTTGGAAAAGATATAGGTTTGTAAAGTTTTCTTTGCGGCTTTTTATTTTGTGTCTCAGGCACACTGTGCACTATTTTTCATTGAAATCAGTTTTGTCTTTTCCTTGTATTTTTATGTAAAATATTCATGTTGATGGTTTTATTAGTTAATGTTTAAAAATAATAAAATAAAATGGGCCCCAAAATGCAAGTATATATGAATTAAAAACTAAGGTTTTTGTGTATTTTATGTACAACTTCTTTGCCCTATCTTCCCCTACTTTATTCCTTGTAGACTAAGCAATCATGATGACTGGGTCTCGGGGTCTAGGATCACTCAGTGTCTTTGACACTTAATTCTTTTTCTTTTCTTTCCTTTATTCTTTTATTATGGAATTAAATACTTTATTTATACAATATTTTATATAATATTTTATGTAATTTGTAGAGTATTTATTTTCAGAAATTAATGATATATACATGCATTTAGCTAGGGATTTAAGGCCAAAATGGAAGAATAAAGGTGATGAAATGAGGATTCATCACACCTCCCCCATACTTGCCTTTTCTCCCTAACAATAATTTTATGCCTGTAAGTGCAAAAATAAAATAAAGAAAGAAAAAGAGATCAATTGGAAGAATTTTCGACTTTTAAACTCCATTTGATAAAGTCAAAGTTTGGAGTTCAGTTAAGATCTATGCATTCTTAGTGTGTTTGGAACTGCACTGAGGTTAGGAAGTGTGATCGATTCCATAATCCTATTATTTAGTTCTATTCACAGTCTGGCAATAACGATCCTCTCAGACGTACACTCTTGCAACCTTGAAATGATAGAACTACATGTGTGAATTTTTCAACTATTCCCAAACAAACTGCTAAACTATAAAAGAGGTTGCTCCTTTAGTAACTTATCCTCGTGGAGACAAATATTCCTTCTATGGTCAGGTGATGTCGGTCTCTACAACTGAATGGCGAGAAGATAGAAGAATGGGAAAAGAAGTGGGAATGGACCAGTGTAGTCTTCATTCCCTTGTGAAGCTCGGTCAGTGTAATAAAAAAAACTCAAAATTTTGGTGGACTTTTTAGTATAGGCTTCTTCTTTGGAATTTTCTTGACTTTGCATTTCTCTGCATTCTTGTTTGTGCCCCGACAGATATAGAGTCTTTTTGGTCTACCCATGTCTTGGGATCTTGGAAAATGTTGCATTGGCAGACCATTCCTCATCCGAAGCATTGTTTCAATCTACTCTCTAGTCTTTAGATATCATTGTTACCAAAAGAAGTGGAATAGAGTATCGACTTTAGCAATCCCCAAGAATGGTTCCTGAGCCACCATTGATGAAGTGGTCTAGTAACGTCCCGAGTTAGACTCCAATATTTTTCAACAATCCATCTGAGTTGAGCTAAGTGTTAAGTGTGGCGTTTATGATCAAGCCATTGTCTCAAGAGTCTTACGGGTGATATGAAGGGTTCTAGTTAGACACATTGAATCGACCCATGAATATAGTCTCATGGAACCTAAATAATTAAGTCAAGGCGGTCTGAAGTATCCCGATTCCAATCCTCCATGGGTTCCTCTGAAATTAAGTGTATTAAGGTCTATACCATGTTCCAGTCTTCAAACTTTACTTCGACTTGTTCAATTGTATTGATTATTATGAAAAATGCAGATGTTATGTGTAACGCAGGAGATATTTTTGTGAAGTAATTTTCTGATTTTTGAACTTTTTATCTTTTTTTTGAAAAATTCAACAAATTTTTATGTAAGTATTGATAGTTTTTGTAAAATTTTATGGGTATTTTATTTTGTAAATTTTTAATGGTTTTGAAAAGGAAAGAGTTCTTGAACTAAATATGTTCAGATATTTGCATGGGGAGTGCATTTTGTTATTTACAAGAGTTGGGTTCAAGAATTTACATTGGGTATTTACAAGGACTAAGTTAGTTATTATTTACCGATTTTTGTCTACATAGTTTGTAAGAAATTTTTATTTGATTAAATTATGTATACAATCCTAAAATAATTTGAAAATATTTTAACAAACATCTTAAAAACTTTATTTTTCAAATAACTTTACTTAAAACTTTTGTAAATATTTACAAAATTTGAAAATTAGTTTACAAAAAATTTTCAAACAGTATGTATCGATTTTTCAAAGTATTTTTGCAGTCATTTTCCAAACCATTTGCAAGTATATTTTCAAAACTTTTTATTCAAACAAAGAAATTTTTACAAACAAAACGTTTTAACAAAGGTTTGAAAATATTTTACAAAATATTTTTCAAACAGTTTTCCAAAAGATTTTCAAAGTATTTTTTTCAAACATTTTTCAAATGTTTTATAAGATATTCTAAACTAGTTTATTAACCGTAATTACAAAGATTTTTTATATTGTTTTTAATTTTTAATATCTAGTCATATTATTAAAATTTATGAAAGTACGATTTATGACTAAAGTATATACAACATATATAAAACCCCCTATACTTAGCTTGAGCTATGTCCTCATAGGTCAGAGAGAAAAAGGAAGACACAACTCCTGCTAAGTATAGGAAAGTCTATACTACAATGACTGAATACAGAATGAGAAGTCGACTATCCCCCCAAGTATAACAGACTGTATACAAAGTAGGGAGGGCCAAGGGTGGGAAATAATCAAATCATAGTCTCGCCCTGTCTCCCCCTATGGTAAAATATCCCTAAGTATAGACAGGATATCAAGAATTGAGGATACAAGCGAGGGATTAAAGAATGAACAGCCGTATATACTCATCCCCCTATACTTAGGATGAAGCATATCCTAAGTATAGCAATGATGAATGGGATGAGTGAAATTTTAAAAGAATGAGATTCGAAAAGAAGAAAAGAAGAAAAGATTAATTAATAAAAAATGGTTTCAATGGCCTCGTCTGATTCTGCTGATGTTGCAGCTTCAAGATCTTTTTGGTAGACCACATGTATTGAATCAACAACAGACATGAATGTATCATGCTCGCGATATGGCTTCAACAACTGTTTGTTGATAACGAAGGGTTGTGCGTTAGCTGACAATCCAGATATCACAATACTTCCATTGTCACACACATGTTTCACTACAAACGGCCCTGTCCATCTGCTTTTTAGCTTCCTTGGGAAAGGTTTCAACTTTTCATCTAACAACAAAACCTTTTGAACAGGCTCTAAAGTCTTTCAGCTTATATGATTGTTATGCCACTTCCTGACTTTTCCTTGTACATCAGGTTGTTGCCATATACATAGTCTCTAAATTCAAGAAGTTGATGAGATCAAGCTTTCGGTTTTTCTCGGCCTTCTTTGAATCCAAGTTGCAGACATTAATTGCTCATAAAGATTTGTGAATTAATTCCATAGGACGATGGCATGGCTTGACATAGACTAGGCGATAGGGAGAGACATTCCCAAAGGTGACTTGTACGTTGTCCGATAGGCCAAAGAACTAAATTAAGCAATTGTAACCAGTTTTTCCTATCGAGTCGTACAAGCTTCTGAAGAATAGTCTTGATCTCCCTATTAGAAGATTCTGCCAGGCCATTGGACTGTGGGTGGTATGGAGGAAGTGACACGATGTTCAATGCAATATTCTTGCGTCAGCTTCTTCACTTCTCTTTTGATAAAATGGATACCACCATTGAATATCATAATCTTTGGAATCACGAACCTTGCAATAATGTGTTCTTTCAGAAATCGATCGACAGTGCGACTGTCAGCTGCTCGAGTTGGGATAGCCTCCATCCATCGACTAACATAGTTGACAATGAGTAGAATATACTTAAATCACTGACTGTTTGGAAATGGGCCCGTGAATTCATTGCTCCATACATCGAATACGTGAGATATATGGATGTATTTCAAGGGCATTGTATCTCTCATTCTAATAGTTCCACCCATTTTCTAATAGTCAGTGTAGGGTTTCACATAATCCTCTACATCATTTAATAGAGTCGACCACCAGAGGCCGCATTGGAGTACTTTCACTATCGTTCTTTTCCGAAGTAGTGTCCTCCAGATTCATGATTGTAGTAGTGTTCTAGGACACTGTGGACTTCCTCCTAAGGAATGCACTTTGTCTAGATGCAATTTGCCCCCTCTCAAAACAAATAAGGATCCTCCCACTGGTAGAAATGAATATCTGACAAAAACTTGTCAACTTTCAGCTTTGACCAATCTTGCAGAGTTATCTTAGAAACAAGATCACAATATTGGTGAACCATGGGAGTGAGGTGATTGATGGAATTGTCTCATCTGGGAAAGTCTTTGTAATGGGTAGCAAGCTCTTCTCAAGAGTGTCTGGCTCTAGTAGTCTTCAAAGATGATATGCCACCACATTTTTTATTCCAGGCTTGTCTCTGATTTCGAGATCAAACTCTAGGAGTAGAAGGATCCATATGATTAATCTTTGTTTGGCATCATTCTTACTTTGAAAGTACTTGATAGCAGAATGACCTGCAAACAGAATAACTCTGGATCCCAACAAATGTGATCTGAATTTTTCCAAGGCAAATACAACTGCTAGCAGCTCTTTCTCAGTAACGGTATAATTCTTTTGAGCATCGTCTAGTGTTCTACTAGCATAGTGAATCGCAAATGGTAAACCATCTATTCTAGATTCCAAAACTGCTCCTATGGCATAATCTGAAGCATCTGTCATGATCTCAAATGGTAGAGACCAATCTGGCAGTTGAAGGAAAGGGGCCTGAGTGATTAATTCTTCCCATTTAAGGAATCTAGCATCTACAATGAATATGCCTCCTTTCCCAAAAGCTCAATCAACGGTCAGGCATTCTTGCTGAAGTCTTTTATGAATCTTCGATAAAATCCCACATGCCTAAGGAATGATCGGACTTACTAGAGATGTGTAGGTGGATCGAGTATGGAAATGACATCCACCTTCACAGGATCGACCTCCGTGCCACGTTTAGATATGACATGGCCTTATACGATCCCTTCAATAACCATGAAGGGACTCTTCTCCCACGACATCACTAGGTTTACTTCACAATAGCTTTTCAAGACTATGTCTACATATGTAAGGCACTAATCAAAGTTGTTGCCGTAGACCGAGAAATCATCATGAAAACCTTGAGAAAACTGCCAACCATATATGTGAATACTGCCAACAAGCATCACTAGAATGTCGTCAGAGAGTTACACAATACAATGGCATTCTGTGGAAGACATACGTCCCAAACGGATAGGTGAAAGTGGTCTTCTATTGATCTTCAGGAGTAAATGCAACTAGATTATAACAAGAGTATTCATACAAGAAACATAAATACTCCTTCATGGTCAGACTTTCGACTGTCTGGTCGATGAAGGGGAGCAGAAAATGATCCTTCTTAGTCGCTAGATTCAAGTGCATGTAATCGACACAAACGTGCCAAGAAGTTGCAACTATGGTTGGGATCTCCTTTCCTTTCTCATTCTTCACAATGATGATCCATGATTCCTTGGGCACAACATGCAGGGGACTCACCCATTTTGAGTCGGAAATGGGATATATGAATTCTGCATCAAACCATTTAGTACTTTCTTTCATAACAATCTCCCGAAGATTCGGATCAATCTACGTTGAAACTCTCGAGAAGTCTTGTTGTCCTCTTCAAGGTAAATGTGATGCGAACACAGTGAAGGATTGTTCCCCATGGAGATCTGAATTTTTCCAGTCTATGGACTTGCAGTTTCTTTCTAAAACCATGGGCAACATAGATTCTTTGTCCTTGGTCAAATGCGAATTTATAATGATCAGGAACATGTTTTATGCACCTGCAAGGAAGGCATGTTTCTTGTTTGGTAGAAGTGGTTTAAGCTCAGGTGGGATCTGAATCAGTTTAGTAGCAACATCAGCAACTGTGCAGGGCAGTGGTGTCGGATCCATCAACTATAAACTGTCCACCGTTGGCAATGCAAGCGTTGCGTTCAATGTTGCACAAAAATTTCAATATTTCATCTTGTTCACAAAAAAATCAATAATTTCCTCTTGCTCTATTAAGGATGGGTGGCCAACAATGAATTCTTTCTGCAAATCAATAAAGACTTTGTCTTCGAAGACAGAGGGAAACTCAACTGTGATGTCCACTTCTTCCCCCATGGAGAGGAATTCATTGGTCTTCATATCATCCATGAAGAGGTTTGTATCTCTGATTTTTGCTAGAAAGTCACGATACTTTGTAGTCTTTTGTGTAGGCTCACTCTCAGATGATGCAGAATCTGATGGCTTCGGTACTGTTGTCACATGATCTTCGAGGATTGATAATTATTATATGAATGTGTCGTTGTTATCCCCAAATAATCCTGCGACAAACAAGCAAATTTATTTTTATTCTCTCGCTGCAAAATACTTACAGAAAATAAATAATGTGGAGCAAGAGAAATTTTTGCAACTTATTTACCTGTATGGAGGACATGATCGAACTCAGGGTGGCTACAATTCCCGATGGTTATTCAATTAATAAAAAAATCAATTAAAAGAAAAAATAGGAATCTCAAAGGCAAACAATCCTTGGTTTTTGTGGAATTTATCTCTTTTAATTTTTAATTTTTTTATTTCTATTTTTTATTTTCTGATTTTCAAATTGTTAGTGATTTTAGTTTGTCATTTTTTATTTTCAAATAAAGAATAATATGCACAAAATAAGAACTACGCACACCAAACTATTTTTGTAATTATCAATTATATACAAAAAATGGTCAGAAAAATTGAGAGAAAATATTTTTGTGTTTTAAAGATTTTGAGCTGTTTTTGGAAATTTTTGTAGAGTTTTCATATGTTTTTATATTTTTTTAAAAAATCAAACAGTGACAAAAATGAGAAACATTGCACAACTTGGAGTAATTTGCAACTTATAACTATTTTAAGTTTCTAAAACTCCCCATAAATATTTTTATGATGAACTATAGATAAAATATCTACAAACATGAACTGAAATCACGATTTTTGATTTTTGTAGAATTTGTTATGATTTTATAAGATTCTTAATATTATTTAATTTTTTGGAGCAATTTTCAAATTTTTATGAATTTTTGAATTTCAAGAAGAGAAAAAGACACTATTTTTGATTTTTTAATAATAAGAAATGATGACAACATGTAATTAAAAAATTAGGCTAAAAAGAGAAGCACATCAGAAGCATAGCATGATTTTTGTAGAATTTATTGAGCAATAAAAAATATTTATTTTAATGATATACTCATGCAAATCAAGTCTGTAATAAACATGACTGAAATGTGAATACTTAATGTTTTGGCATTAAATAAATAATATAAATAAATAGAGGGTGTAGAGTGTAAATTACCCAATAATACATGTGTTATGCACGTGATCTGTACTGAAACAAGGGCATTTTCTGTAATTATGAAAACCTCTGGAGGCGGAGTTGTAATTTACCCAAAAAATAGTACTTTAACTGGTGTGGGTCTCTTTGTAATTGGCGAAATATTTTGGGGCTGGATCGTAATTTCTCCAAAAATAGCTAGGGTTTTTCTTCATCTTCACAAAGATCAAAAGGGGCGTCACCCACTTTTTACTTCACGTGGGCTAGTGGTGTAGGTCGGTGCGCATGGAAGGCGCTGGGGCGCTGAGGTGCCATCGATGAAGAGGGCAACAAAGGGTTGTTGACTGGATCGAGATGGCGAAGTGAGGGCGCTGGATCTTCAGGCGGTGGTCGACGTGCGCGAGCGCTGGTGGGTGCGCGGAGGTGCCGTATGTAGCTACGTGGCGCGGGGATGCTGAGCGGCGGCGACGGGCGCCGCACGCGTGGAGGCGATGGCACAAAGGCAGCCGACGTGCTGCCAACAAATGATTTTATTTATTTATTTATTATTTTTGGATGTAAAGAATAGCAGAAAAATAAAATAATTTTTTATTTTATTTTTTTAAGAAAGGCAGAACCATAAATAATTAGTTTTTTAATTTTTTTTATTTTTTATTTTTCAGGTGATCTTGCAAAACAAATGTTAGAGAAAAAGATAAGAAATAATTTTTGTATTTTTGTATTTTTTTTATTTTTTATTTATAAACAAAATTCGGACGCGAGCATGATGACTCGATCCCAAATCAAAACAGAAGATGCGAATGGAGATCCAGCGAAAAATGAGGAATGGATCCAAGTCTCCGGCCACCGTGCATGGTCGAAGTTGAGAGATCGTGATAGGTAGAAAAGAATGCGTAGAGATCGAAATATGAGATGAAAATCAGGATCGGAGATGAATCAAAATCGTTATGGATTTTTAAGATCTAGAAAAACAAAATGACAATGGATAAAAAATACGAGAAAATAAAACTACGATTAATCTTGGATAAAAAACAAGAAGAAAATGATGTGGATCTTACCTTAGGAGCGGAAAAGACCTTGATCACCTCGACGAAGGCTAACACGCTGTCACCGGACAGCTCGGAGGCTAGGCACCCTTCTATGACAAGAAGACTCTTGGAGATCGGGCTCCTCTCACCAAAGATTGATCCAGTTAAAATGATGGAGAAGGAGACATATAAATTGAAAAGATAATGGAGTTTGAAATTTGAGTTTTTTTTGAATTTTTAGATGAAGATAAGAGATAAGAGATAAGAAAAATTGAAATGAGATAAATTAGCAAGATAAATATTTACAATAATTAACTATTTTTTTTGTATTTTCGTCACTTTATTTATTTGAAAAATCAATGTTAGTTTTTTTTATTTTTTGTGGTAGTTAGTTACGAAAATTAACTATATACATATGCTATATACATATATGACATTATATATATGTGTAAATAAGAAAATTAGTTTTTTTTATATAATTTTTTAATTTTTATTTTTATTTTAAATAATTAGTAAAAATATTTACAACTATTTACAAATACAATATGTACAAAATACATGGGAAAATTGCATAAGCCACCCTAGAAAATCAACTTGTCACCTGTAACTCCAAAAATTATGAAATCATAGCCATTTTAAAAATAATTTTATTTAGAATACAATGGAAGTGATTTTGGTTCAATTTGAGTTCATATGGAGCCTGAATTGGTCTTTCAATTATTGCTTAGTGGCTTTTTCCAAGTATGGTTGCTTTTATTATGTACATGATTTGATTGTGCAATTATTTTTATTAATTAGGACATATTTTTATTTACAACTTTTGTTTTGAACATTATTTTATTTGAGCTCAATTTTAGTGTAAATAAAATAGTGTAGCATACAAATATACACAACACACATTTTTTTTGGGTTTTTTGATTAAGGATCCTATCTCCCCCTACTTTATTCCTGGTCGATCGTTTCAAGTCTTAACCTTCTCTCGGGGTTCGAGTCATCCTGTATCTATTACATATATACAGTCTTCCTTTTTTTATTTCCTTTTCTTTATTTTTCCTTTCTTTCTTTCTTTATTTTTTTTAGGTTAAACTGGAAAGAAGTGTACAATATTTACACACAAATGCAAGTTAGTAAGAATATGGAGTTAGTGTTATATACATGTATTTTATAAAGGATTTTAAGCTAAAATAAATGAATAAAGATGACGAATCGCAGATTCATCATCCCCTATGCTTTACCTTTGCTAGTCCCTTAGCAAACACTTATTTGAAAGAATAAGTGAATAGAAGGAAAAAGGAAGGAAAAATAAAGAAATTAGGAAAATATTGAGTATTAAACTTATCTTCATAGAATTGTAGTTTGGAGCTCTACCGGACCTTTGGATTATAAGTGTGTCGGAACCTTAATGGGAGATGGATTTAAAACCTAACAGCCTCTAAGTTCCACAGGACTCCCATTCAGGTATCCTCAACAGTCAGGTCAGAACAAGTCTACATACACAAATTCTTATGACTATGAATCTTTACGTATACGGTATAAGTGAAATGTATCTCCCCATCTCAAAAGTAGCAAAGAAACAACCTCCCTCAACAAGGTAACTCTAGTTCCCCAGTCCTGCAACTCTTTCCTCGAGGAGCGGAGATATTCCCTTCTAAGTTCAAGTACAATCAGCTCAAGAAGAGGGGATGGAGAAAAGAATGGATGGTAACCAGTGTAGCTACCTATCCTTGGATGCATGACCAGTGTAGCCAAGTCATTCGCTGCAAGCTTATAAAAATTTGTCTTTGAAATGTGTAGTATGAGCAAGCAAAGCCTTTGACTAGATGCAAGATGGATTAGAAGCAAGGCGCGAGTCATCTCTTAGTTCAGAGCGAATCCCGGCAAGTTATCCTTGTATATACACTCCGACAGGCATTTTACTTTTCAATTAGGCCTGTCCACTTTTGGAGATTCTACATTTTTCCATACTTCCTTTTTTTTGAAAGTATATACAAGGTGCAACATGTACAGAAGGAGTTTTTCCTCTTAAGCCAGTAGACTACCCCTCTTTTATAACATTATTGCAATCCCACAACATCCTATCTTTAGACCTCAACATCAATAGACCAGGTTGACACACACTTCCTTCCTTAGAGGAAGATGAGAGGTTCCGCCTAGATGTACTACCCTTATGTTCTACCCCAAGCCAAAAGATTCTGCCTCCTCACTACCTCATCCATGAAGAGCTACATGTATAGTACTTGTCCAAGATAAGCCACGGTCTGAAAGAATCATGCGTGTGTTGTTAAATGTTCTACTTAGACTAATCAAGATGACATGTGAACTTAGTCTTATGGACTCAAAGAATAATTCACTATGACCTGAAAAGTCTTAACTCCATTTCTTATAAGAATCTTCTAAAATTAAGTGGATTAAGGCCCAACTAAGCTCCATTATTCAATTTTATTCTAGACAGTTTAAATGTCAATACTATCTTGAAAAATACACACGCAAATGCAAGAAAATATGAACAATGCAAGGAAAGCTCTTTTTTTGAAAAAATGATGCACATGTAAAAAGAAATTTTTTTAAACAATTTTCTAATTTTGAACTTTTTATGGATTTTTGGAGAAAAATGCAGATGTAAAAGAAAGGGTTTTTTTAGAATTATGCAAGTTTTTATAGATTTTTGGTTTTATAGTTTTTTTCTAAAAAAGGAAAAAAAAGGTTAGTAAAATATATTCAAGTATATACAAGAATTGTTTGTTTGCTTTTGTTTTTTTTGTTTGTTTTTTTTGTTTTGGTTTTGTTTTTGTTTGTTTTTGTTTTGTTTTTGTTTTTTTGTTTTAGTTTTTTTTTGGTTTTTATTTTACACATTTGGATTTTACAAAATTATATACATATCCACAAAATAATTATCTTAAAAAGTATGAATTATGTCTAAAGTATATATACAATATATACGACACCCCCTATACTTAGCTCGAACTATGTCCTCATAGTGATCAGAGAGCGACAAAGGAAGACATAACTCGTGCTAAGTATAGAAAAGTGAAAAACTCCTTTGCTACAATGACTCAAAGAAAAGATAAAAAGAAGAGAAGTTGGTGATCCCCCCTATGCTTACAATCAAGTAATCCTAAGTATAATAGACTGTACAAAAGGGGAAAATCGATGCAGAGAATGTACGGACTCAAAAAACAAAAAAATGATATGAACAACATCACCCCCTATACTTAGGGTAGAGTATCCCTAAGTATAGGCAACCACAGGAGTAATGAACAGGACGAATATAAACAACACAAATCAATCACCCCCCTATAATTAGGATAAAGCACATCCTAAGTATATCATATATATACATACGGAAAAGGGGTGAATGATAAAAGGGAAGAAGAAAGAGTGAAACGAAAGGATATACAAAAGGAGTGGATGTACAAAGGTCAAGAAGGTCGAAAATGAACCTTCTTGCGGGACCACTGAAGTATGGATTTGACAAGGTGCAGGTCGATATTGGGATTATCATTAAATATGAACTGATCATAATCGACCAAGAATGTATCATCAGTAACCTCAGAGTGGGCAGGCATAAAATGGTTATTGGAAGTAGTGTGGTCATGTCCTGCATGGGAAGTCTCGCAAACATCAAATTAAAATGGCTCGAAATCGTTATTTGAAAAAAGTAGGATCAATTTTAGCCTGGCGAGCCTTTACTGGACCATCATCTTTATCAAAAGGCCCAACTTCCTTTATAAAAGCAATCAAATCAAATTTAGCCTGATCGGTCTCATATGAATTAGGGTGAATAGAAACGAACTCATTAGCGAAAGTAGTCAAATCATGTTCGTCCTGTCTAGTCTCAGAGTCTGCCTTCTGCTCTAAGGTATCTATCTTGTAAATCCCACGGATGTCATCAATGCATCTCCACATACCAGAAGGGGAACTCTAAGGTCTATGCTTTCCGAGTCTTCCTCATTGAAGAGGAATTCTTGGGTTTCATTATCATCCAATATATAACAAAAGTCTCTGACATTATCATCGAGGTCAAATTACTTCGGGTTGGCTAAACCGGGCGGGCTCTCATGGGATGCGGGTCTCTGGTCAGTAGTTGGTGTCGTGATCAACAGATCGCTCCCTACATCAGAACGGAAGCAAATCTCTCCTGATCCTTAATCAATAACGACTCCCGCAGATGCGAGGAAAGGCCATCCCAGGATGATTGGAGGGTTCTCTACAAAGGTGGAGGTCTCCATGGGCAATACGACAAAATCAGAAGTGAATTTCACGCCCTTAATAAGAATGACAACATTTTCTAGAATACCCTTTGGCCTCTTAATAGATCCATCAGCAAATTAAACTATCATCTTGGTTTTCTTGAGAGGACCAAGATGAAGAGATTGTACCATAGAGAAGGGTATCATATTAATTGAAGAACCACCATCAAGGAGAGTGTTATCACAAGAATATTCAGATATGGAGCAACTCACAAGAGGTGTGGCAGTGTTCCATTTCTTAAAACGTGGTTGGTGAGAGATGGCGTAGGCAGTGGCCATGGTCAAGATGTGATGCTCAGATGTTCTCCTTCACTTTATCTTCTTGTGTTGAGGAGTAGATAAATCTGTCATGGTCTGTTGAAGTGTGGCTATAATGTTCTCTTAATAGTGGCCAACACTTCGGGTTCAATCAACATTTTTATGAATTTTTGGACCGCCTCCATACAATGGAGGAGATCGAAATCAACATTTACACAAGGATTGCCAAGAGCAGTCTGTATAGTGGCATCCTCGGGTTCGAGGTTGGGACATGATGTTAATATATGTGTGGGTAAATGATCGGGCATTTGAGTCCTCTCCTCACAAAATGAATCAATAATGTGTCTTGTAGAATCTTTTTGGATTTTTAAAATTTTCTCAGTTTTTTATATTTTGGGCGATTGTAAGCTCTCATGATTATACTCAAGTGAATCCATATCCTCAAACAGCGGAGCAGCATTCTGGCTCTCATTTATGATAAATAGATTGCTAATCCTCAAATTCATATGCTCTATCATCTGGTTCGGTGTCTCAAGTGTGGAAATCATGAAAGGTGACTCCAAAATTGAAGGAGGGTGGGTGAGAATCAGAGTCCGTCTTCTGAAATAATGGGTTAGGTGGATATGCACAAAAATCAGGATGAAAGTCCTCCTGGAAAAAGGAAGGTGGATCGTCTGGAGAGTGCGAGAAGTCCGCGAAGATCGGATTAAAATAACTCCAGTCGACCATCTCCGAAATAAAAGACGGGATCGGGAGAGCACGAGTGTCAAGTCAAAAGATATGGAGAAAAAGACACAAATGCACAAAAGGATTAAGTATGCACACAAGCAATCAAACACAATACAAACCCCCAGTTCACCAACTCAACTCAATGTGAAGACTGTGAAGGTTCGGTCAATTATCTTGTCAATTT
Organism: Ottelia alismoides; assembly: GCA_037367405.1. Classification (NCBI taxonomy): domain Eukaryota; kingdom Viridiplantae; phylum Streptophyta; class Magnoliopsida; order Alismatales; family Hydrocharitaceae; genus Ottelia; species Ottelia alismoides. The sequence continues at coordinate 409,160 of JAZKJV010005851.1, forward strand.
TAGAGTTTGGTGAGAATACAATCCATCATAGCGGTTAGAGCAAGCTATTACGAACCCATTGCTCCAGGAGACTGGCCTAATCCCAAAGTTAGATCTTTCCCAGCCAGTATGAATTACGGACCGTTTATCGGCTACCCGATCAATTCAAGTTGTTAAGGACGTCGTGGGCCACTTTACTAGCTACCGGAGAAATCCTCACTGGAGAATGACTAACCCAAGACAATAGTCTGAAAAGAGTTCGGGCGTGGTCCTATCCTACTGTGCGGGTCGCTCTCTCGCTACATACAAACCAAACAATGATGGGGTTACTCTCCCAAAAACAATGATTTTTCCTTGTATTTATTTTAGGGTCGAGTTTTCTTTAGCAACCTCGTATTTTTGGTAGTTGTCACTTGGTTAAAGTATTTTCAATGAATCATCTACCGAGTATCCAATTTCCTTTTTAATTTATGTGAGTGGAAATAAGGAAGGAGATCGGAAATGCCAATGCGCGATTAAAAACAATGATGCATGCAGAGGTCAGAGATGCATACCTTGTCACCATCACTCTACATGCAAGTGATCAGCACAGAATTTAAATACAGAAAACTAAACTATCCTATATGATGCAAGTGAACCTTCCTAGATGATAGCTTCTATTAACGGGCAAGAACAAGTTAATTTGACTAAGTCCAAATTATGCTCTACTCTATAGGTACAAAAATTCTTGTTTAGGGTGTTTGGACCTAATTAATTATCTGGCTCAAGCAAATTAATAAAAGCGATCAATAGGTAGCTCACGAAATCCGCATGAAAGAAAGGAAAATAAAGGTGATGAAAACAAATCTGGTGAGGTCCCCAAGTGCACCGACACTTGGCGAAACAGACCCCGTAACAAATGAATGCCCGTTTACAAGAGTTCAAATGCAAGAATAAATAAAAAATAAAATCTTTTTTGGTCTCCTTCAATTCTTCTTCTCCTCCTCTCACGCTATCCTGCGGCTCGGTGAAGAATCAATCCACCTCCGCTTTGCTTGGGAGCTTCGGCTCTCCTAGGATCGCCTCCTTTGCTCCGCGGGCCCTCGCAAGAAAAAGAAAGAGAGAATGTGTAAGAAACACAATTATAATAATATGAGCACAAATAATGAAATGAATGCAGTGGATATGAACAATGGAGTGAATGGCAAAATGTAAACATATATTTAGAACCAATAATAGCAGGTCAAAAGAGAAACCTAGCTACCCTCGTTGTGCCTTCCTGACAACGACGCCATTTTGTTGCCACGGGATCTTCGAGGATTGATAATTATTACATGAAAGTGTCGTTGTTATCCCTAAATAATCATGTGACAAACAAACAAATTTATTTTTATTCTCTCGCTGTAAAATAATTACAGAAAATAAATAATGTGGAGCAAGAGAAATTTTTGCTACTTATTTACCTGTATAGCGGACATGATCGAACTCAGGGAGGCTACAATTCTCGAGGGTTATTCAATTAATCAAAAAACCACTTAAAAGAGAAAGTATGAATCTCAAACGCAAACTATCCTTGGTTTTTGAGGAATTGATCTCTTTTTAATTTTTTTAATTTTTTATTTCTATTTTTTTATTTTCTAATTTTCAAAATTTTAATGATTTTAATATTGCAAATTTTGTTATTTTCAAATAAAGAACAATGTGCACAAAATAAGAACTACGCAAACCCGACTCTTTTTTTATTTTTCAATTATATCCAAAAAATGCTTAGAAAAATCCAGAGAAGATATTTTTGTGTTTTGAAGATTTTGAAATGTTTTTGGGAATTTTTGTAGAGTTTTTAGATGTTTTTGTATTTTTCTAAAAATCAAACAGTGATAAAATGAGAAACAGTGCACAATCTGGAGTAGTTTGCAACTTAAAAATATTTTAATACCCAAAACTCATGGAAATTATTTTTATAATGAACTATAGATAAATATCTACATACAGGAACAGGAATCACGATTTTTGGATTTTTGTAGAATATTTTATGATTTTTATACGATTTTTATTTTTTTAATATTTTGGGTTTTATATATAATTAATGTACAAAAATTGGACAGAGATTAAAAGACAATAAAATAAAACTACTCCACATTTTTGGAATTTTTGGAGCAATTTTCAAATTTTTATGAATTTTTGAATTTCAATAAGAGAAAAGACAATGTTTTTGATTTTTTAATAATAAGAATGTTGTTTTGTAAAATTTATTGAGCAAGAAAAAATGTTTATTTCAATGATAAACTCATACAAATCAAGTCTCGAATAAACATGACTGAAATGTAAATACTTAATATTTTGGTATTAAATAAATAATAGAAATAAACAGAGGGTGTAGAGTGTAAATTACCCAATAATGCACGTGCTATGCACGTGATCTGTATTGGAACATGGGCCTTTTCTGTAATTTTGAAAACCACTAGAGGCAGAGTTGTAATTTGCCCAAAAAATAGTACTTGAACTGGCATGGGTCTCTCTTTGTTATTGGCGAAATGTTTGGGGACTAGATCGTAATTTCTCCAAAAATAGCTAGGGTTTTATTTGTCTTCATGAAGACCAAAACAGGTTTTTCTTTGTCTTCATGAAGACCATAAGGGGCGCCGCCCCCTTTCTACTTCATGCGGGCTAGTGGCGTAGGTCGGTGCGCGTGGAAGGCACTGGTGTGTTGAGGTACCGTAGACGTAGAGGGTAGCGGAGGGCTGTCGACTGAGTCGAGATGGCGAAGTGAGGGCACTAGATCTTCAGGCGGCGGTCGGTGCGCACGAGCGGTGGTGGGTGCGCGGAGGTGCTGTAGGTGGCTGCGGGGCGCGAGGATGCTGAGCGGCGGCGGCGGACGCTGCGCGTATGGAGGCGATGGCGCGGATGCAGCCGACGTACCGCCAACAAATGATTTATTTTTATTTTTTATTTATTTTTTATTTTTTTGAATGTAAACAGTAGTAGAAAAATAAAATAATTTTTTTAAATTTTTTAAGAAAGATAGAACTATAAATAATTAGTTTTTTTATTTTTTTTTATTTTTTTAATTTTTAAATTTTTTAGGTGATCCTGCAAAACAAATGTTAGAGAAAAAGATAACAACTATTTTCTTTATTTTTTGTATTTTTTATTTATAAACAAAATTCGGATGCGAGCATGATGACTCGATCCCAAATCAGAAGATGTGAATGGGGATCTAGCAAAAAAACTGAGAAATGGATCCAAGTCTCCGGCCACCGTGCGTGGCCAAAGTTGAGAGATCATGACAGGTACAAAAAAACGCGTAGAGATTGAAATATGAGATGAAAATCGGGATCGGAGATGAATCAAAATCATGATGGATTTTTATGATCTAGAAAAACAAAATGACAACGAAGAACAAATACAAGAAAATAAAACTAGGATTAATCTATGATACAAAAATAAGAAGAAATTGATGTGGATCTCACCTTAGGAGCGGAAAAGACCTTTATCACCTCGACAAAGGCCGACGCGCTGTCACCGGATGGCTTGGAGCCTAGGCACCCTTCTGCGACAAGAAGACTCTCGGAGATCGGGCTCCTCTCACCAAAGATTGATCCAATTAAAATGATGGAGAAGGAGCCATATAAATAGAAAAGACAATGGAGTTTGAAATTTGAATTTTTGGATGAAGATAAGAGATAAGAGATAAGAAAAACTGAAATGAGATAAATTAGCAAGATAACTATTTACAATAATTAACTATTTTTTTGTATTTTCATCACTTTATTTTTTTTAAATAAATGTTAATTTTTTTATTTTTTGTGGTAGTTAGTTAAGAAATTAACTATATACCTATGATATATACATATATGATATTATATACATGTGTAAATAAGCAAATTACTTCTTTTTATTTCAATTTTTTTATTTTTTTATTTTAAATAATTAATAAAATTATTTACAAATATTTACAAATACAATATGTACAAAATACATGGGATAATGGCACAAACCACCCTAGAAAACTAACTTTTCACCCATAACTCCAAAAAGTTATGAAATCACAACCATTTTAAAGATAATTTTATTTAGAATACAATGGAAGTGAGTTTGGTTCAATTTGATTTCATATGGAGCCAAAAGTGGTATTTCAATTATTGCTTAGTGGCTTTTTCCAAGTGTGGTTGCTTTTATTGTCTACATAATTTGATTGTGCAACTATTTTTTATTAATTAGGACACATTTTTATTTACAACTTTGTTTTGAAAATTATTTTGTTTGAGGTCAATTTATGTACAAATAAAATAGTGTAATGTACAAATATACACAACACACATTTTTTTGGGTTTTCTGATTATGGACCCTATCTCCCCCTACTTTATTCCTGGTCGATCAGGTCAAGTCTTGACCTTCTCTCGGGGTTCGGGTCAGCCTATATATATTACATATATACAATCTTCCTTTTTTATTTATTTTCTTTATTTTTTCTTTCTTTCTTTCTTTGTTTTTTTAGGTTAAAATGGTAAGAAGTGTATAATATTTACACACAAATGCAAGTTAGTAAGAATTTGGAGTTATGGTTATATACATGTGTTTTATAAGGGATTTTAAGCTAAAATAAATGAATAAAGATGACGAATCGCAGATCCATGAGGTACTTGGATCGTTTGAATGGGCACCTTGTACTCCTAGAACGAAAGGTGATTTGTTCAGTGCTGTAGTCCACCATGCTTCTGTTGTTTAAACAACATCTATCTGAGTATAATAGGGGTATGAAGTAGAGGAGCTGAGGTATCCATGTCCAACACTATGAAGTCCATAAGGAACTACATCCCTTGAATGGTGACAATGTCATCCTCCAGAATGTCACGGGGCTGCGTGATTGATGTGTTAGCAAATTGCAGAATCATTCTGGTAGACTTGAGCAGTCCCAACCTAAATTCTTTGAGCAGTGAAGTAGGCATCATTTTGATGGATGATTTTCTATCAAGAAGTGTTCGGTTAAACTCTTGGTCTAACATCACACATTTGACAAGAGGAGCTCTCTTATCTTTTTTTTTGCTTGGGATATTTTGAATTCATTGACTATAGCCACAGTCAGGATATGCTTCACATTTCTTTCACGGACTCTTCGTAGTTGTCGCTTTGTGGTACGTGCCTCCTTTTTCCCTTTCTTGATATTTGGCATGTACTTATTAGCCTTGAGCAGATGCATTTCAAGAACAAGATTCTTAATAATTTTGACCATATCAGGGCCAGACAATGATGTTTTAAATTTTCGGTTTTTTTAGATTTTGCATTGCATTAGGAAATGGAATATGTACATAATCAAGAGTGTTGTTCTTATTTACATCAAAATTAATGTCCACATATAGATGTACAAATGGATGACATAAAGGAGAGCATTCTTCTAGAGGTTGACATCCCAAAAGTGCAGGGTGGGCTCCATAGGTTGGTACTAGATCGACTAGTGGTGCAGTCTTATCCATTGTTGGCACGGTGTTGCTTTGGTTGCTTCTTTCTTTTTAGTATTTTTTGATTTTGCTTATTTTTTGAATTTTTATTTCTGGTGCTTTTCCTTCATCTTCTTCTTCCTCAACCTGCCCGCCTATTGGATTGATTGATGCAGAAGATTATGATTTGCTAGGTAAAGCTTTATTTTTCCTTTTCGTGCTGGTAGAAATCTACAAGGTCCTACCTCTCCTGAGAGTGAAAACATTAGATTAAAACGTATCAATAACATCTGACTCTATGAGATTAGATGGGACATCACAAGCTACCTGCTCTCTTCCTGAAGTTTATGGGGTTCGCCTCAACTTGTGTCGGAATAGGAGTTTTTTGGCGGCTGTGAAGTCATAAAGCTTCTGGCTCATTTCTGCCAGGCTCTTCGCCAGTTGAGCCAAGAAGTACAAGGTGGGGTTCACGGGAGCAATCTCGGATGGTTTAATGTGTTGTCCACGTTGAGACTAGGAATGGTGTGGAGGCTACTGGTAGGAATACTAAGAATTGTATTGGGGAGAAGGCCGGTATTGATAGTGTTGAGGAGGGTACTAATTATATGGAGCAACTCCGTACTGCTGATATTGCCAGTGCCGACAGTACTGCAGCTGCTGGTAGGAATTCTATCTCCAGTTGCTGTGGTACGGTGGAGACTATTGGTGTTTAGGTTGGTTATTCTAGACAAATCTCCCTCCTTGATGTTGAGGGAATGGATGTTTCACTAAAGACTGGTGTTGAACAGTCGACAATCGAGAGGCGGTCGTAAGGTCTCACATGGTGGGCCTTAGTCGCTGAGGTGATCGATCACGATAGCCGACTAATCCAAACAGCAATCATCCCACAATAGAATAAAGCAATGCAAACAAGTGTGGAGTCAAAATTTATTATAAACCCTACAAATAAATGTGTATGGTGTGCAAGTATGTGTAGGGTGTCAACTACAAGGAAAAATCAAGTGTAGTCATATTATTTATTTCTAAAAAATATGTGTAATATATAGATGCTATGTACTTAGTGTTTTTGTGGAATTTAAATTATTTATTTTTATATTTATTTTTTAATTTTAATTTTTTTCTTTTTTATATTTTTCTGAATTTTAAATTTCCTTTTCTTTTTAATATATAATAAGTGTATATATATCACTATATGTAATAATATATATAATATAGGAAGGGCTAAATGGGGCTGTCCCCTGGGGGGAGCTAACTTGGCTCCCCTGACCCATTTCGCCTGTTTTTTTTTTTACTTTTTTTTTGAAAATTTCTTCTGTGGAATTTCACCACTTTATCCCTATATCATGTCATTAAAATTTCGTGCGAAACAGAGACTCCTACGGCCTCCATCCAGATAGTCATTTTTTAAAGGCAATAGAATTGCTAAAAAGGACCCTGTCCGGATGGAGGCCGTAGGATTCTCTGTTTCACACGAAATTTTAATGACATAATATATGGATATATTGTTGAAAATCTAAGGAAGAAATTTTCAAAAAAAAATAAAAAAAATCGTGCAAAATGGGGTGGGGGAGCCAAGTTAGCTCCCCCATGGGGGCAACCCCATTTTACCCATATAAGAATATATAATAAATATAATAAATATATAAAAATCAATAAATAGGTTCAAAATATTTTTAAGGTATTTATAATAATTAAAAATAGTAATAAATATAAATAATTATATATATGTAAATAAGTATAACACAGGGTATCTATTTATAAATATAGGTATAAATAGTCAAAATTTCAAAATAAAATATTTTTGCGTTTCTTATATTTTATTCTATTTTGTTAAATTTTTAGTGATTTTGTGTTAATTTATATCTATTTTTAAAAAGCAAAATATCCCAAAATAGGGAATAATTAAATAGGTCAGTTATTTTAAGAATAAAAAATATAAAATAAGTTCAAAATTTCCCATAACAATTTTTAATATATAGTAATATACATATATAAAAATATAAAATAGAATGCTATGTTTTTGGAATTTTCTAGAATAATTTTTTTTGAGTTATAAAGGGTTTTATATTTTTTGTTTTCTTTTTTCTTTTTTTATTTTTGATATGGAGTGATAAAATATGGAAATAAATATTGCCTAATTGTTTTTGAAATCTTTAAAGAAGTTTTTCTAATTTTTTGTATTTTTTAAGTGAAACAAGTAATAAAAGGGCTCCTTTTTATTTTTAATAAATAGAAAATGCAAGAAAAATGCTAAATAAAGTACATGGCATAAATGAGTATACAATCATGCATTGTCATCTATTTTTGCATATTTTTGAATATGGTAACTATTTATAAAAAATGGAGAAGCAACGATAAAATTATATAAGCTGGAAGGGGTATATTTGTAATAAAAATAAAGCAGAAGGTTGCAAGTGCAAATAACCAAGAATGTTACGCTAATATATGAAGTTTTGATACTAAAATGAAATAAAACAAAGTTCAAAGGCCTTTCTACAAAATGCCCACGCACATGGGCCGTCACGTGAGGTCTCGTTGCACGGACCAAAGTGCAACACGATAAAAGTTCAAGGGGTCTAAGCTCAAATATTACATCTTTTTACACAATAGTGGAATGTTTTAAATACTAAAAATTAAATACAGAAAGATAGGGGGCCTTTCATGCAATTTTACCCTTTAAACGTGTTGACTAATGACAAGATGACACTGACTTATCCATGTGTCTCCATACGGACGATCGATACCCCTTTGCTGGCGGACGCTCGAGATCAGATCATCGGTTAGGATTTGACGGTCGATGGCGAGCCCATCCAACGATTGTTGTGCTCTAGGAAGAACCGTTCTTGATCTAATGGTTCTAGGGTGTATGGAAGAACACCCCAAGAATTGCTCCTTGTTGAGCTTTAATCCTATCCTCCATGCAGCCTCGGCCTCCATTCATTGCTCTGATGATTCCAATTGATCCCTAGGGGCCTTATATATCTGTTGGTGGCTTCCAGATGTGTCCAGGTCTCAGCGATGGGGACTTGGGGCTCTAAATGCTCCACAAAACCTAGAGCACAAATTGAGGCTCCAAAGCTTCTCTTAGTACCTTATGGACCCTTGCTAGCACCAAATGCAAGCCGAGCTAAAGCTGATGGTGCTTGAACCAAAATGTCACTAAAATGCTCAGGGGAATGGGGTGCAGAATGCTCTGGCGGACAATGATGGGTGGAGCACTGATATCCTAATTTCTTGTTGGAATCAGGGTGGAAAGATGGGGATATTGAGAAGCAAATGGAGGGGAGAGGGATGGAGGTTGTTATGGGTCGAAACAATGGAAGGATATGATAAATTTGGGGCCGAAGCTTGCAGCTTCTACGATTTTGATTTTCAAAATTAAAATAAGCTGATGCGTGAGGGAGTAAACTAGATCCTTGAATACACTAAGGAATTGAAATGTGACAGAAAATACTGACTGCAGGTATCAAGGAGCACCTGGACCACTGCCTAAAGGAGCTTTGAGCGGAAGTGGACCTCCTCTTCTCCTCGCCATGACCTGGAGAAACTTCCCACTGTCACCGTAAATCCCTCATCTACGAAGGATTGGGGTAACAGGGGTCAAATAAGGATAAAAAATGAATTGAAGACTCGACTGGTTACTTATAGACAAAATGGAGAGGATGGTTTTCAAAGGGGATATCGATCGATTTGATGAAGATTGAGCGAATATGAAGATAGGGTGAGAATCACATAGATCAGAGCCTCAAAAGTTGTTCAATGCATGGGGTGTTTTGATCATTAGAATTCCTAAGAAAAGGTGAGGAGTTGGGGACTCAAGGCACCTGACAAGTCAGACGAAGCGAAGGAGGTAGTTGACTTGGGGTCAACATGAGAAAGAATCTGGTTGGTCCACATGGACCAACCAAACATATAGGGTAAGAATTCTTTGATTAAATCAATTAAAAATAGCAAATGATTTTATTATTTTTTTGTCAAACATGAAAAACATTTGTTATTTTATTAAGGAATTTATTATGAATTTTATTTATTTTTACAAGTTGATTCACTAGGTGTTAATTTTCACATGTACAAGTGTAGGTATATTTAATTATATGTGTATTATATTTTTAATTTGTAATTTGTAATTTATTATTTTATACATAATTTTTATATTTATAAATTATTTGAATACATATGTATTTTTTATTTTATTTTTCTGAGTTTATTTATATAATTAAATAAATTGTATATATATTATATAATATATAAGTATAATCCATCAATATATTCATATAGCTTATTTATTTTGTTTTATTTTTGGTAGTTTTATTTTAGTTTTATTATGCACATGTATTTTAAATAGTATTTATACTTTTATAAAAAGAAAAGGAATTGTAAAAAATAAAGAATAAACAAATTGAATATTTTATACAGGTATAGTGCAGAATGAGAGCCCAAAACCTAACTTTTGCATCTTAAATCCAAATAAAATGAAACCACTTCATTAAATGGCTTATGTAATTTTATTAATAATAAAGGTGAGTTTGGTCAATTTTGAATATGCATGGAGAAGATACAGGTCTGCAAAGTTTATTTATGACTTTTTATTTTCTATGTCCCGATCATATTATGCATTATTTTTCAATGAAATCAATTATGTATTTTTCATTATATTTTTATGTAATTGCGGGTTTTATTATTTGTTATATAAAATAAAATAAAATAAAATAGGTCTCAAAATACAATTATTTGGAAAAAATAGTTTGGGTTTTCAGTGTATTTTCTGCACAATTTCTCAACCCTATCTCCTCCTACTTTATTTCTTATTGACCAAGTCATCATGATGACTGGGTCCTGTGGTATAGGGTCATTCAATGTCTTTGACACTACATTCTTTTTCTTTTCTTTCCTTTATTCTTTTGTTTTTGAATTAAATAAAATATTTATATAGTAATTTAGACAATATTTTTTGTAGTTTATGGAGTGTTTATTTTCACAAAGTAATGATATATACATGCATTTAGATAATGATTTAAGGCCAAAATGAAAGAACAACGGTGATGAAATGGATATTCATCATCCCCTATACTTGCCTTTACTAGTCTCTAGCAAACACTTATGCCTATAAGTGCAGAAAAATAAAATAAAGAAAACAAAAAGAAATATCTGGGAACAATTTTCAACTTTTAAACTTGTCTTGGTAAAGTCAAAGTTTGGAGCTCACTAAAAACCTTTAGATTCTTGGTTTGTTCGGAACTGCATTAGGACTAGGAAGTGTGACACTACAACCCCTGGGTTCCAGAATCATATTATCTAGTTCTATTTATAACCTAATTAGAACAATCCCCTTAGTCGTATACTCTCGCAACATTGAAATGATAGAACCATGTGTCTGAATTTTTCAGCTCTTCCTAGACAAACAACTGAACTATCAAGGAGTTTGCTCTTCTGGTTGCTCGTCCTTGTGGAGACTGATATTCCCTTCAAATGTCAAGTGTTGTCGTCTTTACAACCGAACAGAGGAAAATTCATAAGAAATGGGAAAAGAAGTGGGAATGGGATAATGTAGTCTTCATTCCCTTGTGAAGCTCTATCAGTGTAATCGAGTCTTCACCAAGATGCAAACCTTTTCTGGAAGCTCGATATTTTTTGGAATTTTAGGAATAGGATTCTTCTTTGGATATTTTCATTGACTTTGCATTGCTTTGCATTCTTGTTTGTGCCTCGACAGATATAACATCTTTTGGTCTGCCGATTTTTTGGTGTCTTGGAAAAAGTTGTGCCAGCAGACCATTCCTCATCTGAAGCATTGTTTCAATCCAGTCTCCAATCTTTAGATATCCTCATTACCAAAAGAAGTGGGTTAGAGTACCGATTTCGACAATCCCCAAGAATACTTCCTGAGCCACCCTTGACGAAGCAACGTAGCATCGCTCCGACATAGACTCCAAGATGGTTCAACAATCCACCTTGGTTGAGCTAACTGTTAAGTGCGAAATTTCTAATCAAGCCACTATCTCAAGAGTCTTGCACATGATATGAAGGGTTCTATTTAGACACGTTGAATCGACTCATGGACATAGTCCCTTGGAACCTAAAGAACTAAGTTAGGAGACTTGAAGTATCCCCAATTCCAGCCCTCAATGGGTTCCTCTGAAATTAAGTGTGTTAAGGTTTGTACCAAGCTCCAATCTTCAGAATTTATTTTTAACTTGTCCAATTGTATTGATTATTCTGAAAAATGCAGATGCTATAACAATGTATGAAAATATTTTTGAGAAGAAATTTTCTGATTTTGAGCTGTATGGGGTTTTGAAAAGTTTTGTAAATTTTTATGCAATTTTGAAAACATTTTGCAAATTTTATGGTTTGAGTTTTGCAAATTTTTAGGGTTTTTTGAAAAATAAAAGAGTTAGTGAAAGAATTATTGCAGATATTTACACATGGGTGTGTCTTGTTATTTACAAGAATTAGGTGAAGACTTTACACTAGGTATTTACAGGAATTAAGATACTTATTATTTAAAGGTTTTTATCTACAGAGTTTGTAAAGAATTGTTTATGAACAAGGTTCTCGAAATAATTTGAAAATATTTGAACAAACATTCTGAAAACTTATTTTTGAATATAATTTGATAAAAAACTTCACAAATATTTCCAAAATTTGAAAATCCTTTTACAAAGTTTTTCAAACAGTATGTATAGATTTTTCAAAGTATTTTTGCAACCATTTTCCAAACCGTTTGCAAATACATTTTCAAAACTTTTATTCAAACAAATAATAGGAATTTTTACAAACAAATTATTTTACAAAGGTTTGAAAACATTTTACAAAATATTTTTCAAACGATTTTTCAGAAGTTTTTTCAAAGCATTTTCCAACCATATGTCAAACATTTTGCAAAACATTTTTAAACAATTTATTAACCTTAATAACTACGAATTTTGATGTGTGTTTAACTTTTATTAATTAGACATATTATTAAAACTACGAAAGTAGGATTTATGGACAAAGTACATACAAAGTATATATCGCCCCCTATTGTTAGCTAGAGCTATGTACTCAAAGGACAGAGAGAAAAAGGAAGACATAACTTGTGCTAAGTATAGGAAAGTTTATAGTACAAAAAATGAAAGAATAAGAAGTTGATCATCCGCCTATTGATGAATCTCCATTTCATCACCTTTATTCTTTCATTTTGGCATTTAATCCCTAGCCAAATGCATGTAAACAACATTATTTTGCATGTATTAACATATATTACTTATTATGTAAATAATGTATAAAATACTATATTTAAAGCTAAAATAAAAGAATAAAGAAAGGAAAAGAAAAAGAAATAAAATACCAAAGGTATTTAATGACCCAAAACCCTAAGACCTACGTATCATGATGATTGGGTCGATAAAGAATAAAGTAGGGGGAGATAAGGGCCAAAATACAATAAAAATTCCAATTCATTTTGAGTTTAGAAATCCATTTTATTTAATTATTCTTATACATAAAAAAAATTACATATTGTATCTTCTGCATTCAAAGGCCCTGTTTGGTTGGAGAATAGGCCCTGGAATAAGGGGTCAATTCTCCTCCCGACATGGTTCCCAGTGGTACGACTATTCCCCATTATTCCATCTTATTTCACTCTTATTCCTATCTTTATCCCACCTTACCTACCTTTATTTTACCTTATTCTCCTTATTCCTATCCTCCAACCAAACAACTAATATACCCTTATTATCCTTATTCCCCATCCTTATTCTTGCTTATTCCCGAACCAAACACACCCAAAATAAAAAGCCAAAACCCAAACTTCACAGACCCATATCTTCTCCATATGAACTCAAAATGCATCAAACTTTAATTGTATATAACTTTTTATTAGTTATTTAATGAAGGTAGTTTCATTTAATTTAGAGTTAAGATGCAAAAGTTAGGTTTTAGGCCCCTATTGTATAATATACATAAATAAAATATTCATTTTATTTATTCTTTATACTTTCTACAATTTTATATTTTTATAATTTTTAAATAATATTTGTAACACATTTACATAATTATATTATAATAAAACCATTAAAATAAATCAAAATAAATATACTAAAATACATAGATGAATTACCTAAATAAATAATTATATAATAAATGAATATATTTATTTAATTTTGTAAATAACTTCAAAAAAATAAAACAAAAATATATTTAAGTGTATTAAAATAAGTTATAAATATATAAATTATGTATATAAAATAATAAAATATAAAATACAAAATAAAAAAATATTCAAAACGTAGGTAAATATACATATGATTATACTTGTAAAAAGTAACTCATACTAAATTAACACAAAAAAATAAAATACTATACAAAATAATCAACAAATTTTATTTTATAACTTCTATTTAGTTAATTCATTTATTATTTTATTTTTAATTATTTTCATTTTCCAGTTGGTTTTATCCTCTAGCGGTCCAACTGTACCAATGGGGGATGCTCGTTCGTTGACCCACGTCAAATTCCCTGACCTGAGCCCTAGCACTGTCAGACATAGCCGACCCCCTTCCTTCTCGATTTTCTCAACCATGATACAAGGCTCGAGGCCTCGTACCTTCTTCATAAGATCTCATCCTTGTTCGTCTAGGATCTTCGCCACCACCTCGCCTAGGGCTGATCATCCTTGAGACATGTACAATCCCTAGACAAAGATCACCCATTCATCACCTTGTATATAACCTCTACATCCTCCATTTTCATTTTTTGGTTCCCTTTTTGTTCCTCTTTAGCCCCTCAATTTGTGCCCTACGTCTTGAGCCTGGTAACATGATGCTCGCCCAACCATTTTGTAGCGAGGAGGGAGGTGTTCCCAGCATCTCCGACAAGCTCTCCGCCATGAGGTCCATCTCCTTGGCTCCGACCAAGTTGAGGTACATGTTCCTGTCATTTTTAGATAGGTTTAATCATTGCCTTTTCAATCCACATTTTATTTTATGTTTTAGTTACCGCCTTAGATTAGATTAGGTTGTTTTAACTTTGACAGAGCTCTAGAGCTCCGACCTTCGTATACTATCACACCTCACTATTTTGAGCATCCACAACCACATCATTTCTTTCCCCCTGTACTTCTCCACCTTTCGCACCACCTACTTCACCCAGATCCCCTCAGATTTGGACCACAGAGGTCCTCTCTCCCATCTTTCACCGGACCTCTCCACCCTCTTCCATTTCACCTCAATTCCCATCAATAAAGGCCTAGTTTGCTTCACCAGGACATCAACGATCTTCCCTTGTAGGTACAACAACTAGAGGAGCCCATCTGAGGGTTGATTGACTCAAAAATAGACTCCCAGGTCCTTCTTCAAACCCTCGAGCCTCAAGGGTCTACCAATGACCCTTAGACATATTTTAAGCCCTTGGGAGCTGCGGGGCGATGATCAAAACGTTAAGAGCATCTTGGTTGAGCTCCAGGTGGCCAAAGACGCACGCTACATAGAATCAAAGATCTCCTGCAGTGAGTTCAACCTCTGTTCTTCCTCCACCTTACTCGATCGTTCGATTAGCGACGATCACCAAGGTGTACAACAACCATATGATTAGAAGAGACTCCACACGGCTCTTGCAGGACCCACATTTGTGGGCACCAAGGAGTCTCCAAGACCAAAGCTTTGTTTTCTTTTCTATATAGTCAGCTTTTGTTCTTCACGATAATATCAAATTCTACTTCTATGGTGCTTTCATCGGCTTGCATTGTATATAGAGTAGGTTTCAATTCTACTTAGCATCCTACGTGAAGAGAGCCAGAGGTAAGGTGAACATCTTTACCTAAACATACATCATTGATTTACACTTGCATTGCTTTTCCGACTCTCTCCCTCTGATTTTGACGACAAATGATACTAAAGGAATTGATTCCTCGTGAGGATTCGTGCATTTTTTTAAAATCCAAAAGAGTAATAACCAATAAAATTTGAACTAATACCTCTACTCGAACGTAAAATCAAAAACTAAAATCCTTGTTTTGGGGAGAGTAACCCCGTCATTATATTTAACATTTTATGCTTGGCACATATACACTAAGGATTAGAGCCCCAATCCCAAGCCTACTTGCATACTTGTACAATTTTTTGAAATTCACCTAACTCTAAAATATGACAAGATAAAAAGACCGAACTTTCACGGTCAGTTGAGTTGGTTAATTGAGGGTTTTGTTTGTATTGTGTTTGATTGTATGCATACTCGATCTATTATGTGCATTTGTGCCTTTTCTTGCATCTATTTACTTGACCTTCGTGCTCTCTAGATCTCTGTCTTCTGTTCGGAGATGACTGACTGGAGTTATTTATCCGGACTTCACATATCTTTCTTACTCTCCGGCCTATCCACCTCCATTTTATGAGTAGGACTTTGATCCTGATTTTACTTTTTGTACATATCCGCCTCATCCACAGATTCAGGCATCCGATTTTGATTTTTATCCACCACCACCATCAAATTGCCCACCATCTCACCCACCCGAGACTGAGCTGTTGGAGTCACCTCTTATGGATACTACTCTTGAGTACGTGACCCATGTCATGAAGCAAATGAAGTAGAGGATAGATGACCTCACTAGTATATATTAGAGACATACTTTCGCTTCACCATCTGGATTCATGGATTCACTAGAGGAAACCCATGAGAGATTGCAATCACCCAAACTACAAAAAAATGAGAAAAAAATAAAAATACAAGAAGATTCTGGGAGACACCAGCCAAGTTGATTTGTGAGGAGAGGGCAACCATTCCACATCCTTTGACCACACACATATCCACAACAGTTCCCACCTTCACCCCCAAGTATGATACTGTACAGACTTCTCTTAGTCATCCTTGTGTATATGATGATTCCAATCTCTTCCCTTGTATGGAAGAGATAGAAAATCTTAAAAAAATGTTGACTCACACTGAAGTGGCGGTAACTATTCATGATATTGTTAAGGCCCCATTTCAAAAGGCCATGAACCAATTATCTATACACCCAACCAAGAAAAGAAAGCGATGACACAGATCTGAGTGACACCTTCTCACCATGGCCACTACCCATGCCATCACCCACCGTCCACACATTTTCAAAGGGAATACTGTTACACCTCTTATGAGATGCACCATTTCTGACTATTCTAGTGATCATACTCTCCTTGATGGAGGTGCTTCATTTAATATAATACCGTTCTCGTTGAGACAATCTCTTCATCTTGGGCCTCTCAAGAAACCATAATGATTTTCCAGTTTGCTGATGGATCAATAAAGAGGACGAGGGATATTCTAGAAAACGTTGTCATTCAGATATAAGACATGAGCTTCACAGATGATTTTGTTGTACTGCCTATGGAGACCTCCACCGCTGTGGAGCATCCTTCGATCATCCTGGGATGACCTTTTCTCACATCTGCGAGAATCGTTACGTATTATGGATCTGGACAGATTCACTTTCGTTCTGCCAATGAGAGCATTATCTTGATAACCACACCCATGACCGACTAGAGACCTGCATGTAACGATATGACATTGGTGCTGATATAAGAGAGGTTTGCTTTATCATGGATGACACTGGGACCCGAGAATTCCTCTTGAGTGAGGAAGACTCAGAAAGTATAGACCTTGAAGTTCCCCTTCCGGTGCATGGTGATGTATTGATGACATCCGCGACATTTACACCATTGACACATTAGTGCGAACGACAGCCTTAGTAGAGACTTCATAGGGCGTACTTGACGTTACTACTTCCACTGATGAGTTTGTGCCTTTTCGTCTTGAGATTGCAGTGACTTCCAAGGATGAACCTGGCCACACTACTTCCATTGACCACTTTGTGCCTTTTCACTTTGAGATTGCTGAGGATCTACCCCATGTCGATCTTTATCGGGTTGAGTCAAATGATGACCCCTATCGACTTACACCTTGTTAGATTCGTTCCTCAATGGTCACTAATGAATCTCTTATTCTCATTCTTTATTCTTTTATTTTAACTTCATCTTTTTGCAAAAATATCTATAAATATGTGTAAATATAATGAATTATCATTGTGCATGTCACTGTTAATATTGCATAATTAACACATGTTTTCCCAAATAAAAGATTAAAGATGAAGAAAAAGAAAATACTGATGTAATTATGTAGTAAGTACAAACTAAACCAAATCCTAAGAGAAGGTCAATAATTGACATGATTGGCAACGAATAAAGTTGGGGGAGATAGGGTCCTTGTATTGCCACTAGACACCTATACTATCAAATATCTATATTTAACTACACTTTATGGATATTATATTTTAAAACACTTATACATATCCTCAATAATAAAATAAAAATAGAATAAAAACTATAAAATGCAAAATAAAATAAAAATAAAATCAGAGGTTCATTGTACAAAAGACACACTTGTATATTGTGTATAAACACTTATTTTATACCTCTTCTTAATTTATAAAAATCAAATAAAAACATTTTATACTCCTTAATTTATTTTGTAAATAAATAAAATATAAAATAAAGGATATTTATATAAAATTAATAAAATAAAAATTGAAGAATAAAATATACAGGTATACTATACATATACATAATACCCCATACTATATATATGATATATGCATTTCATAAAAATAATTGAAAATCACTGAAATATAGCTTGAAAAATAATAAACATTTTCATTTTTACCAATTTTTATTTTAAATTCATATACTATTTTATTTCCATTATTCTTTGATTTATTATTTTCAAATTTTCTGATTGGCTAACTCAGGTCTGTTGATCTAGGTCAACCCCTTCTCCACCAGACCCGACCCACTGCCCTTGTCATCGGTCCGATTTCTCAACATTTTCCTGGTCGCGTCCAACCACCTTTTACCTTGCTTTCTGTTCCCAATTGCTCTTCTAGAATCCGTGATCCTCAAGGATCCCTAAGTGAGGTCAGATCTACCTAGCATTTTGCTCACTCGATCAATCTTTCCGAACCCTGAGGCTTCCCTATAAATCCTCTCCTCTGCCACCCTCACTCGCGAGCTCATGCCTCGCTTCTTCATTACTCACTAGCCACCACCAGAAGAGTGACATTCTTCTAGAGAGATCTTCGGAGCAAAGTTTGGTGGTCGATTGGCCACAGCTCGAACGTGGCCAGAGTTCCTATACCGCGTGCAACCTCCCAAGCCTTCCACAACCCGGTTAAGGCCAGGACCTCGCCTTCCCCTCCGTCGCTCATCGATGTTCATCATAGAATCCCCAGGTACCTTCTTTTCCACTCCCACTCTGTCATTTCTTCCGATTAAGCATATCACCTCCGCCGCTACTCCACATTTTCTGACCAGCTAGTCGGAGCCCCATCGCACCCATCTACCCTCTTCGATCGACTCCCTGACTCACCCTCCATCTCCTAGCACATCCTGATCCCTCTGGATCCTGCTCATCGACGTAGGATTAGGATAGGTTCCTCCCTCCATCTTCATCGAGAACCGAACCCTCATTCCCCCACCACTTCTTGTCACTTTTACATACAATAATCGAACCGGAGCTATGCCCCTGAGTCCCCTTTTTCCTTGCAGGTGTTGGTTCATGCAGAGAGACCCATTCCGAGCTTCGTTTGCTTAAGCAGAGCAACTCCAGGTGGTGGAGCACTGCCATCACCATTCGACCGATCATCACCCATTCCGAGGGCCCCAATCGAAGTGGAGAGACTTCACGAAGCTGTTGGACGTTACTGTGAGTCCATCCGACTCGTGGATTGTTGACTATGCCCTATTGAAGCTCGCTAGAGCTCTATTCTTCCAGCAACTGTTCGAACCGTTGGATGAAGACCCCCAACACTAGATTTGATCCACACCGTAGGAGCGTGCCCCAAAAGATGACCCTCTAATCCACCAGAGCCAGATCTGACTGCACGTCCGAGACGCACTGCAACACCGTTAGATCCGTACTGACGTGTCAGATCTGATGGTCACGTCTGCAACTTTCTCTAAACTTAAAATCCTTTCTTCAGAGCTCATCAAAACTTTCTGTCGTCTCACGCGTCGACCACGTGCCTCAACGGTATATTTCCCTTTTCCCCTGTATGTGTTTTTATTTCATTTTAGTCTAATGAATATAAAGCCTAGTTAAGAACTTTTGTTGTAAGGACCCTGTTGTTTCTGTATTTGCATTTTAATCCACTTGAGTTGTAGTCACGGGCACCCGCACACACTTTTGGGATATTTGTGATATTTCTCCTGAACTTTCTGGGTGTTATGGAATGGATTTATTGTTTTGAAAATTGCTTATATACCCCTGTGTGTCTGTTTCATATGTTGCACGTAACTATTGTGGATAAATCGCTTCAAGGCCCTTGGAGTTTTATTGCTTGTTATCTGCTTGGCCATAGGACTTAAATTATTTGTAGTTTGGTCCCTGTGCATTGTTTTTAATTGCAAGCCTTTTTTAATTGCAATAAATATTAAAGTAGCCCAAAAAATTAACTAAAAATTAGTTGAAGTTCCTTATTACATGTATTATTTATGGTAATTTTTGCTTGTTGATTCTCATGCACTTTCTATTATTAAAAATTCAAAAGCTCCCTAAAATACATAAAAATTTGAAAAATCATTTAAAAAATCAATGAAAATTATTTTAGTTGCCTTTTGTCATCTTTTAGCTTTTCTATATTTTTTGTTGAAAAATACCTCACAAAAACCTAAAAATTTGTAAAATAAATAAAAACATATAAAAATCATATAAAATCGTAGAAAAATAAAAAATAGTGATTTCAGTTTTTGTTTGTAGCTATTTTCTTTTAGTTCTTCATAAAATTTATTTTTAGGAGTTTTGAGCCTTTACCATTTTTTAATTTACAAAACATCCATGGCTATGCACTGTTTGTTGCATTTTTAACTTCTTGATTTTTAGAAAATCACACAAACATCTGAAAAATAAATAAAAAATATCAAAAACACTATAAAATATATAAACCCAAAAATATTTTTACTTTAATTATATGATTATTTTTGTCTTATTAGATAAATTCAAAAGATTGTATGTGCATATTTTTACCCCTTGTGTTGATTTCCTTTATATTGAAAAACTAAATTTGAAAAATTAAGAACCACTAAAAAACCATAAATCCCTTTATTTCTGAAATCAACTACTTAGTGTATAATTGTGCTCCTTGAATTTGACCCTAGTCACTATTTCAGGTTAATAAAAGTAGCAAAGCCGCTTGATTTGTTTGTTTGATCTCTTAGTGGTTTAATTTTCTCGATTGATCGATTCAGTTGATTTAGGACAAAGACATCTTCTTAATTAAACCATCTTAGTCAGCTCGAAAAATCGATCATCAGAATGGCGTCGTTGCCGGGGAGCACAACTAAGTAGTTATATTTCATTTATTTTTGCTTCTCTCTTTTCTAACTGTTTCTAACTACCTTCTGTTTTGCCTTTCATGCAAGGTACTCCTTGGAGGACGACTCAGTTCGCTTTGGATGGACCAACACCTAAGGAGGATCAGGAGGAGCAGAAGTAGTTATATTAGAAAGAATTTAGTCTAGTTTTATTTTTTCAAATATTCTTTGTAATAATATAGACATTTGAACTCCTCTGGACTTGAACACTATTCGGGGTATGTTTCACCGAGTGCCGTTGCACTCGGGGGACCTCATCAGACTTTTTACGGTTTTTCACATTTTACTTTTATTTGTTTCATGAGGTTTTAGCCCCTAGATTTAGGTTTTATTCTAGTTGATCTCAATAGCAACTGTGGTCCAAACACCCTAATAGAATATATGTTCCTATAGATCACGATTTGGACTTAGTCACATAAAAAGCTAACTTAATTAGATTAGAGGCCACACACCGAGAGAGGCAGTATACAATGCTTGCAGGACCCATTGTGGTGGGCACCGATCGACATCTAAGACCAGACTCATGTCTCTTTTCTGATTAATCAGCACCAATTCTTCCGGTAATAGAAGCTATCATCTTAGGGTGATTTCCTCGTGCATCATTTAGATTAATTTAATTTCTTTCTTTAAATTATACGCGGATCATTTTGCATGTAGACTGTTGGAGAAAGGAACACATTTCTTACTCTGCATGTATCATTGATTTCATCTTGCATCGACTTTTCCGTCTTCCTCCCATGTTTTCTTGGACTTAAATAAAAAAGGAAATCAAAAAAGTCGTTAGACGTTGCTTTTATTCAGAAAAATACCTAAAAGGAGATAACCAATGAAATCGGGATTGCTAAATTACACTTGATCTAAAACCGAACTCCACTCAAGAAATTTTGTTTTTGGGAGAGTAACCCCCTCCTTGTCTAATTTTACTTGCTGAGAGTTGAGCGACCTGCATAATAGGATAGAGCCACACCTGAACTTTCTTTAGATTACTGGTTCTAACAAAAACGATTAGCTATTCTCTAGTGAGGATTTTTGGGTAGCCGGTAAACGGTCCGGACTTCCTTAGTAGAGTTGATGGTTAAGAGGACTTTACGTAATACTCCATCCTCAAGTAAATTGGGTAGACAGAAACGGTTTGTACATATACCATACTGGCTGGAAATAGGCGCAACTAGTCGTAAGATTCCAGACTAGTCTGCAGGGTAAATCAGGCTCCTAATAGCTCACTAACTCGCTTTGTAAGATTGGATTATAACCAAATAAAATTTGACAATATAAACGACCAAACTTTCACGATCATCACATTGTGTTGAGTAGGTGAACTGGGGGTTTGTTTTCTCATCCTGCTTGCATTCCAGATCAAATCTTCATAAATCTCTAGATTAAGATGATGGGAAGGAAGTCTCTTAGGATGCCTCTAGCAGCATCGCTTTCCAGCACTACTTCATGTTCATCTTGGGCGACTTCAGAGAGATCAGACCTGCTCTTTGAACCCGAATTTGCCTCCACCCTGTTCCCCCTTGATCCCCCTTCTTCTACTCCTGAGGTATTGTCAGATAGGCCAACACAACTATACGTTCATTTGACATCACCTGGGATAGAGTCTTTTGCCTTTGTAGAGACTGAAGAGATGGCCAATGATGACAAGACCGATGTGCAGCCTCAGACTTCATCGTTTGTATTGGACCATGCAACCATCAACAACACACTGCTAGATTCCTTGGAGACCATGCAGTGACAGATCAGGGACCAAGGGATCTTCATGGCAGTGGTGACGAGAGAGCTCACACAGATGCGAGTTGGGAGAGAAAAGCCCGAGATACTAGTAGGTGGTGGAGAGATACCACAATAGGAGGGCCGAGTAGATGATAGACGCCAGGACGAGCCACGGGATCCTCAGAGTCCATCATGCACCATGAGTCATTTGCACAACCTTGGTGCAAATCTTACTCACCGATGGATCCGGATTCCAACCATCTTGGGTGACTTCGAGCTTCACCCATAAATGATCCATCTACTGCCCAAGTTCCATGGGCACGCCACCGAGGAGCCCTACCTCCATCTAAAAGAATTCGAGATGATCTGCAACACCATCCACGACGGGCTAGTGGACGAGGATACCATCAAGTTGATCACCTTCCCGTTCTCCTTGGTTGATCGAGCAGCCTACTGGCTGAAGCACTTAGGGAGGGTGGTCACTATTTGGGAGCTGCTCCGGACAAAGGACCTGAACAAATATTACCCACTCGATAGGACTAATGCAACCAGAGATATGATTAGCAACTTCGCAATGATCCCTAATGAACAATCGATGAAGCTTGGGATTGCTTTAGAGAGCTCATCGACAGGTGTCCCCACAATGAGATCAGTAAGCCCAACCTCATCTAGAGTTTCTTTTGTGGGCTGATACATGAGCTGCAGGGGCTAGTGAATGCCTCTTGTGGAGGTTCCTACTTTGCCAAAGATGGATACCAGGTCTGTGGCATTTATGAGGAGATGGCCAAGAACTATACTGTGATGTCCCAGACCAATATCTACACTCAAGGGAAGCTTCTCCCGCAGATGACTTTATATCAGAGCATAACACGTATTTAAGCCGGTCCTTCTTCCTCTTCTACGGAAGCAACACTAGAAGAGTCTTCAGCAATCGATATGGGTATCATTAGTCGAAAGCTGGACCGTATGGAGATCATCAAGAAGAAGACGTGCCAGGGTCTAGATAATCTCAATAAGATTGATAAGCTGGCCCAAACTTGTGTGACCTGAAGACCTAGATCATGTGTCTTCAAGAGGCACAGATGGCTTCTCAGCCACATTCCAGGTCATGGACTGATCCAGGGAGCAGTTTGTCGCAGCCCTCGGCTTCGTACCATCAGGTCCATCACATCTAGGCAAAGCCAATCCAGTCACTCCTGTAGTACCAGTTGCCACCACCCCCTCCTTTAGATACCCAGTTGGCAGTGTATCATCCGGATCAGCACTTGGCGTCCCTTCCCCCGCTAGTTCACGAGCAGCAGAAGCCGTTGATGGAACTCAACAAGATTTGGTACTCCCAGTATCAAGAATGACCTAGGTGAAGGATATGGGATAATCCTCAAGCGCATCACGGAAGCGTGAGCATCGTATCAAATACACATCAATAATTAATCAACAAATATAAAATCATAATTAGCTCTCTCTAATACATTATAGATCACATTTACAATATATTATGAATAATATAGATAGTGCTATCCACATTATTCATATCCATGATAATTAAATCACATTTAATCATCTTGGATCTCTATTCTCATGTACCCAAATTATATGAATCACATTCGCATTATTCACATCTTTGATCTCTCTTTATAATATGAATCAAACTCATATTATTTATGATAATTAAATCACATTTAATTATCCATTTTCTCGATGCTCAGATACACATATGAACTATAGAATTATCCATGAACTCTTTCAAGGATAATGCGCTTTTTCCGCCAATACTTGGAGATAAGGACAGGGCGATTGTATTGTTCCACGTATAGTGACTTGGATATTGAGATCACATCTCAAATCCAGATCTCGGGCCTCCCATAGATGCTTGATTAAATCAAGACCAAAAATCTAATCTTCTCATTGCATCTGAATCACATTCAGAGCAATGTCCAATATTAGGACCAAGATCAGATTACTTCTCTACTGAGAGGAGTCACTAAAATCCAGTCTCGTTTCATCAGTCCCTAGGAATGGAAGTGTCAAGGTTATACAACCGTTTATGATCACATGACCCTCAGGTATTCCCAATACCTGTACATCCTGCATATTGGAAGACTCAGAATAAACCTGAAGTATAAGATCAATTTTACACTGTCTACTTCAGAGTTTTATCATTAAGTTTCTCATTCGATCATTGGGAGTCGGTATTGATCATATACTTTCCAAAAGCATATATCATACCTAGGTCTTGATCATATACTTTCCAAAAGTATATATCAAACCTACAAATTCAGTCAAGCTTCCAAAGCGAGACGACCGTGCATGAAAGTTGATTCTTCCCAATATCTCTTGAGCGAGCTCATGTCTTTCGGTTCAGTAATTGAACCTGTATGATACCTTTGAGAGATCGTATTACTCATATGCCCTTGCATGCACACCAGCGTGCCAGTGTATAGACTTTGATTAGGTCATCAACCTATTGGTCTACCAAATGTACATACTCAGACATATAGTAACACATATGTCTCCGGTCAGAGGATGCATGCCTATATCATGACAACATACAATATAGAACATTGGTTATCTCGATCTCGTTAAGTCAACTCTTTGACCTAACTAATCTAACACCTCCGGATCTCTATTCCTATGTAGAGGACCTGCATCAAGAGGTCTGTCAGATATCAGCCTAACTGAGAAAGGATTTCCATCTCCTACTCAGGTTGGAGATCATCTCTTAATAATCATTTAAGGGTGCTTGATGAGTCCTCAATCTATCTTTAGATGTTCATCCAAGCACCAGCCTCTATGATTCATTATTTGAATCAACAGCTGTATGATCATCAAGATGGCCATGGTACATAACCCTAATTGTACTAAGGGACCTATTATGCAATTTATGTACTTTTCATTTCAGATTAAGGAGTGAATTGCAATAATATTTATTGCATAGTGGCTCGTCGTGGGCTCGCATGTCCAACAATCTCCCACTAGCCCAAATAGCCATTAATGGGCTAATCATTAAACCCACACTCATGTGACAATCATAGGCTATTAAAAAAATAGCTAGGTAAGCTGATCAGTCACTCTGTTCTCGAGAGACTTTGATAACTCTTTTTACGGCACTTGCATATCTCCTAGTAACAGTGTTCGCATCCAATGCGAATGTTGCATCTTATGCAACCGATACTCAATTTTGTTATAGTGTCCTTGACACTATAGCTCGATAATTATTATAACCAGTATTTCCATAATCCTTATTAGACTACCTATATTCCTGGAGATCTCTATCTCCTAAGGTATCTACGGTTAAGACCCTTATAGATCACTATCTACAAGGTCTTAAATTTTTGAAGATAAGACTTTGAGATCACTATCTTTAAGTTTCATCATCTTTGAAGATATTGTTATTACTGCAATCAAGTGCTTAATCACCATAGTAGTATTAGTAACCGTTTACTATTCCCACTACATGGCAAACATCTGTCTTTCCTACACATCTAGAATACACCCGAATTCTCGAAACTGATGCACAAGAGCAAGCAGTTTTAACATTCACATCCTCAACTCTTTGAGGTGTTATTCCTTTAGATATGTCAGTACCATATCCAGGGAAAGAATCCTTTCTTGGAATTTTCCAGAAAATGGAAATGTCCAAGGTATACCATTAATGTGACGGTCCCCATACCCTCTTCTCTTTGCTTATGAACAACTTCAGAACTAAGATCTAAGAGGTATCCTTGAGATCATATCGAGGTATGGGACAACCAAATTATAAAACACTTATTATTATCATCCTTAGATCATTCCAAATGATTAGTATATTATCTACATTTAGCACGATGAACACAATGGCACTCCCACTAAGCTTCACATGGTTCATAAGATTTTATCTAAAATCATAACATTTATAATTTCATCAAATCTTATGTTCCAACTACAAGAAACTTATTGGAGTCCAAAGATGGAGCTCTTTAGCTAGCACACCTTGCTTTCCTCAACCATGAAGCCCTTGGGCTACTTCATGTGAATATCCTCAGAGAGGTATTCATAGAGAATTGCAATCTTGACTCACATCATGAAGATATCATAGTCAAGTTGTGTAGCTATGGTTAACAATATTCTGATGGGTTAAAGCAAGGTCACTTTAGAGCAAGTCTCATCGCAAGCGATGTCTTCTCTTCGGTGTGCAGCTCATGGCTACGAACCATGCTTTGAAGGTCTCTACCTTCTCAACAGGTTCCCTCTTTCTCTTGAAGATCCATTTACACCTTAATGGGTCTTGCCCATATAGGTGGATCCTAGAGGGTCCATATACAACACTTGTATATGAAGTCTACATTAGACTTTTATTGCTAACATCCATCTTTCCATTTCATGATCCTCAGGAGTTTTCATCACATGAAGTCCAATCATTTTCAAACTTAACTGGCACATGGAATACATCCTTATTTGAAGAAGTATTAGTGTTTCATCTTCAATTATTCTCTTAGTTTCTGATTTCATGAGCTTCATTATCTTCTCAAGATTAAATGAGTTCCTTCATTTCATTTTCATTTTGATTCTTTAAGAATCTCAACATATAAAAATCACATTCTCAGAAATGAGATATTTTAAGAATCTCAAGGTCATAAAGTAGGTATCCAATACCATCCTTTATTTTCTTAATGAAGTAGCACTCTCAAGTGCTAAATTACAACTTACTTGCTTGGAACCTTATTAGGATATATAATGTAGTCTCTACCACATATATATACAAATGGAAACTAAGAGATAATTATGCTAAGATTAATCATTGATCAAATCATGTCACACATGATCAATTGTATCTCCATACAACTCTATTGAGTTAAGGTTCATTAGGAGGATTGGGATATGAATGATATTCACATCTCCGTAAGGTATTCCTTGAATTCATCTAATAGGTACAAGCTACCTTGGTTAGATCAAATTCATTTCATCTTCATTCAAACTTTGGTTCTAAACCAAAATTGTGAAATCTTTGAACATTTCAAAGGTTTCTAAGTGAAGAGAAGAAATCTCATATCACAAATAATCATCAATAGATATCACATATATATATAATGTTTATTCTGATATAGATGATTCACTTACATCAACATGCATGAGATCTTGAATACCTTGACATCTTACACCATTCAAAGGAAGGGTGTATTGGGCATTTTTACTTTTGAATACAATATTCACAGGTATGCAAGATTTGAACCTTTAGATAATCTAAAGTTTCTCACTAGTCTATTGATCATACCAACAGACAAATGTCCAAGCCCTGATGCCAGATCATTATCAAATGATCTTCATTCTCCTATTGATCTTTTAAGGTTTAATTTCAGTATTAGAAATGTTAATGAACCATTCATCAATTTTCCAGTTCAGTAGAGTCCACAAGATTTTAGATTACTATCTGAAATATCTCCATCTTAACTCTCTATGATAGGTTTATTCTAGAATTCATGTTTATTTCCACTATTTAGAAATAAATAACGAGTGTATTCTAATATCTAGGTCATAGAGATATTCTCTAAGACTAAGGTCTCTCCCACTGAAATTATGAAGTCTATCGATCCAACAGAGATTGTTGCAACAATTGCATCAATATCAATGTGGATGACTATTAAACCTTAAAATTAAATTTTATAGTCTTCTAATACATATGCAGCCAATTGCAAGTGTTATTAAAAGAATAAGATACAATTATTAGACTTTGATCTTATCAAATAAGAAAGTCAATTTCAATGATTATGTAGATGTAGATTATTCTGATGCACTATCTGATTCCTTCTCTAAGGATTCTAGATAGTCATACTATCAACACATCAACATATTGCAGTATTGGCATTCATCCAACTCTTTGGATGTCATATAAAAGTCACAGAAGTACAGTCAACTCTTTGACTTTCCTTCTTACTTGGGTCCAACCCATGCTTCCACTGCGCTCCCTTTATCTATAAGCAACCATTGCTCAAGACTAAGGATATCTTATGTTAAAATAAAAAATTTCAATATAAGAGTATTTAACATTTATACATGCTTCATTCAATTCATACAATATGAATATTATGAAGCTTCATGAATGACTAGAGTATAGATAGTAGAATGATGACATTCATCGTATCTACATCCATTTAAACTCTTAAAACTTAGGTTTAGGTAGGTACTCAAACAATATTGATACATCATCTCCTATAGAGCCACCATTCTGCATAATGCAGAGAACCATGTCATTCATGATTATATGTCGAGAGCACATATGTATGCCAGGACATCTTCTTAGATTTTATAAGGATTATTTGATAATTATGATCATTATCGACATGTTACTTCAAAAGTACATTCGATGAGATCAAGACTTATAGAGACATACAAACCCTAGGGTTTTAGTCCTATTGTGTATTTAATTATCATTCCTCATTATTATGAGGAAACTTGCACATTGCAACCACATACATTATGTGTCCAATTGCAAGTACAATATCTGGATCATGGGTCCAATCCATGATATTCTACTGGTTATTATTGAGTACAACATTGAGTGGGATTAAAGAAGGATTAACTGAAATAAGAAATTTGCATAAACATATATAAATATATAATTTACTTTGATTTAGGAATTTTTATATCAAAGTTGTCTTGCCATGTCAACAATGATTTTTCATTCCCTTAATCACTTTCAATGTAAGAGATATACTTACCATTATATCTCAAGCAAGATCTGGGATCTCCTTCTTTATCTTTGTTACATCCCAATAATATGAGAACCTGTAACTCAGATAAAAAGAAGTGGGAACATATTCCGCCTTGAAAGTCCAACTTGCATCTCTCAATTCGGTCTTTAACACCCGGACCCACCACCCCTAAGGTGTTGTTGACCCGTCATTAATTGAACCAACCGTCAACATGAATACAACTCGCTATGCGCAATCCAATATCACCCCAATAATATGAGGACCCGATATTGGGGTCACTACGCATACATCCTTACTCTTTCGAGAAGCGACGAGCTCGATCCAAATGGATCGTATGCAGGAGCTGTCACTTCGGACATGCATCTCCTACATACAATATCTGGTGACGGAACCCTTCGCCTTGACGGGAGACCATGGATGTCACTTATGTGATCCTCCACCACTTATTCAAATTTTAATCAATTATGATGAATCATATTTAGATAATTAATTCTTCCAAGGGAAATACACATCTATTTATAACAGAGTATTTTTAATTGGACATAATTAATTCAATTATATTAAATTAATTATTAATCCAATTCAATCAACAAACTTGATTGTTTTACTTGAATATATATATGGTATTATCTCAAAGTACGTATTAATTCGAATTTTAATAATTAGAAAAATACATCTTGATTTCTTCGGCATTATCGAGTCCCTACCCGCTGTCATGGCCAGTACCGACGAGAGTGGGACGGACCAAATACGTTGCAACCCTCTACCCCAATGCTCTCCGACTAGACACCATATCCACCTCAGGAAAGGATAATGCCAAATAGATCAATTGTACTTGAGATGATCATCGGCTCTTCAACAGAGATTATACCATATAGTAATAATCAAAACATTTTTTATTATAAGGATATTTGCTAGACAAATTCTCAATCCTATTCAAGCAAGGAGTTTGATGATTGTGTTTCCAA
Source organism: Ottelia alismoides (assembly GCA_037367405.1). Taxonomy (NCBI): domain Eukaryota; kingdom Viridiplantae; phylum Streptophyta; class Magnoliopsida; order Alismatales; family Hydrocharitaceae; genus Ottelia; species Ottelia alismoides. The sequence continues at coordinate 439,306 of JAZKJV010005851.1, forward strand.
CTATGATCTAGATCAAATCAAATGAATTTATTGGTTGAGTTCAAGTCAATTAAGGAAATAATCATCATTCAATATTTCTCAAATATTTTCCATAATTATTTCATGAAGTTAACAATTATTTCACTAATTGACAATGACATGGTTCTTGATTAGGACTGTAATTTCATCAGTGACCCCTACTTACTAAAATTAACATATCTCAATCAATTTAAATCCAAATTAGATAAAATCAATTTTCAAAGATTGCTAATTTGATTTAGGACAGAACCTAAGTGATATTTCACGCATTTCGAGGTGGATCAAAACAGTAATTAACTCATTAATCATATTAAGATTCGCAGTACCGCAACAATGAATACATATTCATTAAAACAACCATATCTCGAGCAAACGGAATCCAAATAACGTAAACTCAGATCCTATGGTTTCCTTATTTAATGGCGAACAAAATCCAATTATTATTTTCGTGTTTAAACAATTTAAACAGGGCAGAAAATAATCACTAAACAGAGATGCGAAAATGAAATGCGACAAAAACTTTCGCAACCCTAACGAACCCAAGTTGCCTTCGGTTTATGGATCGTATCCAAAACCTTCGACCTAAGGCTCTGATGCTAATTGAAGGATATGGTATAATCCTCAAGCGCATCATGGAAGCGTGAGCATCGTATCGAATATGACGAAGAACGACTAGGCGCACTAGTTTTTCTATGCAACAGAAGTTAAAAATTTTTTATGCGACGAAACCACATGATCCATGAACACTTCTCGGATCATTTCATCTAAACCAAAAATAAGTAATAGGATTACCTCTTGAAGCGTGGTTGCGATCGAGTCTCTAAACGAAGAGACCTCCTGTCTCAAGTCCGATCCGACGGAGGAGACGATTGCGAGTGCGGGGATGAATCGCGTGCTTCTCGCAATCCATGTTGATGATTCAAGCGGCAGATCTCCTGATCTCGACACAAAAGATCTGACGTCTTCTTCACGAGCGAGGCACACCAAAGGAGATGGAGATCCACGAGCAAACGATCGGGCAGCATAACGACGATGCTGCGGCGATGGAGACTCTCTCTAGGGCATCCATGGTGGACGACCATGAGAGAAGAAGAGAGAGGGCGTGTGGGAAGAGAAGAGAGAGAGATGTGCTTCAAAAGCATAACCCTAGAGAGCATGGTATGCCTTTCTATTTATAGAGTTTTGGGATCCATGGATCTCAATCTATGGGACATATAAAATCAATGGATGCGATTGATTTGTGTTCAATCCAATGGTCAAGATTGTTGGTAAAAAACTAACAACTAATAATCTAATTTAAATCAAATATATTTGACATATCAAATATGATTCAATCCTTAAATTAGATCAAGCAATTAAGGAGAAATTAGCATGGAGATTACTCTCCATAAGGAAAAAGGGGGGGACGGCTACCACATTCCTTGTGAGAATATGTAGCCGTCCACCATGTCCTCATGGTGGAGGCAATCTCATGCAATCTCATGAGATTGCATATCTCCATGAATTTCTCCCATAATTCCCAACAACTTTTGTTGTGTTTTATTCTTCAAAAATAATTCACAATTAATTTTGAGAATATTGCAATCTTGCCATTGGAAATTTGTGAATCACATTCACAACCCAAAACAAAATATAATTTATATTTTCAATTAATTACACAATGTGTATCCAATACACATCAATAATTAATCAACAAATATAAATAATAATTAGCTCTCTCTAATACATTATAAATCACATTTATAATATATTATGAATAATATAGATAGTGCTATCCACATTATTCATATCCATGATAATTAAATCACATTTAATCATCTTGGATCTCTATTCTCACGTGCCCAAATAATATGAATCACATCCACATTATTCACATCTTTGATAATCAAATCACATTTAATTATCTAAGATAACTCTCTTTATAATATGAATCAAATTCATATTATTTATGATAATTAAATTACATTTAATTATCCATTTTTTCGATGCTCAGATATATATATCAACAATAGAATTATCCATGAACTCTTAAGGTTAATGCGCTTTATCTGCGAATACTTAGAGATAAGTATAGGGTGATTGTATTGTTCCACGTATAGTGATTTGGATATTGAGATCACATCTCAAATCCAGATCTCGGGCCACCCATAGATGCTTGATTAAATCAAGATCGCAAGTCTAATATTCTCATTGCATCTGAATCACATTCAGAGCAATGTCTAACATTAGGACCAAGATCAGATTACTTCTCTACTGAGAGGAGTCACTAAAATCCAGACTTGTTTCATCACTCCCTAGGAATGGAAGCGTCATGGTTATACAACTGTTTATGATCACATGACCCTCAGGTATTCCCAATACCTGTACATCCTGCATACTGGAAGACTCAGAATAAACCTGAAGTATAAGATCAATTTTACAGTCTACTTCAGAGTTTTATCATTAAGTTTCTCGTTCGATCATTGGGAGTCGGTATTGATCATATACTTTCCAAAAGCATATATCATACCATGGTCTTGATCATATACTCTCCAAAAGTATATATCAAACCTACAAATTCAGTCAAGCTTCCAAAGCGAGACGACTGTGCACGGAATTCGATTCTTCTCAATATCTCTTGAGCGAGCTCATGTCTTCCGGTTTAGTAATTGAACCTGTATGATCCCTTTGAGAGATCGTATTACTCATATACCCTTGCATGCACACCAGCGCGCCGGTGTATAGACCTTGATTAGGTCATCAATCTTATGGTATGCCAAATGTACATACTTAGACATATAGTAACACACATGTCTCCAGTCAAAGGATGCGTGCCTATATCATAACAGCATACAATATAGGACTTTGGTTATCTCGATCTCGTTAAGTCAACTCTTTGACCTAACTAATCTGATACCTCCGAATCTCTATTCCTATGCATAGGACATGCATCAAGAGGTCTGTCAGATATCAGCCTAACTGAGAAAGGATTGCCATCTCCTACTCAGGCTGGAGATCATATCTTAATAATCATTTAATGGTGCTTGATGAGTCCTCAATTTAACTCTTTAGATGTTCATCCAAGCACCAGCCTCTATGATTCAATATTTGAATCAACAGTGTATGATCATCAAGATGGACATGGTACATAATCCAAATTGTACTAAGGGACCTATTATGCAAATTATATACTCTTCATTTCAGATTAAGGAGTGAATTGCAATAACATTTATTGCATAATGGCTCGTCGTGGGCTCGCATGTCCAATACCGGGATCTGCCGTGATCACCCAGGTTTCCGATGGTCCACTAGATGTTTTTCATCCCAATAGCAACCTCCATCACATACAGGGCAGGGTGCCCAACATCACCAGTAGCCCTAATACTCCCAACAATGGCCACAACATGGTCCTTGACCCCATACCAGGGTCGACAGTGGAGGCATCAACAACCTCATCAGCAGTACCACCAGCCTCCTCCTCACTCATATCAGTAGCAGCAACAGAGTTAACCTCATTTCCAACAAGACAACCAGATCGATTCTTATTACACTCTTATGAGTATCCAACTCTTGACGATCTTGCCCCATGCTGTTCGAACAACAAGCTACCTTCCGACGAGAGATGGACGAGTTCCGGTAGGAGATGAGAGAAATAATAAAGGCAAGGAAGCCACACCTGCATATATTAAACCTAATCCGAACAATCCGAAGAGAAGTCCGAGCATGTACAATCGATAGAGACCACCTCTCCTAGTGATATTCTGGATGACATTCATTATTTATTTAATTTTACTTAGGATCGGTAGGAATCCAGCTGGCAGCGACTCATCTAGATGACACCACGATGCAGATTCTAGGGAGCCAGACGGAGTTAGGAGTGGTGCTGATGCCACTAATCATGATTATGATGGTGATCCTAAAGCCACCAAGGATGATGATCCATACGACAGTGCTGATGATGTCGTATCCCCAGTGACAGATGGTGGTGCTGGTGCCACCAAATTCCCAAATGTCAGGCCAAAGCGTGGTGCTGATGCCGTAAGTTCAGATGTTGTCGGTGGTACTGATACCACCAAGAGTCCTACAATCGTTTTGTCCTCTCCTGTATCTGAGAAGATTTATTGAAAAATACAAAAAAAAGGAAAAACTTCAAAATTAAAAAATATGAATAAAGGAAAGGTTTTTCTATCTCTTTTGGATCCATCTGTTGATATTGATGATGTTTGCATGGATTCCATCATTATGCATGCTCATAAACCCACTCCTGACCCTCATTCTTTTGAGGAGGGTCCCTCCATTCCCTTCCCTCTAGTACTCCGCTTAGGGAAGGGCCTAAAATAAAAAATCCAGAAAGAGGCACGAAATATAGTTCAGTGAGCAGATGATAGAAAGATTCTAGATCCAGCTTACTCTACAGGAAGCACTTGAGCACATTCCTCTCTTCCAGAAGAACCTTAGATAGAAGACCACCATTTATAGGAAGAAGAGGAGAAACCACAATGCAGAAATCCACGTGCTCACGCATGCTACTTACTTCTCCATCCAGAATCTGTTGCCAGCCAAGAGACCCAATGCATAAGCTCTGTATGTAAGATGCCATATTCATGAGAAGTGGTTCGATTGGACTCTATTGGATAATAGATCCTCGATTAACCTCCTCCCGACTGCCTTACTTGACCGTTTTGAGTTTGTCCCTCTTAGACAGAGCAGGACAGTTCTCCAGTTTGCAAATAGATCTGTTAAGAGGCCAAAGGGGTTACTAAAGGATGTTGTCGACACAATTCAAGGCCTTAAATTCCTCGTGGACTTCATTATGTTGACCATAGAGATCCCTGAATCTGTGACCGATACCCCCATCATTTTAGGATGCCCTTTCTTGGCCAAAGCCAAGGCAGTATTCGATCATGATAGCAGGTAGGTATCCTTTCATGTTAAGGAGAGAGTATATAAATAGCGACGATTGAGGAGATCAGAGCCAGAGATTCAGCTTTCTCCGAGAAGAGTTCCGAGTAGATGTCAGATTCAGAGTTATATGTCCACCAGTAGTGTGATTTTATGATTATAGATGATGATGCAGTTTGGACAGATCTAATTTCACGAGCTCTGGTCACACCTTCAGAGACCGCATAGCCCCAGATGACAGTTGATGAAAGTTCAGAGAGTGCACTTATGGAACAAGACACCTTAGAGGCTGATGATCGTGATTTGTGTAGCGAAGCATGTTATTTTTCTAATGATTCAGATTCATATTCCTTGGGCTCAGACACCGATTTTTATTGGCAGGATTTCGATGAGTATTTACCATGTCTGATGTCCATAGAGCCGATAACTAGGTCGCATATTAAGATAATACAGCTGATAGATACTCCGGCAAGGCCATCTTCGTCAGATTCACTGGTCCAACGAGAGTTCTCACATGCAGATTTGGTAGCTTTCACTCAGACCTTTTAGAGACCAGATCTTCCAGCTCCCACATGTCTAGAATTGAAGACCTTTCCGTAGAGCATGAAGTTAGATTCCTTGCAGGTGACCCTAAGATGTTCACAGTCATTATCTCAACAGATTTTATTAAAGACCAAGAATCTCATTGATGGAGCTTCTTGAAGGAAACTGGTAGGCAATCGGATGGACTGTAGTTGATCTCCAGGGGATTAGTCTATCTTATGCTCCCACCACTTATATCTCAAAGATGATGCTAAGCCATCGCATGATTTCTAGCGTAGGCTGAACCCGAATCATCGAGATGCAGACATGAAGGAAATATCTAAGTGGTGGGGAACCAATTTTATCTACCCCATCTCCAACTCCAAATGGGTTAGTCCTTTACATGTGGTACCCAAGAAGATGGGTATCACCGTAGTTGTGAATGAGTCTGGAGAGGAGATAGCTACCTGAGTACCCACTTCTTGGAGGGTCTGTTTGGACTACAGATGATTGAATCAGGACACCAAGAAGTGTCACTTCCCTCTACCATTTATTGCTCATACTATTGAGAGGTTAGCTGGGAAGAGTCACTACTGCTTTCTTAACGAGTACTTGGTATACAATCAGGTGGTGATAGCGCCCGAAGACCAGGAGAAACAAACATTCACTTGTCCGTTTGGAACGTATGCTTTTACACGGATGCCCTTTGGTTTATGTAATGCCCCATCTACATTCCGAAGGTGCATGGTTTCCATCTTCTCGGATATGGTGGCCGATTGTTTAGAGGTCTTCATGGATGACTTTTCGGTCTACACTGATGGGTTTGATGCTTGTCTTGCTTGCTTAGACCGAGTACTTCAGTGTTACATTGAGGTCCACCTAGTCTTATCTTGGGAGAAGAGTCATTTCATGATGACTCAAGGGAAGGACCTTGGTCACATCTTCTCCAACAGGGGCATGGAGGTTGATTCAGCCAAGGTGGATATCATCAAGAAGCTCACTCCACCGTCCAATTTGAGACAGTTGCGGTCTTTTCTAGAGCATGTTGGTTTCTATCGATGGTTCATATAGGACTTCAGTTGGATTGCCCGACCGTTAACTTATTTGCTCACAAAAGACACGGAGTTCCTTGTAGATGATAAGTATCTTTTTTTTCTTTCGAGACTCTTAAGAATTTGGTTATTCAGGCTTCTGTCCTTCAACCACTCAATTGGTCTCTCCCATTTACCATTCACTATGCTAGTCGGACTATGGATGTCGCTTAGCAGAACTACACTGTAACCGAGAAGGAGATACTGACCGTAGTATTTGATCTGAATAAGTTTCGATATTATATTCTTGGATCTAGGGTGACTATCTATATGGATCACGCTGCTATTCGATAACTCATGTCCAAGAAGGATGCCAAAGCTAGATTGACGAGATGGATCCTTCTATTCCAGGAGTTTGATATTGAGATTAAGGATAAACCTGAAGTCAAGAATGTGGTGGTGGATCACCTCTCTCGATTAGAGAACCTTGAGGATTATGATGAAACCACACCTATCACTGAGACATTCCCAGACGAGGTGATTTTTACTATCACCTCTCTCCCATGGTACGCTAATGTTGTGAACTATCTTGTTGCTGAGAATATTCCACAAGGTTGGTCCGTGCAGTGACTTGAGACCTTCCCCGCGAAGGCCAAGTCGTACCATTGGGAGGATCCCACCCTTTGCAAAGAAAGAGGGGATAGTGTCTAGCGTCGGTTTATTCCTCAAGAGGAGCTCCATAGCATCCTCGACTATTGCCACAAGCATGAGGCAAGAGGACATGACTCTGGGAGATGGATGAGGAGTCCAAAAATGCCCTATTTAATTGTCATGAATTATCGAGCATTTAAATTAATGTTGTTTTGTTGTAGTCAGGCAATCAGAATCAGTCAAGAAATAACCACAAGAAATTTAGTCAATTTTAATCAATGCAGTTTTATGTTTATTTTACTTGGGCAAGTCCCAAGGTCGAACTCAAGGAGGTAAAGGAACAACCTATAAATTTATCTATCAAATTTACAGTTTTTGAGATGGTATTTTTGTATTTTTAATGCAATTTTGGAATGCAATATGCAAATGCGGCCTTTTTTAGGGACTAAAATGTAAAGATCAATAAAACGATATCTAAAAAATATGAAACTTGGTAAAGGTGGTAGTTATGATGAAATGAATGCACTGTAATTTTTTTTGAAAATTTTGGGTGCAAGAAAAATATTTTATGCATTTATGAATACAAACAATGCGAATTTCAATATTTAATTATAATAAATATTAAATCTATTATTTTCAAGGGATTAAATTATCTAAGATCTATCATTAGGTGATTGATCCAGAAAAATCCTAAAGCTCAAAAATATGAGATTTAATACCTATTAAAAATTAAAGATTGAAATATGCAAAATGATTTTTTATAGGGCAAACCATGCATGCAAATGCATTTCTTTTTGAGCACGATGTAACACACAATTAATTCTACAATACACGAATTTTTGCCAATTTTTAAAACAATGATTAATTAATTATGAATTTCGAAGCAAAAAGTGGGCAAAATATACAATTTTCCACAAAAACTTTAATTATTTATTAACCACAGATAAAAAAAATGTCAAACATATGCTAAGATGTAGAGAATTAGTTGAAGAACAAAGTGTTATTTTTATAAAATAAAATGATGCAATAAAGTAGTTTAGAATAAAGGGGGAACACAGGGGTTTGTCTGCAATGTTATAATAATAAAAATAAAACAAAATGCAAGTAGAAGGACTAGAATGTAATTACCGCAACCCCTGGTGCATTTCTACAAAATTACTAGATAGTCACGTGCTATGCACGTGACTTCTGGTGGCGGGATGCAACTGCGAATAGGGGAAACGTCGTGGGATTTCTTGCAAAAAGACCAAGGGGCACATGCTATGCATGTGCCCTTAGATGCTGGACCAGTTATAAAATAAGTGGACCTGCGAGGGATTTTCTGTAAATCTCCCCAGGAAGGGTGCTAGCCACGTGATCCCTCCCGTACGTGCGCCTCACGTGGGGAGGGCCTCAGGTTCTATGCCCTGTGATGGGTGATCGAGCGGAGGATGGAGATCTTTTGAAGTGGAGCAGCAGGATCCGATAGAGGGACCTCCGCGGAGGCGGTGATTAAGCGAACCAGCTCCTGCGCATGGCATTGTCGATGAAGCTTGTGCTGGTGATTGAGGACTGGGGAGCGGTGCCCTCTCGTCGTTGATGAAGAAGTAGCAGCAGGTAGATGAAGAGAAGGAGCAACTCCTCGTCGATGAAGGAGGGTTGTCTTTCCGATGCAGAGGAGCATGAGGCTTGGAGACGAACGTCGGTAGTGAGCGTTGGTGGACTTTTGGCGTAATTGGAGAGGCTAACGATGGGTTGCGGTGGTTCAGGAAGGGGAGTAGCATTGGTGCATCGTCATTGGTGAACGAAGGCAGAGTTGTTGAGGTAGATTCTGGTGGACAGTGGAGGTATCTCGTTGAAGGTCAACTGTGGTGTCGGAGGTGTAGATGAAGGTGGTGAAAGGCGATGGAGTCGAAGGCTCAACGTGGTGATCCGGAGCTGGAACAGCGGGTGCAACCACACTGCAATAAGGTTACGCAACCTCGGATCTCGCTGGCCTGAAGGGGGGCCGTTGAAGGCATTGTCACCGTCGGGCCACTCATTTGAGCTGTATGAATCGGTGGATGAGAGGAGACGAGGACTGGTGAGGATCCTTGTCAGAGCTACTAGATAATGAATAAAGACAGCGAGGCATTATTGAAGGGCGTCGTGGGGACGACGGAGGAGCGTAGGCTCGACGATGTGAAGCCAGAGTGAAGAGCAGTAGGTACGGAGGCTGTTTTGCAATGAGGCGTCAAGCCTCAAACCATGCCGGAGAAGGAGGGCCGTTGAAGGCGCTGTCACCGTCGGGCTACTCCTTCGAGCTATATGAATCGGCGGATGAGATCGACGAGGAGTGACGCTGTGACTTAAATAGGTGAGGAAGAGGGGGTAACTGATGGAAAGTTGGCGGTGACGTGATTTGATGGCAGGCGGTGGAGATTTTCGAGAAGGGAAGATTGGGGATCAATCGACAATCCGTGATTGAGGAGATGGAGGGTTGATGACCGGAGGGGTGCGATATGGGAAGGAGAACAGAGATAGGCGGCGTAAATCACGGGCGGCGGCCAATCGTGAAATCCATGGAGGAGCGGCACCACCCCCAAAAGGGTAAAGTTGCTGGGGGAGAAGATGGTACAACGGCCGTTCGATCAGCCAAGATCGGACGACCGAGATGCTGCCATGTGGCAGTGAATGGGACGATGCGGGGAGCACGTGTAGGGCACGTACGCAGGAGGCACATGCTCTGCGTGCGAGGCTTTTAATTTTTTATAAAAATGAAAATAAATAAGGCAAAAAATGGGTGATACGTGGCGACTCCAGGAGCGGCCACGTGTCAGCCCCACAAAAATTGAAAAGTAAATACAAAGATAATTCTCGAATAAATAGCAAACAATCTCTGATCGAAATATTGTCTCACAAAAGTTGCTCATCTCGATGAGCTCTACAACTTTCATGAAGAGACCAAAATCAAAATCGATCATTTGCACAAAGTGATATTTTTGAGGTACTCTATATACATAGAATACCTTGATTTTTGAGTTTTCTATTTTTTGTCATATTTTAAACTAGATAAAAATCCTAAAAAGACATGATAAAATCAAAGATAAATATTTATACATTAATCTATTTTTTTATTTTTAATAATTAACAAAAATAAGAAATAAAATAAAATGCGAAAAAGACAATTTTTGTACAGACATTTAGTGGGGACGCAGACTCGGTTATTTTTTTTATTTCAAGGTAAATTTGGATTTGGATTTTTGTGCATTTTAATAAAACTTTTATCAAAGAAGACAAATGATAAAGAAATAAAAATAAATGAGTCAATTATATACATAAAATAATAGGTTAAAATCGGTAAAATACAAAATGTACAAAAGAGGCCCAAAACCCGACTTTCACATATGTGCTCCGATTCACTTGAACTGGTCTTATTTTGAAGGTATTTGAATGTATATTAGTTCAAAAGTGAGTAGGATCAAAACAGACACTGGATGAGGAAGATATCAAGGTTTTAGTCCGAAAATCCTAGATATAGGATTTTAGTTTTTGGTCCACTTATTTAGGTTAGCGATTTTTTTTTATATTTTTGTTTATTCTTGTTAGTAATATGTACACAATGGAGTAGTTTCAGGTCATTTGGAATTAGCATGAATTAGTTAAAAATCAGGTAATTTAGGCTATTTACATGTCAATTTGGCTGGGATTTTTGGCTTCTTATTTTGTGTAATAATAACTGATAAAATGCAATTCTTATCAAAACATGCATGAATGCTAATTATGCAAAAGAATGAAGAAATGCCAATGATTTTTAGGACTCTGAGCTTAATTAGTCATTTTTAGAGTGATGAATATGAGATTCATCATCCCCTATACTTAAACCATGCTTGTCCCTAAGCATCAAAAGAAATGCACTGAGGTAAAATGAGATTGGGTTCCGTACCAAGACCATGAGCAGATGGTGAAAATGAAACTAGACCTAACCTTTGGATTATTAGTGGGGCGGAACTTCTGTGAGACTTAGAATTTTAAAATCAATAGCCTTCAAGTTCTACACATCATTGTCACAGTTTCCGGCTCAGAAGTCATCTTAGATCGATCCTCCTCCCAAAGCATACCCCATGAACAATGAATAATCGATCATGTGTGTGAAAGGTTTTAGCTCTTCCCATCCAGAATGTCGGACTACCATGCAAAACTTCTTTCTAGTAACTCATCCTCTGAGAGTCGGGTATTTCCTTCTAAGGTCTGTCGCGCTCTGCTCACAATCGAATAGAGGGAGGAATTAGAAGAAGGAGAAAAGAATTGAAGGGTGGACAGTGTAGTCACCTCTTCTTGTAAATCCGACCAGTTTAGCCAAGTCTCCACCAAGATCTGCAGGTTTTCTTGAAGCTTGGACCTTTTTGGTCAGATATTTATTTGGTAGTGGCTTCTTTGTATTTGGATTTTGTGTAGCTCTGCTCTGATCTTTTTGTGCCCCTAAGGATATAGAATCTTTTTTTACATACATCTTTTGGGGTCTTAGAAAAAATTGTGCCCAACCGTCCATCCCTTTTTCGAAGCTTTATTTCAACCCATACTCTGGTCTTTAGATTTCTACACTACGAGAAAAGAAACCCACACAGTCTTCCAACACCCCGTCTGAGTTGAGCTAAGTGTATAGTGCGAGAGTACAAATTAATTTCCTATTCCAGAGTTGTACCCAGAATGAAGAGACCAGGTTAGACACTAAGAGTCAAATGCTGCACATTGTCATGTGGAACTCGAAGAATTAAGTCAAAGATCTAAAGTTTCTAAAATCCTATTTCTCGGTGAAGTTCCTCTAAAAATTAGGTGGGTTAACGTCAAGTCCAGATCACTCTTAGTTTCTACTCATTACTCGGTTCAGAACCCAAGGGTTTTTCACAAATGCAAATACTTGTAATGCTGGATGAAGTGCAAGTGTGTGAAATGCACACAATTTTTTTTTTACTTTTGATTTTTTGTGCAAGGGATTTTTTTGAGAATTTTTATGCAAAAATGAATAAGAAGCCTTTTTTCAAAAATCTTTGGTTAGACGAAGTCAGGGTTAGTCGCAAAACTTTTTTTGTTTTTTTTGTTAGTTAGTTACCCACCCCGTAAATACATATAGACTTACGCGAAAGTACGAGATATGGGTAAAATATATACATAGTATATATACACTCCCCCTATACTTAGCGAGTAATGTGTCCTTAGAGCACAAGAAGCATCGAGAAGACATAGCTCAGGCTAAGCAAAAGAGAGTGAAAAAGAAAAGAAAAAGAAAGATCGGACCTCCCCGCTATACTTAGGCTGTAAACAATCTAAGTATAGAACAAGAGCGAAAATGATGCGGTCGGGATGTGTGAATGAGGAGAGTATATACAGATGAGCATCGGTTCCCCCCTATACTTAGGCTCTGGTCTGCCTAAGTGTCGAAGAAGGGTGGAAATGAAGTTCGTGAGAAGTAGTGAATTGTATGTACATATGGCATCGGTCGTCCCTATACTTAGGCCTTGGTCTAAGTAGAGGAAGAAGATGTACAAGGAGACCGATGGGGTCAGGAGGGAGGGTGGGTAGCCGATAATTAAGGCGATTTTCGGCCTATCTTCTTGTTAGCCTATGGTGGGAGATCATAATGATAAGAAGGAGATGAAGCATATGATTCCTAACTATTATCAGTGTTATCCTCGGAGAAATTATGCTGGATAGTAGATGAAGCGTATGAGTCAGGTGAAAGATAACCATCATTGGAGTTATCCTCAGAGGAATAGTATTTGAAAGTGGAGGCACTTCAGATATTCTTGTTCTTTAATTTCTTCAGTTGTTTTCTTAGAATTTGTTCCTTCTTGGGATCAAGCGATTTGTCATCAAATGAATACTCTGAAGTACTAGTCTCAGACAACTCATAAGAAATTATTCCAGTATATTTAATGAGACTAGGAGAATCAGCTTTGGATGAAAAATAGTGAGGATCAAGAGACGTCCGCATGAATCGAAGTTTGGATCCTTGCGAAGGTAGTGTTTTAGAACTACCGAACATACCTCACTCATGTAGATTACCTTTTCCGGACCTGATGAGGGGTCATCAGACGATTTCTCTTCCAGAAGGTCAAAGACAACTTTCTTTTTAGATGAAGGAGCAGTCAATGTTTGTCCTGGGAGTGAGGTGTTGACACTTGAGTATCCAGATTAATAACCCTTTAAAAATTTCTCCTTGGTCTGTCTATGTCCCGCTTATTTGTTCTTAGTCTTCTTAATGTTGGTGTTGGATCCTTGCGACTGTCGAGGGATTCGTGGGTTGCCTCATAAAATTGTGGTTCCTCAAAGACTTGTTGAGATCGAAGTGCTCCCAATGCTGTAAAATTGATTTCCCGAGTCTTAGACTCAATAATTGCCTTAGCCAATGTCAAGAATGGCTTTCCGAGAATGATTGGAGATTGGTTGAATTCTCCTTGATGCTCAATATCCATGATCGTGAAGTCCATTTTGAGCGGAGCACCTTAGAATGTAATGATGACCGAAATGGTTCCTCTCGGCCGCTTTATCGATCGATCAACTAATTGGATGATCTCTCGTATCTTCCTGATAGGTCTGAGTTTGAGCAAATTAAATACATAGGTCAGGAGGATATTGATTGGTGGATCGTTATCAATTCGAGCATGAGTAAATATTATGTCTTTGATTTGACAGTCAAATCTGGGTAACCGCTTCACTATGTGGCTCTTGGCTTTTCTCCTAACCACCAAGGAGGTGTCCATTGACAAAGTATGTCTTTCAGTCTTTGTTCTTGTCCTTCCTGACTTTTTCATCATTAATTTATCCATTACAAGTCCTTTAAGTCGAGGAAGTGTTAAATGGTCTGTATAAAGGGAAATTCAAAAATCAATCTTTTATTTAGTGCTTCCCGTAAAGTAGGATCCAAATTCTTCAGGCTCAATTTTTATGTATTTTTCTATATTTTCGAATTTTTGGTTGTTTTTGAATATTTCAAATTTTTTGGTATTTTTTGTGTGGTGTGTGGATGAGTTGTGTTCCCTACATGAGGAGGAGCTTTGATATACCGAATCAGATTCATAGTGATCCCTAGGGGAATAATATGCAAAGGTGTCGCTATCAGGATCATCCCTAGGGTGATCGTAGTCTGGGGGTTTCTGAATATCCATAGAATTTTCAACGTGAGATCCAATCTTTTCCTCATCCATTTTTATATCCGATCTACCAGAGAGTAAAATTAGTCGGTCAACAAACTTTCAAAATCTATCCTCCATTAATCAAATCACTTATTTATCCTTGAAATATCATCTTCACAAATCTTTTCATGATCAATCATGGGAGCAGTGGGTGTATGTTCTTGTTTTTGAGATTCAGTAATTTCATCCTCCATTTTCCTGTATGAGCTGGGAGAAGAGTCTCTTGGAATATCCAATATATGATCGTTATTTTTTGAAAATTACTCCTCAAAAATTATGTAAGGAGACTGCTTAGTGGAAGGATTTTGCGGGAATTTGTAGGTCTCGTACTCAGCATGCCGTGACTGAGGCATGTAATGTTGGTTTGAGTAGAGTCTACTTCCATGGTCATGATTGATCGTATCCTTAAATAATGGAGTCATAAAGGGTTCATATGTGTCGATATAATCCGTTTGATCCTCTGTATGTGTAGGCTGATCGAAGGAGTGATATCGAGTTGGTCAATGGGGATTTGATCGTTAGGGTCAATCTACTGTGGTTGATCATTAGGTGCGTGCCTTTCCTTGCTGTATGATCGGTCCATCATATTATTCCCTAAGATCAAGTCCGATTGTGTTTCTGTTAATTTTGACTTATCCCAACAAGATCGTGAGGAAATGATGAAGGTGGGTGGATCTGGTCTCTCTACCAATCATGAGTCTCAAAAGTGATTTGTTCTTGAAATGGTTTATTAGTTTCAGCGAGAAACCAGGAATAAGAAGGTTCAGTCCAGGATGGCAGTTGCTCAGGTGGTTGAGGTGAAAAAATGAGGCCGTGGTGACTTTGATCGGATGATTTGAGTAGTGTGTCTTGGAATTTAATGAGGGGGTCGGATTCGTCCGAGAGTGAAAGTCTCTCGTAAATATTGGAGGATTCTGGAAAGAAGAGGGTTTAGATGATTTAGGCATGACTGAGACAAATTCGTTTTCATAATAAGATCAGATGGGTACTCGGACCATTGTCCTATTTTTGTCTAAGGAGGTTGATGATGAATCAACATGGTTGATCTCGGTGCAAGTGCACATGATTTTCAAAAGAAATTTTTATCAAGGAGATTGATGGCACAAATGTGGCTTTTGATCTTCGAAATCGGTTCACGCACACCAATGCAAACACAATCAAACCCTAGGTTCACCAACTCACACAATGAAGCCGCAAGAGTTTGACAAATTATCTTTTCAGTTTTAGTTGGTGATAAATTCAATCTTGGAAAAAAAATAGCGAGTTGTTAGACTGGCCCGAATTCTTACAACTAGTTGCACCTACTTTCAGCCAGTATGGGTGTAAGTACAGACCGTAAAACGTCTACCCATCTTACTTAAGGACGAAGCCTTACGCAATGTCCTTTAAACCACCTACTCTTCTAAGGAAATCCGAACTGTTTACCGGCTACCCGTAGATCCTCACTGAGAATTAGATAATCATTTTTATACAATCAGTAGTCAATATGAAAATCAAGATTTGGTCTCTAATATTAAGTGTCGTCTCTTGCTCACTCGAACAGATAAATTCATCCAAGGGGTTACTCTCTAGCAAACATATTAATTTTATGGGTTAATTAAAGCCAGCTATATTTAGCACTCCCAATTTTAGTTAGGCGATCACTGATAAATTAAGTGTGCACAAATAGACGTCTACCGTAAAGTCCCAATTTCCTTTAAAATTATGTGACAAAATAGGAGGGAGAAATTCGGGAAAAGCCGATGCACGTGAAATAATGATGTATGCTCAGATAGAAGACTTACAGTGATTCCTCGTAATCTCTATTTTGGATGCATAACAAGACTTTAAAAATTAATCTATATGAATGCAAGCTGATGAAAATCGCACCTAGCAGAAAGTTCTATTAGCCGGGAAGAAATGAGTTAAAATTTTGACTATGTTGAACGATCGAATGTACGATTCGATTAAAGTGAGGTGTGGTCTTAGGTTCTACGAGCACAAAAAAAATTAAAAGCTCTAATAGCCATATGTGCAGGTCTAAACTATGCGCCACTCAAGTCGGGCCCCACCCTCACTAGAGAGTGAAACAGGCCACGACACACCACAGAAAAAGTTCAAGGATCTTTTTTACACAAGCGAGAGTCTAAACAGACACCGCTATAAATGAACAATTAATTACAAAAAAAATCAAATTGCAGAAAAATAAATCCTAGACTCTACGCTCTCTCACAACTCGACTCGATCTTAATTTTAATACGGCTTTTCGGGTGTCGGTGAAGATGCGCTGGTTTTATGAGAAATTGCTCCATGTACATTGGGTACCTCTCAAGAAAAATAAGAGAGAGAATGTAAGAAAGTGACTCAAAAAATTATAAAAACTAAAGACAGAAAAAACTTTGAAAAATAAAAAAGTAAATGTGAGAAGATAAAAAATGGAATTTTTACAGTGAAGATTTGGGGGTCAGACTACCCGAATGCAGAAAACCGAATAAAAAATTTTTAGACAAAAAACTAATCCATTTGCCTCCCCAACAACGGCACCATCTGACGAGTCCAAAAATGCCCTATTTAACTGTCGTGAATTATCAAGCGTTTAAATAAATGTCGTTTTGTTGTAGCCAAGCAATCGAATCGGTCAAGAAATAACCACAAGAAATTTAGTCAATTTTAATCAATACGGTTTTATGTTTATTTTAATTGGGCAAGTCCCAAGGTCGAACTCAAGGAGGCAAAGGAACAACCTAGAAGCTTACTGTCAAAGTTCACACAAGGTTTTTGAAACGGTATTTTTTTTGTATTTTTAATGCAATTTTGGGATGCAATATGCAAATGCGGCCAATTTTATCGATAAAACGTAAAGATCAATCGAACGATGTCCGAAAAATATGAAACTTGGCCAAGATGATAGTTATAATGAAATGAATGCAGTATAATTTTTTTTTGAAATTTTTGGAAGCTAGAAAAATATTTTATGGATTTATGAATGCAAATAGTGCGTATTTCAATATTTAATTATAATAAATATTAAATCTAGTTATTTTCAAGAGATAAAATTATCCAAGATCTATCACTAGATGATGATCTCAGAAAAATCCTAAAGCTCAAAAATATGAGATTTAATCCCTATTAAAAATTAAAACTTGAAATATACAAAATGATTTTTACAGGGCAAACCATGCAAGCAAATGCAATTCTTTTTTATCGCGATGTAACATACAACTAATTCTACAATACATGAATTTTCGGTAATTTTCAGAATAATGGTTAATTAATTATGAATTTCAAAGCAAAAAGTGGGCAACATATGCAATTTTTCACAAAACAATTAATTATTAATTAACCACAGATCACAAAAATGTCAAAAATATGCCAAGATGTAGAGAATTAGCTGAAGAACAAAGTTTAATTTTTATAAAAAGAAAATGTTGCAATAAAGCAGTTTAGAATAAAGGGGGAACACGGGGGTCTGTCTGCGATGTTACAATAATAAAAATAAAACAAAGTGCAAGTAGAAGGACTGGAATGTAACTACTGCAACCCTTGGGGGAATTTTTGCAAAATTACCAGATAGTCACGTGCTATTTACGTGAGTTCTGGTGGCAGGATGCAACTGCGAATCGGGAAAACACCGAGGGATTTCTAGCAAAAATACCAAGGGGCACGTGCTATGCACGTGCCCTTGGAGGGATGGGACGGTTCTAAAATAAGTGGATCTGTGAGGGATTTTCTATAAATATCCCCAAGAAGGGTCCTAGCCACGTGATCCCTCCAAAACGTGTGCCTAACATGGGGAGGGCCTCATGTTATGTGCCTGCCCTTGGACAGGTGATTGAGCGGAGGCTGGAGATCTTCTACGGTTGAGCAACAGGGTCCAATGGAGGGACCTCTGCGGAGGCAGAGAATAAGTGAACCAGTTCCTGCGCCTGGCGTTGTCGATGAAGCTTGCGCTGGTGATTGAGGATGGGAGAGCGGTGCCCTCTCGTCATTAATGAAGAAGCATCAACAGGTAGATGAAGAGAAGAAGTAGCTCCTCGTCGATGAAGGATGGCGGTCTTTGCGATGTGGAGGAGCACGAGGCTTAAAGACGAATGGTGGCAAGCTAGACAACTCAGGTTAAGATATGTCTATGGGTCGTTGTGACCCGAATTACATGGCGTAGTCAATCAAGAAAAATCAAGACCACAATTAAAACAATTAAGCACAAAAATCAATGTAGCAGTCTCCATAATTTATTTAACCTGGTATAGCGACCAGGGTCAAACACAAGGAGCATGGAAATGTACGAAGTAGTCGGAAATCAGAAAATAAAAGGCACATTTTTTTGTTATTTTTAATTTTTCATTTTTTTATTTTCTATTTAGATAACAAATAAGGAGAATAAGGCAAAAACAAGTTCTAACAATTTTTATTTGGCCTAAAAATACTCCAAAATTAGAAACAATTTTTTTTACATTTTTCAAATATGTAGATGTTTTTGGTGATTTTATGGTATTTTTCTGATTTTTATATGGTTCTCTAAAAATGAAACAAGCAAAAAACAACAAGGAAATGTACATCCTGGATTGTAGGGCAAATTTAAAATATCAAAATGCCTACACGTCCTGGTTGGAAATTTTGTGATAAAGAAAATAAAAAGGTCTAATTACATAAATTGATTTTTATTTTTATAGATTTTTAATGATTTTTATAAGATTTTTAGTTTTTTTAGCTTTTTAGGGGTTTTACAACGACTTTTGTAATAAAATTGGTATTGGAAGTATAACAAAAAAAACTAATTGGTCCTAATTTTTTTAGAATTTTTGAAACCAATTTAATATTTTTCTGGTATTTTATAAAATAGATAGATATGTTTTTAAGGGTTTTTTATTTTTAGAAAAAATACTAAATAAAAATAATCCCAAAAATTACAATAATTGCTATGAGCTAGTAGGAGCTCATAGGATTTTTTGCGGAATTTTTGGAATTAAAATGATACATATTTAATGCAAAATCAAACACACACATGTTGTAGTGACCTAATCGCAATTATCCTAATGTTTCCAGACTAAACATTAACGCATATAAAAAAAATTCAAGGGTATTAGTGCAAAAAGTCCACACAATACACACACATGCTTATTAAATCACGCACAGGGGTATTTTTGCAATTAACATAAACCTTTCATTCAGAATATAACAGTCAGAAAATGCAGGACATGATGCACAAAGCACCCACAAAAGCACGTGGACGTGCACACATGTGCAGACTCAGAGGACTAAAGTGTAAATACTGGAAACATAAGGGTCTAATGTGCAAAAAGTTTGAACTACAACTTTTATTTAATACACTAGAAAATAAAGCATGAAAACTGCAGGGAAGGAAATGCAAAACACCCTCGATGGGGTGCGTGCGGTGCACGTGGGGGGGGGGCACCGTGGCGTGCTCTGGTGTCGCGTGGATGTGCGGTTTAGATCTTCTGCCATGTCAGATCTGATGCCCCATGGAATGTCAGAGTCGTGAGGTGCAGATGTGTCAACATCAGATCCTACAGCCCAAAGGCTACTCCAATTGGCAGCTAGGATCAGATCTGGTAGAGGCAGGTCTATCCAAAAGAGCAGAGGGGGTCTGGAAGAACAGGACCCCAGCGAACTTCACCCGAGTCTCAAATGTGCTCCGCGACTCTGATGAGCGATCGAAAGGGTTCTGCACGATCGTGGATGTCACCCGCTTAGAATGGACGGGTTCGATGGGGAAGCTACTGGCCGGATATGCGTGGCGGTGAAGATGGACCTGAAGCTACTCCGACGGGCCCTCTTAAGGCTGGAACTGGAATCCCTGCACGCACAAACACCTGCGGAGGCAAGCTCGACTCGGGGCGAAGCTCCGGTCGGGGTTATTTGAGCAAAAACGGAAAGAAGCGACGGTGGGGCGGGTTTCGATCTCTGACGAAGATGAGGGAGGAGATCCCAGCCTTAATCTCGACCTGATGGTCGAGCCTAAGGATGATCAGACCATGGGAGAAAATGGAGGGTCATATGGGGACTCATTCGGAACGGATGAGCTAGGATATCGAGGCTTTGACCAATGGGTCGGAGGAGATGGATGTGCGGCGGAGCGAAATGGAACGAATGGATTCAAACCAGTAAATCAACTAGAAATGTAGGATACTTGGAGGAGGAAACATGTTCCTGAGCTTTAGGCGGAGGTGGTGGGCGAGGTAGTGGCCTCAACCACACTACAAAAGACAGGGAGGCTGAACGCGGCGGCGGTCGACGACCACGTAGCTGAGTTGCGTCTCCCGGCCACCAAACTCCAATCCAAGGGGAGCCACTAGTATCTATCACTCAACCTGAGGTCGCTGGGGGTGGAAGAAGAAACGAGGAACGAGCTGAGCTGCAATGGAGGCAGAAGAGACGATTTATAGGATTCCTAGGAGGCTGGAAGACTCGGGCGAAGGCACGCAACCTTAGGAAGATCCGCGCCTTCCTAGGCATCCGCAAAAGACGTAGATCCAAGGAGAAGCCACATGCGAAGAATCGGGGTGAGGGGTGGCATGACCCGACTGGGAAAATTACGAGAAATTAATCCAGCGAAGGGGGTCGGGTCGAGTCAATCCTGGAAGAGGGCATTGACCCGAGTCAACAAAGTGACCTGGACCAATCAGAAAATAGGAATTTACATAATACTTACAAATTCAATAAAAAATAGTAAATGGCTTTAAAATAAAAAGTTTATAAAATGAAAAATATTTAATATTTTTCAAACTATTTTTCTGTGATTTTTATTTATTTTTATGAAAGATAAATTAGTCTTTATATAGTACAATGTATTGTATACAGGTATAATATACCTATGTATTTTGTACAATTATTTTTATTTTGTTATTTTTACACAAATATCCCAATTTTTATATTTTATTTATTTACACATAATTTTTGGAGTATAAAATAATTTTTATTTTACTTTTATTCCTCATTTATAAGTATTTAATAAATAGGGAGTGAGACATATACACATGTATTTTGTACAAGTGAGAGATGATTTTATTTCAATTTTTATTTTATTTTTCTATTTTTTATTTTTAGGACTATATACAAGGAGGTAAAAAGTACATTTTATTTTGATTTTGTCAAAAATAATTATTTATAGATACAAGTAGTATATAAAGTATAGAGTATTCCCTATCTCTCTCTACTTATTTTGTTTGACGATCAGGTCAAGGCTTCACCTTCTATTGGGGTTTGGGTCACTCTGTATTTATTCTAAATACCTCCTTCCTTTTTCTTCTTCTTTATTCTTTTATTTTGCACAAATACATACTAAATATATATTATTAACATATGCATGCCAAATGCTAACTTATTGTATTTACACCTATTTACGTGATGCTTTGCTAAGATAAATAGCTAAAATAAAAGAATCAAGAGTGAGAATCAGAGATTCAACACCCCCTATACTTTACCTTTGCTAGTCCCTTAGCAAACACTTATTTGAAAAATAAGTGAAAAAGAGAAGAAAAGAGAAAGAAGGAGAATCATTGTTGATTATTAAACTTATCTTCATTAAATTGAAGTATGGAGCTTAGTCAGGCCTTTGGATTATTAATTTGTCGAAACCTTATTTGGACCTAGGTCTAAGACTCAACAACCTCTAAGTTCCACCAATCTATGGTCAAGACTCCTAAACAATCCAGATCAGAACAAGTCTACATACACAAACTCTAATGACCATGAATCTTTTCTTGTACGGTGTAAGTGATATGTAGCTCCCCACCTTAGAAATGACAAGACAACAACCTCCCTCTACAAGGTAACTCTAATGCCCTAGTTTAGCGGCTCTTTCCTCGAGGAACGGTGTATTCCATTCTAAGTTCAAGTTCAACCGGCTCAAGAAGAGGGGGTAAAAAGAGAATGGACCGTGGCTGGTGTAGCCACGTATCCATGGGAGCCCAACCAGTGTAGCTAAGTCTCCAACTGCAAGCTTCATGAGATGAGAATGGGTAACATTAGCTTTGCTTCATTTAGCTATATACACTCTGGCAGGTATTTCATTTTCTATCAGACCCGCCACTTTTTTGGAGTTTTTCTTTCATTTGCACATTTTTTTGATGTGCATATGTACACCATATCTACATTGTGCAACATATATATACGTAAGGACTTTTTCCTCTTGAGCCAGTAGATTATCCCTCTTTTGAAGCATTATTGCAACCCACAACTCCTATCTTTATACCTCAACACCGCCAGACCAAGTTGAGGTGCACTTCCTTCCCTACAGGAAGATGAGAGGTTCTGCCTAGAAGTAATACCCTCGTATGCTACCCCAAGCCAAAGGAAACTGCCTCCCCATCACCTCATCCATGTGGAGCTGAGTGTAAAGTGCCGGTCCAAGTAAAGCCATTATCTGTAAGAGTGATATGTGCGTTGTTAAATGTTATAATTAGGCTCATCAAGATGACGTGTGATTAGATCCTAGTGGACTCAAAGAATTAAGTCATTAATGGACCTGAAAGGTCTAACCCCAAATCCTATAAGGTTCCTCTTAGAATTAGGTGGATTAAGGTCTTAACCAAGCTCCATTTCCCAATTTAATTCCAGGCTAGTTTAAATGTCAACTATGATTCTGAAGAATATACAAATATATAAGAAATATTTTTATACAAAATTTTTGAAAATGTTTGAATGCATGCATGAATGCAGAAGTTTTGCAACTATTTACAAACATTTACACAAGGGTTTTTGCAAACTTTTGTTTTTCAAACATTTTACAAAAAATTTATATTACATACATAGTTTTTATACACAAGTATTTACAAACATTTTACAAACAAAACATTTTTACAAACATTTGTACAAAAATAATTTTTAGAAAAGCTATGTATGTGCAACAAACGATTTTATGTACAAGAAAAATTTTAAAAATTTTGTGATTTTTAACTAAAGGATTTTTAGCCATCTTATTTATTAACACACTCACACAAAGTACAATTTATGGCTAAAGAATATATAATATATATGACACCCCCTATACTTAGCTCGAACGATGTCGTCGGAGTGAACAAAGAGCGATGATGAAGACATAACTCGTGCTTAGCATAGGGAAGTGAAAAAATGCTATACTACAACGGCGAGTCAAAGAATAGAATGAAGAGTTCGGTGGTTCCCCTTATACTTAGGATCAAGTAATCCTAAGTATAACAGACTGTACACTACGAGAAAACCGAGTGAGAGAATGTACAAGGTCTACCTCCCCTATACTTAGGGTAAAATATCCCTAAGTATAGGCAACAAAATAGAGGTAAACATAATCAACAGAATAATCAAACATCTGACACCCCCTATACATAGGATAAAGCACACCCTAAATGTAGCATAATCACACGATGCGGATGGGGTGTTAGACTAAAGAGTGAGATGATATGGACATCTGGATCTATACAAGGGTGAAGACAGTCATAATCAGGCACGAGATGCAATTGTTGTGAGTCGAAGATCACATCTCATGCATAATGAATCGGGGCGACATCAACGATCCACACCTCATGATCTAGATACGGTTTGAGGTGCTGACCGTTAACACGAAAGGTGGACTCATATGACTTCTCAGATATATCAATACTACCATTGTCATGAAACTTTCGGACCAGGTATGGTCCTTTCCACTTACTCTGTAATTTCCTTGGAAATAATCAAATCCTGACGTAAAACAACCATACTCTCTGATCTGGCTCAAACTGCTTATGGCTGATATGAGAATCATGCCATATCTTTTCTCGCTCCTTATACTGTATGCTGCTTGAGAAGGATATATCTCTAAGCTCCTCTAGGGCTGCCAATTCTTCCTTCCTTTGATCACCTATACTCTCTGGATCGAATAATATATCAGTGATAGCCCAACGTGACTTATGCTTAATCTAACCAGGTAAATGACAGAGCTTGCCATAAACAAGATGAAAAGGAGACATACCCAAAGGAGTCTTGAAGGAAGTCTGATATGCCCACAAGACCGAGTCCAAAAGTTGTGACCAATCCTTTCGGTCTGGGCAGACTACCTTTTGCAATATCATCTTGATCTCCCTATTCGATACTTCAGCAAGATCAATGGTCTGAGGACGATATGGAGTGGCAACATGATGGTCTATACTGAACTCGTTAGCAAGGGCCTTTACCTTGTCGTTGATAAAGTGAGACCCCCCCTCAGATATCAATACTCTAGGCACCCTAAACCGTGAAATGATATTCCTCCTTATAAAAATTGCAAACAGTCTTAGCATCTACGGTTCGGGTGGGTATGGCCTCAACCCAACGACTCACATAGTCAACCACCAACATAATGTACTCGAATCCCTGACTCTTAGGGAATGGACCCGTGAAATCGATGCCAGGTCATCGAAAACCTCACATAAGTGAATGGCCTGCATCAATATCATATCACATTGTCCACAAGTACTCATCCTCTGACAGCCAGTACACCTCTTCACGAATTCATCAGAATCCTTGAAGAGGGTTGGCCACCATAGGTCGGATTGGAGCACTTTATGTGATGTTCTCCTCCTAGAATGGTGTCCTCCTGCCTCAAGCTTGTGGCAGTATGTCAGGACGTTGTGGTGCTCCTCCTGAAGAATGCACCGACGCCAGACGCTATCCTCTCCTTCATGATAAAGGATGGGACCCTCCCAATGGTAAGACTTGGCCTTCAAGAGGAAAGTCTCAAGTCGTTGCCTGGGCCAACCTTGTCAAACTTTCTTGGCAACAAGATAGTTCACAATGTCGGCATACCATGGGAGAGAGGCACTAGCAAGGATCGCTTCATCTGGGAAGGTCTCTGAAATAGGACCAATCTACTCAGATTCCTCAAGATTTTCCTATCGGGAGAGATGATCTGCCACCACATTCTTGACTTCAGGTTTATCCTTAATCTCGATATCAACTCCGGGAGTAGAAGGATCCATCTAGTCAGTCTCGCTTTGGCATCCTTCTTAGCCATAAGGTACCTGATGGCAGTATGATCGGTAAAGATAGTCACTTTGGATCCCAGAATATATGATCGAAATTTATCCAAGGCGAAGACTACAGCTAGCATCTCTTTCTCTATAACAATATAATTCCGTTACGCGACATCCAATGTACAGCTAGCATAGTGACTGGCAAATGGAACTCCATCCCTCCTCTGTCCCAGCATGGCCCCTACAGTAAAATCGGAGGTGTCCACCGTGATTACGAATGGGAGAGACCATTCAGTAGGCTGAAGTACAGTAGCCTCAACAACTAAGCTCTTGAGAGTCTCAAATGATGCAAGACACTTATCATCTACAATGAAATCAGTGTCTTTTGTCAGCAAATCAGTCAACAATCGGGCAATCTTGCTGAAGTTGTGAATGAAACGTCAGTAGAAACCAACATACCCTAAAAAATACCGTAACTGTCGCAGGTTGGACGGTGGATTGAGTTTGCTGATGATATCCACCTTGGCCGGATCAACCCCAATGCCCCTGTTGTAGATGATGTGACCAAGCACTATCCCCTGAGTCACCATGAAGTGACTCTTCTCCCAAGATAAAACAAGATGGGCCTCTATGCAGTGTTGAAGAACACGGTCTAGGCAGTCAAGACAAGCATCAAACCCGTCATTGTAGACCGAGAAGTCATCCATGAAGACCTCTAAAAAGTCACCCACCATGTCCGAGAAAATGGACATCATGCACCTTTGAAATGTCGTCGGGGCGTTACATAAACCAATAGGCGTCCGCCTGAAAGCATAAGTCCCAAACAGACAGGTGAATGTTGTTTTATCCTGGTCTTCGGGCGCTATGTCCACCTGATTATATCCAGAGTACCCATTAAGAAAGTAGTAATGACTCTTCCCAGCTAGCCTCTCTATAATCTGATCAATAAAAGGTAGCGGGAAATGATCCTTCTTGGTGGCCTGATTCAATCATCTGTAGTCCACATAGACCCTCCAAGAAGGGGGTACCCAGGTAGCTATCTCCTCTCCAGACTCACTCACAACTGTAGTGATGCCCGTCTTCTTGGGCACCACATGAAATGGACTAACCCATTTGGAGTCAGAGATGGGGAAGATAAAATCGGTGCTCCACCTTTTTGATATTTCCTTCATGACTACCTCTCGAAGATTTGGGTTCAGTCGTCGTTGGAACTCATGCAACGGCTTCACGTCCTCCTCGAGATAGATATGGTGGGAGTACAGAGACAGACTTATCCCATGGAGATCAGCTACGCTCCATCCTATTTCCTTGCGGTTCTTTTCAAGAACATCCATCAATCGAGATTCTTGCTCTCCAATCAAATCTGCTGAGATAATGACTGGGTACATCTCATGTTCACCTGCAAGGAACCTATACTTCAGCGACTATGACAAAGGCTTCAGTTCTGGGCAACTGGGAGATGGCAAATCTGGCCTCTGAAAAGTTTGAGCGAATGCAAATGAGAAAACTCTCGCTGATCATACAAAACTGGTGAAGACTGCCCTACTGGTGTATCTGCACTCGGTGTTGGCACACTCTCCACCCTAGCTGTTGGCTCTATGGAAATAAGACAAGGTAATAAATCGTCAAACTTTGCCCAATCTATGTCTGAATCTGAGGGATCTGAATCAGAATCACATGATACAAAATCTGCTTCGATGTCTTGAACACGGTCGTCAGCCTCAAGAATGTCCTCAGCCAAGAGTGTGCTCTCCGAACTCTCCTCTGCTGAAACTAGAGATTTGCATCATCTGAATGTGAGAGAAGGGCTCATGAAATGGGATCAGACCAAGTGTCTTTATCACATGTGATCACAAAGTCGCACTCCTGGTGGACGTCTTGCTCTGCCTTTATCGTCTGCTCTGTGTCACTGCATTGCTCTGAGCAAGCTGAATCTCATGCTCTGGTCTCGTCGATCGTCTCTATTTGTATACTCTCACCCTCGACATGAAAGTATACGTTCCCACTATCGTGGTCGGACAATGCCTTGGTTGTGGCCAAAAATGGATGTCCTAGAATGATGGGGGTTTCAGTCAAAGATTTAGGGATCTCCATGTCCAGCACGACGAAGTCCATGGGGAATTTCAGGCTCTGAATTGTGACAACCACGTCCTTCAACAACCCTTTCGGCCTCTTGACAGATCTATCAGCAAACTAAAGGACTATCCTGCTATGTCGAAGAGGGCCAAACTCGAATCAGTCGAGTAATGCTGCTGGAAGGAGGTTGATGGAAGAGTCGTTGTCTAATAGTGTACGATCGAACCTCTACTCATGAATATGGCATCTGACATAGGGAGCTCCTGCATCTGGTCTCTTGGCTGGCAGACAGTTCGGTATAACAAAGCAGGTGGCACGGGTCAGCACATGGATCTCTGCCTGATGGTTCATCTTCTTCCTGTGGATGGTGGTTTTCTCTCTCAAGTTCTTCTCGAAGAGAGGGATGTGCTCAAGTACCTCTTGTAGAGTCAGCTGGATATGGAATCTATCAATCATCTACTGGCTGAATTCTAGCTGCTGATCTTTTTGTGGATTTTCTCTTTTATTCCCCTTAGCCAAGCAGAGTGCTTGAGGGAAGGGGATGGTTAGGCCCTCCTCAGATAGAAGGCTAGGGAGAGGATCCTGTTGCTGAGAGGGAATGAAATCCATACAAGCATCACCAAGCATCACATATGGACTCGAAGATGAAGAAACCTTTCCTTTATTAATTTTTTTGTATTTTTCATATAGTCCTGGGGTACAGAAACTGGAGAAAACACTACTGGAATAGAAGGGGTGGCCTCAGTATCACCCACGACATCGGGTGTTATGATATCATTACCACACTCTAGCTCAGCATCTGGAACTCTGGTGGCATAAGTACCATCCTATGTATCTGGAGAAGCAACAGCCTCAGTTCCATCGGTTGGATCCATGTCCTTGGTGGCGTCAACACCACCGTCATCATCGTCATCCTTAGCGACATCAGCACCACTATCCTCCTCGTCTAGCGCTCCTGCATCCTTGTGGTGTTGTCGCTCATACGAGGCACTGTCGGCTGGCATACTACCGCTCCTAAGTGGTACAAAATCAACATTAAATGTATATGAAGCAATGTCACCCAACAAATCACTAGAAGTGGTGGTTTCTGTAAATTGTATCTGCTCAGATATTCTTTTTAGGTTATTCGTGTTGGGCTCGATCTGAGTGGGTATGGCGGCCTTTACTTTGAATATCTCCCTCATCTCCTGGAGGAACTCATCCATCTCTCACCTGAATGTGGCCTGCTGATCAAAGAGTAGGTGGGCTCGATCATCAAGAGCAGGGTTCTCATAGGCTGGCCCATGAGAACCGGACGGGTTGCCTCGCTGAAAGGGAATCTGCTACTGGAACTGGTGAGGGGGAGGCTGAGAATACTGTTGAGGTTGTTGCTGGTGCTGCCTCCACTACTTTCCCTGCTAGTAGGGACAAGGACCTGTCTGGAATGCTGATGTGGATGGTGGAAAAACTGGGGCTACTTTTGTGACTACTGGCCGAACTGTCCAACCTTAGCTGGAGGCTGCTGCTGGGATGAGGTACCTCCACTCAAGCACCTGAATCCAGGATGATCTCGACGGATCCCGGGCTGCTGTCTGTCATACCAAATCCTGTTGACTTCCATCAATGGATCCTGCTCATAGGGGGTGGAGGAAGAACTGCCAGTGGCTGATCCTGTTGATATACCACCATCTGAGTATACTGAGATGGCGGTGGCTGAGGGTACTGCTGCTGTAGCTTCTAGTATGGCTCCGCCTATATGTTGTGAACCTGACGACGGGGCAGTGTGCTAGGACAAGCTGCTACTAGGATCAACCCGTGACCTGAGATGGGGCTGAGAAGCCGTTTGTGCCTCCTGGAGACACATGATCTGGGTCTTCAGGTCACTCAAAGTCCTTGCCAACTGATCAATCTGAGTCTTGCCTTGGCACTGCTTCTTCTCGATGATCTCAATGCGGTCCAGCTTCTCGCTGATGATGCCTATATCAGCGGCCGAGGACTCTGTCTGTGTTGCGGCTACTGAAGAAGTGGATGGACCTGCATCGACCCGTGATATCCTGTGGTAGGTCACGACATGGGGTGGAGGCTTCCCCTGAGTATAGAGCCTGGTCTGAGACATCACTGTGTAGTTCTTGGCCATCTCCTCGTAGATGGCCCAGACCTGGTCTTCATCTTTGGCGAAATAGGATCCCCCACAAGAAGCATTCACAAGCCTCTGCAGCTCCGGTGTCATCCCACAAAAGAAACTCTATACTAGATTGGGCTTGGAGATGTCATGATGGGGACACTGGTCAATGAGCTCACGAAAATGATCCCACGCCTCATGGAATTGCTCGTTGGGGATAATGGAGAAATTGTTGATCAAAGCTTGTGCTGTGTTCATCCGGCCGAGTGGATAGTACTCATTCAAGTACTCGATCCGGAGCTGGTCCCACGAAGTGACATATCTCCCTAAATGCTTCAGCCAATAGGATGCTTTGTCTACAAGGGAGAAAGGAAATGCCATCATCTTGATGGTGTCCTCATCCATGTATCTGTCGTAGACAGTGCTGCAGATCATCTCGAATTCCTGTAAGTGGAGATGCGGCTCCTCGGTTGCAAGCCCATGGAACTTGGGCAATAGTTAGATAGTCTGAGGGGGGAGCTTGAAATCTCCTAGAATTGCCGAAAGCTGAATCCAACGGAGTGTAAGAGTTGCACCAGGGTTGTGCAACTCTCTCATCGGTCTATCTAGTCGGACGAGCTCTTGTGGCTTTGCTGGCTGTCCTCCGTCTCCTCCTCCAAACTCTGGTATCTCTCCACCACCTGCTCGATTTGGCTCTCCTCGGTCAGCTCACATCTGTGCCATCTCTCAGCGTATCTCTACCATGAAGGCTCCCTGGTCTCTAAT
Source organism: Ottelia alismoides (assembly GCA_037367405.1). Classification (NCBI taxonomy): domain Eukaryota; kingdom Viridiplantae; phylum Streptophyta; class Magnoliopsida; order Alismatales; family Hydrocharitaceae; genus Ottelia; species Ottelia alismoides. Next base: position 469,412 of record JAZKJV010005851.1, read on the forward strand.
CTGCCTCTGCATCATCTCTAGGGAGGCTAACAATGTGTTGTTGATGTTGCTCTGATCTAGAACATATGTGGTACTCTGGGGCTACCCATTGGTGCACTCCTCGCTACTGGCCATCTCTTGGATCTCTGGAGAGGCAAAAGACCCGAACTCTTTTGCCGTTAAATGAATGAATTTTTGTGATGGTCTCTTCTCTGGAACCTCGGGACTGGAAGAAGGGTGATCCAGGGGGAACAGGGTGGAATCGAACTCGGGTTCGAAGAGCGGGTCTAGTCTCTCTCGAACCTACCTAGATGAGTGGGGTGGAGTGATCGAAAGCGGTGTAGCCAAAGGCTGCCTAAGGGACCTCCAGCCCATCATCGTGATCTGGAAGAAAAGGGGGATGGGATCTGGAAACAAACAAGATCAACAGTCAAACCCCCAATTCACCTATGCAACGTGGAGTAGATGACCGTGAAGGTTTGGTCTTTTATGTTGTCAATTTTATTTAGTTGATAATTAAGTCTACTCGGGAGATTAAGCGAGCTGGTAGGAATCCGATGCTCCCAGGAGACTGGCCCCATCCCAAAGCTAGATCTTTCCTAGCCAGTACAAGTTGCAGACCGTTTACTAGCTACCCGATCAACTCACTCTGTTAAGGATATCGCGACCCGCTTTACCAGAGACAGGAGCGATCCTCACTGGAGAAAGACTAACCCAAAGACCAGTAGTATGATGACTCTATCCTAGTGTGTGGGTCACTCTCTCGTGTAAGCAAACCAAACAATGAGGGGATGACTCTCCCAAGACAGATTTTTAAATGAGGTGTCTTTTAGGATCAAGTTTGTTTAGCAGTCCCAATTTTATGATTATCATTTTTTATGTATTTTTCAATAATCAAACAAGCACCTAATGAATTTTTCGATCTCCTAATTATTTAAACTCCAAAAACAGGGGAAGAAGTCAAAAAAGCCGATGCACGATGAAACACTATGATGCATGCAAAGTAAGAGATACGTACCTGTCGCCGGCACTCTACATGCAGGGCGATCCACACATAAATTTAAAGACTAGAATAAAACTAACCTAAATGATGCAGAAAGAAAACAACCTTAGATGAGCAATTTCTAATTGCGAAGAACTATAGTTTACTGGTCAGAGAGAGAGGTCAGAGTCCGATCTTTGATGTCGATCAGTGTCCGCCACAACGGATCCTGCACTCGCTGTATACAACCTCTAGTGGCACATCACCTCTTAAGCGACCAAGTTAACTTTTTATTATGATTTATTAACAAGGTGCAATTACGAAGCTATAGGTGCAGGCAAGATATTAGGGATTGGGCCTTAATCAGTTACATCGCAATCAGAGAAATTCCTATATCTAGGGGCCAAATTCTTTGAGAATCCAAGAAATGAAAAGGTTATAAAATCAAAACCAACGAAAAACCGCGGTGAGGTCCCCCGAGCACACCGGTGCTCGACGAACAGACCCTGATATAAGCCAAGTGTCCAAACAAGTCTGATTGTCCCTGTATTATTACAATAATAATAAGTCTGAAAAATAAACAAATCTACTGCTACTCTATTGATGAATCTCAGATTCATCACTCTAATTCTCATTAATTAAGCTCCATTCCCTCAAAATCAATAGCATATCTGCATTTATTCTGCATAATTAGCATTAATGCATGTTTGCATAAGAATGACATTTTTATCCATCATTTTTGCACAAAATAAGAAGCCAAAACTCCAAGCCAAACTGACCTGTAAATAGCCTAAATTCCCAGATTTTTAACTCCTTCATGCTAACTCCGAATGACACAAAACCACCTCCATTATGTTCATATCACTAACAAGAATAAATGAAAAATACAAAAAAATCACTAACCTTGTTAAGTGGACCAAAAACCCAAACCCTAGTTTCAGGATTTTCGGACTAAAAGCCCCATATCTTCACATCCAGTGTCTGATTTGATCCTACTCACTTTTGAACTAATGTACATTCAACTACCTTCAAAATAAGACCAAGTTCATGTGAATCGGAACTCGTATGTGAAATTTGGATTTCGGGCCTCTTTTGTACAATGTGTATTTTAGCGGTTTTTGACCCGTATTTTATGTACATACTTTCTTAATCAATAAAAATCCAAAAAAAATTAGATTTAGATGTCTTTATTTATCTTTGATCTCTCCTTATTTTTCCAGATTTTTATCTGGTTTAAAAATGACAAAAAAATTAGAAAACCCAAAAATCTATGTATTATATGCATTTGGGATACCCCAAAAATTCACTTTGTACATTTGATCGATTTTTGTTTTGATGTCTTTTAAAGTTGTAGATCTCTTCGAGACGAACAATTTTTGTGAAGAAACTTTTTCGATCCGAGGTCGTTTACTATTTCTTTTAGATTTTACAAATTCTTTTTCTTCGATTTTTCTGGTGATGACACGTGGCAGCCCCTGGGGCCGCCACGTGTTAGCATTTTTAGGGTTTTATTTTTATTTGTTTTTCTTTAAAAACTAAAACAATAAATAAATTAATTAACCGCACATGCGTCACACGTGCCCCCAAGCACGTGCTCGGCACGTGCCACGCCTCTTCTCACACCCCCGCCACGTGGCGCCGCCACGGCCGTTCGATCAGCGGCCGATCGAACGAATAAGGTGCATCTTCTTCCCGAAACTCCACAACCACCGCACCTACCCTCCAAATCCTCCGCCGCCTCTCCCTTTCGTCTTCGCGCTGCCCCGTGATCTTCGCAACCACCCAACCACCCCGCTCATCTCGTAACCCCCCGCCGGCTGCCCTCACCCTCATCCTATTTAAGGAGCTTCGCCGCACCCGACTCCATCATCCGCCCATTCACATAGTACAAGGATGGACGCACCTCTGGATGTGACAACGCTGGTGTATGAAGCTTCCATCGGCTGGGCAAGATCTGAGGGTGCTCCGCCCCTCTTCGTAGCGCCGCAAGGCCGTTCTGCCCCGCTCCGGCCAGCCATCGAGCCACCGACTTCTTCATCGACATCTCCACTCCGTCTCAAAGCTTCCCGTGAAGCTTCACACCTCCGCACACAGCCTACCTCGCCTTCATCTCCTCCGAGCTTCGTCGAGCATCAACGCCTCCAACAACGATGCCTTCATCAACACCGTCTCCAACGTCGTCTTCACTGCACATAGCTCCACTCGACCACTCCAGGAGAGCCATCTCGCCAACAGCTGTCCCTGGAGGTTCACCACCACCATGCACCCCAGCTGCTACCTCTCTGCCTCTGTCGCTCCGGCCAACCTCCGTTCAACCACCTCGCCTGGGCCGGCCATCACACTCGCCATATCCACGGCGCAAGGGCAACCCTCTCACCGTACAAAGCCACATGAGACTGGGCTCCAACCCTGAGACCCCCCACGTGCGAGGCACGTGCATGTGGGGGGACGTCATCAGCCCTCATCAGCCCCCGGGTCACGTGCCCCGCACGTGACCGCAGGGTAAATTGCGTTGAACCCCCTGGAGTCCATCCAAATTGCACAGCAATCCAAAGGTCACGTGCACATCACGTGACCACTTAGAGATTTTACAGAATGGCCCCCATGAAGTCCGTTATTCGCAGAAGCATCCCCGCCTCCAGAGGGCACGTGCCACGCACGTGCCCCCTCTGGTCATTTTGTAGAAGACTCCCTCCATTCCTGGTAATTACACTAAGGTCCCCATGCACTTTATTTATTTATATTTATTTTGTTGCATTTACAACCATGTGTTCCCTAGTAAATTTGGACCACTACGTTACCTTGTTTTATTTATCAAAAATTGGCATATTATTTCTCAATTAATTCTCTATGTGTTGACTTATCGTGGATATTTTTGTGATTAATGGTTAATTAATAATCAATTATTTTGTTGAAAATTGCGAACTTTACCCATTTTATGCTCTTCGATTTTTATTCGATTAATCGTTGCTCTAAAAAATCTCCAAAAATCACATTTTGAAGAGTAATTGTGCTTGATATTGTGCCCAAAAAGATTTGTATTTGCATGCATAAATTTATCTGTAATAATCATTTTGCATATTTCAGTATTTAATTTTTAATAGGTATTAATCCCTACATTTTCGTGCTAGGATTTTTCTGAGATCAATAACCTAGTGATAGATCTTGGATAATTTTATCTCCTGAAAATAAGTAGGTTTAATATTTATTATAATTAAATATTGAAAATCATTCTGTTTACACTTAAAAATTCATAAAAAAATCATATTGCATCCAAAAATTCCAAAAAAATTACATTGCATTTATTTCATCATATTTTGCATTGTGGTCAAGTTTCGTATTTTTCTGACATCATGTTAATGCAATTTACATTTTAGTCCGTAAAATAGGTTGAAATTGCACCTTGCATCCCTTATTTGCATTAAAAATTCCAAAAAAAGACCGCCTCGAAAACCGTGCACGAATCTTGATAGACATAATTCTAAGTTGTTCCTTTGCCTCCCTGTGATCGACATTGGGACTTGCCCAAGTAAAATAAACATAAAACCACTTGATTAAAATCGACGAATAATTTTTTTGGTTATTTCTTGACCGTTTCCTATCGCCGCCTACAACGAACGACAAATCATATTTTTGGCATGAACAGAGAATAAAAACAACTTTTTAAAGCCGCGATTTACGGACACGTCAGATGGCACCGTTGCCGGGGAGGCAAGTAACTTAGTTTTGTGTTTTGACATTTCTTGTTCGGTTTTCCAAATTCGGGTACTCTGACCCCCGACGTTTTCATTGTAAATTCCATTTTATTTCCTGCATTTATTTTTCAGCATGTATTTCTTTTCTTTTATTTTTGATTATTTTTTGAGTCACTCTCTTACACCAATCTCTCTTATTTTTCTTGCGAGGTACCCGGTGCACGTGGAGCGGTTTTTCAAAGAAACCGAAGCATTTTCACCGACATCTGAAGAAGCCACAATTAATTTAAGATCGAATCAAGTCATGAGAGAGCGTAGAGTCTAGGTTTTAAATTTTTGAAAATTTCAATTTCTGCTCATTTATAGCGGTGTCCGTTTGGACTCTCGCGTTTGTAAAAAGACTCTGAACTCTTCTTGTGGTGTGTCGTGGCCTGTTTCACTCTCCGGTGAGGGCGGGGCCTGACTTGAGTGGCGACTAGGATAGACCTGCACATACGGCTCTCAGAGCATTTTTATATTTTTGATTGTACTCGTAGGATCTATGGCCATACTGCACATTAATTGAGACGCACATAGATCGTTCAATTTAGCCAAAATTTAACTCAATTCTTCCCCGCTAGTAGAACTTTCTACTTAGGTGCGGTTTTTCATCGGCTTGCATTCATTAAGAATAAATTTTCAATTTCTGTCTAGCATCCCACATGGAAACTGCGAGGATTCACTGTAAGTCTTCTAACTGAGCATTCATCATAGTTTTCCGTGTGCATCGGCTTTTCCCGAATTTCTCCCTCTTGTTTTATCACATAATTCTAAAGGAAATTGGGACTGGATGGTAGACGTGTATTTGTGCTCATTTAAATTCTTCAGTGATCACCTAACTAAAATTGGGACTGCTAAATATAGCCAATCTTAAGAACCCATAAAATCAAGAATTTTTGCGAGAGAGCAACCCCATCATTGTTTGATTTGCTTGAGCAAGAGAGTGACCCGCACACTAGGATAGAGCCACGCCCTAACTCTTTTCAGACTACTATCTTGGGTTAGTCGTTCTCAGTGAGGATCTCTCCAGTAGCCGGTAAAGCGGCCCGTGTCGTCCTTAACAGATTGAGTTGATCAGGTAGTCGGTAAACGGTCCGCAATTCATACTGGCTGGGAAAGATCTAATTCAGGATAGGCCAGTCTCCTAAGAGCCTTGGGTTCCTAACAGCTCGCTTTAACCGCTCTGATATATTGTATTATCACCAAACTCTAAAATTGACAAGATAATTGACCGAACCTTCACGGTCTTCACATTGAGTTGAGTTGGTGAACCCGGAGTTTGATTTGTGTTTGCATTGGTGTGCGTGAACCGATTTCGAAGATCAATAACCGCACATTTGATAAAATTTCTCTTGACTATCCCGTGCAATCATCTCTCTCCTATCTTGATTTAAACCTCTTCATGGAACTCTTTTCCAAAAACTCTTGCAGATCCAACCCCCCATTCCTTTCAAAAATGACCGAACATATATCTGAAAATCCAACAGAGTTGTACTATGAAAATGAATTTGTCTCGGTTAGACCCAAATCAACTAAATCCTCTTCTTTCAATAATCCTCCAACATTTGTGGGAGACTTTCACCCGCGGATGAATTCGACATCCTCATTATATTTCTACTCAAATCATCCGACCACACATAACCATCTACCATCTTGGACTGAACCGTCTTATTCTCAGATTCTCGCTGATGAGCCATCTCAAGATAAAAATACCTTTGACTCTCATGACTGGTCGAGAAACCAAACCCAGATGGAAAGACCCGTACTTAATGATCATCATCGTTGGATTGACCATGACAAACCCCTCTTCATACATGATAGTCATACAGAGGACTGGACTGACCACATAGAAACATATAAACCATGTATGTTGACTCCACAATATCAAGGTCTGACCAATAATGATCAAATGTTTGAATCTACTCATACCAACTACACATGCCTGAACCATATGAGCAGCCTCCTTCCATAATTTTTGAGGAGAAATTTTCAGAAAATAATGATCATATGTCGGATATTCCAAGAAACTCTCTTGTCAGCACAAACGGGAAAATGGAAGATGAAATTATCGAACACACACCGACTGCTTCCATGAATGATAATGAATAAGATTTTGAGGATAATATTTCGAGGATAAATAAGAAATTTGAATTAATGGAGGAAAAATTCAGGAATTTTACTGACCGATTCAGTTTATTTTATGGGAGCTCGGACATAAAAATGAATGAGGAAATGATTGGATCTCATGCTGAAAATTTTGAGGATATTCAGAAACCTAGGGACGATTCTGACATCGACACCTCTGCATACTACTTTCCTAGGAATGACTATGCCTCTGAATCCTATTTCGAACATCACAACCCCTGCTCATCTGAAGAACACACCACATCACCACACTAAAAATACCAAAAAAATAGGAATATTCGAAAATCACAAAGAAATCGAAATATACATAAAAATTGAAACTGAAGAAGATCTGAAGAATTTGGATCCTGCTGTACGGGAAGCACTAGGAAAGAAATTGATTTTTGAACTTCCCTTTCTACAGGACATTGAACACTTCCCCAATCTTAAAAGATTTGTAATAGACAAATTAACTATGAAAAAGTCAGGCAGGATTAGAACAAAGACCGAAAGACATATCTTGTCAATGGCCTCCTCCTTAGTGTTGAGGAGAAAAACCAAGAGCCGCATAGTGAAGCGGTTGCCCAGATTTGACTGTGTAATCAAAGACACGATTTTCACCCATGCTCGGATTGATGACGATTCACCGATCAATATCCTCCCGACCTATGTATTCCGTGAACTCAAACTTGGATCGATTCGGAAGATACGAGATATTGTTCAATTGGCGGACCGATCGATAAAGTGATCAAGAGAAATAATTTCTGTCATCATGAAATTCAAGGTGCTCCGCTCAAAGTAGAATTCACGATCATTGATATTGCGCATAAAGGAGAATTCACCCAGTCTCCAATCATTCTCGGAAAGCCATTCTTGGCATTGACAAGGCTATTATTGATTGTGAGACTCGGTAAATCAATTTCACAGCATTGGAAGCACTTAGATCTGACCCTGTCTTTGAGGAACCACGATCTTCTGAGGAAACCCACGAAGTACCCGACAGCCGCAACCATGAAGCGGTAGAAGAGCCCTACCCCGATGCTACAGGTGAGATAGCGGTTGTTGATGAGACTATTGGTTTAGAGACTCTCCCCAATATTTCAGTTCCTGCAGATTTCAAAATAGACAAATCCTTCTACTACGATCCGCAAACATATACATGGTCGCACCCTGGAGCAACATTCTCTGAATACTTGGACCAAATCATCCCAAATCGAGAGTGCACCAACATTCAGAAGACCAAGAACAAACGAAAACCGACTAAGGATAATTCCAATGGCTATTCATCTGGATACTTAAGTGAACCGACACCTTCACGAAACAAGAAAAAGAGAGTGGCCTTTGACCTTTCAGAAGAGGAATCAGCTGATGATCCCTCATCAGGTTTGGAAAAGGTAGTCTACATGAGTGAAGTCTGTTCGGCCGCCCTAAAGCCATATCTTCGCATGGATCCAAAATTCAATTCTCATTGGACAACTCCCGTTCTGAACTACTACTCATCCAAAGCTGATGCTCCTGCCCTCTTCAAGTGCACTGGAATTATTTCGTATGAGCTGACTGAAACCGGTGCTTCTGAGTATTCATATGAGGACAAACCGCTTGATCCCAAGAAGGAATGAATTCTGAGAAAACAACTGAATAAACAAAAAGACATGAATACTTGGAGTATGTCCACTTTCAAATACTATTCCTCTGAGGATAACTCTGATGATGGATATCTTTCATCTGACTCAAACACTTCATCTATTATCCATCATGATTTTTCTGAGGATGATATTGATCATAGTTGGGAATCATATGCGTCATCTCCATCTCTTCATTACGATCTCCCACCGCAGGCTCACAAAAAGATCAGCTGAAAACCGCCTTAATCATCGGATACCCACCCTCCCTCCCGACCACATCGGTCTCCTTGTACAGCTTCTTCCTCTACTTTGGCCAAGGCCTAAGTATGGGGGGGCGATGCCATCTGTACATACCATTCTTCTCCTATCTCTCGATCGCTCCATTTCCACCCTTCTTCCATACTTATGCTGACCAGAGCCTAAGTATAGGGGGAACCGACACCCACCTGTATATACTCTCCTCATTCACATATCCCGACTGCTTCATTTTTCTTTTCATATTTTTCACTCCCTTACGCTTAGCCCGAGCTATGTCTTCTTTCCACTTCGTGTGCTCTGAGGACACAACACTCGCTAAGTATAGGGGGGTCTGTGTATATACTTCGTATATATTTTACCCATATCTCTTACCTTCGCGTAAGTCTATATGTATTTACGGGGTGGGTAATATTTCAAAAAAAACCTCAAAAAGAAAAAGAAAAAAAAGATTTTTGCTACTAACACTAACTCTGCCCAAATTTTTTGAAAAAAAAGGCTTCTTATTTCATTTTTGCATTAAAAAATATGTGTCTACATTTCACACACCTGCACTTCAAGTCTTTTGACTTAATTCTTTAAGTTCCACGTGACAATGTGCAGCGTTTGACTCTTAGTGTCTAACCTAGTCTCTTCATTCTGGGTACAACTCTAGAATAGGGATTAATTTGTACTCTCGCACTATGGACTTAGCTCAACTCAGACGGGGTGTTGGAAGACAGTGTGAGTCTCTTTTCTGGTAGCATGAAAATCTGAAGACCGGAGTACGGGTTGAAATAAAGCTTCGGAAAAGGGATAGACAACTAGGCGCAATTTTTTCTAAGACCCCACAAAATGTACGGAACAAAAAGATTCTATATCCGTAGGGGCACAACAAGATCCAAGCAGAACCACCAAAAATTCCAAATACAGAGAAGCATTCTACCAAATAAAATCTGACCAAAAAGGTCCAAGCTTCAAGAAACCTGCAGATCTTGGTGGAGACTCGGCTACACTGGCCATCTTCTCAAGGAGAGGTGACTACACTGGCCACCCTCCAGTTCTTTTCCCCTTCTTCTTACTTCTCCCTCATTTCGATTGTGAACACAGCACGACAGACCTTAGAAGGAAATACTTGACTCCCCGAGGACGAGTTACTGGAGAGGAGAGGAGCATGGTAGTCCGACATTCTGGATGGGAAGAGCTAAAACCCTTCACACACATGAGTCGGTTATTCAATGTTCATAGGGTATACTTTGGGAAGAGTATTGATCTAAGATGACTTCTGAGCCGAAACTGTGACAATGATGTGTAGAACTTGAGGGTGTTGATTTTAAAATTCTAAGTCTCACAGAAGTTCCGACACACTATTAATCCAAAGGTCGAGTCCATTTCAGTTTCACCTTCAGCTCATGATCTTGGTATGGAACCTAATCTCATTTCACCTCATGGCATTTCTTTTGATGCTCAGGGACAAGCACAGTTTAAGTATAGGGGGATGATGAATCTCAGATTCATCACTCTAATTCTCATTAATTAAGCTCCATTCCCTCAAAATCAACAGCATATCTGCATTTATTCTGCATAATTAGCATTAATGCATGTTTGCATAAGAATGGCATTTTATCCATCATTTTTGCACAAAATAAGAAGCCAAAAATCCAAGCCAAACTGACCTGTAAATAGCCTAATTTCCCAGATTTTTAACTCCTTCATGCTACTTCCAAATGACACAAAACCACCTCCACTGTGTTCATATCACTAACAAGAATAAATGAAAAATATAAAAAAATCACTAACCTTGTTAAGTGGACCAAAAACCCAAACCCTAGTTTCAGGATTTTCGGACTGAAAGCCCCATATCTTCCCCATCGAGTGTCTGATTTGATCCTTCTCACTTTTGAACTAATGTACATTCAATTACCTTCAAAACAAGACCAAGTTCAAGTGAATCGGAGCTCGTATGTGAAAGTTGGGTTTCGGGCCTCTTTTGTGAATTGTGTATTCTAGTGGTTTTGACCCGTATTTTATGTACATACTTTCTTAATCAATAAAAATCCAAAAAAATATATTTAGATGTATTTATTTATCTTTGATCTCTCCTTATTTTTCCAGATTTTTATCTGGTTTAAAAATGACAAAAAAATTAGAAAACCCAAAAATCTAGGCATTCTTTGCATATGGGATACCCCAAAAATTCACTTTGTGCATTTGATAGATTTTGATTTTGATGTCCTCATAAAACTTGTAGATCTCTTTGAGACGATCAGTTTTTTGTGGAGAAACGTTTTCGATCTGAGGTCGTTTACTATTTCTTTTTGATTTTACAAATTCTTTTTCTTCGATTTTTTTGGAGATAACACGTGGCTGCCCCTGGGGCCGCCACGTGTCAGCGTTTTTTGAGTTTTATTTTTATTAATTTTTCTTTAAAAATAAATTAATTAACTAACCGCATGTGCCACGCCTCTTCTCACACCCCTGCCACGTGGCGCCTCCATGGGCGTTCGATGAGCGGCCGATCGAACGGTCGCAGTGCATCTTCTTCCCCGAAACCTCTGCAACCGCCGCACCTGCCCTCCGAATCCTCCACCACCTCTCCCCTTTCGTCTTCGCGCCACCCCGTAATCTTCGCAACCACCCAACCACCCCACTCATCTCGCAACCCCCCGCCGGCTGTCCTCACCCTCACCCTATTTAAGGAGCTTCGCCGCACCCGACTCCATCATCCGCAAATTCACACAGTACGAGGAGGGACGTGCCTCCGGCGGTGACAGCGCCGGTGGACGAAGCTTCTATTGGCTGGGCGAGATCCGAGGGTGCTCTGTCCCTCGTCGCAGCGCCGCTAGGCCGTTCTACCCCGCTCCGGCCAGCCGTCGAGCCACCGACTTCTTCATCGACATCTCCACTCCGCCTCAAAGCTTCCCGTGAAGCTTCGCACCTCCGCACTCAGCCTACCTCGCCTTCATCTCCTCCGAGATTCATCGAGCATCAACGCCTCCAACAACGACGCCTTCAACAATGCCGTCTCCACCGTCGTCTTCACCGCACAAAGCTCCACTCGACCACTCCAGGAGAGCCATCTCGCCAACAGCTGTCCCTGGAGGTTCACCACCACCGTGCGCCCCAGCTGCTACCTCTCCGCCTCTATCGCTCTGGCCAACCTCCTTCAACCACCTCGCCTGGGCCGGCCATCACACTCGCCATATCCACGGCGCAGGAGCATCCCTTTCACCATAGAAAGCCACCTAAGGCCGGGCTCCAACCCCGAGACCCCCCACGTGCGAGGCACGTGCGTGTGGGGGGACGTCAGCACCCCTCATCAGCCCTCGGGTCACGTGCCCCGCACGTGACCGCGGGTAAATTACGTTAAACCCCCTGGAGTCCATCCAAATTGCATAGCATTTCAAAGGTCACGTGCACATCACGTGACCATTTGGAGATTTTACAGAAGGGCCCCGACGAAATCCGTTATTCACAGAAGCATCCCCGCCTCCAGAGGGCACGTGCCACGCACGTGCCCCCTATGGTCATTTTGCAGAAGACTCCCTCCATTCCTGGTAATTACACTTAGGTCCCCTTGCACTTTATTTATTTATATTTATTTTGTTGCATTTACACCCCTGTGTTCCCTAGTTTTTTTGGACCTCTACATTACCTCATTTTATTTATCAAAATTGGCATATTGGTTCTCATATAATTCTCTACGTGTTGACGTATCATGGGTATTTTTGTGATTGATGGGTAGTTAATAATCAATTATTTTGTGGAAAATTGCGAACTTTACCCATTTTATGCTCTTTGATTTTTATTCGATTAATCGTTGCTCTAAAAATTCCCCAAAAATCACATTTTGAAGAGTTATTTATGTTGATATTGTGCCCAAAAAGATTTGCATTTCTTACATAAATTGCTCTGTAAAAATCATTTTGTATATTTTAGTATTTAATTTTTATAGGTATTAAACCCTACATTTTCATGGTTTAGGTTTTTTCTGAGATCAATCACCTAGTTCTAGATCTTGGATAAATTTATCTCCTGAAAATAAGTAGGTTTAATATTTATTATAATAAAATATTGAAAATCATTCTGTTTGCACTTAAAAATTCATAAAAAAATTCATATTGCATCCAAAAATTCCAAAAAAATTACATTGCATTTATTACATCATATTTTACATTGTGGTCAAGTTTATATTTTTCTGACATCGTGTTAACACAATTTATATTTTAGTCCCTAAAATAGGCCGAAATTGCACCTTGCATCCCTTATTTGCATTAAAAATTCCAAAAAAAGACCACCTCGAAAACCACGTACGAATCTTGATAGACATAATTCTAGGTTGTTCCTTTGCCTCCTTATGATCGACCTTGGGACTTGTCCAAGTAAAATAAACATAAAACCACTTGATTAAAATCGATGAATAATTTTTGTTGTTATTTCATGACCATATCCGATCGCCGCCTACAATGAATGACAAACCATATTATTGGCATGAACAGAGAATAAAAACAACTTTTTATAGTCGCGATTTACGAACACGTCATCTATCAGCTACAACTAATTCTGCTCTTGCTCCTCCTCGAGTACGGGTATCCTCCAAAGCATCCCCGGACGGTTCCACACACAAAAAGTGAAACAGAAATGGGTCAGAAAGTAGTTATAACAAATAGAGGTGAAAATGATAAAAATAAAAATAAAAAGAAAAAGACAACTGAAAAGCGACTACTAAGTTGTGCTCCCCGGTAATGGCGCCATTCTAGTGGCATGCTAGGCAACTCGGGTTAAGATATGTCTAAGGGTCGTTGCGACCCAAATCACAAGGTGCAATCAATCAAGAAAAATGAAGACCACAATTAAAATAATTAAGCATAAAAATCAATGTAGACGTCTCTGCTATTTATTTAACGTAGTATAGCGGCCCAGGTCGAACATAAGGAGCACGAAAACGTACGACGTAGTCGGTAATCAACAAATAAATGACATCTTTTTTTGTTATTTTTAATTTTGCAATTTTTTATCTTTTCTAATTAGAAAACAAATAAGGAGAATAAGGCAAAAACAAGTTCTAAAAATTTTATTAGGCCTAAAAATACTCCAAAACTAGAAACAAAAATATTTTTATATTTTTCAAATATGCAGATTTTTTGATAATTCAATGGTATTTTTCTGATTTTATATGATTTTCTAAAAATGAAATAAGTAAAAAACAATAAGGCAATGTACAACCTGGACTGTAGGGTAAATTCAAAATATCAAAAGTGCTTACTCGTCCTGGTTGCAATTTTTGTGATAAAGAAAATAAAAAGGTCTATTTACAGAAATTGAAATTACATTTTTTTTGTTTTTGTTGAATTTTTAATTATTTTTATAATATTTTTAGAGTTTTTAGCTTTTTAGTGGTTTTAGAATGACTTTTGAAATAAAATTGGTACTGGAATTAAAACACACAAAAACTAACAGGCTCTAATATTTTTAGAATTTTTGGAACAATTTAATATTTTTATGGTATTTTATAAAATAGACGAACATGTCTTTAAGGGTTTTTGATTTTTTGAAAATAAAATACTAAATAAAAATCCCAAAAATTACTATGAGCTAACAGGAGCTCATAGGATTTTTTGCTAATTTTTGGGAATTAAAATGATATTTATGTAATGCAAAATCAAATATACAGGTTGTAGGGACCTAATCGCAATTATCCTAAAGTTTCCAGACTAAACATTAATCCATACAAAAAAATCGAGGGTATTAGTGCAAAAAGTCCACACAATACACACATGTTAATTAAATTACACACATGGGTATTTTTGCAATTAACATAAACCTTTCATTCAAAATATAACAGCTAGAAAATGCAGGACATGATATGCAAATCACCAACAAAAGCACGTGGACGTGCACGTGTGTTCAGATTCAGAGGACTAAAGTGTAAATATTGGAAACATAAGGGTCTAATATGCAAAAAGTTTGAACTACAACTTTTATTTAATATACTAGAAAATAAATCATGAAAACTGTAGGGAAGGAAATGCAAAATACCCTCGACGGGGTGCATGCGGTGCACGTGGGGGGTGCGTGGCGTGCTCTGGTGTCGCGAGGACGTGCGGTTCAGATATTTTGCTGTGTCAGATCTGACGCCCCAGGGAATGTCGGGGTCGTGGGGTGCAGATGCGTCAGGCATCAGATCCAACGACCCTAAGGTTGCTCTAATTGGCGGCTAGGATCAGATATGGTAGAGGCGGGCCGATCCAATGGAGCAGAGGCGGTTTGGAAGAACAGGACCCCGGCAAACTTCACCCGGCTCTCAGATGTGCTCCACGACTCCGATGAGCGATCGGAAGTGTCCATCATGATCGTGGAAGTCATCCGCGTCGAATGGACGGGTCCGATGGGGAAGCTGCTGGTCGGATATGCGTGGCAGTGAAGATGGACCTGGAGCTACTCTGATGGGCCCTCTGGAGGCTGGAACTGGAATCCCTGCACGCGAAAACATCCGCGGAGACAATCTCGACTCGGGGCAAAGCTCTGGTCGGGGTTATTTGAGCAAAAATGGAAAGAAGCAACGGTGGGGCATGGTTCTATCTCCGGTGAAGATGATGGAGGAGATCCCAGCCTTAATCTCGACCCGATGGTCGAGCCTAAGAATGATCACACTGCAGGAGAAAATGGAGGGTGATGTGGCGACTCAATCAAAACGGATGAGCTTGGATATCGAGGCTCCGACCAATGGGTTGGAGCAGGTGGATGTGCGGCGGAGCGAAATGGAATGAATGGATTCAAACTGGGAAATGAACTGGAAATGAAGGATACCTGGATGAGGGAACATGTTCTTGAGCTCTAGGCAGAGGTGGTCGGCGAGGTAATGGCCTCAACCACGCTGCGGAAGATGGGGAGGCTGAACGCGACGGCGGTCGCCGATCATGTAGCTGAGATACGTCTCCTGGCCACCAAACTCCAATCCAAGGGAAGCCTCTGGTAGCTGTCACTCAACCTGAGGTCGTTGGGGGTGGAAGAAGAGGCGAGGAACAAACTGAGCTGTAGTGGAGGCAGAAGAGACGATTTATAGGATTACAAGGAGGCTAGAAGACTCGGGCGAAGGCACACAACCTTAGGAAGATCGACACCTTCCTAGGAATCTGTGAAGGACGTGGATCCAAGGAGAAGACACATGCGAAGAATCGAGGCGAGGGGTGGCATGACCTACTGGGAAAGTAGGGAGAAATTGATCTGGCGAAGGGGGTCGGGTCGGGTCAAGCTTGGAAGAGGGCGTTGACCCGAGTCAACAAAGTGACCAGGACAAATCAGAAAATATGAATTTACATAATACTCACAAATTCAATAAAAATTAGTAAATGGCTTAAAATGTGTATAAAATTAAAAATATTTATTATTTTTCAAACTATTTTTCTGTGATCTTTATTTTTTATGAAAAATAAATTAGTCTTTATACAATATAATGTATTATATACAATTATAATATACCTATGTATTTTGTAAAATTACTTTTTATTTTGCTATTTTTATACAAATACACTAATTTTTATATTTTATTTATTTACACATAATTATTGGAGTATAAAATAATTTTATTTTATTTTTATTCTTCATTTATAGGTATATAATAAATAGGGAGAGAGACATAACACATGTATTTTGTACAAGTGAGAGATGATTTTATTTCAATTTTTATTTTATTTTTCTAATTTTGTTTTATTTTTAGGACTATATACATGGCGGTAAAAAGACTATTTTATTTTGATTTTGTCAAAAATAATTATTTATAGATACAAGTAGTATATATAGTATAGAGTAGGCCCTATCTCTCTCTACTTATTTTGTTTGGCGATCAGATCATGGCTTGACCTTCTCTTGGGGTTCGGGTCACTCTGTATTTATTCTAAATACCTCCTTCCTTTTTCTTCTTCTTTATTCTTTTATTTTTGCACGAATACATGCTAAATATATACTGTTAACATGTGCATGCCAAATGCTAACTTATTGTATTTACACCTATTCACATGATGCTTTGCTAAGATAAATAGCTAAAATAAATGAATAAAGAGTGAGAATCAGAAATTCATCACCCCCTATACTTTACCTTTGCTAATCCCTTAGTAAACACTTATTTGAAAAAAAAGTGAAAAAGAGAAGAAAAGAAAAAGAAGGAGAAACACAGTTGATTATTAAACTTGTCTTCATTAAATTGAAGTATGGAGCTCAGTCAGGCCTTTGGATTATTAATTTGTCGGAACCTTATTTGGACCTCTGTTTAAGACTCAACAACCTCTAAGTTCCACCAATCTGTGGTCAAGACACCTCAATAATCCAGATCAGAACAAGTCTACATACACAAATTCTAATGACCATGAATCTTTTCTTGTACGCTGTAAATGATATGTAGCACCCCACCTCAGAAATGACAAGGCAACAACCTCCCTCAACAAGGTAACTCTAATACCCTAGTCTAGTAGATCTTTCCTCGAGGAGCGGGGTATTCCCTTCTAAGTTCAAGTTCAACTGGCTCAACAAGAGGGGGTAAGAAGAGAATGGATCGTGACCAGTGTAGCCGCGTATCCCTGGGAGCCCAATTAGTGTAGCTAAGTCTCCCGTTGCAAGCTTCATGACATGAGAATGGGTAACATAAGCTTTGCTTCATTTGGCTATATACACTCCTGCAAGTATTTCATTTTCTATCAGACTCGCCACTTTTTTGGAGTTTTTCTTTCTTTTGCACATTTTTTGATGTGCATATGTACAAAATATCTACATGGTGCAACATATATATACATAAGGACTTTGTCCTCTTGAGCCACTAGACTATCCCTCTTTTGAAGCATTATTTCAACCCACAACTCCTGTCTTTAGACCTCAACACCGCAAGACCAAGTTGAGGCGCACTTCCTTCCCAAAAGGAAGACGAGAGGTTCCGCCTAGAAGTACTACCCTTGTATGCTACCCCAAGCTAAAGGAAACTGCCTCCTCATCACCTCATCCACGTGGAGCTGAGTGTAAAGTGTTGGCCCAAGTAAAGCCATTGTCTGTAAGAGTCATGTGTGCATTGTTAAATGTTCTACTTAGGCTCATCAAGATGACATGTGATCATAGCCTAGTGGACTCATAGAATTAAGTCATTAATGGACCTGAAAGGTCTTAACCCCAAATCCTATAAGGTTCGTCTTAGAATTAGGTGGATTAAGGTCTTAACCAAGCTCCATTTCCCAATTTAATTCCATGCTAGTTTAAATGTCAACTATCATTCCGAAGAATATACAAATATACAAAAATCTTTTTATGTAAAATTTTTGAAAATGTGAAATTTTTTTGAAAATGTTTGAATGCATGCATGATTGCAGAAGTTTTGCAATAATTTACAAACATTTACACAAGGATTTTTGCAAACTTTTGTTTTTCAAACATTTTACAAAAAGTTTGTGCTACATGCATAGTTTTTATACACAAGTATTTACAAACTTTTTACAAACAAAACAATTTTACAGACATTTTTACAAAAATAATTTTTAGAAATAGCTATGCATGTGCAAGAAAGGATTTATGTACAGAAAAATTTAAAAATTTTGTGATTTTTAACTAAAGGATTTTTAGCCATCATATTTATTAGCACACTCACACAAAGTATGAGTTATGGCTAAAGTATATATTTAATATATACAACACCGCCCTATACTTAGATCGAACGATGTCCTCAGAGTGAACAAAGAGCGATGACAAAGACATAGCTCGTGCTTAGTATAGGGAAGTGAAAAAATGCTATACAACAACGACGAATCAAAGAATAGAATGAAGAGGGTTCGGTGGTTCCCCCTATACTTAGGATCAAGTAATCCTAAGTATAGCATACTGTACACAACAAGAAAATCGAGTGAGAAAACATACAGGGTCTACCTCCCCTATACTTAGGGTAAAATATCCCTAAGTAAAGGCAACAAAATAGAGGTAAAAAGAATCAACAGAATAATCAAACATCTGACAACGCCAATACTTAGGGTAAAGCACACCCTAAATATAGCATAATCACAAGATGCGGATGTTGTTAGACTAAAGAGTGAGATGATATGGACATCTGAATCTATACAAGGCGGAAGACAATGATAATCAGGCACAAGATGCAACTGATGTGAGTCAAAGACCACATCCCATGCAAAATTAATCGGGGCAACGTCAACGATCAACGACTCATGATCTAGATATGGTTTGAGGTGCTGACCATTAACACGAAAGGTGGACTCAGATGACATCTCAGATATGTCGATACTACCATTGTCATGCACCTTTCGGACCAGGTATGGTCCTTTCCACTTACTCTGTAATTTCTCTGAACATAATCGAAGCCTGGCGTCAAACAACCGTACTCTCTGATCTGGCTAAAACTCCTTATGGTTGATATGAAAATCATGTCATATCTTTACTCGTTCCTTATACTGTAGGCTGATTGAGAAGGTTGTATATCTAAGCTCCTCCAGGGCTGCCAATTCTGCTTTCCTTTGATCACCTATACTCTCTGGATCCAATAATATATCAGTGACAGCCCAAACTGATTTATGCTTAATA
Organism: Ottelia alismoides; assembly: GCA_037367405.1. Classification (NCBI taxonomy): domain Eukaryota; kingdom Viridiplantae; phylum Streptophyta; class Magnoliopsida; order Alismatales; family Hydrocharitaceae; genus Ottelia; species Ottelia alismoides. The sequence continues at coordinate 488,659 of JAZKJV010005851.1, forward strand.
TCAACAGGTAAATGGCACGGCTTTCCATAAACGACACGAAAAGGAGTCGTACCTAAAGGAGTCTTGAAGGAAGTCCGATATCCCCACAAGACTGATTTCAAAAGATACAACCAATCCTTTCGGTCTGGGCGGACTACCTTCTGCAATATCGTCTTGATCTCCCTATTTGATACTTCAGCAAGACCATTGGTCTGAGGATGATATGGAGTGGCAACTCGATGGTCTACTGAACTCGTTAGCAAGGGCCTTTACCTTGTCCTTGATAAAGTGAGACCCCTCATCATATATCAATATCTATGCACCCTGAATCGTGAAATGATATTCCTCCTCAAAAAATTGCTAACAGTCTTAGCATCTGCGGTTCGAGCGGGTATGGCCTCAACCCAATGACTCACATAGTCAACCACCGACATAATGTACTTTAATCCCTGACTCTTAGGGAATGGACCATGAAATCGATGCTCCATGCATCATATCACACTATCCACAAGTGCCCATCCTCTGACAGTCAGTACACCTCTTAACGAATTCGTCGGAATCCTTGAAGAGGGTAGGCCACAATAGGCCATATTGGAGCACTTTTTGTGTTGTTCTCCTCCCAGAATGATGTCGTCCTCCCTCAAGCTTGTGGCAGTATGTGAGGACGCTGTGTTGCTCCTCTTGAGGAATGCACTGACGCCATACTCTATCCCCTCCTTCATGATAAAGGATGGGATCCTCCCAATGGTAAGAATTGGCCTTCGCGAGGAAAGTCTCAACTCGCTGCCTAGGCCAACCTTGTGGAGCTTTCTTGGCAACAAGATAGTTCACAATGTCGGCGTACAGTGGGAGAGAGGCAATATCAAGGAACGCCTCATCTGGGAAGATCTCTGAAATTGGATCAATCTGCTCAGATTCCTCAAGATTTTCCAATCGGGAGAGGTGATCCGCCACCACATTCTTGACTCCAGGTTTATCCTTAATCTCGATATCAAATTCTTGGAGCAGAAGGATCCATCTAGTCAGACTCGCTTTGGCATCCTTCTTATTCATAAGGTAGCTTATGGCGGTATGATCAGTATAGATAGTCACTTAGGATCCCAGAATATATGATCAAGATTTGTCCAAGGTGATGACTACATCTAGCATCTCTTTCTCTGTAACAATATAATTCCGCTGCGTGGCATACAAAGTACGGCTAGTGTAGTGAATGGCAAATGACACTACATCCCTCCTCTGTCCCAGCATAGCCCCAACGACAAAATCAGAGGCATCCGTCATGATCTTGAATGGGAGAGACCATTCAGGCAGCTGAAGGACAGGAGCCTCAACAACTAAGCTCTTGAGAGTCTCAAATGACACAAGACACTTATCATCTACAATGAACTCGGTATCTTTTGTCAGCAAATCTGTCAACGGTCGAACAATCTTGCTGAAGTCATGAATGAAACGACAATAGAAACCAACATGCCCCAAAAAAGACCGTAACTGTTGCAGGTTGGATAGTGGATTGAGTTTCCTGATGATATCCACCTTGACTGGATCAATCTCCATGCCCCTGTTGGAGATGATATGATCAAGCACCTCCCCCTGAGTCGCCATGAAGTGACTCTTCTCCCAAAATAAAAAAGTTGGACCTCTATGCAGCGTTGAAGAACACAGTCTAGGCAGTCAAGACAAGCATCAAATCCGTCGCCGTAGACCGAGAAGTCATCCATGAAGACCTCTAAACAGTCACCCACCATGTCCAAGAAAATGGACAACCATCATCTTTGTAATGTCACCGGGGAGTTACATAAACCAAAGGGACATCCGTCTTAAAGCATAAGTCTGAAACGGACAGGTGAATGTCGTTTTATCCTGGTCTTCAGGCACTATGGCCACCTGATTGTATCCGTAGTACCCGTCAAGAAAGCATTAATGACTCTTACCAGCTAGCCTCTCTATAATCTGATCAATAAAAGGTAGCAGGAAATGATCCTTCTTGGTGGCCTGATTTAATCGTCTGTAGTCCACACAGACCCTCCAAGAAGTGGGTACCCGGTTAGCTATCTCCTCTCGAGACTCACTCACAAATGTAGTGGAGGGTGTAGGAGCGTAGGCTCGATGGCGTGAAGCTGGAGCGAAGAGAAGCAAGCATAGAGGCCATTATGCAATGAGGCGTCAAGCCTCATACCACGCTGGAGAAGAAGGAGGGTCGTTGAAGGTGTTGTTACCGTCGGGCCACTCCTTCGAGCTGTATAAATCAGCAGATGAGATCGACGAGAAGCGGCGGTGTGACTTAAATAGGCGAGGAGGAGGGGGCAACTGATGGAAAGTTGGCGATGACACGCTTTGATGGGAGGTGATGGAGCTTTTTGGGAAGGAAAGATCGGCGATTAATCAGCGATCCACGATTGAGGAGATGGAGGTTTGATGACCGAAGGGATGCGATATGGGAAGGAGTTCGGAGATAGGCGGCGTAAATTGAAGGCGGAGGCGGATCGTGAAATCCGCGGAGGAGCGGCACCGCTGCCAAATTGGGAAAGTTGCAGGGGGAAGAAGGTTGTGTAGCAGTCGTCCGATCGGCCTAGATCAGACTGCCGAGATGCTGCCACGAGGTAATGAATGGGACAGTACAGGGACCACGTGCAGGGCACGTGCGCAGGACGCATGTGCTCCGTACATGCGAGGCTTTTTAATTTTTTATTTATAAAAATGGAAATAAATAAGGCGAAAAATGGGTGACACATGGCGGCTCCAGGAGTTGCCAAATGTCAATTAAATACAAAGATAATTCTTGAATTAATAGCAAACGACCTCGGATCGAAAAATTGTCTTCCAAAAGTTGCTCGTCTCGATGAGATCTACAACTTTCATAAAGACACCGAAATCAAAATCGATCATTTGCACAAAGTGATATTTTTGGGGTACTCTATATACATAGAATACATTGATTTTTAGGTTTTTTATTTTTTTGTTATTTTTGAACCAGATAAAAATCCTGAAAAAATAAGATAAAATCAAAGACAAATATTTACACATTAATCTTTTTTTGGTTTTTTTTAATTAATAAAAAGAAGAAATTAAATAAAATACGAAAAAGACAATTTTTGTATAGACAGTTAGTGAGGACTCGGACTCAGCTATTTTCTTTGATTTCAAGCTTAATTTGGATTTAAATTTTGGCGTATTTTAATAAAACTTTTATCAAAGAAGACAAATGAAAAAGAAATAAAATAAAATGAGTCAATTATGTACATAAAATAATTGGTCAAAAACCTAACTTTCACATATGAGCTCCAATTCACTTGAACTTGGTCTTGTTTTGAAGGTAATTGAATGTACATTAGTTCAAAAGTGAGTAGGATTAAAACAAACATTGGATGAGGAAGATATCAAGGTTTTAGTATTGGACATGCGAGCCTACGACGAGCCATTATGCAATAAATGTTATTGCAATTCACTCCTTAATCTGAAATAAAGAGTACATAGTTTGCATAATAGGTCCCTTAGTGCAATTAGGGTTATGTACCATGGCCATCTTAATGATCATACAGCTGTTGATTCAATTATTGGATCATAGAGGCTGGTGCTTAGATGAATATCTAATGAGTTAGATTGAGGACTCATCAAGCACCGTCAAATGATTATTAAGAGATGATCTCCAGCCTGAGTAGGAGATGGCAATCCTATCTCATTTAGGTTGATATCTGACCGACCTCTTGATGCAGGTCCTCTGCATAGGAATAGAGATTCGGAGGTATCGGATGAGTTAGGTCAAAGAGTTGACTTAACGAGATCGAGATAACCAAAGTCCTATATCGTATGCTGTCATGATACAGGCACGCATCCTCTGACCGGAGACAGATGTGTTACTATATGTCTGAGTATGTACATTTGGCAGACCAATAGGTTGATGACCTAATCAAGGTCTATACACCGGCGCGCTGGTGTGCATATAAGGGCATATGAGTAATACGATCTCTCAAAGGGATCATACAGGTTCACTACTGAACCGGAAGACATGACCTCACTCATGAGATATTGGGAAGAATCAAATTCCGTGCGCACGGTCGTCTCGCTTTGGAATCTTGACTGAATTTGTTGGTTTGATATATACTTTTGGAAAGTATATGATCAAGACCTAGGTATGATATATGCTTTTGGAAAGTATATGATCAATACCGACTCCCAATGATCGAATGAGAATCTTACTGATAAAACCATGAAGTAGACAGTATAAAGTTGATCCAATACTTCAGGTTTAATCTGAGTCTTCCAGTATGCAGGATGTACAGGTATTGGGAATACCTGAGGGTGATGTGATCATAAACGATTGTATAACCATGACGCTTCCATTCCTAGGGAGTGATGAAACAGGTCTGGATTTTAGTGACTCCTCTCAATAGAGAAGTAATCTGATCTTAGTCCAAATGTTGGACATTGATCTGAATGTTATTCAGATATAATGAGAAGATTAAGATTTGCGGTCTTGATTTAATCAAGCATCTATGGGAGGCCCGCGATCTGGATTTGAGATATGATCTCAATATCCATGTCACTATACGTGGAACAATACAATCGCCTTGTCCTTATCTCCAAGTATTCGCGGAGAAAGCGCATTATCCTTGAAAGAGTTCATGGATAATTCTATTGTTGATATATGTATCCGAGCATTGAGAAAATGGATAATTAAATGTGATTTAATTATCAAGATTAATATGAATTTGATTCATATTATAAAGAGAGTTATCTTAGATAATTAAATGTGATTTGATTATCAAAGATTTGAATAATGTGAATGTGATTCATATTATTTGAACACATGAGATAAAGAGATCCAAGATGATTAAATATGATTTAATTATCAAGGATAATAATAATGTGGATAGTAATATCCACTTATCCATAATATATTATAAATGTGATTTATAATGTATTAGAGAGAGTTAAATATAATTTATATTAGTAGATTAATTATTAATGTGTATTGGATACACATTGTCTAATTAATTGAAAATGTAAATTACATTTGGTTTTGGGTTGTGAATATGATTCACAATATTCCAATGTCAAGATTGCAATATTCCCAAAATTAATTGAGAATTATTTTGGTGAATTAAAATACCAACAAATTGTTGTTGGAAAATAAGTAGAGAGAAATTCAAGGAGATGTGCAATCTCATGGATTGCCATGAGATTGCCCTCCCTTTTGGAAAGAGGGGGGCGACACCAATTTCCTTGTGAAATTGGTGGTTGTCCCCCCCTTCCAAAGAGGAAGGTTGATCTCTCTTTATTCCTCTCTCCTTATTTGATTGATTTAATATGGTATTAATATTTATTTGATTTATCAAATATATTTTATCAAATTAAATCACAAGTTGTTGGTTTCTACCAACAACAATCTTAACCATTGGATTGACATAAATCAATCTCATCCATTGATTTTATATGTCACATGGATTGAGATCCATGGATCCCAAAACCCTATAAATAGAGAGGCATACCATGCTCTCTATTTACACACACAATGCTTGAGAAGCATCTCTCTCTCTCTCTCTTTCTCTCTAGAGGTCAGCCCTCTCTCTCCCTCTCATGGCCGTCCACCATGGATGCCATGGAGAGGTTCTCCATCGCCGCGGCATCGTCGTTATGCTGCCCGTTCTTCTGCTCGTGGATCTCCGTCTCCTTCGGTGCGCCTCGCTCGTGAAGAAGACGTCGGATCTCGTGTGTCGAGATCAGGAGATCCGCCGCTTGGATCATCAACACGGATTGCGAGAAGCATGCGGTTCATCCCCGCGCTCGCAAGCGTCTCCTCCGTCGGATCGGACTTGAGACAGGAGGTCTCTTCGTTTAGAGACTCGATCGCAACCACGCTTCAAGAGGTAATCCTATTACTTGTTTGTGGTTTAGACAAAACGATTCGAGAAGTGTTCTTGGATCATGTGGTTTCGTCGTATAAAATTTTTTAAATTCCGCTGCATCGAGCAACTAGTCCGACTAGTCGCTCCTCGTCGTATTTGATACGACGCTCACGCTTCCGTGATGCGCTTGAGGATCTAACCATATCCTTCAAGTGGTATCAGAGCCTTAGGTCGATGGTTTCGAATACGATTCGCTAACCGAGGACGGCTTGGGTTCGTTATGGTCGCGAAAGTTTTTTATCGCATTTGATTTCGCAAATCTGTTTAGTAAATAAATTCGGCACTGTTTAAATTGTTTAAACACGAATTTAATACTTGGATTTTGTTCCCCATTAAATAAGGAAACCATAGGATCTGAGTTTGCATAAATCGGATTTCGTATGCTCTAGATATGGTAGTTTTAATGAACATGTATTCACTGTTACGGGAACTGCGAATCTTAACGTAATTAAGGAGTTAATTACTGTTTAGAGACGCCTCGAAATGCGTGTAAATCACATAGGTTCTATTGTAAATCAAGTTATCAAACTATGGAAACTTACTTTGCTTAATTTGAATTTAAATTGATTGAGATATGCTAATTTTAGTAAGTAAGGGTCACTGCTGAAATTACTTTCCTAATCAAGAACCATGTGATTGTCAATTAGTGAAATTAATTGTTAATTTCATGAAATAATTATGGAAAATATTTGAGAAATATTGTAAGATAATTATTTCCTTAATTGACTTGTCCTCAACCGATTAGTTGATTAGATTTGATCTAGATCATAATTGGAAACACAATCATCAAACTTCTTGCTTGAATAGGATTGGGAATTTGTCTAGCAAATTTCCTTACAATCAAAATTGTTTTGATTACTATATGGTATAATTTCGGTTGAAGAACCGATCATCATCTCAAGTACAAATTAATCAATTTGGCATTATCCTTTCCCGAGGCGGATATGGTGTCTAGTCGGGGATCGCTGGGGTAGCGGGTTGCAACGTATGCGGTCCGTCCCACTCCCGCCGGTACTGGCCATGACAGCGGGTAGGGCCGGGATAATGTACGAGAGATTAAGATGTATTTTTTTAATTATTAAAATACAAATTAATACGTACTTTGAGAATAATATCATATATATTCAAGTAAGACAATCAAGTTTGATTGATTGAATTGGATTGATAATTAATTTAATATGATTAAGTTAATTATGTCCAATAAAAATGCTCTAATATGATTAGAGTTGAGAATTCCCTTGGAAGAATTAATTATATGAATGTGATTCATAGAAATTAATTTAATTTGAATAAGATATGGAGGATCACATAAGTGACATCCATGGTCTCCCGTCAAGGCGAAGGGTTTCGTCGCCAGATATTATATGTGGGAGACGCCTGTCCGAAGTGACAGCTCCTGCATATGATCCATTTGGATCGGGCTCGTCGCTTCTCGAAAGAGTAAGGATGTATGCGTAGTGACCCCAATATCGGGTCCTCATATTATTGGGGCGATATTGGATTGCGCATAGAGAGTTGTATTCCTGTTGACGGTTGGTTCAATTAATGACGGGTCAACATCACCATAGGGGTGGTGGGTCCGGGTATTAAAGACCGAATTGGGAGATGCAAGTTGGACTTGCAAGGCAGAATGTGTTCCCGCTTCTCTTTATCCGAGTTGTAGGTTCTCATATTATTGGGATGCAACAAAGATAAGGAAGGAGATCCCAGATCTTGCTTGAGATATAATGGTAAGTATATCTCTTACATTGAAAGTGATTAAGGGAATGAACTTTCATTGTTGACATGGCAAGACAACTTTGATATAAAATTCCTAATTCAAAGTAAAACATGTATATATATAAATATATACCCTTATGCAAATTACTTATTTCAGATAATCCTTCATTAAACCCACTCAATATTATACTCATTAATAACCAGTAGAATATCATGGATTGGACCCTTGATCCAGATATTGTACTTGCGATTGGACACATAATGTATGTGGTTGCAATGTGCAAGTTTCCTCATAATAATGAGAAGTGATAATTAAATAAGACAATAGGACTAAAACCCTAGGGTTTGTATGTCTCTATAAGTCTTGATCTTATCGAATTTACTTTTGAAGTGACATGTCGATGATGATCGTAATTATCAAATTAATCCTTATAAAATCAATAAAGATATTTTGGCATACATATGTGCTCTTGACATTTAATCATGAATGACATGGTTCTCTACATCATGTAGAATGTTAGCTCTATTAGAGATAATGTATTCAAATTGTTTGAGTACCTACCTGAACCTATGCTTTAAGAGTTTAGATGGATGTAGGTGATGAGTGTCATCATTCTACTATCTTTACTCTAGTCATTCATGAAGCTTCATAATATTCATATTGTATGAATTTAATGAAGCATGTATAAGTGCTGAAATACTCTTATATTGAAATTTTTGATAAGAGATCCTTTAGTCTTGAGCAATGGTTGCTTAGAGATAAAGGGAGCGCAGTGGAAGCATGGGTTGAACTCAAGTAAGAAGTATAGTCAAAGAGTTGATTGTACTTCTGTTGCTTCCATCCAAAGAGTTGGATGAATGCCAATACTGCAATAAGTTGATGTCTTGATAGTATGAATATCAAATCTGTCTAAAATCCTCAGAAAAGGACTCGGATGGAGCATCAGTATAATCTACATAGATCATTGATATTGACTTGCTTATTGAATAATATAAAGTCTAACAATTGTATCTCAATCTTCTAATCACACTTGCAATTGGTTGCATATGTATTAGAAATTTGATCTTAAGGTTTATTGGTCATCCATGTTGAAAGTGATGCAAATGTTGCAACAATTTCCATGAGATCAATAGACTTCATATTTTCAGTGGGAGCCCTTAGTCTTAGAGAATGTCTCTATAACCTAGATATTAGAATACGCTCATTGTTTATTTCTAATTGTTGGATATAAACATGAATTCTAAAATTTATCTATCATAAAGAGTTATGATGGATATATATTTCAGAGAGTAATCTTATATCTAGCGGACTCCACAAAATTAGAAATTAATGAATGGTTCATTAAGATTTCTAATACTAAAAATTAAAACCTTTAAAGATCAATAGGAGGATAAAGATCATTTGACAATGATCTGGCATCATGTTTTGGACATTTGTTTGTTGACGTGATCAATAGACTGATAAGAGATGAACCTTTAAATTGTTTAAATGTTCAAATCTTGCATACTTATGAATATTGTATTCAAGAGTAAAAATGTCCAATACACCCTTCTTTGGGAAAGGTGTAAGATGTTAAGGTATTCAAGATCTCATACATATTGATGTATGTGAATCATCTATATCAGAATAAACATTATGGATATGTGATATCTATTAGTGATTATTTGTGATATGAAACTTCTTCTCTTCACTTAGAAAACTTTGAAATGTTCAAAGATTTCACAATTTTGGTTTAGAGCCAGAGTTTGAAGGAAGATGAAATGAATTTGATCTAATCAAGGTAGATTGAACCTATTAGATGAATTCAAGGAATACCTTATGGAGATGTGGATATCATTTCTATCTCACCCCTCCTAATGAGCCTTAACTCAATAGAGTTGTAGGGAGATGCAATTGATCATGTGTGACATGATTTGATCAATGATTAATCTTAGCATAATTATTTCTTAGTTTCCAGGTATATGTCATAGAGACTACATTATACACTTAATAAGGTCCCAAGCTGGCAAGCTGGAATCTAGCACCAGAGAGTGCTACTTCATTAGGAAAATAAAGGATGGTATTAGATACCTACTTTATGACCTTGAGATTCTTAAAGATCTCATCTTTGAGAATATGATTCTTATAGGATGACTCTCTTGAGAATCAAGATGAAAATGAAGTAAAGGAACTCATTTAATCTTGAAAAGATAATGAGGCTCCTAAAATCGGAAACTAAAATAGATAATTAAAGATGAAACATTGATACCTCTTCAAATAAGTTTGAGGATGGATTCCATGTGTCAGTTAAATCTGACGATGATCGGATTTCATGTGATGAAGCTCCTGAGGATCATGACATGGAAAGATGGATGTTAGCAATAAAGTCTAATGTAGACTTCATATACAAGTGTTGTATATGGACCCTCGAGGATCCACCTATATGGGTCAGACCCATTAAGGTGTAAATGGATCTTCAAGAGAAAGAGGGAACCTGATGAGAAGGTATAGACCTTCAAAGCACGGTTCGTAGCCATGAGCTACACACCGAAGAGAAGGCATCGCATGCGATAAGACTTTCTCTCCAGTGACCTTGCTTTAACCCATCAGAATATTGCTAACTATAGCTACACAACTTGTCTATGACATCTTCATGGTGTGAGTCAAGATTGCATTCCTCTATGAATACCTCTCTGAGGATATTCATATGAAGTAGCCCCATGGCTTCATGGTTGAGGAAAGCAAGGTGTGCTAGCTGAAGAACTCCATCTTTGGACTCCAATAAGTTTCTTGTAGTTGGAACATAAGATTTGATGAAATTATAAATGTTGTGATTTCAGATAAAATATTGATGAACCATGTGAAGCTTAGTGGGAGTGCCAATGTGTTCATCGTGCTAAATGTAGATATTATTCTAATCCTTTAGAATGATATAGGAATAAATAATAAGTGTTTTAAAATTTGGTTGTTCCATACTTTGAGATATGATCTCAAGGATACCTCTTAGATCTTAGTTCTGAAGTCGTTCAGAAACAAAGAGAAGAGGATATTGGGACCGTCACATTAGTAGTACACCTTGGACTTATTCAATTTCCTGGAAAAAAATTCCAAGAAAGGATTCCTTCCCTTAAGATGTGGTAGTGACCTGTCTAAAGGAATAACACCTCAAAGAGTTGAGGAAGTGAATGCTAGAACTGCTTGCACTTGTGCATCAGTTATGAGAAGCTGGGTATATGCTAGATGTGTACAAGAGCCAGATGTCTGCCATGCAGTGGGAGTAGTAAACTATTACTAATCCTGCTATGGAGATAAAACACTTGATTGTAGTAATAATAATATCTTCAAAGATGATGAAACTTAGAGATAGTGATCTCAAAGTCTTATCTTCAAAGGTTTAAGACCTTGTAGATAGTGATCTGTAAGGGTCTTAACTGTAGATACCTTAGGAGATAGAGATCTCCAGGAATGAAGGTATTCTAATAAGGATTATGGGAATACTGGTTATGATAATTAATAAGATGTAGTGTCAAGGACACTATAACCAACAAAAATTGAGTATCGGTTGCATGAGATGCAACATTCGCATTGGATGCGAGCACTGTTACTAGGAGATATGCAAATGCCGTAAAAGGACTTGGCGTAGTCTCTTGGGAACGGAGTGACTGATCAGCTTACCTAGCTATTTTCTAAATAGCATATGATTGTCACATGAGTGTGGGTTTAAATGATTAGCCCATTAATGGCTCTTTGGGCTAGTGGGAGATTGTTGGACATGCGAGCCCACGGCGAGCCATTATGCAATAAATGTTATTGCAATTCACTCCTTAATCTGAAATAAAGAGTACATAGTTTGCATAATAGGTCCCTTAGTGCAATTAGGGTTATGTACCATGGCCATCTTAATGATCATACAGCTGTTGATTCAATTATTGAATCATAGAGGCTGGTGCTTAGATGAATATCTAATGAGTTAGATTGAGGACTCATCAAGCACCGTCAAATGATTATTAAGAGATGATCTCCAGCCTGAGTAGGAGATGGCAATCCTATCTCATTTAGGTTGATATCTGACCGACCTCTTGATGCAGGTCCTCTGCATAGGAATAGAGATTCGGAGGTGTCGGATGAGTTAGGTCAAAGAGTTGACTTAACGAGATCGAGATAACCAAAGTCCTATATCGTATGCTGTCACGATACAGGCACGCATCCTCTGACCGGAGACAGATGTGTTACTATATGTCTGACTATGTACATTTGGCAGACCAATAGGTTGATGACCTAATCAAGGTCTATACTCTGGCGCGCTGGTGTGCATATAAGGGCATATGAGTAATACGATCTCTCAAAGGGATCATACAGGTTCACTACTGAATGGGAAGACATGAGCTCACTCATGAGATATTGGGAAGAATCAAATTCCGTGCGCACGGTCGTCTCGCTTTTGAATCTTGACTGAATTTGTTGGTTTGATATATACTTTTGGAAAGTATATGATCAAGATCTAGGTATGATATATGCTTTTGGAAAGTATATGATCAATACCGACTCCCAATGATCGAATGAGAATCTTACTGATAAAACCATGAAGTAGATAGTATAAAGTTGATCCAATACTTCAGGTTTAATCTGAGTCTTCCAGTATGCAGGATGTACATGTATTGGGAATACCTGAGGGTGATGTGATCATAAACGATTGTATAACCATGACGCTTCCATTCCTAGGGAGTGATGAAACGGGTCTGGATTTTAGTGACTCCTCTCAATAGAGAAGTAATCTGATCTTAGTCCAAATGTTGGACATTGATCTGAATGTGATTCAGATATAATGAGAAGATTAAGATTTGCGGTCTTGATTTAATCAAGCATCTATGGGAGGCCCACGATCTGGATTTGAGATATGATCTCAATATCCATGTCACTATACGTGGAACAATACAATCGCCCTGTCCTTATCTCCAAGTATTCGCAGAGAAAGCGCATTATCGTTGAAAGAGTTCACGGATAATTCTATTGTTGATATATGTATCCAAGCATTGAGAAAATGGATAATTAAATGTGATTTAATTATCAAGATTAATATGAATTCGATTCATATTATAAAGAGAGTTATCTTAGATAATTAAATGTGATTTGATTATCAAAGATTTGAATAATGTGAATGTGATTCATATTATTTGAACACATGAGATAAAGAGATCCAAGATGATTAAATATGATTTAATTATCAAGGATAAGAATAATGTGGATTGTAATATCCAATTATCCATAATATATTATAAATGTGATTTATAATGTATTAGAGAGAGTTAAATATAATTTATATTAGTAGATTAATTATTAATGTGTATTTGATACACATTGTCTAATTAATTGAAAATGTAAATTACATTTGGTTTTGGGTTGTGAATATGATTCACAATATTCCAATGTCAAGATTGCAATATTCCCAAAATTAATTGAGAATTATTTTGGTGAATTAAAATACCAACAAATTGCTGTTGGAAAATAAGTAGAGAGAAATTCAAGGAGATGTGCAATCTCATGGATTGCCATGAGATTGCCCTCCCTTTTGGAAAGAGGGGGGCGGCACCAATTTCCTTGTGAAATTGGTGGCTGTCCCCCCCTTCCAAAGAGGAAGGATGATCTCTCTTTATTCCTCTCTCCTTATTTGATTGATTTAATATGGTATTAATGTTTATTTGATTTATCAAATATATTTTATCAAATTAAATCACAAGTTGTTGGTTTTTACCAACAACAATCTTGACCATTGGATTGACATAAATCAATCTCATCCATTGATTTTATATGTCACATGGATTGAGATCCATGGATCCCAAAACCCTATAAATAGAGAGGCATACCATGCTATCTATTTTACACACACAATGCTTGAGAAGCATCTCTCTCTCTCTCTCTCTTTCTCTCTAGAGGTCAGCCCTCTCTCTCCCTCTCATGGCCGTCTACCATGGATGCCATGGAGAGGTTCTCCATCGCCGCGGCATCGTCGTTATGCTGCCCTTTATTTTGCTCGTGGATCTCTGTCTCCTTCGGTGTGCCTCGCTCGTGAAGAAGACGTCGGATCTCGTGTGTCGAGATCAGGAGATCCGCCGCTTGGATCATCAACATGGATTGCGAGAAGCACGCGGTTCATCCCCACGCTCGCAAGCGTCTCCTCCGTCGGATCGGACTTGAGACAGGAGGTCTCTTCGTTTAGAGACTCGATCGCAACCACGCTTCAAGAGGTAATCCTATTACTTGTTTGTGGTTTAGACGAAACGATTCGAGAAGTGTTCTTGGATCATGTGGTTTCGTCATATAAAATTTTTTAAATTCCGCTGCATCGAGCAACTAGTCCGACTAGTCGCTCCTCATCGTATTTGATACGACGCTCACGCTTCCATGATGCGCTTGAGGATCTAACCATATCCTTCATTTAGTCCGTAAAATCCTAGAATTAGGGTTTGGGTTTTTGGTCCACTTATTTAGATTAGTGATTTTTTTGTATTTTTTATTTATTCTTGTTAGTAATATGTAAACAATGGAGGTAGTTTCAGGTATTTTGGAGTTAGCATGCATTATTTAAAAATCGGAGAAGTTAGTCTATATACATGTCAATTTGGCTGGGATTTTTGGCTTCTTATTTTGTGCAATAATAATTGATAAAATGCAACTCTTATCAAAACATGCGTGAATGCTAATTATGCAGTATAAATGAAGAAATGTCAATGATTTTTAGGGATATGAGCTTAATTAGTCATTTTTAGAGTAATGAATATGAGATTCATCAACAAACAACGCAAAAGATTCTCGGATCTGGCCTTTGGTGGACTACCCTCTTCAAGGATTCAGATGAGTTCATGAAGAGGTGTACTGACTATCAGAGGATGTGCACTTGTGGACAAAGAGACGTGATGTTGATGCAACCCATTCACTTCTATGAGGTTTTTGATGCATGATGCATCGATTTCATGGGTCCATTCCCCAAGAATCAGGGATTTGAGTACATTTTGTTAGTTGTAGATTATGTGAGTCGTTGGGTTGAGACCATTCCCGCATGAGCAACAGATGCAAAGACTGTTTTTAAATCTTTGAGGAAGAATATCATTTCATGGTTCGAGGTACCTAGAGTCTTGATTTGTGATGGAGGGAATCATTTTGTCAACGAAAATGTAACGACCCTTGCTAACGAGTCCAGCATAGACCATAGAGTTGCCACGCCTTATCACCTGTAAATGAATGGTCTTGTTGAGGTTTTAAATAGGGAGATTAAGATGATTTTACAGACGGTACTCCGCCCAGACCGAAAGGATTGGTCATAGCTTTTGGACTTGGTCTTGTGGTCCTATAGGACATTCTTCAAAACCCCTTTGGGCACATCTCCTTTTTGAATCATTTATGACAAGTCATGCCATTTACCTGTGGAGATCAAGCACAAGTCACTTTGGGCACTCACTGAGTTATTATTGAATCCTGAGAGTATATGAGATCATAGGAGAGAAGAATTGGCTCCCTGGAGGAGTTGAGAGATACAACCTTCTCAAGTAGCCTACTATATACGGATAAAGTGAAGATATAGCATGATTCTCACATCAGCCATAAGCAATCTGAACCATGCATTAAGAGAGTATGGCTATTTGATGCTAGGTTGAGACTATTTCCAAGGAAATTACAGAGTAAATGGAAGGGACGATACTTTGTTAGAAAGGTGCATGGCAACAGAAGCATCGACATATCTGAGTTGTCTTCTGAATTCACCTTTCGAGTGAACGGTCAGAACTTGAAGCCATATCTTGATCATTATCTGCTCACCGTTGATCTTGCCCCTGTTCATTCTATATGAGATGTGTTGCTTGAATCACATCATCTGCATCTCATACCTGATTTTCACTTCTACCCCACCTCTATATAGATCCATATTGTATATATCACTGATTCATTTGGTTTAATAACCCAGATCCATCTTAGGATTTTACTATACTTAGGATGCACTCTATCCTAAGTATGGGGGGTATTAGACCTGCAATTATTTATTTTTCCATTACCTCTATTTTCGATGTCTATACTTAGGGATATTTTACCCTAAGTATAGGGGAGGTAATGCCTGAACATTCTACCCCTCAGTCTTGGCCTTTTGTATACAGTATTCTACTTAGGATTACTAGATACTAAGTATAGGGGTGATCACTGACTTCTGTTGATTACATTCTTTCATTCTTTTGAGTCGTTGTAGTATAGGATTCTTTTCACTTCTCTTTACTCAACACGAGTTATGTCTTCCTCCACCGCTCTCTGATCCCTCTGAGGACATCGTTTGAGCTAAGTATAGGGGGGTGTTCTATATATTGTATATATATACTTTAGCCATAACTCATACTTTGTGTGTGTTAATAACATGGCTATTATTTATAAAACAGGAATGAAAATGTTTTCAATAATGTTTTCAAAATTACTTGCAAAAATTATTTTTGTAAAAATGTTTGTAAAAATGTTTTGTTTGTAAAATGTTATGTAAATTATTTTCGGTATAAAAATTAGGTATATTGTACAAAATTTTTGAAAATTGTGTAAAATTATTTGTAAATGTTTGTAAAAATAGTTTTGAAAAATGTTCGCAAAATTATTTTGAAAAATGTTTGCAAAATATTTTACCACATAGAAAATAATTATGGGGTTTGAAACCTCTTATATATGTATACAATAAAAACCATAATCTACCCCTGTCTTCATACATAAGTATCCTTAATAATGCCAATACAAGTTCGTGTAAATAAAACCCATTTGTACATAAACCCTTTGTAGATATGTTTATATCTTTGTAAAAACATTTCTTTCTTTTACTCCTTTGTCCAAAATACCTAAAATTTTGAAAATAAAAAATCCATAAAAATTTGCATAGTTTGAAAAATTCCCACCAAAAAGAGTTTTTGTAAATATTTGCATATGCATTCTTCTGCATCATGGTTGAAATTTAAACTAGTCTGGAATAAAATTAAGGAATGGAGCTTGGTTAAGACCTTGATCCACCTAACTTTAGAGGAACCTTATAGGATTTGGGGTTAAGACTTTCAGGTCCATAGAGACTTAATTCTTTGAGTCCACTAGGCTATGTTCACACGTCATCTTGATGAGCCTATGTAGAACACTTAACACTGCACACATGACTCTCAGAGACAATGGCTTGACTTGGACACACACCTTACACGTAGCTCAACATGGATGAGGTGGTGAGGAGGCAGAATCCTTTGGCTTGGAGTAGCATACGAGGGTAGTACAACTAGCCAGAACATCCCGGCCTCCTCTAGGGAGGGATGTGCACCTCAACCTGGTCTAGTAGCATTGAGGTCTAATGACAAGATGTTGTGCATTGCAATAATGCTTCAAAAGAGGGATAGTCTACTGGCTCAAGAAGAAAAACGCCTTATGTATATGTTGCACCTTGTAGATATGTTTGTCGTAGTATATATAGTGAATAAGCAAAGCTTATGTATTCCACCAGCACATCTAAAGGAAGTTTGCAGCTGGAGACTTAGCTACGCTGGTTAAGCTCCAAGGGATACGTGGCAACACTGGTCACGATCCATTCTCTTCTTTCCCCTCTTCTTGAGCTGGTTGTACTTGAACTTAGAAGGGAATACCCCGCTTATCTAGGAAAGAGTTGCTAGACTGGGGGATTAGAGTTACCTTGTTGAGGGAGCTTCATATCACTTACACAATACAAGGAAAAAATCATAGTCACTAGAGTTTGCGTATGTAGACTTGTTTTGACCTGGTTGTTAAGGAGTCCTGACCATAGAATTGTGAAACTTGAAGGCTGTTAAGTCTTGAACCCATTTCCCAATAAGGTTCCGCCAAACTAATAATCCAAAGGTCTAACTAAGCTCCATACTACAATTTTATGAAGATAAGTTTAATAATAAACTTTGATTCTTTTTCTTTTCTTCTTGTTTTCACTTCTTTTTCAAATAAGTGTTTGCTAAGGGACTAGCAATAGTAAAGTATAGGGGGGTGATGAATCTCTGATTCTCATTCTTTATTCCTATATTTTAGCTTCATCTTTTAGCAAAAACATCTATAAATATTTGTAAATACAATGAATTATCATTGTGTAGGTCACTGTTAAGATTGCATAATTAACACATGTTTCCAAAATAAAAGAATAAAGAGAAAAGAAAAAGAAAATAATGATGTAATTATGTAATAAGTACATACTGACCCAAATCCAAAGAGAAGGTCAATAATTGACCTGATCGATAATGAATAAAGTAGGGGGAGATAGGGTCCTTGTATAGCTACTAGACACCTATACATGTACATATCTATATTTAATTACATTTTATGCATATTAAATTTTTGAACACTCTACATATCATCAACAATAAAATAAAAATAGAATAAAGACTATAAAACACAAAAGAAATTAAAATAAAATCAGAGGTTCATCATACAAAAGACATACTTGTATATTGTGTATAAAAACCTATTTTGTACCTCTTCTTAATCTATAAAAATCAAATACATATCATTTTATACACCTTAATTTATTTTTAAATAAAAAATATAAAATAAAGGATATTTATATAAAATTAATAAAAGAAAAATTAAAGACTAAAATATACAGGTATACTATACATATACATAATACCCCATTTTGTATATAGGACATACGTATTTCATAAAAATAATTAAAAATCACAGAAAAATAATAAACATTTTCATTTTTACCATTTTTTATTTAAATTCATTTACTATTTTATTTATATTATTATTTGATTTATTATTTTCGACTTTTAACAAAGAGACGAGGTAGTCCTCCACCAAACCCGACCAGACTACCCTTATCGCCGGTCTGATTTCTCAACATTTTCCTGGTCGAGTCCGAACACCATTAGCCTTGCTTTCTGAGCCTGATTCCTCTCGTAGGATCCATGATCCTCGTGGATCCCTAGGTGAGGTCGGATCTATCTAGGATTTTGCTCACTCGATCGATCTTTCCAGGCCCTAAGGCTTCCCTATAAATCCTCTCCTCTACCACCCTCACTCGTGAACTTGTGCCTCGTCACTTCATTCCTCCCTAGACACCTCTGGAAGAGTGACGAGCTTACAGAGAGACATTTAGAGCGAAGTTTGGTGGTCGATTGGCCGTAGCTTGAACGTGGCTGAAGTTCCTCCGTCGCGTGCAACCTCCCATGCCTTCCACAGCCAGATCAAGGCCACGACCTCACCTTCCCCTTCGCCTCTCATCGTTGTTCATCGTAGAATCCCCGCGTACCTTGTTTTCCACTCCTATTCTGTCATTTCTTCCGATTAAGCATATCACCTCCGTCACCGCTCCACTTGCTCCGACCAACTGGTCGGAGCCCCATCGCACCCATCTACCCGCTTCGATTGACTCCGTGACCCACCCTTCATCTCCCAACACATCCTGATACCCCTGGATCCTGCTCATCAGGGCAGGATTAGGATAGATTCCTCCCTCTGCCTTCGCCGAGAACCGAACCCTCATTTTTCCATCGCTTCTCTTCACCTTTACATGCAATAATCAGACCGGAGCTACACCATGAGTCCCCTTTTTTCCTTGCAGGTATTTGTTCACACAAAGATGCCCATTCTGAGCTCCATATGCTCAGGCAGAGCAACTCCAGGTGGTGGAGCACCACAACCACCATCCGACCAAGCATCGACCATTTTGAGGGCCCTGGTCGATGTAGAGAGACTTCACGAAGCTGTTGGACATTATAGAGAGTCCATCAGATTCATTGATTATTGATTACGCCCGGTTGAAGCTCACCTGAGCTCTATTCTTCTAGCCACTGTCTGAGCTGTTCGATGAAGACCCCCAGCGCCAGATTTGATCCACATCATAGGAGCGTGCCCCAAAAGCTGACCCTTTGATTCACCAAAGCCAGATCTGACCGCACATCCGAGTCGCATTGCATCACCATTAGATCTTTACTGAAGTATAAGATCGGACGGTCACATCCACAACATTCTCTGACCGTTAGATCCCTTTTCCAGAGCTCATTAGAACCGTTTCTCATCTCACACGCCGACCACCTGCCTCGAGGGCACATTTCCCTTTTTCCCTGCATGTATTTCTATTTCATTTTAATCCAATAAATATAAAGTGTAGTTAAGAACTTTTGTAGTAAGGACCTTGTTGTTTTTATATTTGCATTTAAGTTCACTTGAGTTGTAGTCACATGTACCCATAAGCGCTTTTGGGATATTTGCAATATTTCTTCTGAACTTTTTGGCAGTTATGGAATGGATTTATTGTTTTGAACATTGCTTATAAACCCATGGATGTCTGTTTCACGTGCTATTAGTGACTATTGTGGATAAATTGCTTTGTGGCCCTTGGAATTTTATTGTTTGTTATCTATTAGGCCCTAGGACTTAAATTATTTGTAGTTTGGTCCCTGTGCAATGTTTTAATTGCAATCCTTTTATTAATTGCAATAAATATTCAATGAACCCCAAAAATTACCTAAAAATTACTTGTAGTTCATGACTGCATGTATTATTTATGGTATTTTTGCTTGTTGATTCTCGTGTATTTTTTATTATTAAAAAATCCCTAAAAAGCCCTTGTTTGTTTTGGAAAATGCATAAAAATGTGAAAAGTTAGGTAAAAATTCTATAAAAATTACTTAGTTGTCTTTTATCATCTTTTAGCTTCTATATTTTTTTGTTTAAAAATACATCATAAGAACCTAAAAATTTGCAAAATACTAAAAACTTATAAAAATCATATCAAATCATAGAAAAAAATCCAAAATAGTAATTTCACTTTCTGTTTGTAGCTATTTTCTTCTAGTTCTTTATAAAATTCACTTCTAAGAGATTTGAGCCTTTTACCTATTTTTAATTTGCAAAAAATCCTTGGTTGTGCACTGTTTGTTGCATTTTTCACTTCTTGATTTTCAGAAAATCACATAAACATATGAAAAATATATAAAAAATATGAAAAACACTATAAAATATATAAAACCTAAAAATATTTTTACTTTAATTTTCCGATCATTTTCGGCTTAATTGAAAAAAATCAAAAAAATTATGTGTGCATATTTTTACCCCTTGTGTTGATTTCCTTTATATTGAAAAAATTAAAAATTTGAAAAATTAAAAAAACTAAAAAACCATAAAAATTTCTTAATTTTTGAAATCGACTACTTAGTGTATAATTGTGCTCCTTAAGTTTGACCATGGTCGCTATAACAGGTTAATAAAAGTAGCAATGCCGCTTGATTTGTTTGATTGAACTCTTAATGGTTTAATTTTCTCGATTGATCGATTTGGTTGATTTAGGACAACAACATCTTCTTAATTTAATCCAACTTAATCAACTAGAAAAATATGTCATCAGTCACACAAGAAGGTACTCTTTCTACCTTCTTGATCTCTGTAAAGCCTCCACTTTGTATATCCGCTTTCATTTATTTCCGTCCATCTACCGTTTTGTTCATCCACCTCATTTTGTATCTTTGCCTTAATTAGTACGTACTTTATCCTAAGTATAATGTTGGTGGATGAGCTGAGTATTCATTCTTTGTTTTGTTCATCTCTTCTAATGTTGCCTTTTCCTTATGGCTCTTTTACAATAAGTATAGGCGGAGTGATGTGTACATTCACCCAACGTATTTTTCCTTTTTACCAGTTTCTTTTCATGATCCCCTCAACTGTCTCCTCTCTTGTTGATATTTCTATCTATACTTAGGATTATTTCATCATAACTATTGGGGGGTGGGGGCAACGATTGACTTCTCACTCTTCATTCTTTCATTATTCTTCTGTCATTGTAGTATAGGCTCATCTATACTTAGTACGAGTTATGTCTTCTCTTTTTCTCATTGATCTATGAGGACATAGCTCAAGCAAAGTATATGGGAGTCGTATATACATTGTATATACTTTAACCATAACTCGTACTCTCGTATTTTTAATAATATGGCTAATTAATAAAATTAAAATGCACTTTAAAATTCTTTGTATAAACTGACTAATAATATGGTTAAAAATGTTTTGCAAAATGTTTTGAAAAATGGTTGAAAAATCTCTTTGAAAAATCTTTTGAAAATTGTTTGGAAAATGTTTTGTAAAATGTTTTCAACCTTTGTACAAATGTTTCATTTGTAATAGTTTCTTTTCTTTGTGTGAATAAAATATTTTGAAATCTATTTGCAATTGTTTGGAAAATGGTTGTAAAAATGTTTTTAAAAATCGATACATACTGTTTCAAAAATCTTTGCAAAAAGATTTTCAAATTTTGTAAATGTTTGTAAAAATTATCTATCAAATTATCCTTTCAAAGTAAAGTTTTTAAAATGTTTGTCAAATTTTTTGCAAATTATTTTGGAATCTATAGAATTACTCACAAACCCTATAAATAAACCTTTAAATAAATTGTGTAAATTCTTCACCTAAATTCTTGTACATACAAGATGCACTCCCATGTAAATATATGCACATGATTATTTGCCAAAACTTTTTGTTTTTGAAAAATTACTAAACATTTGCATAATTAAAAATCCATTAAAAAATGCAAAATTTTTCAAAAATTCCCAAATAAGTTCAAAATCAGATAATTCTATTACAAAAATATTTTCCTTGCATAGCATTTGCATTTTTCAGATTGATATTGATAATTAAACGAGTCTAAGTAAAATTCAAAGGTTGGAGCTTGGTTGACCTTAATCCAGTTAGTCACATGAACCTTATAGGATTTGGAATTGAGATGCTTTGAGTCTGCTAGACCTAATTCTTTGAGATCGCAAGACTTAGTTCAATGTCGTCTCGATTGCCTAAGTAGAATATTTCGAAACACATGAATGGCTCTTGTCGATAGTGACCTAGCCTTCACACCTGGACCTTACACTTTGTTCAACAAAGTTGTAGTGGCAGAGGGCTGGATTTGCCGGCACTAGACACATGCCAATGGAAGCATCGGAAGTCACACATTTGTGGCCATTGTATCCCTACCTGATCTAATAGCCATGAGGTCTAATGATAGAAGTTGTGGGTTGCAATAATGCCTCAAAAGAAAGATAGTATACTAGCTCAAGAGGAAAAAGTCTTTATGTAAATGATGCTATATATAATATTCAAAAAAATGGAAAAATCAAAACCTCCAGAAAAAAGATGAGCAAATTCAAAGAAAAATCAACTCCCATCGGAGTATATATGTATATAGCCAAAGCTTGAGCTTCAAAGTCAAACCCATGTGAGCTTGCAGCCGGATGACTTGGCTACACTGGTCAAGCATCCTAGGATAGGTAGATACATTGTTTACTGTCCAATCTTCTCTCCACCTCCTCTTCTTCAGCCGATTGTACTTGAACTTAGAAGGGGATACCCTTCTTCTTGAGGAAAAAGTTGTTAGATTGGGGTATTAGGCTCACCATATTGGAGAAAGCTAACTTTTACCGCTTCAGTTGAGGAGAGATACATATCACACACTGCACAAGATAGACTCATAGTCATAAGGAACTGTGTATGACATAGACTTGTTCAGACCTAGCTTTTGAGGAGACTTAAGCACCATTTTGACTCTCAAAGGATGTTGTGCTTCAAGCCTGGTTCTCAATAAGGTTCCGACCAAACCTAACTTCCAAAAGGTCTGACTGAGCTCCAAACTTTGATTTTATAAAGACAAGTTTGAAAGTTGAAATCAATCCAAGTTCTTTCCTTTTCTTTTCTTTATTTTCTTTCCTGTACTTATATGGATAAGTGTTTGCTAGTGACTAGAAAAGTAATGAATAGGGGGGTGATGAATCTCCATTTCATCACCTTTATTCTTTCATTTTGGCCTTTAATCCCTAGGCAAATGCATGTAAATAACATTATTTTGCATGAAATAATCTATTATTTATTATGTTAAAAATGTATAAAATACTATATTTAAAGCCAAAATGAAAGAATAGAGAAAATAAAAGGAAAAAGAAATGACATACCAAAGGTATTAAATGACTCAAAACCCTAAGATCTAGGCATCATGATGACTGGGTCGACAAGGAATAAAATAGGGGGAGATAAGGGCTAAAAATACAATAAAAATCCCATTTTATTTTGCCAAATAATTGAGTTTTAGGACAATTTTATTTAATTTTTTATACATAAAATCAATAAACTTTGTACATGAAAGTTGCAGATAGAAATACAAAAAAAAGCATAAAATTTATTTCATAGAAAAATATTACATTTTGTATTTTCTACACTTAAAATAAAATGCCAAAACACAAATTTACCAAACCCATATCTTATCCATATGAGCTCAAAATCATGGAAATCCTATTTAATTGTATATAACTTTTTACTAGTTATTTAATGAAGGTGATTTCATTTAATTTGGAGTTAAGATGTAAAAGTTAGGGTTTGGACCCCTATTGTATAATATACTTGAATAAAATATTCATTTTATTTATTCTATATATTTTATTCAATTTTATTTTTTTTAATTTTGCAAATATTATTTAGAACACATGTACATAATTAGATTAAAATAAAACCATTAAAAATAAATCAAAATAAAATACATAGATGAATTACCTATACATATACTTATATAATAAATACATAAATTTATTTAAGTTTGCAAATAACTTTAGAAAAATAAAACAAAAATATATTTAAGTGTATTAAAATAAGTTATAAATATATAAATTATGTATATAAAATATATAATACAAATATAAAACAAAAATAAAATATTCAAACATATGTAAATATACCTTTGTAATACTTGTAAAAAGTAACTCATATTAAATTAACAAAAAAAAATAAATAAAAATCATAATAAAATACTATATGAAATAATAAACAAATTCTATTTAATAAATTTATTTGTTATTTTAGTTTTAATTATTTGTCATTTTCCAGCCAGTTTTGTCCTCTAGTGGTCCGCCTAGACAAATGATGGGCGCCCATTTATTGACCTAGGTCAACTTCTCTGACCTGAGCCCAAGCTCTGTTAGACGTAGCCGACCCCCTTCCTTCCTCGATTTCCTCCACCATGATACAAGGCTCGAGGCCTCGTACCTCCTTCATAAGATATCATCTCTGTTTATCCAGGATCTTCGCCAGTGCCTTTCATCACCTTGTATATTACCTCGGCCTCCTCCATTTTTGCTTTTTTGTTCCCTTTTTGCTCCACTTTATCCCCTCAATTTGTGTCCTAAGGCTTGAGCTTGGTGACAGGAGGCTCACCCAACCATCTTGTAATGAGGAGGGCACCATCGGAGACGTTACCATCATCTCCGATGAGCTCTCTGTTATGAGGTCCATCTCCTTGGCTCCGACCAAGTCGAGGTTTCCTTTCTTGTCATTTTAGGTAGATTTAATCATTGCCTTTTCATTCCGGATTTTATTTTATGTTTTAATTACCTCTTTAGTTTAGATTAGGTAGTTTTAACTTCGCTAGAGCTCTAGAGCTTCGGCCTCCATATACCATCGCACCTCATTGTTCCGACCATACAAAACCACCTCATTTCTTTCCCCCTCCTCTTCTCCACCTTTCGCACCACCTAGCTCACCGAAATTCCCTCAGATCTGGACCACCGAGGTCCTCTCCACCACCCTCCCCGAACCTCCTCGACCCATCACCATTCCCCTTCGACCTTTTCCAATAAAGATTGAGATAGCTTTGTCTTGCTTTTGTCATGATTTCCCTACAGGTTGTTCTTCTGGAGGAGCCCATCTGAGGGCTGATTTGCATCAAGAACATGCCCCCAAGTCTTGCTTCAAACCTTCAAGCTTAAGGGGCCAATCAATGATCCTCGAACACATCTAAGGCATCTAGGAGCTGCTGGGCAGCTGCAAGAGCATGAAGAGACATTTAGCGGTGTTCCAGGTGGTTAGAGACACACGTAACATTCGATCAAAACTCGCAAAGTGTGAGTTTTTCATTTCTTCTTTGAGATCCATCAGAGCTGTCTGATCAAGATCAGGTGCCTCAAGCGTACAACTATTGTCAGATCGGAAGAGACTCCATATAACGCTTACAGGACCCATTGTGGTGGGCACCGATGAGTCTCCAAGACCATACCGTTGGTTTTTCTTCTATATAGTCAGCTTTTGTTCTTCTCGATAATAGAAACTTCTATTTCTAGGGCGCTTTCATCGGTTGGCCATATAGAGTACGTTTATTCTTCTTAGCATCATGCATGAAGAGAGCTGGAGGCAAGGTGAGCATCTCTATCCGAGCATACATCATTGATTTGCGCTTGCATTGCTTTTATGACTCTCTCCCTCTGATTTTGACCACATAGGATACTAAAGGAATTGATACCTCGTTAGGATTCATGCATTTTTTTAAAAATCCAAAAAAATTGGTGATAGGCAATAAAATTGGGAATGCTAACTCTACTCAACCCTAAAATCAAAAAGAAAAATCCTTGTTTTGGGGATAGTAACCGCCTCATTGTATGATGCATTTTATACTTGAGACATAATGTTGGTTCCCTGATTTGAAATAAATAATAACTCATTTTCATAATAGGTCCCTTAGTAAAATTAGGGTTGTGTACCGTGCCCATCTTGATGATCATATAACTATTGATTCAATTATTGAATCATAGAGGCTGGTGCTTGGATGATATCTAAAGAGTTAGATTGAGGACTCGTCAAGCACTGTCAAATGATTATTAAGAGATGATCTCTAGCCTGAGTAGGAAATGGAAATATTTTCTATTTTGGTTGATATCTGACCGACCTCTTGATGCAGGTCCTCTGATAGGAATAAAGATTCAAATGTGTCAGATAAGTTAGGTAAAAGAGTTGACTTAGCGAGATCGAGATAACCAAGTCCCATGTTGTATGTTATCACGATATAGACATGCATCCTATGACTGGAGACAGATGTATTGCTATATGTATGGGTATGTACATTTGGCATACCGATAGGTTGATGGCCTTATCAATTCATATACACTTGTGAGCTGGTGTGCATACAAGGGAATATGAGTAATACGACCTCTCAAAGGGATCCTATACGTTCACTTGCGAATCCTAAGACATGATCTCACTCATGAGGTATTGGGACCAATTAAATTCCATGCATGGTCATCTTGCTTTGGAAGCATGTCTAGAATTTGTAGGTAAAATATATGCTTTTGGAAAGCATATGATCGATATCAACCGCCAATGATTGAATGAGAAACTTGATGATAAAACCCTAAAGGAGACAGTATAAAAGAGATATTAAACTTCGGGTTTATTCTAGGTCTTCCAGTAACTTTATTCTATAATTTTGGCCATAAAAACCCTATCTAATGCATGTAAATAGCCTTAATTTGTACAAATTAACATTCATTATTTATTGCATTTATTGTGTATAAAATATAATTTTTAATTCCAAATTATAGAATAAAGAAAAGAAAAAGAATAAAATGCCAAAGGTATTTTATGACCCTAAACCCCAAGACCTAGGCATCTTGATGACTAGGTCGACAAGGAATGAAGTATGGGAGATAAGGGGCAATAATACAATAAAAAAATCCCATTCATCATTTATTCATTTTTGGGATCTATTTTATATTCTAATTTTTATAATTCCAATATAGAAACTTTGTATATGAAAGTTGTAGATAATAATATATAGGAAAATACAAAATTAAGTTTATACAAAAATAATATACAATATACAAGTTATACTCTAAATAAAAAGCAAAAATCCCAACTTCCCCAACCCATATCTCCCAAATAAAAACTCAAAATGTATTAAAATCGCTTTAATTGTATTTAACTTTTAATAAGCTATTTAATGAAGGTGGTTTCATATTTTTTTGAGTTAATGTGTGAAAGTTAGGTTTTTGACCCCTAGGTACATCATTTTATTTGGATTTTTACTCCAAGAACCCTATAAACTTTGTAAATTACCTTCTTGACCTTTGAAACAACATAATTCCTACCTCAACCCTATAAACTTGCTAACTCTTACCCCATGAACCATGCGGTTAATCTTTTTGAAACTCATGGGGGTTCTTGCGGCTAATTTAAGGGGTCGATGAGGAAATTACATTGTACACAAGGTCGTAAAGGATTTCTAACAAGTTTCTAAGGTTCGTGGGGAAAAAATCCCTTTTATTTATTCCTTATTATTTTTATAATCTTATAATTTTGTAATTTGTAGATATTATTTATAACATATGTACATATCAAAACTAAAATAAAACCTTAAAGAAAACATTAAAATAAAATATGTATATGAAATAGATAGATGACATACCTATACTTATACTTATAAAAAATGCATCCATATTTAATTAAGTGGATATATCATATAATAAAAATATATTTACTTATATAAAAATAATTTGTAAATATAAAAATAAGAAAATAAAATCATAAAATCATAGATACAAAAATAAAATAAAATAACCAAAATATAGGTAAATTTACCTATAAATAAAATCCTAAAAAGTAACTTCTAATAAAGCATCTTGAAAAAAAAATAACAATAATAATAAAATAATTTAGAAAATAATAAACAATTTTTATTGTATAACTTTATATTAATTAAATCATTTACTATTTATTATGTATTTTCTGATATTTTTAGAGCAAGGTTTTGATGAAGAGGACTTTATCAAGGTCTTGTCAATCCACGTGATGAATCCATGACTCAACATCTTTCTTCTTTTGTTTTAGCTTTATTCCTTTGTCAAATACCTGTAAATATCCACTAATTTCATGAAATTAGCATTTTGCAGGCATTTGTTAAATTTGCATTTTAACACTCTTTATATTCAAAAAAAGAATAAAGAAGAAAAGAAAAAAAGAAAATAATGGACATATTTATGAAATAAATGCAGACGGACCCGAACCCCGAGAGAAGGTCAAGACTTGACCTGATCGACCAGGAATAAAGTAGGAGGAGATAGGGACTTTAATTCAAAAAATAAAAAATAATTTATAAAATTTTCCCTGTATATTTGCACAAAACAGACACTATTTTATTTGTATATAAATTGACATCAAATTAAATATTTTTTGAAATAAAAGTTGTAAATAAAAATGTTTTGTAAATACTAAAAATAATTGTAAAATAAAATAATGTACAGATTACGAATAATCACTCTCAGAAAAAGCCGTAAAGCGATAATTGAAAGACCAATACCGGCTCCATACAAACTCAAATTGAATCAAACTCACTTCCATTGTACTCTAAATTAAATTATATTTAAAATGACTATGGTTTCATACTTTTTGGAGTTACGGTTGAAAAGTCAGTTTTATGGGGTGGTTTTTGCAATTTCACCACTTACTCATTGTATATATTTATTCATATTTATTTTTTATACATAATGTAAATAATTGTAAATATTCTCTTCATTATTTAAAATAAAAATAAAAAGTAAAAATATAAAAAAAATCATTTAAAAATAAGTTCCTTATTTGTATATGTGTATATTGTACTATGCGTATATATATTACTTGTATACAACTAATTTACTTACATAAAAATCACCAAAAAATTAATATCTAACATTGATTAATTAAATTAATATAATTACAAAAATTAGATTTATTTATTTAATATATTCATTTATTTGATTTGAAAACCTACCATGTATATAAGATTTGATTTTTTACCTTAAATAACCACCATTAAGGTGGCTAATTATTTTTTGTAAATTGATTATTTTGATTATTTTATTTAATTCTGAATATCATGTTTAATTAATTAATTAACTAATTTATTTATTTAATTTATTTAATTAACCACTAAACACCTTCCTTGATTTTACCTATTTTCGTTTTTGATTTTTCTTCTTCTTTTTACTGAGCTCCTCCTCCCTCCTTTGTTTTGGATCAATCTTTGGTGGAGAGGAGCCCGATCTCCAAGAGTTTCTTGTCACAGAAGGGTGCCCAGCCTCTGAGTCGTCCGGTGACAGCGAGACAGTCCTTATCGAGGCTATCACAACGTATCCGACCTGAAGGTGAGATCCAATTTATTTTCCTTCGTCATTTTAGATTTAATTTTTGCTTCAATGTCATTGTTAAATTTTAGATCTTAAATTTCAAAATTTTCCATCTCGACTCGATCCGCCCCCGAATCTAATTTTTCATCTCATTTTTCTAATCTCTACATTTCACATTCTACCTCACATAACCTATCACCTCCGACCATGCATTGTGGTCGGAGATCCGGATCTATCTCTCACTTCACCAGATCCGCATCCGCACAAATTTTTCCATGTTTGGTCTTTCTTGGATCGAGCCGTTGTGCTCGTATCCTCATTTGTTTTTAAAAAATAGATAAAAATCATATATATTTTCTATTTCTAACATTTGTTTTGCAGGGATAACTAAATTTTTTTTAAAAAACATTTTTTCTAACATTTATTTACAGAAAAGAATATAAATATAAATATAAATATAAACATAAATATAAATATAATGTTTTCGTTTCTATTTACTATTTATGTTTTAAATAAATCTTTTCATTTCTGTTTTACAAGAATGAAATAAAAAATAAGAAAATTCTGATCATGGCCTGTAGCCGCGCCCGCTGACCACGACCGCCTGTAGCCGCCACCCACCGCAGCCAACCGCGGTGTCGCGACCATCTCCTTTAGCGAGCCAGGCACACCCCTCATCCTCTTCGCCATAAGAGCCCCTCAAGTCCCTCAACACCACCGCAGGCGGTGCCTGCTCTACCATCTCCCAACCCCGCCAGCGACTGTTCTTCGCTTCCCAGCGGTGCCGCAACCTTCCCGTCAAAGCCGTCCACTCCGCCTCCAACAGTTGTGCCGCCCGCGCGACCGCCACCGTCGCCCATCAACGATTCCGCGTGCCACACGTACTCCTCCACGGTCACCGCCAACCGCATCCCACCATGTTCACCGCTGTTAGACCCCCACCTGCCCTTACGCCATAGAGCCGCAAGCATGCGCCCAGCGGAGCCGCCTCCCTTCGTCGCCAACCAGATCCTCTAGCGCCGCCGCAACCTTGCACTTGCACCTTGGAGAGGAAGAGCAAAGAGGGTGGCGACACCCCTTCACTTGTACCCTTTTGGTCTTTAAGAAGATTCAATTAACATGTAACCCTAGAGGTTCTTAAAAAATATCTGGTGCAAAGACTCCCCAAAAAGTTTCTAGAATTGCATAAACGTCCCCGCCAGGGAAGAGTCTAGTGCGGCGCATGCATTCATTGAATAAATTTCACTTCTAGTCCTTTATTTATTACTTATTATATTTCTATGGAAGAACATTGAATATTTGCAAATCAGTCCATGTATTACAGACATCTATTTTGCATGCTTTCTCTTATTGAATAAATGTTTTTCATGGTCAATAAATTCTTAAAATTATCATGTTTCGCTCCTGATTTGTTCCTTTTTAATATATAAAAAAATCATCGTATTTTTTTATTTGATATTTTAAAAAATTCAAAATCGGTTTTATTTTCTTAGTCTAAACTTTTGAAAATCATAAAAATTCGAATATTGCTCTAAAAATTCCAAAAAACTTAGATTAGGTGTATTTTATTGTCTTTTATTTCCTTTGCAAATTTCATGCATTAATCATTTTCAAAACCAAAAAAATTAGAAAATACCAAATATCTTAGAAAAATCATAAGAAATTGTAGAAAAATCAAAAAATAGTGATTCAAATTCTTATGTGTAGATATTTTTCTATAGTTTATCATAAAAATAATTTCTAAGAGTTTTGGACACTTAATTTAATTTTAAGTTACAAATTACTCTAGGTTGTGTACTGTTTGTTATTTTTGCTAATGTTTGATTTTTAGAAAATATAAAAACATCTGAAAATTCTATAAAAATTACCAAAAACATTTTAAAACCTACAAAATACAAAAAAAAATCTGATCTTTTCTGAATATTTTTGATATAATTGAAAAATACAAAAAGAGTGTGTGTGCATATTGTGACTTGTGTTTCTATTTAAAAATAAAAAAAATATTAAAAACCAAAAGCACTAAAAATAATCATTTTATTTTACTTTGAAATTTGATTACTAAGTTTTTCAATCGTGCTCCTTATGTTCGACCTTGGTCGTTATACCAGGTAAATTAAAATAGCGAAGACCGCTTACATTATTTGTCATTGATTGATTTTTTAAGTGGTTTTATATATTTTTCTCGTTGAGTTAGATGATTAATTGGGGTCGTAATGACCATTGATATATTTGCATACTTAACCCTAGTTGATCGGTCGCTCATTAAAACGGCATTGTTGCCGCGGAGCACAGCTTTGTAGTCAATTTTAAGCTTTACTTGTCTCTATATATATTATAAGTGTTTTCTGACCATCTCTTATTTGTTTTTTGTGCGAGGAACCGCTTGGAGGATGACTTGGAGTCTTTTTGGTGGACCCACATAGGAGGAAGAACATAGCAGGATAGAAGATCATTATTTTATTTTTAGAGAACAATTATATGTATTGTAATAATTAGACCTTGGATATTTGGACACTTGTACTCGGGATATGTTTCACAAAGTGTCGGTGCGCTTGGGGGATCCCAACTAGTTTATGTGCTTGAGCCCCTAGTTGTAGGTTTTATTATCTTGCTTGAGACAGGTAATTTATTAGGTCCAAAGCCCTAAACAAGAATTTCTGCACCTATAGAGTAGAGCGTAATATGGACTTAGTAAAATTAATTGGTTCTTGCATGCTAATAGAAGTTATTGCTAGGACGGTTCATGTGCATCATGTAGGTTAGTTTATTTTTCTATATCTAAATCCTGCACGGATCACTTGCATGTAGAGTGCTGGAGATAAGGTACACATTTCTTCAACCCTGCATGCATCATTGGATTTCATCGCACATTGGCTTTTCCGATTTCCCACCTTGATTTCACTCGCATAATTCAAACAGGAAATTGGACACTCGTTAGACGTTATGTTTGAAAAATTAATCCAAAAAAAGTGAAAATTGAAAAAATAAAAATTAGGACTACTAGTTGAACTTGACTCTTAAAATCAAATGTAATTGATTCATACCATTATTTTGGGGAGAGCAACCCCTCCTTGTTTAATTTACCTGTAGCGAGAGAGCGACCTGCACACTAGGATAGAGCCATAGTTGATCTCTCTTCAGACTACTGCTCTTGGGGTTAGCGTTCTCCAGTGAGGATCTTTCCGATAGCCTGTAAAGTAGCCCATGACGTCCATAGCAGATTGAATTGATCGGGTAGCCAGTAAACGGTCCGCAATTCATACTGCCTGGGAAAGATCTAACTTTGGGATTGGGAAAGTCTCTTGGGAGCATCGGGTTCCCAACAGCTCGCTCTAATCACTCTGATAGATTGATTTTATCACCTAAACTCTAAAAATTGACAAGATAATTGACCGTATCTTTACGGTCTTTACATTACGTTGAGAAGGTAAATTGGGAGTTTGCATTGTGTTTGTTTGTGATTGGTGTGAGTTTGTTACGTTCATCTTCTCTAGATCATTAGCAGTCAATATTCATCTTCCTTCTTACCTTCACTTCGTATCTACTATCCCACCCTCCCTCCCTTCATTTCCCTCTCTTCATGATGGGCATATTCCATTTCAGTCGGATTTTGTGTCTGCTTCATTTTATTCGCATCATTCCCGCCCACACTCTAGGGAGGTCAGAACTCCGACCGAGATCCCATATTCTCCCAACCCACCTTCTTATTCTAGGCATGCTATCCTAAGAGAAGACACCCCAGGAGTTTAGATTGACTAGATACGAGACATGGGTGATCACCTTGCTAAGATGAGAGTGCATTACATAGGAGATCACATGGAGCAGCTACGAGTTTTAAAAAACTTCTATCCTAGGATGATGGATGAGTATCCAGATCAGGAAGCACAGTCTGCTTGTACATTGAGTCCCTTCATTCTGGATTTAGAGTTCATTAATCTACTGCTGAAGTTTTCAGGGGGAGTGCATGAGGAGCCATATATTCATATATCTGCGTTTGAGGATTTTTGTGGATCACGAGCATACATAGATATCACTTCCGAGGAGCTGATGCTGATGACCTTCCCTTTCTCACTTTAGACTAGAGCATTGAGATGGCACAGAGAGTTGGGGAGGAAGATTGCTACATGAGGTGGCCTTCACATGTTGTTTTTGCAGAGATTTTACCCCCATCGTAGAGAAGAGTTGATGCGGTCTTGTATTCGAGAATTTTTAGTTGACCCCCAAGAGCCATTGAGAGATTCATGGCTTAGGTTTGTTGACCTATTGAGGAGATTTCCAGATCATGAAATTTCGAGGTCTGACCTTGTTCAGATCTCCATGAGGGGGATGACTGCCGAACATATTGCATTAGTCATTGCCTCGTGTGGTAGTTCACACCACAGTCCCGACATGGATTTATTTGAGACCATATTAGAAACACTTTTAGACATTCCATATTCACGAGATGATTTATTTGAGACAACACACGAGGGAGATATGACACCAGTTGAGTGTGTGGCATTTCATGCCGATTCAGACAACACACACCATTCAGAGGACATGGATTCTACATTTCATATGACAGACATGTTGACCACCACTGTGAGTTTCCAGAGATGGACATTGGTCGAGTTCTCATTGGTTTTACAACCAGAGTTTGAGCCAGTCTTGCATTTTCATGTCGAATATTCTTGGATTCTAGATCTGCTAGTATCCCAAGAAATAGATGAGGAGCCCACATTTTAGCCATCCTTTCAATTATTTCAATGTCCATGTCCAACTAATTCAGTGACCATTCTTCAGAAGATCCTCTCAAATTCATATACACATTTGGATCCATCTCAACATAGAGAGCTTGATAAGGGACACCATTTTGATTTGACAAATCTAGATAGTCCCGTCTTTGAGCCTTGTGTCCTCTTATTTGATGATGTCGATACATTTTTTGACGACCTGATATTTGACAACATAGATCCCTGAGGACCAAGAGCCATTGAGGACCTGATCATGAGATCGAGTCTTCTGATGTTTCTGATCATAAGTCTAAGTTTTCTCACCTCGACGACCCTGCAAGGATGTCCCGATCTTCGAGTTATTCGATGTTGATTCTAATTTCTATACCCTATATACATCAGATATCGATTTTTATAGAGAGTCTCCTGATCTTTATCTTCCTTATCTTTTTGAGATGGTGATTGTCGTGGAGGATTCCCTGACAGATCCTTCCTTCTCCACATTCGATTTCTTAGGATCCATCTATTCACTCCATTCAGACCATGAGCTGATGATTTCTTTTGTGCTACCGGAGTATGTTCATACGCCATCTTCTCTTTTCCTAGTATCCGACCCCACTTGGAGTGCATATTTGGGTGTCTCTTTTGACCATCTTGAGTCCGTTGTTGTTCTACCACCAAGACGATGACGATAGTACGGTATTCTCCTCACAAATCCTGTCATGAACCTCGATACAACATTGTTCTAGCATTTGTGCCCAGCTAGGGGCGTAAACTCTAGTGCTTGTTGAGAGGTACCTCAACACTGTCTAGATCCAATCTGTCAATATCATTAATTCATTCTTTCTAACACCCCATCTTCATCTCATGATTATGCTATACTTAGGGTGTACTTTAACCTAAGTATGGGGGTGTCAAACTTGTGATTATCTATTTGATTCTATTACCTATGTTTTGTTGCCTATACTTAGGGATATTTTACCCTAAGTATAGGGGATGTAATATTTGTAAATTCTATCATTTAGTATGTAAAGCCTTGAACTTGGCATATCTCAGATCCTATATAATAAGATTTGGCTCGTCAAGAGAAAACCAACGGAATTTGTTTCGTGTGAATCGGACTTCGTTTCGATTTGTTATGATTTTCGAAAGAAAGAGAAGGAGGGTTAAGAAGTCATTAATCCATAATGACTATCATTAAGACTAATTAAGTGTGATTAAAAAACTAACGTGGACTAAAAACTGCTAATGATCATTAGCAACACTAATCAATAGTTAGCAAAAGATAAGCGTAAACCGTAGAAGTTAAATCGTGATTAGTGAAAGTTAATCACGATTAGTGTTAATTAAGCGTCATTAGCGAATCTAGAATCATCGGGAATGTTCTAACTTAAGCCCCAAGTTTGGGATAGGTTTTGTCCAAAACCATGTTCTGCTAAACCATGGTTAAGGTCTAAACCATGGTTTTCTAACCTTGGTTAGTGCTTTTCTAGAGCCTATAAATAGACCCCCCATACCCATTCAGTCTCTATGATTTCCACTACCACCACCACCACCCCAAGGGCTAGCATCGAGAGGTCGGGAGGAGGAGTGGGAGGCGTGGGAGGAGCGCTAGCGAAGCGCTGCCGGGAGAACGAGGAGGAGAAAGGTATGATCCTCTCTTTGTTTGGTTCATAAGCTTGGATTTCAATTCATCCTATTTACTTCCAAGCTTTGTTCTTGATTCATCTTTCTTTCCGATTCATTTTCTGTTGTGGTTCGAGGAGAAATCAGTGTAACACCCTACTTAGGTGTGGGCGGCTATGCACGTCAGTGAACCCTGTGATTCGTCACATATTCACTCACCTAAGATGCGTGGTGTCTACTGATTCTTCATCTCTTGTTGTTTGAGTATATTCTTTCAGTTTTGTTGTTGTTTTCCTCACGATTGATTTTATAGAGAAACTCTTTTTGTTTTTATTTTGAAATATGTCCCGATACAAGGGGAAACTCTACCAAAATTTTCCAAGAAATATGTCCCGATATAAGGGGAAACTCTGCCGAAATTTTCCTAGAAATATCACCCCTATAAGGGGAAGTCTGCTGATATTTTAAGAGAAAATATGTTCTTGGCGTTCTTTGTGTTCTTCGTGTTCTTCGTGTTCTTCACATTCTTCGTGTTCTTCTTTCGTTCTTCGCGTTCTTGACACATTCTTAGCGTTTTGATACAAAAATGAAATTCAATCTTTTCAGGAGCCTTAAAACATCCTTTCTAAAAACGAAGCACGATAAAGCCTTGCATACACGAGAGAGAGCTCGATTAGGTAACAAAATCCTTCCTTTTGCTGTTGGGTTTTCAAACGAGATTATTGAAATTTTTGATTTTATGTTCTGTGCTATAAAGAAACCTAATTTTGGATCTTTTTGATAAAGTCTGAACAGTTGTTATGTGATTCCAAATAAAATAAGGTTTAAGCATCAAATCGATACGGTGGCTTTGAAAGTTAGGGTTTGGGAGTTAAAATAGGCATAAATACGAGTATATATGCATATGAATAATATATATTTGAGTCTATACTAAGTATTGCAGATTATGCAAATCGAAGACTTAACGAAAGAACATCATGGGAATTGATGTGGTTTGAGTTGGATCCTGAAAAGGATCATGTGTCATGTTAAGGATGATTGGGAGTAGAAATACAGGTCGGGCATGCAACCTGTAGGTTTGTCGGAAGGAACCCGTATTGGCGTTTCCCTACCTAGGTGGTAGACGGTTACCCTGTTATGATAAGTGCGCACGAAATGAATGTTTTGCAACGCATGGTACCGGGATTCAATATCTTCGGGTTGAACGACGGAAGATGTGGTCGTGCCATGTGGAGGCACTGGTGGTTCATAAGTGGCTGGGTCACGATAATATGTATTTTAAAGCCGCTAGGTTATATGATTAAATGTTAGCCTTAGGTAAGCAATCGAGTCCTCGAGGACAGTATGCTCATTTGTTTTCCAGGCTGAGGGTTTGAGACCCTGTTTAATAAAATAAAAGAAAATAGTCGGGGTAGTATTAAAGGATTGGTTGAGGCGACGTGCGGCAGCATAAGTTTACCAAGATCAACGCAATCTCCAATACCGAAGTGTCCATAGCTTCGGAGTCCTTATAGTGGTGAGGTAATTCCCTGGACTAATTCCTGATGTGGAATAGAAAGGAATAGGACTTAAATTAATGAGAAGGAATGAAACTTTTTGTACTAACAAGTTTTGAAAAATAACCCATTTCTTTGCTTTTCCCTTCTTCGTTACTTAGCATTCACTAATTTTTATCCTATGATTTATGGAAAACCCAATAGGTATCGGTGAGCCAACACAAGGACCTTAGTAGACATCCAAACAACTACAGTAGCTTTACTTTGTAAGGTAGTTATTAATCTTTTGTATATTTTCCTTTTAAGCTGATGTACATGTAAATGGTTATAGTGGGACAATGTATCATCTGAACTTTATTTTGTTAATGGAAAAGTGTTGAAATACTTTTTCTGAATATACTTTATTTGTAGTCTATTTCTGAATGTTAGTTGTGATTGCTGAATAAATTATTGCTGAGTAACCAGATCCGGTTATAGGAGGATCCGATGGACCGGAATTGGGGTCACGACAGATTGGTATCAGAGCTTGGTTACTCCAGTAATTTATTTAGTAATTAACAACTATGAGCAGTATTCAGAAAACTAAGGTAGTATTAAGATCCTTTGATCTTAATAAATGACTAGAGTACCATTCACAAGTCAGTGTCCCTTATGTACATCGTGCTAAGACATATAGGATCTGACCTTTGACCTTTACTCATCCCAGGATCATGGCAGACCAAGACGTGTCTAGACAATTAGCGGCTATGATGGCAATGCTCCAAGATATGGGGCAAAGGCAACAAGCATTGGAGGAGAGGCTCAATGCACAAGCTGAGAGACCCGAGGCATCATAGCCTGCGGATGCTAGGATTGAAGGTTTTGTCTATCTTTCTGAGGAAGAATCTAGTTACCATTCTTCAACTGAGTCTGCTCCTACCCCGACTGAAGGAGCAATAGAGAAGGCCCTTCTTAAACACCAAACATTACTAGATAATTACCGAAAGGGAAAAATTCCTCGATTCAAAGGTGTAGAGACACCTGCCGAGGCTGAGTTATGGCTCGATGACGTTACTAGGATGTTGAGGATAATCCATGCACCAGTTGACACCTGGGTGCACTTTGCTGATTACTCCCTAGCAGATTACGCACGACCAGTGTTCGGAAATGCGATCCATGCGGCTGCATATGCGACCGCATATGTGCATTCGGTCACTTGACCGAAGCGCATATGCCATATGGGGCAGTATGCGGTCAAAACGCATATGCGGTCCGCATATGCGGCATATGCGGTCGCATATGCGGCCGCATATCTAATAGGATTCATGTTAATCCATGGCATGTTGATGACACATTAACTCGATTTTTTTTTCTGAGCAACTCTTATATCATCATTCGCATTGATGCATCTTTTCATTATTCTCGTATATGTTGCATTTGGGAATATAATCTAGGATATTTTTTCTCTTATCCATTTTTTCCATTGTTCTCAACAATTATTAATGAATTGTTTACT
The DNA here is from genome assembly GCA_037367405.1 of Ottelia alismoides. Lineage (NCBI taxonomy): Eukaryota > Viridiplantae > Streptophyta > Magnoliopsida > Alismatales > Hydrocharitaceae > Ottelia > Ottelia alismoides. The sequence continues at coordinate 527,492 of JAZKJV010005851.1, forward strand.
ACTTTTTGAATTTTCTATATATTGAAATTCATTCTAATTCATCAAATAAAACATGAAATAATTGACTAACATTCTAACACTTTACATTTTTGTGTTTCTAATAAATTTTATAGGCAAACAATCTTCCCCTATATTTTGTGTCAACATATTTTATCCCTTGGAGATACATATTTGTGTATAATTTTGGTTGTATGTACCTATGATTATTCTTTAGCTTTTGTTATCTATAGGATCTATATATACATTAAAGGTTTTCTTATAGAATCATGTATTCCCTGTTGTATCCAATTTTGTATATGTATATATATGCATTAAATTCAAAATACACACTAAAAAATAATCATATATCTTATTGATTATATTATTTTATTTGAAATTTTTGATTTTGAATTTTGTTATATCATCAACTTTTATATATAAACGCATTTTATTGTTTATTTTATATTATTTTAAATTAAAATATTATAAGCTGCATGAACCGCATATACTTCCGTATACTCCTCCGCATATCCGCTTACTCGCTTTAGACCGCATGACCGAACGAACACTGCATACCGCATTTCTGAACCTTGCGCACGAAGATAGTGGAGAGCAATTTCCAAGAAATTAGCACATCCTGTTCCATGGGATATCTTTGAAGAGAGGTTCTGAGCTCACTTCTGTACCTCTCATTGGGAAGAATTAAAGAGGAGAGAGTTGACTTCTCTGAATAAGGGTTCTAAGACCGTACGAGATTATCATATCCACTTTACTGAGCTACTACTTTATCACCAGCTCTAGAAGCTTCACCACAAGGGTGTTTTACCAAATTCGTTAGCGGTCTTCAGGGAGATCTATGAGAAAAGCTTGCTGGTTTTAGAGATACATCCGTAGATGAAGCAATGGACATCGCCTCTCGTATTGAGATGGAGAGGGATGAAAACCACCAAAGAAGAAGTTTCCACTTTAATGGTGGACCATCCAAAAGCAAGGCACCTATAACCGTAGAGATCGTCGCTATCATCCAGCCGATTCCAATATAAGCTCACCACAAACCTTGGGTCATAATTATCAGGAAGAGGGGATTTCTCTAAACCTCCAGTATACCCCCGAAACTCAGAACTAGGAACTAGTACCTCTGTGGTTGGGTCTTATGCTCAGAAAGGAACAAGTGCATGTTATCACTGTCATCAAGAAGGTCACATTATTAAAGATTGTCCGTAGTTGAGAGGTTCAGGGTTTAAACCAACTCCGATTAACAGTATAACATCCACCCCGAGCAATGGAGCAACACGCGGAGGAAGACATGGTAGAGTTCGTGGCTCACAAGGAACATCTCCTACACAACAGCCACCACAAAGCGTTGCAGGTTCTAGCGTGCCTATTCCTAATGGCCTGCTCAATGCAATTACTGAAGAACAAGCCTACAATTCAGGCATGGTCGTATGAGGTATTGTTATTATCATGGCTCTTCAGTACATGCCTTATTTGATTCTGGTGCTTTACATTCATTTATTGCTCGACGGTTAGTACCCACTTTGGGTAAGGTACCAGTAGAAGCAGAAAAATCCTATCTGATCAAGGGACCATCATGACAAGTGTTTATAATCCAAGAAATACTGGATGATTGTATAGTACTGATAGCATGTCATCAATTACATGTTTCCTTATTACTTATTGAAATGGATGACTTTGATCTCATTCTTGGGATGGATTGGCTAGAAAGGCATCATGCATGCCTTGATTGTTTCCGGAAAATAACTTTTCACATTCCTAACTCAATAGAGTTCCAATTTATTGGAAAGACATCCAGTGATGATGTCAAGTACATATCTACTTTAAAGGCTCAACAACTGTTAGAACAAGGGTGTCAAGGCTATTTAGCTTATGTATCCACTACATCAGGGTCAGAAAGAATGATAGAAGATGTGCCTATAGCGTGCGAGTTTCCTGATGTATATACAGAGGAACTACCTGGATTACCACCTGAGCGAGAGATTGAATTTGAAATATCTCTTATACCTTATACTCAACCTATCTCTACCCCTCCATATAGGATGGCACCAGCTGAGTTATGAGAGTTAAAGGCACAGTTACAAGAACTATTAGATAAAGGATTCGTTTGTCCAAGTACTTCACCATGGGGAGCACCTGTCTTATTTTTCAAGAAAAAGGATGGGTCAATGTGGTTGTGCATTGACTATAGACAACTAAACAAGAAGACCGTAAAGAACAAATATCCTCTGCCAAGGATAGATGATCTCTTTGACCAGTTACAGGGTTCGACTGTGTATTCCAAGATTGACTTAAGATCTTGATACCATCAGTTGAATATAAAAGATGCAGATATCCCCAAGACAGCGTTTCGAACTAGATATGGACATTATGAATTCTTAGTTATGCCTTTTGGACTGACAAATGCCCCAACAGCTTTCATGGATCTCATGAATAGAGTATTCAAGGAGTTCTTAGATCACTTTGTAGTAATCTTTATCGATAATGTGCTTATTTACTCCAAGGATAAGTATCTGCATGAACATCATCTCAGGTAGGCACTTGAAACTCTAAGGAAGAACAAACTGTATGCTAAATATAGCAAATGTGACTTTTGGCTATCTGAAGTACTTAGGCCATGTTATTTCTGGGGAAGGTATATCAATTGATCCTACAAAGGTTAGTGCAGTGATGAGTTGGGAATGCCCGAAGACTGTCACAGAAATACAATCTTTTCTAGGATTAGCTGGATATTATAGATGATTTGTGAAAGACTTTTCACGAATAGCATTGCCAATGACTAGGTTGACCCAGAAGGAAGTTCCATTCATATGGTCAGATGCATGCGAAATTAGTTTCCAAACACTGAAAGAATGCCTAACATCTTCACCCATCCTTACTCTACCCTCTGGGAGTGAAGGGTTTACAGTGTACACTGATGCGTCTAAAGAAGGACTTGGGCCAGTTCTTATGCAATATGGTAAGGAAGTTGCGTATACATCATGACAGCTCAGGACACATGAAAAGAACTACCCAACACATGACCTTGAATTAGCTGTTGTAGTTTTTGCTTTAAAGATATGGAGACATTACCTTTATGGTATTACTTTTTAAATATTCACTGATCATAAAAGCTTGAAATATCTATTTGATCAGAAGGAACTCAATATGAGATAGAGACGGTGGCTAGAGTTGTTGAAAGACTATAAATGCACTATCTCCTACCACCCTTGTAAGGGGAACGTCGTAGCAGATGTCCTTAGCAGCAGAACATATTCACCTGGGTTGGTGAGTGCTATCCACTCTTGGGGTTTACTATCAACGTTAAGTGAATGGAAACCATTTGATAGTAGTGCCGATACTATAACTATTCCTCATCGATACAAACCAGGGATCTGGGATAGAATAAAGAAAGGACAGGAGGATGATCCAGTCGAGAAAGAATCCGGGCTCAGTCTTTCGGAAAGCAAAGAGAGAAAGAGGGGCTCGAAATATATAGTTTGCCTCGGAACAAAGAGAGAAGAAGGAAGGATGCCGAGGTCCCTCCGGCTACACGGATCGAGGCCGAAGGAGGCTTTTGGCAGAAAGCTAATATGCGCCGGAGAAAGCGTCGAGGGGTTCCATTTGGATTACTTGTTAATGCTTGATCAAGTTTCATGGATTCTCCCTCTGAAACAAGAAGTTCTGGTTCTGGAGGTATAATATCCACCACTTGGCGCACAACAACTTGAGAAGAATGAGATAGAGGGATTCTAGATACAAGATGGGTTACTGTATAAACATCACAGAGTTTGTGTACCAAACACACCTGAATTAAGGAAAGACATCTTATGTGAAGTGCACTGCTCAAGATTATCTATTCATCCAGGAATTACAAAGATGTATAAGGATCTTCATTCATACTTTTGGTGGCCGGGTATGAATAAAAATGTTGCTGAATTTGTGAATTCATGTTTCACTTGCGAGCAGGTAAAGGCTTTACACCAAAAGCCACCAGGATTATTGTAACCCCTCCCTATACCTGAATGGAAACGGGAAAGCATTTCCATGGACTTCATTACTGGCTTACCTCAGATGACTGGTAGTAAAGATAGTATCTGGGTTATAATAGATCGTCTGACAAAGGTAGCACACTTTATTCCGATAAGCTTATCTTTTACTCCAGACCAGCTTGTTGAATTATATATTACACATGTGATTCGCCTCCATGGTATTCCGAATGAAGTAGTTTCTGATCGAGATTCACGATTCACCTCACACTATTGGGAGAACTTCATGAAAGCCTTAGGTACACAACTATGCTTGAGTACAACATATCATCCACAAACAGATGGTCAATCAGAACGTACGATTCATACACTAGAGGATATGCTACGAGCGTATGCCTTAGAATGGAAGGGATCATGGATTAAACATTTACCTCTTGCAGAATTCACATACAACAACAACTACCATACAAGTATTGACATGGCACCATTTGAAGCACTTTATGGACGTAGGTGTACTACTCCTTTGTGTTGGCAAGAAATCGGGATAAAGAACCTTTATGATTCAGATACACTGCAAGAGACACGGGAAGCTGTAGAGCTTGCTCAAAAAAGACTATTGACTGCTCAAAGTCGCCAGAAAAGCTATAGTGATACTAGGCGAAGAGACCTTGAGTTTGAGGTAGGTGACTCTGTATTTCTCAAAGTATCACCTATGAAGGGAATTCAAAGGTTTCGTGTGCATGGGAAGTTAGCACCCAGGTTCGTGGGTCCCTTTGAAATTATTCAACGGATTGGAAAAGTTGCCTATAGACTTGCGCTTCCTCCACATCTTTCGGTAATACATGATGTTTTTCATGCATCAAATCTGAGAAAGTACGTTAAGAATCTAGAGCATAAGATAAGTTATGATGATTTACATGTTGAGCCAAACTTGAAATACCAAGAGTTACCTGTGCAAATACTTGACAGGGATATCAAGAAGTTGAGAAACAAAGAGGTGTCTCTAGTTAAAATATTATGGCGGAACCAAGAGTTTGAAGAAGCCACATGGGAACCTGAGGCGGAAATGAGAGAGAAATACCCCTACTTGTTTGAGTAATAACACTATGTATTATATATCTTCTTTATAAATGAAATGGCGTTCATTCTCTTTAAGGTTGTTATGGTTTCAATCCTCTTTAAGGTTGTTATGCCTGCATTTCTAGTCTCGAGGACGAGACTTTCGTTAAGGTGGTTATAAGTAAAGCCTTGAACTTGTCATATCTCGGATCCTATATAATAAGATCCGGCTCGTCAAGAGAAAATCAATGGAATTTATTTCATGTGAATCAGACTTCGTTTCGATTTGTTATGATTTTCAGAAGAAAGAGAAGTAAGGAGGGTTAAGAAGTCATTAACCCATAATAACTGTCATTAAGACTAATTAAGTGTGATTAAAGAAACTAATGATGGATTGAAAACTGCTAATGATCATTAGCAACACTAATCAATAGTTAGCAAAAGATAAGCGTAAACCGCAGAAGTTAAATCGTGATTAGTGAAAGTTAATCACGATTAAGTTAATTAAGTGTCATTAGAGAATCTAGATTCATCTGGAATGTTCTAAGTTAAGCCCCAAGTTTGGGATAGGTTTTGGCCTAAACCAGGGGCCAAAACCATGTTCTGCTAAACCATGGTTAAGGTCTAAACCATGGTTTTCTAACCATGGTTAGTGGTTTTCTAGAGCCTATAAATAGACCCCCTACCCATTAATTCTCTACGATTTCCATTACCAACACCACCCCAAGGGCTAGGGTCGAGAGGTCGGGAGGAGGAGTGAGAGGCGAGGGAGGAGCGCTAGCGAAGCGCTGCCGGGAGAACGAGGAGGAGAAAGGTATGATCCTCTCTTCGTTTGGTTCATAAGCTAGGATTTCAATTCATCCTCTTTACTTCCAAGCTTTGTTCTTGATTCATTTTTCTTTCCGATTTGTTTTCTGTTGTGGTTCGAGGAGAAATCTGTGTAACACCCGACTTAGGTGTGGGCGGCTATGCACGTCAGTGAACCCTGTGATTCGTCACACATTCACTCATCTAAGACGTGTGGTGTCTACCGATTCTCCATCGCTTATGTTTCTATTCTTTCAATTATGCTTTTATAGTTATTTTGATGGAGAAATCTGTGTAATACCCTACTTAGGTGCATGCGGCTATGCACGTCAGTGAACCCTGTGATTCGTCACACATTCACTCACCTAAGATGTGTGGTGTCTACCGATTCATCATCTCTTGTTGTTTGAGTATATTCTTTCAGTTTTGTTGTTGTTTTCCTCACGATTGATTTTATAGAGGAAACTCTTTTCATTTTTGTTTTGAAATAAGTCCCGATATAAAGGGAAACTTTGCTGAAATTTTCCGAGAAATATGTCCCGATATAAGGGGAAACTCTGCCGAAATTTTCCTAGAAATATCACCCCCTATAAGGGGAAGCTCTCCTGAAATTTTAAGAGAAAATATGTTCTTGGCGTTCTTTGTGTTCTTCGCGTTATTTGTGTTCTTCGTTCGTTCTTCATGTTCTTGACACGTTCTTAGCATTTTGATACAAAAATGAAATTCAATCTTTTTAGGAGCCTTAAAATATCCTTTCTAAAAACAAAACACGATAAAGCCTTGCATACAGGAGAGAGAGCTCGATTAGGTAAGAAATCCTTCCTTTTGCTGGGTTTTCAAATGAGATTATTAAAATTCTTGATTTTATGTTCTATGCTATAAAGAACCCTAATTTTGGCTATTTTTGATAAAGTCTGAACAGTTGCTTTGTGATTCCCACTAAAATAAGGTTTAAGCATCAAATCGATGCGGTGGCTTTGAAATTTAGGGTTTGGGAGTTAAAATAGGCATAAATATGAGTATATATGCATATGAATAATATATACGTGAGTCTATACTAAGTATTGCTGATTATGCAAATCGAAGACTTAACGAAAGAATTACATCATGGGAATTGATGTGGTTTGAGTTGGATCTTGAAAAGGATCATGTGTCACGTTAAGGATGACTGGGAGTAGAACTACAGGTCGGGCATGCAACCTGTAGGTTTGTCGGAAGGAATCCGTATTGGCGTTTCCGTACCTACTGGTACACGGTTGCCCAGTTATGATAAGTGCGCACGAAATGAATGTTTTGCAATACGTGGTACTGGGAGCCAATATTTTCGGGTTGAACGACAGAAGATGTGGTCGTGGCATGTGGAGGCACGAATGGTTCAATAGCGGCTGGGTCACGATAATATGTATTTTAAAGCTGCTAGGTTATATGATTAAATGTTAGCCTTAGGTTTTAAGCAACCGAGTCGTCGAGGACGGTGTGCTCATTTATTTTCCGGGATGAGGGTTTGAGACCCTATTTAATAAAATAAAAGAAAATTGTCGGGGTAGTATTGAGGAGACGTGCGACGGCATAAGCTTACCAAGATCAACGAAATCTCCAATCCCAAAGTGTTCACAGCTTCGGAGTCCTTAAAGTAGTGAGGTAATTCTCTGGACTAATCACTAATGTGGAATAGAAAGGAATTGGACTTAAATTAATGAGAAGGAATGAAACTTTTTGTGATAAGAAGTTTTGAAAAATAATCCATTTGTTTGCTTTTCCCTTCTTCGTTACTTAGCATTCGCTAATTTTTATCGTATGATTTATGGAAAATCCAACAGGTATCGGTGAGCCAACGCAAGGACCTTAGTAGACAGCCATATTAGCTTTACTTTGTAAGGTAGTTATTAATCTCTGGTATATTTTCCTTTCAAGCTGATGTACATGTAAATGGTTATAGTGGGACAATGTATCATCTACACTTTATTTTATGAATGGAAAAGTGTTGAAATACTTTCTTCTGAATATACTTTATTTGCAGTCTGTTTCTGAATGTTAGTTGTGATTGCTGAATAAATTATTGCTGAGTAATCAAATCCGGTTATGGGCGGATCCGACGGCCCGGAATTGGGGTCGCGACATAGTAGTGCCCTTGTGTACGGTCTTCTATACTTAAGATTTCTTGATCCTAAGTATAGAGGGATCACCAATCTCTATTGATTCTATTCTTTCATTTGTCGTTGTAGTATAGCATTCTTTTCACTTCCCAATACTAAGCACGAGTTATGTCTTCCTTTGAAGCTCTTTGATCACTATGAGGACATAGTTCGAGCTAAGTATAGGAGGGTGTCGTATATATATATATATATATATATATATATATATATATATCTGTGTGTGTGTGTGTGTATACTTTAGCCATAATTTGTACTTTTGTATTTTTAGTGTGGCTAAAATATTGTATAAATACTTGTAAAATTCAGTAAAACCAATTAATAAAAAGATGCAGGTATTTCCTCAAAATTCTTTTTGTATATACTGATTAATAAGTCAGTTTAAAATATATTGAAAATATTTTGAAAGTAGTTTGAAAGCCTATTTGATTTTTTTTCAAAACTACTTAAAAAACGTTTGAAAATTATTTTCAACCTTTGTAGAAATATTTGGGCTTGTAAAAAGTTTTCTTTTCTTTGTGTGAAATAAAATTATTTTGTAAAACTATATGCAAATATTTTGAAAATGGTTGAATTTTTTTTTGAAAAAAACTATATATAGTGTATAAAAATGGTTTGCAAAATAGCTTTCAAATGTTTGTAAATAATTGTAAAATTGTTTGAAAAATTATATTGGACTATAGTTTTCAAAATTATTTTTAAAATTATTTTAAAATAAGTTTGAGGAATATATGCATCACACAGAAAAAAATGAAAAAAAATCTAACTGTAGTTATACTTGTATAAATTACTTATCTACCTAATTCCTGTAAATAATTAACTCACTCCTGTGTAGATATGTGTATCGTATCTACTAACGCTAACCCTTACTAAAAAAATCATTGTATATACTTGTATATAGTACTAACCCTTTTTCGTAAAAAATTCCCTAAATAAACTACAAAACCCAAAATTCTATAAAATTTGCTTAAAAAAACTCTTTTTTACATGTGCATCATTTTCCAAAAATCCATAAAAATTTCAAAATTTGAAAATTGTTTCACAAAAATATTTTACTTTCTTGCATTGTACATATTTTCTTGCATTTGCATGTGCATTTTGTGGATAATTTTGACATTTAAACTAAATCTGGGAATAAAATTGAAGGATGAAGCTTAGTTGGACCTTAATCCACTTAATATCAGAGGAACCTTATAAGAACTAGAGTTAAGACTTTTCAGGTCCTAGTGACTTAATTCTTTGAGTCCATAAGACTATGTTCACATGTCATCTTGATTAGTCTAAGTAGAACATTTAACAACACACGCATGATTCTTTCAGACCGTGGTTTATCTTGGACAAGCACTCTACATGTAGCTCTTCATGGAGGAGGTAGTGAGGGGGCAGAATCTTTTACCTTAGGGTAGCATACGAGGGTAGTACATGCAGGCGGAACCTCTCATCCTCCTCTAGGGAGGGAAGTGCGTCTCAACCTGGTCTGGTGATGTTGAAGTCTAAAGACAGGATGTTGTGGAGTTGCAATAATGCTTCAAAAGAGGAATAGTCTACTGGCTCAAGAGGAAAAAGTCCTTATGTGCATGCTGCCCCTTGTATATATTTTCAAAAAAAGAGAAAAAAATGCAGAATCTCCAAAAATGGACATGCTTGATTGAAAAGTAAAATTCTTGCCGAAGTGTATATACAAGTGAAAAAAAAGAATAAGAGGTTCAAAGTCAAATGTTTGTAAGCTTACAACGGATGACTTGGCTACACTGGTCATGCATCCAAGGATAGGTAGCTACACTGGTTACTGTCCATTCTCTTCTCCATCCCCTCTTCTTGAGTTGGTTGCACTTGAACTTCGAAGGGAATATCCCCGCTCCTCGAGGAAAGAGTTGCTAGACCAGGGGACTAGAGTTACCTTGTTGAGAGAGGATGTTTCTTTGCTACTTTTGATATGATGAGCTATATTTCACTTATACCGTACAAGTAAAGATTCATAGTCATAAGAATTTGGGTATGTGGACTAGTTTTGACGTGACTAATGAGGAGACTTGAATAGGAGTCTTGTTGAACTTGGAGGCTGTTGGGTTTTTAATCCATTTCCCATTAAGGTTCCGCCACATTAATAATCTAATGGTCCAACAGAGCTCCATACTACAATTTTATGAAGATAAGTTTAAAAGTCAACATTGTTCTAAATTCTTTCCTTTTTCTTTTCTTTATTTTTGTTTTCACTTATTTTTAAAATAAATGTTTGGTAAGGGACTAGCAAAGGTAAATAATAGGGGAATGATGAATCCACGATTCATCATCATTATTCTTTTATTTTAGCTTTATTTCCTTAGTCAAATACCTGTAAATATCCACTATTTCATTAAATTAGTAATTGGCATGCATTTGTTAAATTTGCATTTTAATACTCTTTATATAAAAGAATAAAGAAGAAAAGAAAAAGAAAAGAAAAAGGAAAGAAAAGAAAATAAAGGATGTATTTATGAAATAAATGCAAACTGACTCGAATCCCAAGAGAAGGTCAAGATTTGACCTGATCGATCAGGAATAAAGTAGGGGGAGATAGGGTCTTTAATTCAAAAATCCAAAAATAATTTGTATTTTTTCTCTGTATATTGATAAAAACTTACACTATTTTATTTGTACATAAATTGACCTCAAATTAAATATTTTTCTAAACAAAAGTTGTAAAAAAATATTTTCTAAATACTAAAAATAATAGAAAATAAAATAATGTACATATTACAAATAATCGCACTCAGAAAAATTCGTAAAGCGGTAATTGAAATATCAATTCTGGCTCCATACGAATCAAATTGAATCAAACTCCCTTCCATTGTACTCTAAATTAAATTATCTTTAAAAAGGTTATGGTTTCATAATTTTGGAGTTACGATTGAAAAGTCGGTTTTTTGGGGTTGTTTTTACAATTTCACCACTTACTCATTGTATATATTTATTCATATTTATTTTTTGGGATTTTTACTCGGCAAACCCTATAAACTTTGACAATTGCCTCCACAACCTTTGAAACAACCTATTTCCATCCTCGACCTTTTAAACTTGCAAACTCTTACCCCATGAACCTTGCGGTTAATCTGTTTGAAGCTCGTGAGGGTTCTTAAAGTAATTTATAAGTCGATGGGATAATTATGTTGCACAAAAGGTCGTAGAGGTAATTTAAAAAGTTTATAGGGTCCGCGGGGTAAAAATCCCATATTTTTTATACATAATGTAAATAATTGTAAATATTCTCTTCATTATTAAAACTAAAAATAAAAATAAAAAAATTAAGTAAAATCATTTAAAAATAATTTCCTTATTTGTATATGTGTATATTGTACTATATGTATATATTACTTGTATACAACTAATTTCCTTACATAAAAATCACCAAAAAAATATCTAACATTAATTAATTAAATTAATATAATTACGAAAATTATAATTATTTATTCAATTTATTCATTTATCTGATTTGAAAATCTACCATGTATTAATTTTTTACCTTAAATAAGCACCATTAAGGTGGCTAATAATTTTGTAAATTAATTATTTTAATTATTTTATTTAATTCCGAATTTAGTTTTTATTTATTTATTTATTTAACCACTAAACACCTTCCTTCTTTGTACCTATTTTCCTTTTTAATTTTTCTTCTTCTTTTTTATTGAGCTCCTCCTCCCTCATTTGTTTTATATCAATCTTTGGTGGAGAGGAGCTCGATCTCCAAAAGTTTTTTTGTCGCAGAAGGGTGCCCAACCTCCGAGCCATCCGGTGATAACGAGTCGGTCCTTGTCTAGGCCATCACGGCGTATCCGACCCCAAGGTGATCCAATTTATTTTCCTTCATCATTTTAGATTTAATTTTTGCTTTAATGTCATTGTAAAATTTTAGATCTTAAATTTGGAAATTTGCCATCTCAATTCAATCCACCCCCGAATCTGATATTTCATCTCATTTCTTCGATCTCTACATTTCACATTCTACCTCACATAACCTATCATCTCCGACCACGCATTGTGGTTGGAGATCCGGATCTATCGCTCACTTCGCCAGATCTGCACCTACGCACATTTTTCCGTGTTTGGTCTTTCTTGGATTGAGACGTTGTGCTCGTATCCTCATTTTTTTCTAACATTTGTTTTGCAGAAAAGAATTAAAAATAAAAATGAAAATAAATACACAATTTTCTGTTTCTATTACTATTTTTATTTAAAAAATTCTTTTCATTTCCGTTTTACAAGAATAAAATAAAAAAGTAAAAAAACCAGAAAATTCTGGTCACGGCCTGTAGCCACGCCCGCCAACAAAGGTCGCTTGTAGCCGCCACCCACTACAGCCAACTGTGGCGACGCGCCCATCTCCTCTGCGCGAGCCAGGCACGCCCCTTAGCCGCTTCGCCATCAGAGCCCCTCCAGTCTGCCAACACCACCGCGAGCAGCACCCGCTCTGCCATCTCCCAACCCCGCCAGTGACTGGTCTCCACTTCCCAACAGCGATGCCACCTTCCCTACAAAGCCGCTTACTCTACCTCCAGCGACTGCAATGCCCGCGCGGCCGCCGCCTTCACCTGCCAGCAGTTCCGTGTGCCACATGCACTCCTCCACGGTCACCGCAGACCGCAGCCCACCATGTTCACCGTCGTTAGACCCCCTCCTGCCGCCTACGCCGTAGATCTGCAAGCACGTGCCCAGCGGCGCCGCCAACTAGATATGTTAGCGCTGTCATCGCCATGCATCTTGGAGAGGAAGAGCAAAGAGGGTGGCGGCACCGCTCCACTTGCCCCCTTTTGGTCTTGAAGAATATTCAACGAAAAGGAACCCTAGAGGTCCTAAAATATATCTGGGTAAATTGCAAAGACTCCCTGGAAAGTTTCCAAATTTGCACAAACGTCTCCGCTAGGGAGAGTCAAGTGTGGCGCATGCATTCATTGGGTAAATTACACCTTTATTCCTTTATTTATTACTTGTTATATTTCTACGGAAGAACTTTGGATATTTGTAAATCAGTCCCTGTATTACAGCCATCTATTTTGCATGCTTTCTCTTGGTGAATAAATGTTTTTCATGGTCAATAAATTCTTAAAATCATCAAGTTTTGCTCCTGATTTGTTCCTCTTCACTTTATAAAAATTTCATCTTATTTTGTTTTTATTTGATATTTCAAAAAAATCAAAAACAGTGTCATTTTCTCTGTCTGAACTTTGGAAAATCATAAAAATTTGAATATTTCTAAAAATTCCAAAAAAAACTTAGATTAGGTGTATTTTATTGTCTTTTATTTTTTATGCAAATTTCATGCATTAATTATTTTCAAAACCTAAAAAAATTGCAAAATACCAAAACTATTAGAAAAATCATAAGAAATTGTAGAAAAATCCAAGAATTGTGATTCAAGTTCCTGTCTATAGATATTTATCTATAGTTTATAATAAAAATAATTTCCAGGTGGGCATTAAATAAAATTTTATGTTACAAATTACTCCATGTTGTGCACTATTTGTCATTTTTTGCGACTATTTGATTTTTAGAACTATACAAAAAAACGTCTTAAAATTCTATAAAATTACCAAAAACATTTCAAAACTTGTAATATACAAAAACATTTTTTTGAATTTTTCTGAACATTTTTGATATAATTGAAAAATACAAAAAGAGTATGTGTGCATATTGTGACTTGTGTGTCAATTTGAAAATAAAAAAAAATTATTAAAAATAAAAATCCACTAAAAATTTCATTTTATTTTACTATGGAATTTGACTACTGAGCTTTTCAATCGTAATCCTTGTGTTCGGCCCTAGTTTCCATACTAGGTAAATTAAAATAACAAAGACCGCTTACATTACTTGTCATAGATTGATTTTTTTAAGTGGTTTTATATATTTTTCTTGTTGAGTTAGTCGACTAAGTCGCAACGACCATTGATATATTTATGTACTTAACCCAAGTTAATCGGTTGCTCATCAACATGGCAGATCAACAGTCGTCGAAACGACCTCATACGGAACCCTGATTCAATAAACAATTAATCCACATTTTAATCAAGCAATGACTTGCAAAAATGTGATTTATTATAACTATATAATAAATGTGTATAAGTGTAAGCATGTGTAGAGGTCAAACTCAGGGAGCAAATGGTAGATTGGGGCATTGAAGCTCAAAACTTGTTCCATACTCTTGTTTTTTTATTATTTTTGTGGGTTTTTTATTATATATGTAATATTTTTTTATTATTTTTAATTTTATAATTTTTAATTTTCTTTTTATATTTTTATTATTTTTATTTTATTTTATTTCTTTTTTAAATACATAATATAAGATATATAAGGCTACATAGACAATATAAGGTAATATATGTATAAAGACTAATAAAAATAAATGAAATGTAGAAAATAAAATGATTTGGGTTTTAAACATTTTTTTCTAATGTTTTTTGTGATTTTCCTATAATTTTTGCTAATTTTTATGAAATTTAAAGTTAACAAAATATCCCAAATCAAGGAAATAATAAATAAACCGAATTGAATTGAAAATTAAAAATAGAAAATAAAATCCAAATTCTTCAAGTCAAATTTAATAAATAGATAATAATATAAAGAAAACTCGGATATAAAATTAAATATTTTGGGGATATTTGGTGATTTTTAATATTTTTTGTTGTATTTGGAGCTTTTTAATTTTTAGTCTTTTTATTTTATATTTTTAGGAATTTTTGATCTGGAGATAAAATTAATAACATATAACTTTTTTGGGATTTTTCAAAACAATTTTCTATTTATTTGATATTTTATAAGTCAGACAGGGAAAAAAGTGCTAATTTGGGTTTTAATAAATAGTTAAATGCCTAATGCTAAAAAATATTGAGTGTGAAAATACATGTTAGTCGGAATCTAGTCCTATTTTAGGTAATTTTTGGAGAATGTGTGCTATTTTTAATAAATGAAGTTCAAACATGAAAAATACATGAACTGAAGAGGACATTTTTGTAAATAAAAACTGCTAGGGGCCTACATGCAATTTCGCCAGCTCACATGGGATGACAGGTGAGGTGACATGGACTACATCCATTTGTAATATTGAGAAACATCAGGGGTTGTCATGCAAAATATCCAAATTATTTACCCTATATATTTTATTTACAAGACTTCTAAAAAATACAAATCGAATCGGGGTACGATATGCAAATGACCCCAGTAGTGCGCACTATCGAACGGATCATCGTTCACTTAAACACGTGTTGCATGCTCCTTTCCTGATGATGCTTCGCAGATGGGCGTCTAATATTTGATCGTGGAAGGCGATCCAATGATTGTGGCTCGACTTGATCCAACGTCCTCTATTGCTCACGAAGAACGGCTTCAGATTGAATGGCTCCAGGTTCATTAGGAATAATAGGGAAGAGGGCTTCCCTAGAGCTTCTTCAATCGGACCTATCAGCCTCCTCTGACCACCAATCCTGCCTCTGAAGTGACGGAAGTCTAGATGACTGTGTTCCGCAACGATTGGTTGTGCTAAAAGGGTCGGGGGCTCGTTGATCGTGCCTTGGAGGCCAGATGTTCCTGGAGAGCTTCAGGAACCTCAAAATCATCCCAGACGGGTCCTTTAAGTGTGGTTCCTCACCAACAAACTCATGGGTTGAGGGAAAAGTACCTCGACCTGATTAGGAATGGAATAAGTGGGAAATGATGTGAATGGAGTTATTCTCCAGTGAGGGTGGTGAGAAAGCACTGGGCTCCAGATCCCGGGATGATCTGGGTGGTTGAAGATGGGTTGAACATGGAGAAATGGTAGGGTCAGGAGATGGGATGAAAGGGTGGTCGGAACGATGGTTTTGAGGGTGAAAACATAATCAGAGCTTGAGAGCTCTGACGGTGTAACCTATCTAAACTAACCTAATTTGCTAATTAATATACGAATGTAAATACAAAAAATAAAACACATGAACAAAATCTACCTAGAACATGAAGAAACACAACTCTTATACATGGTCAGAGACCAGAGAGCAAGGCGGGCGGAGATGGTCGTCGTGGATGCACCTCTGTCTCCTTCAGTCATCGTCAGACCTTAGGGGATCTCCCCCTGTCATGAGGATGTACGTTAGGTGGAGGCTTAGGGGCTTTAGGATTTGGATGATTATCAAAATCGAAAAGGAGGTTAGAGGTATTATTTATATACATGTATGAGCACCCTTATTACATGACGAATTGGGAAGAATCCAAAGTATGTATATAGGATCTAATGAATCGGCGTGAGTGATGGAAGATCAAGGATAGAAAATGGTGAAGGGCGTGAGGGCAACGGAGTAACGGAGCGACAGGGAAATTGAAGAAAGTTGGGCCGCTCGAGACTCTGACATAAATCAGATCGAAAGATGGGGAGTTGACCGAAGGTCAACGTTCCCTGGAAGTTGATTAGGCCATATGGGGTGTTACAGGACAAAGGGCTCCTTTTATTCGAAAATAATTAATTGAATATAGTAAATGATTTTATTAATTTTGGGTATAAAATAAAAAAATGTTTATTATTTTATGTAGTATTTTAATATGACTTTTACTTATTTTTTGGGTTTATATATTATATGTTAATTTTTAAGGGTGATATTATAGGTATATTCTAGGTTATTTTATTTTTTTTGTATTTTTTATTATATATTTTGATCTCTTAATTTTTAAAATTAGAACTTAATTTTGTATACATAAATATATTTTTATTGCATTTTTCTGATATAATATTTACACAATTAAATATGGGCATTAAATATATAGGTATAAGTATAGGTATTTCATCTATGTATTTTTGTATAATATTTTATTTTATGTTTTCTTTACAGTTTTATTCTAGTTTTAACATGTACATATATTATTAATAATATTTTCAAAATTATAAAAAATGTAAAAATATAAAAATAATAAAGAATAAATAAAATGAATATTTTATTCGGTATATAGTACAATAGGGATCCAAAACCTTACTTTCATATATTAACTCCAAAATATATGAAACCACCTTCATTAAATATCTTATTAAAAGTTATATACAATTAAAGGTGATTTTGATACATTTGGAATTTTTATTTGACAGATATGGATCTGGGAATTTCTGATTTTCGAATATTATTTCAAGTATAACTTATACATAGTATATTATTTTTGCATGAATTTAATTTTGTATTTTTCTATATATTTTTATCTACAACTTTCATGTACAAAGTTTCTTTATTTGAGGTATAAATGGAAAAGAATAAATAGGCCCCAAAAATGCTTTATTGATGATCAAAAGAATGGAATTTTTATTGTTTATTTGGCCCTTATCCCCCCTACTTTCTTCCTTATCGATGAACTCAATTCTTGACTTGGTATCGAGGTTTAGGTTCATAAAATACCTTTGGTATTTTATATTTTTTTCTTTTCTTTATTCTATAATTTTGGCATTAAAGCAATATTTAATATATAATTAATACAATAAATAATGAATGGTAATATGTTCAAATTAATGCTATTTGCATGCATTGGCTTGGGTTTTTAAGGCCGAAATGATAGAATAAAGATGATGAAATGTAGATTCATCACCCCCTATACTTGCCTTTGCTACTCCCTAGAAAACACTTGTGCATTGAGTGCAGAAAAAATAAAGAAAAGAAAAAGAAAGAAATTGGATTGAATTTAATTTTCAAACTTGTCATCACAAAATCAAAGTTTGGAGCTTAGGTCAGACCTTGGTGTGGGAGTTTGTGTGGAACCTGGTTGGGAACCAAATTTAAAACACAACAGCCTTCGAGAGTCACAGAACTCGGTTCAAACAACCTCAATAGCCATGTCGGAACCAGTGTACATCACAAACCCTTATGACTATGTAGCTGACTTGTATGGTGTAAGTGATAGTGGCACTTCCCAACTGAAATGACAAAAGAACTGACTTCTCAAGAATTAAAACCCAATGATTTCCCTTCTAAGTTCAAGTACATCCGACTCGAGAGGAGGGGGTGAGGAGAAGAATGGGTGGTAGCTAGTGTAGTTAGCTATCCGGGGATGCATGACTAGTGTAGTCAAGTCATCCAGCTGCAGGCTCACATGGTATGACTTTGAAGCTCAAGGTTGCTTATTAACTATACAAATATGTACATTCCGGCAGATATTTTATTTTTCAATCAGGCTTGTCCACTTTTTTGGAGTTTTTTTAATACTATATACAACAACATTTACATAAGTAGGTTTTCCTTTTGATCCCGAAGACTATCCCTCTTTTGAAGCATTATTGAAACCCATACTCTCTTGTCTTTAGACGTCAACGCCACTGGATAGGTTGGGGTTTACTTCCCTCCCTAGACGATGATGAATGTTTCCACTCGTGTGCGTCTTTGACCAGCAAATCCAATCCCTTCACCACTCCAACTGAGTTGAGCCAAGTGAAAGTTGCAAATGTCCATGTTTGGTCACGACTGATAAGAGTCATGCGTGCTCTCAATAAATTCTACTTAGTCAGTTGAGGTGTCTTGAACCCAACCCTGAGTCTCAAAGAATTAAGTCTGAATAGACCTGAAGTACCTTAAATCTAGTTCCCATAAGATTCCAATCAAGTTAGGTGCAGTAAGGTCCAACCAAGCTCTAATTTCAACTTTACTCAGACTAGTCCAATTATTCAAACTCAATCTGAAAAAATGTGAATGTTATGTAAATTCTATGTACAGTGCATAAGATATTTTGATGATATAATTTTTCAAAAGATTTTGCAAACTTTTTTGGAATAAAAAGACTTTTGCCACAAATTGGAAATATGTGAAATTATTTACACGGGTGTGCCTCTTTATATTTATTTACAAGAATTGAGAGTTTAAAGACTTTACAGGTTGAATGTTATTTATTTTATAGATGTGTATATACAATTGGTAAAGAATTTTTATTTTTAAATGATGCATATATTCCTTAAACTTATTTGAAAATAATTTTACAGATAATTTTGAAAACTATATTACAACATAATTTTTGCAAATATTTACAAATATCTGAAAACCATTTTGGAAAGATTTTCAAACAATATATATATATATATATATATATTTTCCAAAATATTTTTGCAACCATTTGCAAATAGGTTTTCAAAACATATTATTTCATACAAAGAAATTTTAACAAGCTAAAATATTTTTACAAATGTTGAAAACATGCCACAAAAAGTTTTCCAAATGTGTCAAACCATTTTTTTCAAATAAATTTGCAAAATATTTTTAGCATGAATTATTAATCAGTATATACAAAAAGAATTTGAGGACTAATATGCATCTTTTATTAATTAGTTTAATGAATTGTATATGTACATAGATGTATGTATAGTATTTTAGCCATATTTATTTGAAGGTACGAGTTATGGCTAAAGTATATACATAGTATCTACAACCCTACTATACTTAGTTTGAGATATGTCCTCATAGATCGAAAAGGAAAAAAAGAAGACATAACTCGTACTGAGTATAGAAAAGCATATACTACAACGGCCAAAGAATAGTGAGGGAACAAATAAATGAATGTGAAGTTGACAGTCCCCCCTATACTTAGGATTGAATGTTCCTATGTATAACAGAATGTATCCACGTGCAAGGAGGGTCAAGCGTGGGAATGAACAGATCACAACTCATTCTGTCTCCCCCTATAGTTAGGGGAAGATATCACTAAGTATAGTAGAGAAAAATAACAAGAGGGGGGAGACAATGGAGAGGATCGAAATAAAATAAATCAAATAAAAAGGGAAATATGGTGGGTGAATATATGCATCACTCCCCCTATACTTTTGGTGAGATATCCCTAAGTATAGGCCACACCAGATGTGATGACACAAAACGAATAAAGAATAATGCAAGAGGTGCACCCCCTATACTTAGGACAAAGTACATCCTAAGTATAGACACACATATATGACAAATAATATACTGTGCACATGACATGCGAGAGAAAGAAGAAATAAAAAGACAAAACATATATATACAAGAAGTAAAGACTAGGGAAGTGCGGGACAGTATTTGACAAAGGAATATTGTACTCTCGTCATCATCTCCCTGTGAGAACGATGATGCAGTCAGAAAGAAAAAGACACCCGAATATACAATCAAGTGGGTGTCCACTACTGGGGACAACATATCAAAAACTAAGCCACGAATCGGTAGCGATAAGTAGAACATCGGCTCAAAAGAAAGAGTGAGAGATCAAAGCCGATACCGTAAGACACGGAGGAGGAAGGATCAATACAGATTCCTCCATGTCAATCATAGTATCATCAAGATACAAAAAGTGAAGAATAGGAGACTCTACGCAGTATGGTATCCTGTGGACATAAGGTAGATAGATCAAGGACATACCGAATACCACAAGACATGGCTCAACCTTATGAGAGTTGTCAAAGTAAGCGGACTCAGATGAGTCATAGATCTCAAAATAATCAGAAGTCTCATCTCCGTGCTCCAACCAGATTGGAGACACCAGTAGTGAAGACGAGTACCAACAAAATGATGTATCCTCCTATAGATAACCCTCGATGAGTGGTACATACTAGGCAAGGAATATTCAGAACAAAACTCCTCCTTAGAAGAGTTCTCTATAGGCAACAAGGAGAGTAGACTCTAGGGAGTCAGATCCATCATACAGATCAACAGAAGCAGTATCTGTAGGCGACAGATCGACTACCCATTAGAAGAGACCAAAAGATATAGAAATTGTCATAGTCTCTCGTAAATAACCCTCGGAGAGTACTGCAAACTAAGCAGAGAATAATCAGATGCACATTGCTCATCCTTACGAGGAACGTCAAGGAAAGAAGACTCAAAGGAGTCCAGTGAAATTGATCTCGTGCTCCGACAAATCAGAGACACAATCAGACAGTGAGACCGATAGCTCATATAAGACAACTTGGTTTCATGTTCCATCAACATGGACACACAAGCGGGTAGTGAAACCGATCATAAAGAATTTGTTGCATCCTCTAGCAGATAGCCCTTGGGGAGTACTGCGAACTAAGTCAATGAAATCAGGTAATGCTAGTATCAATCTCAAGTCCTCAAAATAATCAATCATCAATCAGCATAAGGGTATAAGATCATGGAGTGATAAGAGATTATCAGGGTAATCTTAATGTCGTATTCAAATCAATCAAGTAGATGAGATGGATCAAGATGTCAGAAGGATATCCTCGAGTGCTAGATGGGGGTGGAAGAGTCAGGAGATGGAGGATGGGTCCGTCAAGAAGATGAGTGAAATCATCTGGGTTCCGAGCACCATTACTTTGAAGCACCGAAAGATATAGTACATCAAGCGTCTGAATCAAGATGGGAGGAACCAAACAAAGTATCAATCAGTTGCATCACATGGTATCATCGTCAAACAATCAGAAATCAATCACATCCTCTATCCAGTGTGCAAGATCAAAATTCCTCAATGAAGAATCGCACCCGTAATCATGCCATATCAAAAACCTCAAGAATATCTATGCACATGCTAGATCCATATCCTCCCAACATAGCATGCTAATGTCAACAACCTCAATTCTACTTGGCTTACTCAAATAATTCATGCAATCATAACCTCGATGTGGGCCTCATTTACTAGCATAGCATTCCCGGGTGAAAGAATAGATGATACAGAGGAAACGAGGCGGGTTGGAGGGAGTGACAGAAGGAAGACAAAATTGTGTTCCAAGAAGAGAGTCTTCTTGAACCAGACCAGAGATAGGGTGATATGAGCAAGGAAGTAGCTGCAAAATCCAGCTACTAGAGTGAAGATCAAGATTCGATATCACGACTCAATAAAGAGGAAAATAATATGGACGGAGAAAGGGAGGACTCAATAAAATGAAAAACTCCAACACTCATGGATCTGCTAACTCAAAGAATGGTGAATGTGAATGGACCCAAAATCATAATCAATGTTCAAAGCAAACCCCATGTTTACCTACTCAACATAATGAAGACAAAAAATGATGGTCTTTTATTTTTTCTAGTTTAGAGTTAGGTAAGCATAAAAAGTTGTACAAACATGAAGATAGGCATGGGATTGGCACACTAATCCTTAGTTTATACGTGAGAATAAAATGCACAAACATTGAGGGGGTGGCTCTCCCAAAGCAATGAATCCATTACTTTTATTTTTACAAGTCCAATAGAGTTAGCAGTCCCACTTTTATTTTTAGTTATCACTTTTTTTATTATTTTTCAATACAATCTCCTAACGAGTTTCTAATTCCATTTAACATCCTAGGTGATCAAAATCATAGGGAGAAGGTCGGAAAAGCCATGCTAGTCGAAAATTGATGATACATGCATTGTTAGAAGACTTACAATGCTTCCTAGATCTCTTCATGCGGGATGCATAACAGAATTAAAAACCTATCTATATGTAAATGCAAGCCGATGAAATTGCCCTAGATCAGAATATACTACTAGTGTGAAGCACCTGATGCTAATTATTTAGAAAAGAGACCAAGGTTCTTTATTCGATGCCACTCGATGCCTGCCACAACAGGTCCTGTCAGCATTGTATGTGACCTCTCTCGACACGCTGACTAAAATCCAAATAACCAACAATTATGATTTGACTATGTCCAAAAGAGAATCTATAGGTACATGCATTTTAATTCGGGTTTTGGACAATCTATCAAGAAAGAAAATCCTAAGCTAGGTCTCATTCATAATAAATAATTTAAAATAAAAGCGAAAAACAAAAAAAAGAAAGCAGTAAAAACATGAAAAATATGACGAGGCCCCCAAGGGAACATTCCCGCAGGCAGTGGACCTCGTGAAGTAGCAGTGTTTACGAGAGTCCAAATTATTACCTCTTAAATGTCACTCTCTCACTTTAATTACAAAGTAAAATAAAAATGAAAATGTTAGAAAACTGTCTTAAAAAATTCCTTCATGTCCTCATTTTCCGCTCTCTCCTGCCAACTGAGTCAGAAAGCCGGCTCCACCATGCTTGAGTATGCAGGTCCTTTTAAGAAGTCCTCTCTCGCATGCTGCTCCCTCAAAACAAAGATCAAACAAGAAGGAGTGTCAGATAGTTCACAACTAATATCAAATAATAATGAAAATAAATGGACAAATGATCCTATATAGACAAGAGTAGAGAAACAAATGAATGAACCAATCCATGCGACGTTGCTCCCCGGCAATGATGCCATTTGATGAAGAAGACTTTGCCAAGGTCTTGGCAACCAACAAGGCATGTAACAATAGTCGAAGCAACCTCAGATGAAACCTTAATTCAATCAACAATTAACCCACATTTTAATAAAGCAATGAATAGCAAAAATGTAGAGTTAAAATTTATTGTCACTCTACAACAAATGTGTATAGGTGTAACCATGTGTAGAGGTCGAACTCGGGGAGCAAACGATAGATTGGGGCATTGAAGCTCAAAACTTGTTCCTTACTCATGTCTTTTTATGTATTTATATATTTTTTTATTATTTTTGATTTTATAGTTTCTTTCTTTTATTTTTATAATTTTATATTTTTAATTTTCTTTTCTTTATTTTTTACATACATAATCTAAATACCTTTGGTATTCTATTCTTTTTCTTTTATTTTCTTTACTCTAAAATTTTTAACTAAAAAAATATTTTATATACAATTAATACCATAAATAATGAATGGTAATATGTTCAAAATAATGATATTTACATGCATTAGCTAGGGTTTTTAAGGCCAAAATATAGAATAAGGTGATAAAATCGAGATTCATCAGGTTTTTTCATAGTTGGACCAACCAGGTGGAGTCGATAGTTGACATCGGTCAACCGTCTGACTAGCCCCTGTAGCTCTGACTTACCTAGCGTCGACCCATTTTCCTCGATTTTTGCTACTTAATTCTTGCATCATTTTTAGTCGATTTCTTCTTCGACTTCTTACCTCGATCTTCCCTCTTAAACGCGTATGCATTTCCTTGGTCATTGCATTGAGTTGACCCCTCATTCTTCCCATCGCTTTCACCACTTGTACATAACCCTCCTCCTGAGTTACCTTTGATTTTTTTTAATCCTTTTTGGCCCAGCTTTGACCCACTCTTTGGTGCTCTGAATCGAAGCGAGTGAGAGTTGCTTCTCCAGCAGCATATGGCAGAGTTAGGCGAGGTTCGAAGGGCATTCCACCCACCTCCGGTGGAGCACCGTCGTGAGGTAGCAGCTCCTGGCCTCCGACCAATTGAAGTTCGTTTTTACTGCTTTTTAGAGTAATTGTAATCCTAGGTTTAATTTCCTTCCTTTATTATACATTTTAATTGCATTGTTTAGTGTAAATCACCACCGTCATAGTTCGCTGGAGCAACCACATGTGCTCCTCCCATTCCACAACCCGCTTTCCACCTTGCCTTCACTACCTCACTATTTCTCTATGTCCTAGGACTCTCATACCACCAAAATCCCTCGCAGATATGTTGATCTATGTCCCACCTCCTCCATTCACCAGAGACACGCTGGCACAGTCCACCCAAAGTCCATCCATGTCGATAAAGTCCCACAACACCCTTGTCGCTTGTGTGAACTTTGTTGCAGGTGTTGGAGGCTAAAGATACCTTGGGGGTCAATTTTTAGCAAAGCAGGTACCTTGAGCTCCCCCTTCTCCTTCAAGCCTGTTCGACTTCGATGGGGCTCCGACGCACCTTCTGAAGCATCCATCTGAAGTGGGAGGAATCTCAGGATGATTTTGGACCATCATCGAGCTCATGGGGACAACGGATGAGAGAAGAGGAGCGGATCGAGTCTCATCAAGGCGGTGTGCATCCACCTTTTTTCCAAATACCCTCAGTGTCGTTTGATCAAGCCTTGTTCTTCAGGAGCACATCCACCGTCCGATTGAGTGGAGACATCACCGTCAGATCCTGATCCGGGATCTAATCAAGACTGTTGGACATGAGCCATCATTGCGAGGCCCAGGGGTGACACGTGGATAAGTGAACGAATCCAGACTGTCCGGACGTGCCTTGTGTTGGGTATTTTGCACTTTCACCCAATGCACTTTTTGTATTTAATATATAGTATACGAACTTTCATCCACCTTTATATATTTTTGTAAAATTTGCAAAAGATCCCTTATATTTTCTATAATTGCAAAATAATCCATGCCATCTTGCCTCCCAAGTGAAGTGGGCATTTTGCACTTGAGCCCCTACTATTTTCTATATTTCATTTTGGCCCAAGAATATTTTATTTCATTTATATAATTTTAGGAAAAATTATAGAAAGGTCACAGACTTTTATTTTAATTACATTAATACCCCTGCTAGTTTATTATTTTTTTTGCATTTCTTCTATTTATTAAATATAGTGTCCATTTTCCAAAAATTACCCAAAATAGGGTTAAGTTACTGTTGCAATATATTTTCATGCCGTATTTTTAGATTTGTAATTTAGGACTTTTTAATATTTATTAAAATTCAAAAAGAGCACAAATATTCCTTGTTTAGTTTTAAAAATACCAAAAATATATAAAAAAGTGTTTTGGAAAATTCCCAAGAAAATATGTTTTGTTTCTTGAAGTAATTTGAACCTTCAGACCAAAAAATCACTAAAAATAGAAAAAGAAAACTCTTAAAAAAGTCCCAAAATTCTTTATAAAATACTTAAAAATTCCTAAAATGCCAAAAATATTATTCTCTAATTTATTCTTTTCTTTATATTACTATTTATCTCTTTAAATTGTTTTGGAAAATTTTGGACAATATTTTCTATTTTTAACTTCCACTTCAATTCGACCTATTTATTTATTCATTGATTTGTGACATTTTTTAGTTTAAAAATCCTAAAAATTAGCAAAAATCACCAAAAAAATACAAAATAATAACAAGTTATCTAAAACCCAAAATTATTAATTTATTAATTGTATTTATATATATTGTCCTATATTGTATATATAGTCTTATATTTATTATATATCTTTTCTAAAATGAAAAACAAATTAAAAATTTGAAAAATATAAAAATAAAATAAGAAATTATAAAATTAAAAACATTTAAAAAATATAAAAAAATTAGTATCTATATATAAATATATATAAATAAAAAAAAACCCAAAAAATACATAGACAACAAGAAGCACGTATTTTTGCAATTCGCTTGCACCATTCTCCCGTTTTCTCCCTATGTTCGACCTCTACATACTTGCACATCATACACATCTATTGTAGAGTTATAATAAATTTTAATTCCATAAATTTTGCTTTTCATTGCTTAATTCTCATTGTAGGTTAATTGTTGATTGAATTGGGGCTTTCATCTAAGGTCGCTTCGATGACTGTTGGTCTACCCTGTGGATTGACAAGACCACAAGCAAAATCTCGTTCATCAAATGGTGTTGTTGTCGAGGAGCAACGTCACGTAGATTGGTTTTAGACGTGTCTTCTTGCTTGTTTGTAATTTCCTTTATTTATTTTTATTCTTATCTTGATATTTTTTGTTGATTTGTCTAATCACCTCTTCCTTGTTTGTCTTTGCTGCGATTTATCACGGATCGAGGGAGGATTTCTCAGGAGATTAGATGCATCCCCCAGAGATGAGGAGTTGGTCTTCTGACCAAGCATCAGAGAAGGACTTGGAGGAATTTTGGAGGATAAAACTTTTGAGTATTTATTTATCTTTGTAATTCAAGTGAGAGAGATATTAATTTGTAATATTCATGACTCTCAAGACACTCTGCCACATTTCATGAGGTCCACTGCCTGAGGGATTATTCCCTCAGGGGCCTCGTAATTTTTGTCATGTTTTTATTTTTATTTATTTCACGATTTTCCTTTATTTTGTGTGATTTAGCCCTAACTTAGGATTGATTAATGATAGATTAAGGCCAAACACCTAACAACCATTGCATGCACCTATAGTCTCACTTGGACTTAGTCAAATTTTGAATTACTATTTATTTGGACATGAGACCGCGTGCCGAGAGAGGTCGCATACAACATGCACAGGACTCATTGTGGCGGGCACCGAGTGGCATCGAAGACCGGACCTTGGTCTCATTTCTAGATAAGTAGCATATTGTTCTTCACGCTAGCTGGAGGCAAGGTGAGCATTTTTGCTTTAGCTTTCATCATAGATTTATCGCTTGCATTGCTTTTTCGACTCTCTCCCTCTGATTTTGACTACCCATGTTGCTAAAGGATTTAACTCCTCGATAGGCTCTTGTATTCTTATTAAAAAAATAAAAAAGTGATAATCAATAAAATTGGGACTGTTAATATTACTCGACCCTAAAATGCATTAAAAATGGAAAATATTTGTCTTGGGGAGAGTAACTCCCTCATTGTATTCATTTTACTTTGCTCACGTACCGATGAATCTGTGATTCATCACTCTAAAAGTTGAAAATAGAGCTTTGTTCCCGAGTAATTAGCTGTATATATCCATTTATATTGCATAATTAACATTCATGCATGTGTAAATAATATGTACATTTTAGCATTCATATTTGCATTAAATAAGAAGCCAAGTTCACTTGTAAATATTCTCCTATATATTATCATATTTCTCTTATTTGTATTTATTTTATACTAACTCCAAATCCCAAAAAACCAACTCCATAGTGTATATATTACTAACACTAATAAAGGGAAAATATCAAAAAATACTAACTTGTAAAATTGACCAATAAAATCCGAGCCCTAGTTTGAGACTTAGAACCTTAAAATATGCATATTTCTCTCATAGAGTGTCCAAATTAGGTTTACTCACTTATAACTTAATATACATTCAAAGAACTTCAAAACAAGACTAATTTCATAAAAATCAGAGATTGTATGTGAAACTTGGGTTTGGGCCCCTATGTATATTGTACATATCAACCAAAATACCCTTTATTTTATCTTTTTTCTCAATTATTAAAAATCCAAATAAATAGATTAAGATGTAAATATTCCTTCCATATTTTCCCTAACTTTATTTTTATTTTTCTCAAATTAAAAATGACAAAAAAATTATAAAAGATAAAAATGAGGTATTTTATATCTATAAGGTACCCCCAAAAATACCTTTTGTACAGATGACTTCCTTTGATTTTCGATCCTTCACGGAAGTTGTAGATCTCGTTGAGATGAGCAAATTTCGTGTTTATCACTTTTTGATTTAACCTATTTGTTATTTATTTTTTTAATTTTGTTTACATTTAATATTTGATTTTTCTGGGAGCAACACGTGGCTGCTACTAGAGCCGCCACGTGTCACCCCAATTTTTTATTATGTTATTATTTTCATAATTTAGTTAATTTATTCGTTTATTATTTATAATTTATTTTAAATTTGATTAATTTAATTTTTATATATTTTTATTTTATTTTTTTCTCTTCTTTATTTTTAGTAGTCTACCTAATTTATTTAATTTTTATATTCCCTCTTTTAGTTCTTCTCCCTTTACTTGTTCCCCACTGTAAGTCTCCACCACTCCACTTCCTCCACCATTCCTCCACTTTCTTCACTTCTTTTCTAACTTTCTCCTCATCCTTTTTGTTCTCTTCTCCTCCCTCATTTTTGATCATCTTCCATTCTACGAGTGAGAGAGGTTCTAGCCCCTTCGAAGCTGTGAGGTGAAAGCTCCTTCTCCGACGTCGAGCGACGACGAGCCGAAGGTGAGATCCGATGGTCCACACCACCATCATGAGTTTCTTCGAATCTTGTCTAGCTTCTCTGCTCCGATTCTACCCAGCTGATTGAGGCGATGATCGGAGTCCAGCATATCTACTCCGAAAAATCCAACGAATCACAAGTAAGTTATCCTTCACTTGATTTTCATTTTTATCTAACAATCCTTATTTTTCTTGTTGTTCCACTCACACCACCATTATATCATCACAATCACCATTGTCACCATTCATTTCATTTTTTTATTTCTATTTACAAGAAAAATTGCAAAAAAAAATTATTACATCAAAAAAAGAAGAACAGGAGGAAGCAACGGGTTGCCACTGCCGCCCCCATGCCTCACACCAATCCAATCCACCGCAACACGTGACCTCCCACTCCCCAGTCTCTGCTGCTCATGCCCTCCAGCGTGCCCCCGCACCCTTACAATAGTCGTTGTGCCTCTAGCATTGCCACCGCCTACCACGCCCCTCTGCTACACAGTCGGTGAGCCCCACGCACACATCCCTAGCTGCGAGCGTCGCTTCCCCACCAACCAAGCCGCAACCAGCGGTGCAATCCTCCTCTATCACCAGCCAGGCCACCACACGCCCGCCAGCAACGCCCGCGACCTCTGCGCGCATAGCCGCGCATCGCCCCGTCCTTCCCTGCACCGTCGCACCCTCCTGCTGCAGCCGCGAGCTATCAAAACTCCCCTCACGCGGTCGTCGCGTGGGTCTTGCGTCGTCTCGCACGTGAGCGGTACCTCCAATCCCACGATCCTCATACCCTAAACAATTATTCATTCTCAACGTCCCTTTTTTTTATTTTTGAAAACAATTTCAATTTCTTGCCTTAAAGTTCCTTAATTGCAAAAGTGCCCTTAGGCACAGTTTATATATTGAGTATTAATGTATGTATTGTAAATAGACCGTTGACTTTGAGCGGTAATTTGGACATTCATTCTGTATCAAATTTTAAATCAAAAATTGCATTTTTTATAGTATTTCATTCTCTATCTTTTGGCTATTTAATTATATTTTTCTAAGCTTTGGGTAATTAACTAAAAATATTTTGGTGAAAATTTGTATATTTTATCCAATTCGTCGTTTGTAATTCATATTTAATTAAATATTGCACCAAAAATTATGCAAAAATTTGAGGTGATGCCTCTACATGCTTTTTAATTATTGTTCAAATTTCATCACAAAGATGTCTTGTGCATAAAATTAATTGCTCAGTTATTTCAGTAAATGATTTTTAATTAAATCTACAAATAATATTTTTGTGAAATTTCAACTCTCCTAGATTGGTAATTAAAATATTTTTTGAGATAATTCTCTCTCTCGATAATTGGATTTTGTGATTAATTAGGAATTAAAAACTCGCACTCACTCTATTTTCATTAAAAAATCCTAAAAAAATCATATATTATCAGAAAATTCCAAAACATTACTGTAGATTCATTTCATCATGTTTAAGTTCTAGTAACAATTTCATACTTTTTGCAATCTGTTTGCATGAAAAATTGCATAAAATCCTAAAAAGTTTACATTTTTCGTTGTTTCATTTTAAACTCAAAAAAAATCCAAAAAAATACATTTTATATTCAACATTGAATTAGATTTTTAAGAAAAATATAACTTGGCTATATTGACTTAATTTTACATTTAATTAATTTGTCTAAGTGGCTTGTTTTCTTAATAACCTAGTTCAACCGCATTTATGCAGTTGCATTTTTTATCGCATAAAAAATTACCAAAAAAAACTCTGCTTAGATAACCGTGAGCTAATTCGTATAACTTGATCCAAAGTTGTTCCTTTGCCTCCTTGAGTCGACTCTGGGGCTTGCCTAGGTTAAAAATACATAAAAACCACATTTTCTTGCTCAATAGAAAATTATTTCGTTTGGTTAATTTTTGATCGATCCTGATTGCCCAACTACAACAAAGCGACACGATTAATTAGGGCATCTCAGCAGACTTTCAAGTGGTGTTGTTGTCAGGGAGGCAAACAACTTAGGATCACTTTAGAAAAAATAGATTAGGGTTTTCATTCAATCGGGTAGTCTGATCCTCGAACCACCTTGTAATTATTTCATTTCTTAAATTATTTTTCTATTTAGTTTTTTTCTATTTTTTTGATATCTCTCTGACATAAAATTCTATCTTTTTGTGCGAGGGTCCGATGGACTTAGAGCGACTTTCTTGAAGTCGACGCATCTCGAAGAGCATCGGAGGCTGGTGATTCGTGGAATGAGCCGGTTGTTGAGATGCCAAGGAGAATTTTGATGAGAGAATTTTAGTTTTATAAAAAAAACTTGTAATAATTGCATATTTACAGTGGATTCCGTTTGGAATCTTGCATACGTACTCGGACCCTGGACATTGGACCCTTTATGGTCGTGTGGTTTGCTTGACGTAGACTAGGAGCTCCACTCACGGCTCTCGGCATGTCTCAGAGCAAATTTGTTTACTTGTACTCGTAGTCTATAGGACCTCACATCCCACTTAACGAGACACACTTGGACCGCAGAGCTATTATTCAAAATTAAATTGTTCATCACTCGCTAATAGAACTGCATGTCTAGGAATGTTTTCTCGCTTGCATTCCATCTAGTATAAAAATTTCAATTCATTTGTGCATCTTGCATTGTAGAGAGCTAGAGGCACTGTAAGTCTTCTTACTCAAGCATTCATCATCGTTTTCTTGATCGCATCGACTTTTTCCGATTCCCTCTTTGGTTTTTCAAACTTAGGATAAAGGAATTGGGACTGGATGATAGACATGATTGCTTGTGTGGATTAACTACAGTGACAACAACTCTCTAAAATTAGGACTTCTAATTGAATTAGACAAAAAAATTGACAAAAATTACCCTTGTTTGTGGGAGAGCAACCCCGTCATTGTCAGATTAACTTGCAAGTGAGAGAGAGACGACACTAGGATAGAGATCAAGCCAAGATTTTCTTACAGACTATTGTTCTTTCTTTTTAGGCGATTAGCTACTTTTCAGTGAGGATCTACGGGTACCCAATAAACGGTCCAGATTTCCTTAGCAGAGCGGGAGGTTTAGAGGATGCCTTAGTCCTCAAGGAACGGGCAGTCGTATTTATACAGTCTGTCCTTACTCCTATACTGGTTGAAAGTAGGTCCAACTAGTCGTACGAACCAGGCCAATCTATAGGGAAGTACATGCACCTAATAGCTCGTTAACTCTTTCAAGACTTGCATTTATCACCAACTAAAACTGACAAGATAATTCGACAGAACCTTTACGGCCCTCACGTGTTGAGTTGGTGAACTTGGGGTTTTCTCTTGCATTTTTTGTGTATGTCCGTGTGCATTATCCTGTGTACTTGCATGTTTTCCACCTCAATTCGCTTACATTCATTGATTCCTCTTCAAGATGTCGGTATATTGGTCATCATATCCAGGTCACTCCTCTTCGACCATAATCCGATCACCTTCACCTTCTTACTCCTCCTCATACCCCCATCCATACTGTGAAGTCATAACTTCGACTGACTTCGTCACTTCTTCACATTTCTCACCTACCCCACCTTCTTACACCCCGGATATACTTCCACTATGGGTTGGTTCACATTATAGTCGGATGCTTGCTGGAATCAACGGATCATTTGAAGAGCAAGCTACTGTTGAGATAGAAAAATGGCAGAATTATGTGCCCCCACATATTTCATTCTCACCTCAAGTAGGGACCGGACAACAATTTACATATACACATCCAGATTTGACCTTAGGGCTTGACATGGTCGACAGAACATACTGAATGAAGAGGCATGCACCTTATTATCTTCCTGACTTGATTGACCCTAGTAATCAAGCCTACATTGACCAGCTTTCATATCACACATTCGGAGAGCCTACACATTCACAGGATTAGACTCATGGATTGAATCTAGGAACCACCTCTTTATTGACTCCATCATATGAGGCTCCGACCAATATTTGCCATTCGGATGGTCCTTATTCGACCTAGCATTACATGCCAGAGTCTAGGTATGTTGAGTATGATACCCCAATATCTCAGTAGTATCCTCCAACTGAGAAGAACTCTCCCATGATTCGTCATGAGAATATTTCGGAGGATGAAATGTCTAGACTTATCAAAAAAAATGAATCATTTTGTAACAAGTTGAGAGATGTCACTGAAATATTGCATTCAATTTCTGCCAGCTTGGAAATGAAAGTGGAAAAGGAAATAAGTGGATTTGATGTTGAAGACCAATCAAACACAAGAAAAAATACACACTCTATACAGCTGGAGTCTATTCTACCTTCCTCTTCTACTAACTACTTACCCTCCAATCCAGAGTCTGACCATTCACCCATCAAAAACACCAAAAAATTGAAAATCTCAAAAAGACCAAAAAAAATTGAGAGACAATCTCATAAAAATTGAAAATGACTTAAAAAATTGGATCCAACTATAAGGGAAGCACTCGATGAGGAACTGATTTTTAAGCTTCCCTTAATAAAGGTCATAGATCACTTCCCCGACCTCAAAGGATTTGTGATAAGTAAATTAATGCCTAAGAGGACGAGAAATAAGAGGACAAGGACTGAGAGACACATAGTGTCTATGGCCACCACCTTGGTGATGGGGAGAAAGACAAGAGCCATAGAGTGAAGCTGTTGCCTAGGGTTGAATGTGAAATCAAGGACACTACCTTTGCCCATGTAAGAATCGATGATGACTCACTTATAAATATCCTCCCGACCTCTGTGTTTGACAAGCTCAAACTCAGGCCAATCAGAAAGTCAAGAGAGATCGTTCAGCTGGTTGATCTATCTATCAAACGGTCGAAAGGAACCATTTCAGTCATCATTACTTTCCAAGGTGCTCTACTCCAGGTAGACTTCACATTCATTAACATTGAGTACCAAGGAGAGTTTACCCAGTCTCATATTATTCTCGGGAAGCCATTCTTAGCCTCGGCTAAGGCTACTAAAGATTGCGAGACTCGGGAAATCGATTTTACAGCATTGGGAGCACTTTAACCTCACCCATTCTTTGACACACTCTACTCTAAGGTGACCCACAAAGCTGTTAGAAGTTGTAACCATCGAGAGGTAGATGAGTCCCACCTCCCTACTACACCCGAGATATCGACTACCGAGCCGATCGTTGGTTTAAAGACTCCCCACATACATGACTCCCGCTGCCTGCATCACTACCATTGTGTCAGCTTCAATAAAAGACTCACAACCCGAAGCTGTCATTCAGTCGGACATGATCTTTTCTTATTGTCTTGACTGTTCCGATGATCCGACATCCGTGAGTAATAATTCCAAGCCAATTGACATCACTAGCACCTTCTCGAGATGTGCGCTAACCCTTCAAGAATATTATAATCTATATGGTGACTTATCTGATGAGGAACCCATGGTCAGCACCACACCACATCCCACCCTTCAAAGGAGACAACCAAGACTAAATTGACCCCACCCAAAAACACAGTTGCTCTCTCCTCTAGCTGGTTATCTAGTGAGAGAAAGTCAAGAATTGATTCCTCGAGGTGTTCCCCCGAACACCTCAAGGTGTGTCGCTCGCCACTCCCTCTCAATGATTCAGGTTCTAGAAAATCGACTAAGAAAGTTTCCTTCAACATACCAGAGAAGGAATTTTTGGAAGAATCCTCATCGGGTACGTATGAAGTGATTTATATGAGTGAACTCAGATCGATTGTTCTTAACCCCTATTTGAGCAATCACTTGTGTGTTGACCCTTGTTGGACGATACCTACACCTCACTATTATTCATCTGAGGATGATTCCGACTACGACACATATCTATATTATCCACCTCCTCGCTCCCGCAAGAAGGTTCGTCATTAAACCTTCTTGATCCTTGTATATTCTTACCCCTCCTTGTATAGATTTTCTTTCTTTTATTTCCCTCCCTCCCCAGTGATTTCACTCACCTCGGCTCCATATCGTTTCATTTTATGGCCATACTTAGGATGACCAGATCCTAAGTATAGGGGGGAGAGTGACCCGAGTCTCTTCATCATTCTCTTTACATTCTTCAGATCTCATCGATACTCACACTCATTCCTATCCTAGATTTAGGCTAACCAGAGCCTAAGTATAGGGGGGACCGATGCCCATCATGTATATATACTCATCCATTTCCCTTCGTAAACTCGCCCACCCTATTTTTGATCTTCTTCTACACTTCTGCTGCCAAAGCCTAAGTATGGGGGGATCGACTTATATAGTTTTTGTTATTTTAGCTCTCCTACGCTTAGCACGAGTTATGTCTTTTTCCTTGCTTTTCGTGCTCTAAGAACATAGCACATGCTAAGTATAGGGGGGTGTATATATTACATATACTTTACTCATAGCTCGTACTTTTGTATATTTTTGTATATATTATGCAATAATTAAGGGGTGGGTAAAATTTGAAAAAAAATACATGTGTACTTGTATAATAGTATATTTTATAATACTTATAAAATTCTTGTAAAAAACTACTCTTGTAAAATATGTCATAAAATAGGAGTTATACCAAAAAACACAAAACAATAAAATAAAAAACAAAAAATAGGCTTCTTATTTACTCTTGCATATCATCCTTGCATTCAAAATATTTATGTCTTGCACTTCATTCATTTCTATAGCATGTCATCCGCATCTCATCTGCATATCTAGCATATGCAATGTGAAAAGTTGTGAAAATTTAGTGGGATCTGGACCACGTTATGAATAGAAGTCAAGGATGGATTTGGTTTGACCTTAATCTACCTAATTTCAGAGGAACCTTATAGGAACTGGAGTTAAGATTTCTCAGGTTAAGCGACTTAATTCTTTGAGTCTGCAAGTCTATGTTCATATGTCATATTGATTGGTCTAAGTAGAATATTTCGTATATATGCACGATTCTTTTAGTCACTGACCTAACTTAGACAAGCACCATGCACATAGCTTTTCATCGATGAGTGGTGAGAGGTAGAATCCTTTGACTTGGATTAGCACACGGGTAGAAATATCCATCCTCCTCTTGTGAGGATAGTGCATCCCAACCTAGTATAGTGTTGTTGACGTCTAATGACGGGATGTTGTGGGTTGCAATAATGCTTCAAACGAGGGATACTCTATTGTCTCAAGAAGAACATGACTGATTGAAAAGTAAAATGCATGCCGGAGTGTATATACAAGTATAGAAAAATAAGAAAAGCTTCAAAGCTTGTAGCTGGATGACTTGGCTACACTGGTTATGCATCCTAGGATAGGTAGCTACACTGGCTACCATCCATTCTACTCTCCACTCTCTCTTCTTGAGCCGGTCGCACTTGAACTTAGAAGGGAATACCCCGTTACTCGAGAAAAGAGCTGCTAGACCGAGGAATTATAGTTACCTTGTTAGAGGAGGTTAGTTCTTTGACATTTCAGATATGGAGAGCTATATTTCACTTACACAGTACAACTAAGATTCATAGTCATCAGAATTTACGTATGAGGATTTGTTCTGACCTGACCGTTGAGGCGTCTTGAATAGAAGGCTTGTGGAACATAAAGGTTGTTAGGTCTTAAATCAATTCCCAATAAGGTTCCACCATATTATTAATCCAAAGGTCGAGTCAAGCTCCATTTTCACCTTTTGTTCATGACCTTGAACCCAAAATCATTTCAGTTTTGCATTTCATTTTAGTTGCTCGGGGACAAGCAAGGTTTAAGTATATGGGTTTGATGAATATGTGATTCATCACTCTAAATGTTGAAAATAGAGCTTTGTTACCAAGTAATTAGCTACATATCTCCACTTATATTGCATAATTAACGTTCATGCATGTGTAAATAATATGTGCATTTTAGCATTCATATTTTCATTAAATAAGAAGCCAAGTTCACTTGTAAATATTCACAAATATATTATCATATTTCTCCTATTTGTATTTATTTTATATTAAATCCAAATCCCATAAAACAAAATCCATAGTGTATATATTACTAACACAAGTAAAGAAAAAATATCAAAAAAAATACTAACTTTTAAAATTGACCAATAAAACCCCAGCCCTAGTTTTAGACTAAGAACCTTAAAATATGCATCTCTCTCATATAGTGTCTGATTTAGGTTTACTAAAGTAATATACATTCAAAAACCTTCAAAACAAGACTAATTTCTTTCATAAAGATCAGAGATCGTATGTAAAATTTGGGTTTTGGGCCCCTATTGTATATTGTAAATATTAACCAAAATACCCTTTATTTTATCTTTTTATTTTCTTACTTATTAAAAATTTAAAAAATAGATTAAGTTTTAAATATTTCTTCCATATTTTCTCTAACTTTATTCTGATTTTTTTTGAATTAAAAATGAAAAAATTTACAAAAGATAAAAATGTGGTATTTTATATCTATAAGGTACCCCCAAAAATACCTTTTATACAGATGACTTCCTTTGATTTTCGATCCTTCACACAAGTTGTAGATTTCGTTAAAATGAGAAACTTTCCTGTTGATCACTTTTTAATCTGACCTCTTTTGTTATTTCTTTTTGAATTTTATTTACATTAATATTTGATTTTTCTAGGAGGGACACGTGGCAGCTCCTGGAGCCGCCACGTGTCACCCATTTTTTATTTTATTATTTTCGTAATTTTTTTATTTATAAATTTGTTATTTTTTATTGTTTTAATTTATTTTTAGTTTAGTTTTTATATTTTTCTATTTTATTTTGTTCTCTTTTTTATTTTTAGTAGCCTACTTATTTAATTTAATTTTACCCCCCTTTTACTTCTTCTCCTTTTACTTGTTCCCCACTCCAAGTCTCCACTCCACTTCCTCCAACATTCCTCCACTTTCTCCACTTCTTTTCTAACTTCCTCCACCTTTCTATTCTCTTCTCCTCCCTCATTTTTGATCATCCACCATTCTATGAGTGAGAGAGGTTCTAAACCCATCGAAGCCGCGAGGTAGCGGCTCCTTCTTCGACGTTGAGCGACGACGAGCCAAAGGCAAGATCCGGTGTTCCACACAACCATCACGACTTTCTTTGAATCTCGTCCAGCTTTTCTACTCCGATTCTGTCAGGAGATGATCGAGGCGACGATCGTAGTCCAGCATAGCTTCTCCGAAAAATCTGACGAATCACAGGTAAGTTATCCTTCACTTGATTTTCATTTTTTATCTAACAATCCTTGTTTTTCTTGTTGTTCCACTCAACCCACCATCCTATCTTCACAATCACCATTATCACCATTCATTTCATTTTTTTGTTTTTGTTTACAAGAAAATTTGAAAAAAATTATTACATTAAAAAAAGGAACAGGAGGAAGCAGCGGGTTGCCACCGCCGCCCCCTATCTTCCACCATACCAAGTTATCGCAGCTGCGCGACCTCCTACAGCGCAGTCTCTGCCGCTCGCGCCCCCGCACACTCCAGCGCGTCCCCACACCCTCGTAGCAGCCGTTACGCCTCCAGCCTTGTCACAGCCCGCCACGCCCCTCCACTACACGGCCGGCCAACCCCGCGTGTGCATCCCAGTCACGCATGTCGCTTCCCCTCCATCTAAGCCACCACCAGCGGCGCAATCCTCATCGGCCGCCAAACAGGTCGTTGCACGCCAGCCAGGCAACCGCACGTCCGCCAGCAACCGCCCACGGCCTCTGCATGCACAACTGGAGATGAGCCAAAATAAATGTTGCTCCAAAAATTATGCCAAAATTCCATATGATGCTTCTTCGTGCTTTTAAATTATTTTCCAAATTTCATTGCAAATGGAGATGTCTTGTGCATAAAATAAATTGTTATGTGATTTCAATAAATATTTTTTAGTTAAATCCACAAATAATATTTTTACGAAATTTCAACTCTTTTGATTAGTAATTAAAATATCTTTTTGAGATAATTCTCTCTCTAGATAATTTGATTTTGTGGATTAACTAGGAACTAAAAACTCGCAGTCACTATGTTTTAATAAAAACATTTATAAGAAAAATCATATATTATCAGAAAATTCCAAAACAAGTATTGTAGATTCATTTCATCATGTTTAAGTACGAATAAAAAACTCATAATTTTTGCATTATGTTTGCATGAAAAATTGCATTAAAACCCTGAAAAGTTTGCATTTTTCATTATTACATTTTAAACCCAAACAATCCAGAAAATACATTTTCTATTCAACATTGAATTTGGTTTTAAGGAAAAATATAACTTGGCTATATTGACTTAATTTTACATTAAAAATAATTTGGCTAAGTGTTTTATTTTCTTTTTAACCTAGTTCAATCGCATTTGTGCATTTGCATTTTCTATCGCATAAAAAAATTACCAAAAAAATCTCCGCTTGGATAACCGTGAGCTAATTCCTCTAACTTGATCCAAAGTTGTTCCTATGCCTCCTTGAGTTGAGTCGACTCTGGGGCTTGCCGAAGTTAAAAATACATTAAAACACATTTGATTGCCCGATAGACAATTAATTTGTGTGGTTAATTTTTTATTGATCCAGATTGCCTGACTACAACAAAGCGACACGATTAATTAGAGCATCTCAATGGACTTTCACGTACACACTAAGGGTAGTGCCCCAATCCCAGGCCTCCTAGGTGATTGTGTAATTTTTGACTTCTCTCTTAACTCTAAAACAGAAAATATAAAAAGATAGAACTTTCACAGTCTTCACCATGTTGAGTAGGGAAATTGAGGGGTTTCATTTTGTGTGTGTTTGTTTGTGACTGATTGTGTGCATATTAGATCCTCCCTGTGCATTTGCACCTTTTTTCTCACATCTATTGATTTTAATTTGTGTTCTCCCGATCATTTTCCTTTAGTTTCGGAGATGGCTGATTGGAGCGCGTTTTATCCGAACTTTATGGATCCCTCACACCCTCCAGCCAGTCCACCTCCATTTTTCCAAGAGGACTTTGCTCCTGACTTTTGTACATGTTTGGCTAATCATGTGTTTCACGATGCAAAATTTAATTTTGATCCACCTCACTATTATCAGGAGGATCGTGCTCCTGATTCTCCATTTTGTACATATTTACCTAACCCACTAGTTCAGGACGCGGACATTGTCAACACCATTACAGTTTTCACCACCTCACCGACCCAAGATTGAGATTTGGGAGTCACCTCTTATGTTGTCCACACTTGAGACCTTGACTAGATCATGGATCATATGAAGTCGAGTATTGACGACCTAACTAGCATAAATAATAGCCATATTGATGATTCACCCTCTGCATTTCTAGATTCATTTGAGGACAACCATGAGAGCTTGTAATTTCCAAAAATACAAAAAAATGAGAAAATTCGAAAATCCAAAAAAAATATGGGAGACACATTGTTGATTCAGACCGTGAGGAGAGGGCCTACCTGCCAGATCATTTGCCCATACATTTATTCACCTCATGTCCCACCTTTAACCCCCAATGATGATAGTGTATAGACTGCTCTTTGTCATCCTTGTGTAAATGGTGATTCTGACCTCCTTCCTTGTGTGGAGGGGGTTCAAAAATTCAAAAAAATATTGACTGAGCCTGGAGTGGTCGATGCCATTCATGAAATCATTGATGCCCTACTTCGCTAGGTCATGAACCATTTATCTGCTCCTAAACTCAAGAAGAGAAAGCAAAGGAGTAGATTTAAGT
This sequence comes from Ottelia alismoides, assembly GCA_037367405.1. Lineage (NCBI taxonomy): Eukaryota > Viridiplantae > Streptophyta > Magnoliopsida > Alismatales > Hydrocharitaceae > Ottelia > Ottelia alismoides. Next base: position 567,680 of record JAZKJV010005851.1, read on the forward strand.
GTCATATCTTGACCATGGCCACTGCCCATGCCATCACCCACCACCCTTTTGCTAGGAAAGGGAACACTGCTACACCATTCATTAGATGCACCATCTCTGACTATTCATGTGATCACACTCTCCTTGACAGTGGTGCTTCAATCAGCAAAATACCCTTCTCATTGGTAGAGTCTCTTCACTTAGGACCTCTCAAGAAAACCATGATGATCATTCAATTTGTTGATGGATCTATCAAGAGATTGAAGGGTGTTCTATAGAATGTTGTCATTTGGATTTAGGGCTTGATCTACATGATGACTTTGTTGTATTGCCCATGGAGACCCCAACCACTGGGGAACAGTCTCCAATCATCCTGGGTTGACCCTTTCTCACCTCTACAAGAGTCGTTATTGATTACAGATCAGGAGAGATTCACTTCCATCCTGATGGCGAGAGAGATATATTGATCACTGCACCTACTGCCGACCAGAGACCTGCACCTGATGTGACAACACCTACTTTAGCTGACCTCGAGGCCTAATACTTATCTTCTGATATTAGAGAGATTAGCTATATGACCGATGATATGACCTGAGAATTACTCCGTAGGGAGGAAGACTCAGAAATCATAGACCTTGGAGTTTGCTCTTCCTGTGACTGGTGTTGTTTTGATGAAATCCACAAGATTTACACGATTGATACCTTTGAGCGGAGGAAGACATTGTAGAGACTAATGGGGCTGAATTTGATCTTATTTCTTTCATCAATCAATTCTGGCCTTTTAATGATATTGATGATCCGATTGAGACCTTTAAGTATGTACACGACTTTACTACTTCCACATATGAGTTCGTTCCCTTTAGTTTTGACCTAGTTGAGACTCTCCAGGCTGGACATGACTTGACTATTTCCATTGAGGAGTTTGAGCCTTTTCACTTTGATATCTGCGAGATACCCAAGGCTGGACCTAGCTACACTTCTTCCACTGACCCGTTTGTGCATTCTCACCCTAGGACCAGTGAGTCATTTTTCAATTTCTACCAAAAAGGTGTCGCCCCTTTTTGGTAGTTTACTATACTTAGGACGTACATTGCCCCAAGTATAGGGGGTGTGTACCACGAGTACTTTCATTCTTTGATCTCCTCCATTGTCTCCTCTTCTTGTCTATACTTAGGGATATCTTACTCTAAATATAGGGGGAGACAGACCGAGTGTGATTTGTTCATTCCCACCCTTGAACTTCCTTGCCTTGTGTACAATATGATATACTTAGGATAATTTATTCCTAAGTATAGGGGGGACGATCGACTTCTCCTTCATTCATTCTTTTCTTCCTTCTTTCACTCATTTTGTATCCATTATTCTTTTGACTTTTCTATACTCAGTACGAGTTATGTCTTCTTTTTTCTCTCTAATCTATGAGGACATAACTCAAGCTTTTATAGGGAGGTCGTATATATTGCATAAATATCATTAAAATCACTTAATAAAAAGGTGTATATTATTCTTCAAAATCTTTTTGTATTTACTGATTAGAAAGACAGGTAAAAATATTTTTTGCAAAATGTTTGAAAAATAATTTGATTTTTTTAAAAAAATCTTTTGAAAACTATTTGGAAAATGTTTTCAACATTTGTAAAAATATTTTGTTCGTAAAAATCTATTTCTTTGTGTGAAATAAAAATATTTTGAAAAATGACTTGCAAATGGTTTGGAAAATGGTTGCAAAAATATTTTGAAAAACCTATATATAATGTCTGAAAAACCATTGCAAAATGATTTTCAAATGCCTATAAATGTTTATGAAAATTATTTGCATAAGTTATTTTGGACTATAGTTGTCAAAATTATTTGTAAAATATTTTTCAAATAAGTTGATGAATATATACATCACACTGTAATTCTATATTGACTGTATATACATATCTCTTAAAAAAAATTTCCAGATCCTTAAAAACCCAAACTCCTGTAAATAATAAGGTGCATCCCAGTGTAATTATTTGTACCTATCTTTTCTTTCAAATACCTTTTGTTTTGAAAACGCCTAAAAATATTCGCAAACCCAAAAATACCAAAAACATTTGCAAAAATCTTTTTGAAAAATTGCATAAAAATATGCAAAACAAAAATCCATAAAAGGTTCAAAAATTTGAGAATTGCATCATAAAAATATTTTCTGCATTGTAAATAGCATTTTCTTAGCATTCACATTTTTCGGTTTAAGTTTGATAATTAAACTACTCTATGTGAAATCCAAAGATTGGAGCTTGGTTGGACCTTAAATCTACCTAATCGCAAGAACCTTATAGGAACTGGAATTGAGGAACTTCAGGTCTAGTTGACTTAATTCTTTGAAAATCATGAGACCTTGTTCAATGTATTCTTGACTACCTAAGTAGAGTATTTCAGAGCACATGCACGGCTCTTGTTGATAATGACCTAACTTGGACACCTGCACCTTTCACCTGGCTCAACTCAATTTGAGTGGTGAGGGGATTGGATTCACCGATATGAGATGCATACAAATGGAAACATTTGTCCTCGTCGAAGAAGGGAAGTGCACCCCAACCCATCCAATGGCATCGACGTCTATAGATAGGAGAGTGTGGGTTGCAATAATGCTTCAAAAGAGGAATAGTCTACTAGATCAATAGGAAAAAGTCCATACGTAAATGTTGATGTATATAGTATTTCAAAAAAACTCTGAAAAAAAGTGGACAGACTTATTGAAAATAAAATGCATGTCGGATTGTACATATTTGTATAGTCAATAAGCAAGCTTGAGCTTCAAAGTCATATCATGCGAGCCTGCAGCCGGATGACTTGGCTACACTAGTCAAGCATCCTAGGATAGGTAGCTACACTAGATACCGTCCATTCTTCTCTCCACCTCCTCTTCTTGAGATGGTTGTCACTTGAACTTAGAAGGGAATACCCCACTTGTCGAGGAAAGAGTTGTCGGATTGGGGAATCATTGCGTTGTCATACCAGAGAAGTCAGTCTCTTTGTCATTTTAGTTGGGAAGAGCCACTATCACACACACTGTAAAAGTGAGATTCATAGTCACGAGGGTTTGCGTATGAATTGAAGTATTCTGACCTGGCTATTGAGGAGACTTGAGCAGAGTTTGGGATTCTCGAAGGTTGTTGTGTTTCAAATCTGTTTCCCAATAAGGTTCCGATCGCACCTAAAATCCAAAGGTCCGACTTGAGCACCAAACTTTGATTTTGTGAAGACGCGCTTAAGAATTAAATCCAATCCACTTTATTTCCTTTTCTTTTATTTGTGTTTTAAGCACTTATTGCATAAGTGTTTTCTAGGGACCAACAAAGGCAATTATAGGGGGTGTGATAAATACTCATTTCATCACCTTTATTCTATCATTTTCGCCTTAGAAACCCTAGATAATGCATGTAAAAAGCACTAATTTGTACAAATTAACATCCATTCTTTATTGCATTTATTGTGTATAAAATATATTTTTTTAATGCCAAAATTATAGAATAAAGAAAAGAAAATAAAAAGAATAAAATGCCAAAGGTATTTTATGATCCTAAACATCGAGACTTAGGCATCTTGATGACTAGGTCAATGAGGAATAAAGTCGGGGGAGATAAGGGCCAATAATACAATAAAAACCCCATTCATCATTTATTCATTTTTGGGACCTATTTATTTTCTGCTTTTATGCATCCAATAAAGAAACTTAGTACATCAAAGTTGTAGATAATAATATATAGAAAAATGAAAAATCGAATTTATACAAAAATAATATATAATGTACAATTTATACTCTAAATAAAAAGTAAAATTCCCAACTTCACAGACCCATATCTCGTAAATAAAAACTCAAAATGTATCAAAATCACCTTTAATTGTATATAATTTTTAATAAGCTATTTAGTGAAGGTGGTTTCATATTTTTTTGGAGTTAAGATGTGAAAGTATGGGTTTGGACCCCTATTGTACAATATAGTCGAATAAAATATTCATTTTATTTATTCTTTATTCTTTTTATAATATTATATTTTTATAATTTTGTAAATATTATTTATAACATATGTACATATTAAAACTAAAATAAAACCATAAAGAAAACAATAAAATAAAATATGTATATGAAGTACATAGATGGCATACCTTTAATTGTATATATAATATACACCCATATTTAATTAAGTGTATATATTATATCATAAAAATATAATAAAAAAATATTTCTGTATGTAAAAATAAGTTGTAAATATATAAAATAAGAAAATAAATTAATAAAATCAAAAATACAAAATAAAATAACCAAAACATAGGTCAATATACCTATAAATAAAACCTTAAAAAGTAACTTATAATAAAACACCTCGAAAAAGTAAATAAAATCATAATAAAATACATTAGAACATAATAAACATTTTTATGTCATAACATTATTTTAATAAAATCATTTACTATTTATTATCTATTTTTCAACATTTTTAGAGCTGGGTTTTTCCTGGTTGGTCCACATGGACCAACCAGGTGGAATTGACAGTAGACCTCGGTCAATTGTCTGACTAGCCCCCGTAGCTCTGACATACCTAGCGTCGACCCGTTTTTCCTCGATTTTTGCTGCCCAAATCTTGCACCATTTTCGGTCGATTTTTTCTTCGACTTTTTACCTCGTTCTTCCCTCTTACACACACAAGCATTTCCTTGGGCATTACATCGTTGCATTGAGCTGACCCCTCGTAGTTCCCATCACTTCCACTGCCTGTACATAAGCCTCCTCCCAAGTTCCCTTTGATTTTTTTAATCTTTTTGGGGCCACCTTTGACCCCCCCCCCTTTCTGGTGCTCCAGATCGAAGAGAGTGGCATGCCCTTCTACAGCATCTTGTAACGGAGTTAGACAAGGTTTAAAGGGCATTCCACCTACCTCCGGCGGAGCACCACCATGAGCTAGCAGCTCCAGGCCTCCGGCCAGTTGAGGTTCATTTTTACTGTTTTTTAGATTAATTTTAATCCTAGGTTTAATTTCCTACCTTTATTGTAGCTTTTAATTGCATTGTTTAGTGTTAATTACCACCATCGTAGTTCACCAGAGCTCCGCTTTAATAAACCAACCACTTGTGCTCCACCCGTTCCACGACCCGCTTTCCACCTCGCCTTCACTCCCTCACCGTTTCTCTACATCCCAGACCTCTCATCTCACCAAAATCCCCCGTGGATCTGGAGATCGATGTCCCACCTCCTCCATTCACCAGAGACGCGCCATCACACTCCACCCACTAATCCACGCTAGTAAAGCCCCAGAATGCCCCTTGTTGCTTGTGTGAACTTTCTTGCAGGTGCTAGAGGCTAAAGATCCCTTGGGGTCAATTTTGAGTAGAGCAGTTACCCGGAGCCCCCCTTCTCCTCTTAGCCTGTTCGAGTTCAATGGGGCTCCAACATACCTTCTGAAGTGGAGGAACCTCAGGAGGATTTTGCACCATCACTGATCTCCAAGTGACAACAAACGAGAGAAGAGGAGTCGATCGAGTCTCGCCCAAGTGGTGTTCATCCATTGTTCTTCCATATACCCTCAACGTCATCGATCAACCCTCGTTCTTCTAGGAGCACAAACATCTTTCGATTGAGTCGAGCCATCACCGTCAGATCCTAATCTAGGATCTAATCGAGACCACTGGATGTGAACTGGCACCGTGAGGCCCGGGGGCGATACATGGATAAGTGAACAAAACCAGACCGTCCGCCCAATCCTTGTGTTGGGTATTTTGTACTTGTACCCAACGTACTTTTTTATTTAATATATAGTCTACGAACATTCATCTGCCTTTAACTATTTTTGTAAAAATTGCAAAAGAACCCTTGTATTTTCTATAATTGCAAAATAATCCATGCCAGCTCACCTCATGTGAGGTGGGCATTTTGCACTTGCACCCTTGCTTTTTTCTGTATTTCATTTTGGCCCAAGAATATTTTATCTAGTTATATAATTTTGGTAAAAATTGCAGAAAGGCCCTTGCCTTTTATTTTAATTACGTAAATGCCCATGCTAGTTCATTGATTTTTTGTGCAGTCCTTCTGTTTATTAAATATAGTGTCCATGTAATAAAAATTAGCAAAAGATAGGGTTAAGATATTGTTGCAATATATTTTCACGCTATACTTTTAGATTTGCAATTTAGGACTTTTTAATATATATTAAAATTCAAAAGAGCACAAATATTCCATTTTTAGCTTTAAAAATATCAAAAAATATAAAAAACATTTTGAAGATGCAACTCTTGAAGTCATGGAGTACATGCCTATGATGAAGAAAGGATTGAAAGAAACATGCACTACGAAGCGTCAATCTCACAAAACTAGACGTAGAAAATCAGAGCACATTCTCACCATGGAGATTGTCAATGCAATTCCATGAAAGAAGAAGGACAAGGGAGCTCCACCCATTAGGTGCGTGATGCTTAATCAAGAGTTTGAAAGAGCACCTTTTTTTAGGGGATCAACGATGATGTCTTCTTCACTGCTGAAAGAATTTGGGTGAGGACCACTGAAAGCCACAAAGATGATTCTACAATTTACAGATATTTCTATGGATTTCATTGCACTTGATATGGACACCTCAACAACCCTTTTGCATACCCCGATCATATTGGGACGACCATTCCTTTGAAAAACCGAGGCAGTAGTTGACTACTATACCACGAAGATCACTTTTTGCTCAAGCAACGACAAGGTCCTTATTGAAATGATCCAAGTGTCGAAGCTCACAAAATCAATGTTAGATGAGAGTGAGCAAATACATAAAGAGACAGAAGGTTGTGATTTCTTTTGGAAATCAATGATACATATTTATTCTTAAATGATAATGAAACACGTGAGTATCTTTCCAAAAAGGAATTCCTAGAAAGCACAATCGAATTCCCTTCTGTCATTTGAAGATGAGGTTCAAGGTGATATGCAAGTTGAATTAATTGAGCATGATCTATCCTATCTGAGCAAGATGAGTTCTTTGAAGATCTTTTAGATGTCTTGTGATTTGATCCTGAACAATTTTCGGTGGATAGCACATAAATGAATGAACCAACACTAGACACAATTGTTGAAGTCATTGTTGATCCAACCCAAACCCTCCCAGAGCTGAAACTATTGTCATCATCGATGAAGTACACCTTCCTTGCGGGTGAGGAGAAAATGTTCCTGATTATCATCAACTCTCACTGACTGCAGATCAAGAATCTTGTTTTCTCGATGTTCTAGAAAGATACCGCAAGGCAATAAGATGGAAAATCACAGATCTCCATGGGATGAACCCGTCATTGTGCTCGCATCACATTTACCTTGAAGAAGACAACCAACCATCCCGAGAATTCTAGCGTAGACCGAATCCTAACCTACTTTAGGTTTTTTTGAAATAAATTACAAAATGGTGCGATGTAGGGATCATATATCCCTTCTCCGTCAAAGTGGGTGAGTCCCCTACATGTAGTGCACAAGAAATCTGGGATCACCATTGTAACTAATGATAAGGGAGAGGAGATTTCGACCAGAATACCAACATCTTGGCATGTCTATGTGGATTACAGATGGCTGAACCTTGCCACAAAGAAGGATCATTTCCTCCTTCCTTTCATTGACCAGATAGTCTAAAAATTGGTCACGAAGGAATATTTCTTCTTCTTGGAAGGCTACTATGGTTATAATCAAGTTTCCATCGCACTTGAGGACCAAGATAAGACTATCTTCACCTGTTCGTTTGGGATGTATGCCTTCAGAAGAATGCCCTTCAGACTGTGCAATGCACCTGCTACATTCCAAAGGTGTATGCTGGAAAATATTCACTGATATGTTTGGTAGTTTCCTTGAGGTATTCATGAACGATTTTTCGGTCTACGAGGACATTTTTGACTAGTGTTTGGCTTATCTAGACTGAGTACTTAAGCAATGCTATGAAGTTAACATTGTGATCTCATGGGAGAAAAGTCACTTCATGATAACAAAAGGAATTATATTGGGCCATGTCGTCTCCAAGTGTGGTATGGAAGTTGACCCAGCCAAGGTAGAGGTAACTTCGAAACTCGAGCCACCTAAAAATATTTAACAAGTCTGGTCATTTTTGGGGCATGTCAGTTTCTACCTAGATTCATCAAAGATTTCAGCAAAATAGCCCGACTATCAACAGAGCTACTAAGTAAAGACACTGATTTTATTGTAGACATATATGCCTTTACTCGGTTGAAAGATATCATCACTCAAGCTCATGTCCTCCAACCGTCGGATTGGTTTCTTCCCTTTAAGATCATTGGATTATGCTATTGGAGCTGTGTTGGGACAACAACGAGATGGATGGTTGTTTTCTATTCACTACACTAATAGAACTCTCAAAGAAGCCTAGAGGAATTACACAGTAACAGAAAAAGAGCTGCTAGTTGTAGTCTTTGCACTGGAATATATCAGATCTCATATGTTGAGCTCTAAAGTGATTGTGTACACAGACCATTCTGCCATCTGGTACATCCAAAGCAAGAAGGACACAAAAGTCATGCTTATTGTGTTGGATCCTTCTACTCCATGCATTTGACCTTGAGATTCGTGATAATCTTGGAGTAAAAAATGTGGTGGCAGATCATCTTTCTAGGCTAACAGAGATTAAGACTCCTGAGCAGAACAAGATTCTGATTACAGTGACCTTCCCATATGAAACGGTTTTGTTTATCTCCTATAGGCACAATCTGAGGGCTAAGAGGAGTCTAAGGGGGTTAAAAAGCAAAATTTAGATTCGGGGTCATACTTATAGGGATAGGAGGTGGTAGGTGAAGATCACGAGTTTTCGATCAATGGCATGCTCGTGCAGGTGATCTAAGGTGTGGTCATGATGGGGGATCATGATGCGAACTAATTTGTAGAAGATATCGTAGGTCTTTGAGCAGCGGATCATTGCCAAAAAATTTAGTGAAGTAGGGTTGGTCGCGTTTTGATAACAAAACATGGGGTTGAAGGGTACAGTTGACCCAAGTCAACTCTCCTTGAGCCCTGGTTGGTCCACATGGATCAACTACGAAAAAAGAATCTTAAAATATTTTATAAAATTGATAAAAAATAATAAATGAGTTATTTTATTTTTTGGTTAAAACATAAAAAATATTTGTAATTTTATGTAGTATTTATTTTGATTTTTATTTATTTTTATAAGATAAGTTATTATATATTAATATTTACATGTATATTTATAGGTATAAATACCTACATTTAGTATTTTTATTTTTATTCTGTAATATGTATTTTATTATTTTATATACATAATATCCATATTTCTAACTTATTTTATTCCATATTTGTATATTTTTATGAGTTTTTTATATGCTTAAATAATTATATACATATATTACATATGAACATTATATGTATGTTTTACCTATATATTAAAGTACACTATTTATTTTAATGAAATTTTTTATTATGTATATGTATTTTAAATAATATTTACAAATTTTTAAAAATATAAGAAAGTGAAAATCATAAATAATAAATAAATTGAATATTATCTATATGCATCTTTCGCGCCGAGGTCCGAAAAACCAGCTTTTGCATCTTAACTCCAAATTGAATGAAAACATCTTTACTAAACTGATAATTAAATTTATAAACAATTAAGTTGAGTTAGGCTAATTTTGAATCAATATGGAGAAGATACATGTCTGAGAAGTTTTCTTTACACCTTTTTATTCTGTGTGTCCTGGGCATTATTTTTTAATGAAATAAATGTTGTATTTTTATTTGTATTTTTATGTACAATGTTCATGTTGAGGATCTATTGATTTGAGGTCTAAAAATAGGAAAATGAAACAGGTACCAAAATGTTATTTATTGAGATATAAAATTAGGGTTTTTATGTGGTTTTTTGTACAATTCCTCTATCCTATCTCCCCCTACTTTATTCCTTGTCGACCTAGTCATCATGATGATTGGGTCTCGTGGTTAGGGTCACTCAATGTCTTTGACACTTCATTCTTTCTTTCTTTTCCTTTATTCTTTTATTTTGGAATTAAATACAATATTTTATATAGTATTTATTGTCTATTTATTGAGTGTTATTTTGCATGAACTAATGATATATACATGTATTCAGTTGGGGATTTAAGGCCAAAATGAAAGAATAAAGGTGATGAAATAGAGATTCATCACCCCCTATACTTGCCTTTGCTAGTCCCTAGAAAACACTTAGATAACAAGTTCAGAAAAAGAAAATAAAGAAAAGAAAAGAAATAACTTGGAATAATGTTTGAATTTCAAACTTTCCTTAATAAAATTGAAATTTGGAGTTCAGTTAAGAGCTTTGGATTTTTGGTTTATTAGAACCATATTAGGGTCAGAAAGTGTGACACAACAACCTTTAGGTTCCATCATCCTATTATCCAGTTCCATTTACAGTCTAGTAAGAACCATCCTTTCAGGCGTACACCTGTCGCAACCTCGAAATGATAGATCATGTGTGTGAACTTTCTAGCTCTTCCCAAACAAACCACTGAAGTATCAAGGAGTCTACTCCTATGATGACTCATCCATAGGGAGACTGATATTTCCTTTTAATGTCAGGTGCATGATACTTCACAACCAAAAAGGTGGGAGAAGCTAGAAGAATGAAAAAAGAAGTAGGAATGGGCCAGTGTAGTCTCATTCCCTTGTGTAGCTCGGCTACTGTAACCGAGTCTTCACCAAGAAGCAGGATTTTTTCTTAAAGCTCGAATTTTTGTGGAATTTTTGATGTAGGCTTCTTTCAAATATTTTCTTTGACTTTACGTTGCCCTCCATTCTTGTTTGCCCCCCGGCGGATATAGAATCTTTTAGTATGCCCATGTTTTGGGTTCTTGGAAAAAGTTGCGCCAGCAAGCCATTCCTCATCTGAAGCGTTGTCTCAATCCATTCTCTAATTGTTAGATGTCCTGACTACCAGAAGAAGTGGGTTGGAGTACCAGTTTCAATGATCCCCAATAATGGTTCCGGAGCCACCCTTGATGAAGCGGCCTAGCATCGAACAAACCTAGTGATGAATCTCCATTTCATCACCTTTATCCTTTCATTTTAGCCTTTAAACCCTAGCTGAATGCATGAATATATCATTAAATTTGTAAAAAAATATTCATTAAATTGTATAAAATATTGCACATTTATTGTATTTATTTCCAAACTAAAAGAATAAAGGAAAGAAAAGAAAAGATCGAAGTGTCAAGGACACTGAAGTGACCCTAAACCCCGAGACTCAGTCATTGTGGTGACTTAGTCGACAAGGAATAAAGTAAGGGGATATAGGGTGACTAATTGTACAGAAACCTCATTCGGTTCCCTCAATAAAATAATCCAATAAATAATTTTGGGACCTATTTTATTCTTTATTATTTACACCTCAAATAAAGAAATTTTGTACATGAAAGTTGTAGATAAAAATGTATAGAAATATACAAAATTTATTTCATACAAAAATAATATACAATGAACATTTTATCCATAGAATAAAATCCCTAAAACCAAACTTCATAGACACATATCTCCAAAATAAAAACTCAAAATGCACCAAAATTGTCTTTAATTGTACATAAATTTTAATAAGTTATTTAATGAAGGTGGTTTGATTTAATTTGGAGTTAGAAAGCTAGGTTTTGGACGCCTATTGTATTATATACATATATAAAATATTCATTTTATTTATTCCTTATTATTTTTATAATTTTATAATTTTGCAAATATTATTTATAACATAGGAGCATTTAAAAACTAAAATAAAACCATACACAAAACACTAAAATAAAATAAGTATAGAAAGTACATAGATGAATATACAATACATAGACCAATATAATAAATATACCAATTTATTTAAGTGTGAATATTATATCAGAAAACTATAATAAAAATCTATTTATGTACATAAAATAATTTTAAATATGTAAATTCTCAAAATAAAATAATAAAATAAAAATTACAAAATATAGTTGAATATACCTATATGAATACTTGTAAAAAGTAACCTCCAATAAAACACCTCATAAAAATAATTAAAAATAGGTATAAAATACTACAGGAAAATTAGAAAAACTTTTTATTTTATAATCTAAAAATAATGATTTCATTTATTATTCATATTCCATTTTTCAAGGCATTTTTACCGTGCAATTTCCTGGTTGGTCCATGTGGACCAACCAGGCGCCTCCATTCGTTGACATAGGTCAACTGTACGTCGCCCCCTCTGAATTCTGTCAGAAGAAACAAGAACACCCACTTTGCCAATTTATCACACCTCCATCCTTCACCTTTTGCCGTAGAGGCCTCCACCATTGTTAAGCCCAATCGGCCCCGGTCTTCGACCAAAACCCAAATCCCCATCAACCCTCGATCGATTGCATGAAAGCGCCCCTCGAAACTCGCTCAAAATCTATCTATAAATAATTCCCCCTCACCTATTTTAAATTTTTGATCCCTCTTAAGAAGTTCTTAGCCCCTCAAAACCACCGTATCGTGTTCATCTTAGTGACAGGAAGGGGAGCCGAGGTTTTGCAGCGAGGAGGAGCTGAGATGGAGCTGATCAACCATCTCCGACCATCTCTCAGTTGTGAGGTCTCTCGACCATTTGAGCCATTGCTCTCACTATTATGCAATAGATTTAGCATAGTTTCCATTTCCATTTTTAGTTTAGGCTTTAATTTGTGTTTTTAGACAGAAATCCAACCAGTTCATCGACCTAGAGATCGTGCTCCTAGTTGATTTCATAGTAAAATAACCGTTGTTTAAACTCGCTTATCACCCCATATTGAATCCCTCTGCATTGTCCATTGATTCCCCACAAACCCCCCCTTAAATAACGCTCTGACTCAAGGATTCGAAGCTCCTTTCTGCCGCCTCGCTGGAGCAATACCTTTTCGCACATCCACGAGGTCTCCGACCTCATCTTTTGGACTAAGGCGTTCGTCTCGAGTCAGGGCTTCTGCCTATGCAGGTAGTGTAGAAAAAGAAGGATATATGGTCCCTAATGGATACATAGGAGAGGCTCTAGGAGGAGGACCATCCAGGTCCCCATCGCTGGGACTTGGAGCGATTTTGAGAGTGCTAGCACCTGCAGGAGGGCCCCAGTTGCGATTTGCTCCTTACGGTGAGGAGATTGGGGCAAAGAGTTGATTGGAATCAAAGATCGAAGTTCACCCTTGCAGGTGTTCTTCGTGTTCTTGCAAGACCCATGAGAGCCGTTGGATCGAGCTCCTCGCTAGCTTTAATTGGAGCCCTTGGATCAAGCCAAAGCGTCGTCTAAATCTACTTGTCAGATCAGCCACATGTCAGCATAAGGACGGTTGGATTAACTCATTTAAGTGGGTAATTTACTCAAGTCTCCTCTCTACCTTTTTGTAATTATCAAGTATCCCTGTAAATATTTTACGCAGTTTAAAAAGTAGTGGACAATTTGCACATGCACTCTGAACCTTTTTGATATTGCATATTGGTCCTTGCCAAGTTCACATGCACCACAAGTGTATTGTTGTAAAAATTGCATGTATACACTCAAGGGTTATTTTAATTATTGTTTAATATACTAAGCTAAGATATCAGTTGAAAACTTAGGGTTTAATTGCACTGTGCTCCCCGATCTTTATTTTAAACGTAAAAAATAGCCCTTCTAGTTTAATCATTTTTGTGTGTGGTTTTCTATTTATTAAAAATATTAACCATGCCCCAAAAATCATGAAAAAAAAAAGGATTAGGACCTGGATGCATGGTTGTTAATATTATATAAATATATTAGCGTTTTATGTCCTTTTTCTATTTTCTAAAAATGGAATATGGAACGAATAGTCCCTGTTTGTTTAAAAAACCAAAAACAATATAAAATCATGTCTAAAAAATTTCCAAAAAAATAGTGTGTGCTTATTAGAGTGTCTAATACCTTCAAACTGAAAATTCCAAAAAAAATAGCAAAAGGAAATATATAAAAATTAAAAGCTCCAAAATTCTATAAAAATTATAAAAACTCTTCTAAAAATCCAAAATTACTTTTTCATGCTCAATATTTTTATTTATATATAATATTTTATATTAAAAATAGTTTTTAGAATTTTTGGATTTATTAAGTATTTTTAAATCTCAAAACAATTCGGCCTAATTAAAAGCACCTGATTTTGTGTATTTTAAACTTCACAAATCCCTAAAAATTAATAAAACTAATAAAAAATCACAAAGACATTAGAAAAATACAATAAAAACCCAAAAATACTTTATTTCCTACATTTTTATTATTTTTACCTATATCTATATATCTTACCTTATATAATGTACATATACCTATATTCTTATTATCCCTATTATTAATATTATAAATACCTTCAAATATTTTTAAAAACCTTTTTAAAAAACAAAAAGGATTTTTCTCATAGGTATTATCTGATTATTATATATTTACTCTATATTTATTACATATTATTGTAATACATATCTATGTTATCTTATATACCTACTTATACATTTATACATATAACCATACCATATTATACAATATTAAATTAAGAACAATTTAATAATCAGAAAGGTATAATAAAAAATATAAATTATTACAAATTACAAAAAGATAATTTCATTAATTATTTTATTTAATTAAAAACCTACATTCTTGGATTAATATCATGCATAGATATATATATAGACATACCTATATTATTTATTCATTACTTATGTATAAATAATAGTAAGTGCTACATCGTGTGTTCCCTGTGTTCGACACCCTACACTGCTTGTCTCTATATGCACATTTATTTGTAGGGTTTATAATAGATGTTGATTCACACTTGCTTCTTCATTAATTGATATATTATGTGGGTTGATTGTTGAAATTGTCCAAGGTTCTCGTCGGTCACTTTGACAACTTTGCTCCTTCCTTTTGTGGAGTACAAGACTGATAGGATTTCCCGCTCTTTTCAAATGGCGTCATTGCTAGGGAACAACGGATTGTAGAACATTTTTGTATATACATAGTTGCATTCTATAGTGTCTTTATTCTCTACTTATTTAATTACGATAATTGTTTGACTATTCTAACCCATATTTCTTGTTGATCTTTCTTGTGAGGGACTACTTGGTGACATCTATCTCTTAGGAGGTGGGCTCACACGAGACGAGCGCAGGTCGTCCTTCTCTTCGTGAGCTGATTAGGAGAGAGCAAGAGAAAAGAGCATGGAATGAGGAAAAGAGCAGACTTTCGCATAGCATTTTTTATTTTTTGTGTTGCAAAAAAAATTAATTAATTTATACACTACTTTCCTTACCACACGAGGTTTAGTGCCCAGGTGTTTGTTCACTTGGGGGCCTCGTATCGGATTTTTCCTATTTTGTCACCTTTATTTTATTTTGTTTCATGCGATTTGAACTTTCTGCCTTTGTTTATATTAGTTTTCTATGAGTGAGCCCTTAGACATTAGGTTGCTTGACTCGGTAGTTAGGTCTAAAGTCCTAATAATATTGTATGCACCTATAGTGATATGCACTTGGACTTTGTCAAAATTAATTGTTGGTTATTTGGACTTGAGATCAAGCGCCAAGAGAAGTGCTATACAGCGCTTGCAGGATCTGCTTTTGCGGACACCAAGGCACTTCAGAGACTAGACTTTTGGATCTCACTTTTGAGTAATTAGCATTTGGTTCTTCCCGATAATAGCAGTTATTGTTTAGAATATTTTCCCACTTCTGCATATTGCCATATAGTGTACTATTTCAATTCTGCCTTGAATCCCGCATGGAGAGAGCTGGGAAGCACTGTAAGTAATTCAATCTTTGCATCCATCATTAGTCACTAAGGCGAGATTTCAATCTTAGTGACAATTTGCATGGCTTTTCCGTCCACTCCCCCCTGTGTTTATATCATTGAGGACATAAAGGGCAAATACAAAAAAATCATTAGGCATCTTGCTCTGAACAAAAACTCGAAAATTTTAAAACAAAAAATTTAAAAAAAGGGATTACTAAATAAACTTGATTAATTAAAATTCGTAACAAACCATTCATCGTTTAGGGTTCATAAAGCCTACATTGTTTTCAGGTACATTCCAAAAAGAGTGAGGCATGACCCGCTAAGGATAAGAGCCCAAATCCTGATCTGTGGCGCCTTGATTATCACCCGGTTGGCGAAGTATTGGCACTTCTATCGCACATGACCAAGTAGGGCCTCATCGAGCATGGTGTTCCCACCTTGTGTGGAGCATCCAACTTGGTCTAAAGTACTGAGCTTAGGCCATGCCATCACTGGTGTGTTTGTCTCATCAATTTGCATCCGAGTAGGTCATTGTACGCTCACGACTGATTATGTTGTGAGCAAGGTTCGAAGTATTGGTTTTGCCTATCAGCTTCCCCTCCCTATTCCTTTGGCTGAGTAGCCACCCATGCATGAGATCAAGGACCTTTTAGCGTACAGATATAAGGTTACAAAGGAGGTGGAAGAGGTATGGGGCGCTTGCCTAGTAGTACACACGCTCCTATAGGGTTAGCGTACTTAAGGACTTGTTATAAGATTGCCTGAAAATAATAATAAAATTGAAAAGATAAAAATAGCCGAACTCTTACGGCTTCACATGTGTTGAGTGGATGAACCTATCCTTGTTGTGTGTTTGTTTGAATTAGATTAAGGTTCAAAGATCAGTCTTGCACATATTGTGTACCTTTTTCACGTTCTTCTATTTAATTCCTTCCTTGACCCCTTGCTCATTTGAAGCTTTCTATTGTTTTACATTCCCTTTGTTCCTTGTTTGACCCATGTGTCATTACTCCAAATTGATCTTCCTTTTTTCCTTCGAGATGGTGATGCATGGATGGTTTAGTCGGAACCCCGTCGACACCAACATCGATTCCATACGCTCGTCACCTTCAATAATTCGAGGCGATTCCCGAGAACCCGATTCAGATCATGTGAACCGATCTCCTGACTCCCTGTCCTCTCCAATAAACCGGGATCACTCTTGTCCTGAAATCTACCCATTTCAGATGGAAATTGATTTCACTCCTTATACTTCGCCATCCTTAATGAAGTTCTGTGTTGATATTAACACAGATTGATTCATTATAGCCAGTGCTTCAATTCAAATTGATCGGGGCATCATTCCATGTGCACATCATGAGCCTGATCTGGAGCTAGAAGTTCTCTCAGATTTCAACATCAGATACAGATACAGAGATGGCTCCCGGAGGAAAAGGGAAGGGATTGTAGCACCCACCGCAACAACAACCCGAACATGGCTAGCCAGACTAAAATGCCATGAATGTCCATCTCCTCGCCTCCAACTAAACGATACAACAATAGCTCACTGACCATGAATTGGCCCAGGTCGCCTTCCAAGACATGCTAAATGAATGGAGGAGAGGAAGAGAAAATCCTCGATGAAGAGGGGTAGGATAAGAAGAAAGAGTAGGTGGAGGCCGTGGAGGCCCATCAGACGAGCCCAAAGGACAGCGGCTCAAGCCGACTCTCAAAGAGACGTACAACCCTGGAGCCGATCAAGTCACAGAATTGATCCAGATTCCTGCGATCCACGCACACTTGGAGTTGAAGCATCAACTCTTGGAACTTCTTCCCAACATATGTGGAAATACAAATGAAGAGCCATATATCCACTTGCAACAGTTCGGATGCATTTCTGGTACAATGCACTACCCTAACATACTGTTAGGAGTAGTTAAGATGACGATATTCCCATTCAGTCTCCAGGACAAGGCCTTCATTGGATCAACTACTTGGGAAAGGTCGTCACTACATGGAAGAGCTCAAATCTGTCTTTTTTGCACAAATACTATCCTCTTGGGTGACTTAATCAGATGTGTTCCCGCATAGCAAATTTCACCAAAGCTACACATGAATCCATACATGAGGCTTGGGAGAGATTTACTAAATTACAAAAGAAATATCCCCATCATGACATTCTTAGGACCAGCCTGGTCCAGCATTTCTTTGGGGAACTGACAGTTGAGAGCCATATGCTCGTGGATGCCAAATATGGCGGCTCACATTTCAACAAAGATGAGGACATCGTATGGCATATCTTTAAGGAAATGGTCGAAGAAGAGGCTGCCTTGTCATCGTCCCGTGCTTATCAACGTCAGCCCCACGCTCTTCAAAAGCCGGTTCATATGGCATCATCTCACGAGCCGAACATGGATGAAGGATCCAATCTAAGCATCATAAGGAGCCACCTGTCCAAGGTGGATATCATTGCGAAACGAACACAAGAGCTGGAGAAACTTTCTGTGATCGGACAAAGGACTCAGCACCTGGACAAATTAAATCAGATCACTAAATATCTGGAGCTATTAGTCAGTACAATCAGCTCATGCAATTACATGTCTGCATCGGCCCCAACTCCAGATGAGACGAAGGAGCAAGCATCGCCACAAACTCCTCAACAGAGTTAGAACTAGCCAGCGGTGCAATACGTATACTACATGCAAGCCCCAAAACCATCATCTCTGTAGCAGTCACAGCAGCAGCTGGTTGTCTACCAGCCTGAGCCCCAGCCCATTCAGGATCCATGTTTCCCCTCCACCACCTCTCATTTAAGAGGTGAATGGCGTGTGGGCCAACGATACACAGCCGGCTCGTCCAAGCGGACCTCGGCAAGGCCAGCAATCAGGCAATCACTAGTTCCCTCAGCAACAAGGAGGGAGATTTGTCCAGAATCAACCTTAGTACCACCAGCAGTCTCAGCCATACAATGGCAATTGGAGATAAAATTAGTATCAACAACCGCAGTTTAGGCCATACCAACAGAACCAACAATACTCAGTTGTTCCATATCAAAACCAATTTCCTCAGCAGCACCATTAGTACAATCCCTCTCCTCAGTACCATCTACATCAATCATACAAGCAACCCCACACTAGTTCCATCATTAGCGTGGCCAGCATGTTAACTCATCTGAGGTTGTCCCTCCAACAAACGCCGCCTTGGATTGTCTAGCTCAACTAGTGAAAAGCCTAACAAAGATGAGCCAGAAACATGATGAGCTTACTGCCGCAAAGACCTCCATTCCAGCACTGGTGGAGGCTATCCCCAATAATTTTAAGAAGAAAGAGCAGGTACCTTGTGATGTTCCAAACGGTGTAATAGAGTCATATATGCTTGATGTGTTTTTTATCTAATGATGTCACTCTCGGGAGCGGTAGGACCTTGCAGCCATCGGCCACATGCAAATGGAACAATAAAGCTTCGTCGGGTGAATCATCATCTTCTGCATCAGCTAATCCAGCATCTGGGTAAGGTAAGGAAGAAGAGGAAGGAGAAGCACCACCTAAAAAAGCCAAAAAATCAAGAAAATAAAAAATGCTAAAAAGACAGCACCAGCAACAATGATTACAGGAGCACGAGGCAGCAAGCCTTTGAGGAGATCGTACCTGCAGTTGATCTGATGCTCGCAGATGGAGGCCCACCTATAGATTTTTGTTGCTCGCCTTTCTTGGATTACCCTGCTTATTTTACGCATCCATTGTACAGCCTGATGTGGGCACAAATTTTGATTAAATTAAGAACTCTATTCCCACTGCAGCTTTTGATTTTTAAATATTTATTTTCCATATGCATTAAAAAGTCCAAAAAAATAAAATTGTGAAATCATCCTTGTCTGATCCTGATGTTGTTGAAATTATTTAGAATCTTATGCTTGAAATTCCCTTGGTCAAAGCCATCAAGTGCATGCCTAACATCAAGAAAGGTCTTAAAGAGGCATGCATTTCGAAGAGAGCCGTGTAAAGCTCATGAAAGAAATGTGAAGCATATCCTTATAGAGTCTACAATGAATGCAATCACCAATCTCCCAACAAAGAAGAAGGATATGGGATCTCCTTTAGTCAGATGTCAGATTTTTGATCAAGAGTTCGATCGAACTCTACTTTATAGTGGATCGTCAATCAACATCATGCCTACTTCACTTGTCAAAGAATTTGGGTTGGGACTGCTCAAGTCTATTAGAATGATTCTGCAGCTCGCAGATACATCCATAAAGTGGCCCTGAAGAATTTTGGAAGATGTTGTCATCATCATTCAGGGAATGCAGTTTCCTGCATACTTCATCGTTCTTGATATGGACACTTCAGTTCCACTTCTGCATACCTCGATAATCCTTGTACGACCTTTCCTTTGAACAATGGAAGCAATAGTGAACTATGGCACTGGGAAAATAACCTTCCGTACGAACAGTGATAAAGTGTCGACTGAGACGATCCAAGTATTAAAACCTTCGGCAACAACATCAAATGAAAGTGAGCCAGTAGAACAGTGAACATAATACTATGTTTTTTTAGCTGAAATCCACGATACAAATCTGTTTATGGATGATATTGAGATCTAGACATTCCTCTCCAGAGAGGAAGTCTTGGACACCACAATCGAGTTTCCAGATGTCTATAATGATGATATTTTCACTGAATTTTCTGATGAATGCATTTATGGCAACATGTCCTTGGTAGAGCAAGAGGACATCGTTAAAAATTTTTGTAAACAATATTCGATAATTGAAGAATTTTGTGCAGCTCTGCACTCAGAGCCTACAAGGGCAATGGTGGACACACCACCGATGAAAGGTCTGACATCTCTGCCCTACACAGTAGCTGAAGTTACCACTGAGCTGAACCAAGCCCCACCTGAGCTCAAGACCCCTCCAGTAAATATGAAGTATGTCTTCCTTACGTGTGCGCCGAACAGGTTCCCCGTGTTCATCAATTCACAACAAATCGAGGAATAAGAATCTCGTCTTCTAGAGGTTCTAGAGAGAAACAGCAAGGCCATAGGCTGGGAAATTTCAGATCTCCATGGGATAAGCCCCTCACTGTGCTCGCATCACATATACCTTGAAGAAGACAACAAGCCTTCATGTGTATTACAGTGCAGATTGAATCCAAACCTCTGAGAGGTTGTGATGAATGAGATCACGAAATGGTGTAGTGTGGTATTCATATATATCATCTCCGAATCAATGTGGGTGAGTCCCCTACATGTTGTGCCCAAGAAGTCAGGGATCACCGTGATCAAGAATGATAAAGGAGAAGAGATCGCAACCAGAGTTCCAACATCATGGTGCGTCTGTGTGGATTATAGATGACTAAATTTATCGACCAAGAAGGACCATTTACTGCTTCACTTCATCGACTAGATAGTCGAAAAACTGGCCGCGAAGGAATACTTCTGCTTCTTGGATGGATACTCTTGCTAGAATCAAGTCACCATAGCCCCTGAAGATCAAGAGAAAACAACCTTCAAGTGTCCATTCCGGACATATGCCTTCCGCAGAATGTCGTTCGGTTTGTGCAACGCTCCAGTGACATTCCAACGATGTATGTTGGCGGTATTCGCAGATATGGTTGGAAGATTTTTTGAGGTCTTTATGGATGATTTCTTGATCTACGAAGACAGCTTTTATCAATGTTTGTCCTATTTAGACCAAGTCCCGAAAAGTTTTTGTGAAGTGAACCTTGTACTCTCGTGGGAGAAGAGCCATTTTATGGTGACCGAAGGTATTGTGATGGGCCATGTCATCTCAAAGCGTGGCATGGAGGTTGGTCCTGTGAAGGTGGAAATGATTTTGAAGCTAGAGCCACCTATAAATTTGAAGCAGGTCAGATCATTCTATGGAACGTCGGTTTCTACCGATGATTCATCAAGGATTTCAACAAAATTGCCTAACCCCTGACCGAGCTTCTAGGAATGGAGGCAAACTTTATTTTTGATGACAGAGTCCTCCAGTACTTTTCTCAGTTGAAAGAAATAATCACTCAGTCTCCTGTCCTTCAATGGCCAGACTGATCTCTACCATTTGAGATCATGGCATACGCTTCTGATTATGCTATTGGGGCGGTTTTAGAATAGAGGAGAGATCATATTCCACTTGCCATCACTATGCTAGCAGAACACTCGATGAAGCTCAAAGAAAATGCAATGTCACTGAAAAGAAGCTGTTGGCAGTGATATTTGCCCTGGTGAAATTTAGATCCCATTTGCTTAGATCCAAGGTTATCGTGTTTACAGATCATTTGGCCATTAAGTATCTACAATCCAAGAAGGATGCCAAACCGAGATTCATCAGATGGATCCTTCTACTCCAAAAATTTGACCTTGAAATTTGTGATAAACTTGGAGTTAAAAAATGTGGTGGTCAATCACTTGTCAAGATTACCAAAAACAAACACTCCTGAGCAGAGCCTACTGCCTATAACAGAAACTTTTCAAGATGAAGCCATTCTGTCAGTTGACTCACTCCCCTGGTTTGTTGATATGTGAACTATCTTATATCCAAAAAAACTCCACAAGATTGGACGAAGCTGAAAGTCGACAAATTCATGTCGGATATTCATTTCTATCAGTTCAGGATCCTTATCTCTTTCATGTGGGGACAGATTGCATCTGGAGGAGATGCATTCCTCGAGAGGAAGTCCAGAGTATCCTCGAGCATTGTTATGCCAGATAATTAGGAGGACACCACTTTGGAAGAAGAACGACAACAAAAGTTCTCCAATGTGGCATGTGGTGGCCGACTCTATTCAAAGATGTAGAATACTTTGTCAAACATTGCACTGACTGTCAGAGATTGGGCGATACTATTGGAATGAGAGATACAATGCCTATGATGTACATTCAAATCTCAGACGAGTTTGACGCATGGGACATTGATTTCATGGGCTTTGTTCCCTAATTGTCAGAATTTTGAGTATATTCTGCTTGTTGTCGATTACGTGAGCCGTTGGGTGGAGGCTATCCCAACCCAAGCCATTGACAGTCTTAACATTTTCCGGTTCCTGAGGGAAAACATCATTGCACGGTTTGGGATCCCAAAATTCTTATATCAGATGGCTATAGCCATTTCACCAAGAAAGAGGTGAAGAAGCTGACACATGAATTTTGCATTGAACATCGTGTCGCCTCTCCTTAACACCCACAATCCAATGGCCTGGCTGAATGTTCAACAGGGAGATAAAGACAATTTTGTAGAAGCTCGTACACTCCGACATGAAGAATTAGTCGCAATTATTGGATTCAGTACTTTGGACCTATCAGACCGCATACAAATCACCGTTACAAATGTCTCCCTATCACCTTGTGTGTGGAAAGCCATGCCATTTGTCCGTAGAACGCATTCACAAATCTTGTGGGCAATCAATATCTATAATTTGGATTCCAAGAAAGTCAGAAAGAATAGAAAGATGGATCTGAATCAATTCCTTGAATTCCGTGAGTATGCATACGATAACAACCTAATGTGTAAGGAGAAGGTCAAAAAGTGGCACGAAAAGCACATCCGCCACAAGACTTTCGAACGAGGTTAGAAGGTTTGGTGTTTGACGCAAAGCTAAAATTATTCCCAAGGAAGTTGAAAAGCAAGTGGACTTGGGCGTTCATAGTGAAGCATGTACGTGACAATGGAAGCATTGCTATATATGGTTTGAAAGCTGACGCATAACCATTTATGATCAACGGACAGTTACTAAAGCCCTATCTTGAACATGATACATTTCTTTCTGTGGTAGATTTGATTCAGGTGGTCTATGACGAAGAATTCACAACCGCAACATCAGAGCAATCAGACAAGGCCATCCAAAACATTTTTTATTAATTATTCATTTTTTTCTTTTTTTCTTTGCATTTTCATTCTTCAAATTCTTTCTTCCATGCTTCTCTCACACCATTTATCTATGTTATGCTTAGTATATGCTCCATCCTAAGTATAGGGGGCAAGCACCCTCAATTTACTCATTCTTTAGTCTCTCACCCGTCTCCTCAACTTTTGATAATCTCTTTATACTTGGGGATATTTCACCCTAAGTATAGGGGGAGACTGGCTGAGCCGATGATTTGTTGAGTCATTTATTCATTCCCACTCTTAACCGTCCATGCCTTATATACACTCTGTTATACTTAGGATTATTTGATCCTAAGTATAGGGGGGACAGTCAACTTCTCATTCTTTTCATTCCTTCATTCGTTCATTTATTCTTTAGGCTTTTCAATACTTTGTACTAGTTATGTCATCACTTTTTCTCTCTAATCTATGAGGTCATAGCTCAAGCTAAGTATGGGGGTTGTATATACTGTGTATGTACTTTAAGACATAACTTGTACTTTCATATTTTCAATAAGTATGATTGAACTTCTGTATAAAATACTATATATATACTATAAAATTCATTAAAATCACTTAATAAAAAGTTGGACATTATTCCTCTAACTCCTTTCCTTTATAATGATTAATAAATCAGGTAAAAATATTTTTTACGAAATGTTTGAAAAATAGTTTGAAAATCTTTTTGAAAAATCTTTTGAAAACTATTTATAAAATGTTTTGTTAAAGATTTTAAACCGTTAAAAATTGATTTATTTATAAAAATTTCTTTTCGTTGTGTGAAATAAAAATGCTTTGAAAACTGATTTGCAAATGGTTTGGAAAATGGTTGCAAAAAAATATTTTGAAAAATCTATACATACTGTTTGAAAAACCTTTGCAAAATGATTTTCATATGTTTGTAAATGCTTGTAAAATTATTTGTAAAAATTATTTTGGACTATAGTATTCAACATTATTTGTAAAATTATTTTCAAATAAGTTTGAGGAATATATACATCACACAAAAATTCTTCATTAATTGTATATATATTTATAATCACACATCCCTTGTAAATTCTTAAAAACCCTAACTCTTGTAAATAATAAGATACATCCCCGTGTAAATATTCGCACCTACCTTTTAATTTCAAAAAAAAGAAAAAGGAAAACTTTTATTTTGAAAAGTTCCAAAAACATCTGCAAAATCTTCTCAAAAATGGCAAAAAATTTGCAAAATGCTCACCAAAAATTCATAAAAAGCTCGAAATCAGAAAAATTGCATCACAAAAACATTCTCTTGCATTGTACATAGCATGTGCATTCTTCGGAGTAATCTAGACGATTGAAACAAATAAAGTCTGAAGATTGGAGCTTGGAATAGGCCTTAATACACTTAATTTCAGAGGACCCATTGCGGACTGGAATTGGAGATACTTCAGGTCATTATGACTTAATTCTTTAGTTTCCATGAGACTATGTTCATGACTCAATACAATGTATCTAAATAGAGACCTTCATATAATCCGTAAGATTCTTGAGACAATGACTTCATTGGAAACCTCACAATTAACACTTAGCTCGACTCAGATGGATTGTTGAGAAATATTGGGGTCTAAGTCAGGACGATGCAAGGCTGCTTCGTCAAGGATGGCTCAAGAACCATTCTTGGGGATTACGGACATCGGTACTCTAACCCACTTCTTCTGGTAGTCATGTTATCTAAATACTGGAGATGGATTGAAATAATACTTCGGATGAGGAATGATCTACCAGCACAACTTTTTCCAAGACCCCAAAAGATGGGTGGACCAAACGATTCTATATCTGTCAGGGCACAAAACAAGAATGTTGTTGAGCGCGAAATTCGTGGGGTTGGAAAATTTTTGATGGAAATATGTGTCGTGCGTCGTTGTTATCCCCAAAAACCCGTGTCAACAAAAAAAATATATTTTTTATTTTTGCCACTTATTAACCTGTATAGCGGACAGGGTCAAACTAAGGGAGGCTACAATTCCCGAAGGTTATTCAATTAATCAGAAACTTATTAAAAGAAATCAGGAATCTCAAAAGACAACTATCCTTGGTTTTGTGATTTTTTTTGAATCTTTTTTTATTATTTTTTAAAATTTTTTGTATTTTCTGATTTTCAAATTTTTAGTGATTTTGATTTTGCAAATTTTTTTATTAATTTTCAAAAACAATAATACGAAAGAATATAAACAGGATCAAGAATATGCATACCAACTCTCTTTTTTTTTGCAATTTTTCAATTAGTCAAAAATACTCAGAAAAATCTAAAGAAAATATTTTTGGGTTTTAAAAGTTTTAAAAATATTTTTGGGTTTTAAAAGTTTTAAAAATATTTTTGAGAATTTTTGTGGAATTTTCAGATGTTTTTTATATTTTTTCTAAAAATCAAACAGTGAGAAAATAAGAAAGTGTGCACAGCCTGGAGTAATTTGTAACTTAAAAATATTTTAAGTGCCCAAAACTCATGGCAATTATTTTTAAGAAAAACTAGCAGCAATTATCTACAAACAGGAACTAAAATCACAATTTTTGGATTTTTTGTAGATTTTTTATGATTTTTATAAGATTTTTGATGTTTTTCAATTTTTTTGAGTTTTATAAATAATCAATCCGTGAAAATTGGTCAGAAATTAAAAGACAACAAAATACAACTACTCTAATTTTATTGGAATTTTTAGAACAATATTTGAATTTTTATGAATTTTTGAATTTCAGACAAGGAAAAATGACATGTTTTTGATTTTTTAATAGTAATAAATGAAATCAAAATGCAAAGAAAATTTTATGCTAGATGGATTTGCACATCAGGAACATAGCATAATTTTCTAAAAATGTTTGGATAAAAAAACCTTTATTTCATTCAAAAGAGCACGTAAATTTATTGTTCTGCGGTTCAGGGACTAGAATGTAAATATGTTTTGTTTTTGCTTCAAATAAATAACAAAAATAAAGCACAGGGGAGAAGGCGCAGATTTACCACATCTCATGGGCAAGTCATGTGCTTGAGGCTCTAGCAGGGACTTATTCGCAAAATTTGAGAACTCTGACGTGTTCACGCAATTGTTAAATCTACCAAGGGTGTGTATGTAATTTTTCCACTAAAATATTGAAGCCCTAGGTTCTTCTTCGTTTCAATCACAAAGGGGGAGCAACAAGGCCGTCGCCCACCCGTCTGTCTTTCTTCACGCGTGGGGCGGTTGACATGGAGAACAAGGCGCGGCGGCGCACGGCGGTTGGTGAAGCGGCCAAGGCGGCGGCGACGTGGAGAGATGGAGGAGCTCGGCAGTCGGGGCGTAGAGGGAGCACAGTGGCGCGCTGTCGCGCGAGATTGCTGGAGATGGGCTTCGAGGGCAATTTACAGCAGAGCTCGGGGGTGGTGGAGCGCCTGCGCGACGCTGTCGCGCGCTGTGGGCGACCGAGGCTGTAGGTTGGTGCGGCGCTGCCCCACGCACGGAGGCGTTGCAAGGGGGCGTGGGAGGCACGTCTGGCCGAGGAAGATGCGGGCTGTGGGCGGGGGCAGCCCCGTGTCGGTGAAGGAGCGGCAGCGCGAGCCACTGGCTGGAGGAGGACGCGGGCTGGGGGCGAGGGTCGAGGAGGAGGGCTGCGCGCGACGGTTGTGGAGGAGGTGGCCGAGGGCTGTGGGCGGCAGGGGTTGGCGACCCCGCTGCCTGTGGCGATTTTTTTTTAATTTTTTTGTTTTTTTATTGTAAACAATGAATAAAGAAAAGGGAAAAAAACTTTTTTTATTTTTTTTGTAAATCTGAAAATAAGAGAAGAAAGGAATAAAGAAATATTTTTTTATTTTGTTTTTTATTATTTTATTATTTTTTATATTATCCTGCAAAACAAATGTTAGAGAACAAAAAGAAACAATTTTTTTATTTATTTACAAATTGGAAAAAATGAATGGGGATCTGATGAAAGTGGAAGATTGAATCCAATTCTCCGACCATCGTGCGTGGTCGGAGTTGATAGATCGTGGGAGATAGAAATCGGAGGCGGAGAGATCGAGAAGATGAGATGAAAAATCGAGTCGGTGGCGAATCAAATCAAGATGGATTTTTTTAAGATCTAGAAAAAATGACGATGAAAAAAAATGCAACAAAATAAAATACGATTAAACTGAGATAGAATGCCAAGAAAAATTTGGATCTCACCTTAGGAGCGGAATGGACCGTGATCGCCCCGACAAGGCCGACTCGTTGTCACCGGACGGCTTGGAGGCTAAGCAACTTCCTCGACGAAATTTCTCTCGGAGATCAGGCTCCTCTCTCTAAAGATTGATCAAATGGGAATGAGGGAGAAGGAGCCATATAAATAGAAATGAGATGAAATTTAAATTTTTGAAATTTTAAATAAAGATATAAGGGAGATGAAAAATTGAAATGAATTTTTGAATTTTTTTTGGATGGAAGGGATAAGAGAGATGAAAAGAGACAAAATAAAGGAGATAAAAATATTTACAAAATTATCTATTTTTTTTAATTTTCGTCACTTTATTGAATTGAATTAAAAATTGTTATTTTTTTATTTTTTTATGAAGGTTAATTAAAAATAGCAACTATATACATATAATACATACATATATGACATTATACACAAGGGTAAATGACGAAATTAGCCCTTTTTTGTTTTTAAAGAATTTTAATTTTTAATTTTTATTTTTTTAAAGAATTAGTGAGAATAATTTACAAATATATACAAATACAATATGCAAAAATACATGGGGAAATTGCACAAACCACCCTAGAAAACTGACTTTTCAACCGTAAATCCAAAAATTATGAAAATATAGCCATATTGAAGATAATTTAATTTTGAGTCCAATGGAAGTGAGATTGATTCAGTTTTGAGCTCATATGGAGCCGGAATTGGTCTTTCAATTAGTGCTTAGTTGCTTTTTCCAAGTGTGGCTACTTTTATTCTGTATACGATTTAATAGTGCAATCAATTTTAGTAGTTAGAAAACATTTTTATTTACAACTTTGATTTTGAATGTAATTTGATTTGAGGTCAATTAAGGTACAAATAAATTAGTGTCAGTTTTGTACAGATATATACAAAATAAGTAAGAACACATTTTTTTTGGATTTTCTAGTTAAGGACCCTATCTCCCCCTACTTTATTCCTGGTCAATCAGGTCAAGTCTTGACCTTCTCTCGGGGCGGTCAGCCTGTATATAGTCTTCCTTTTTTATTTTCTTTTCTTTATTTATTTTTTTATTTTATATTCTTTATTTTTCCTTTATTTATTTATTTATTTATTTTAGGTTAAAATTAGTAAGAATATGTACAATATTTACACAGACACAAGTTAGTAAGAATATGGAGTTAGCGTTATATGCAGGTGTTTTAAAAGGGATTTTAAGCTAAAATAAATGAATAAAGATGATGAATCACAGATTCATCAAATACATAAGATATGTAAAGACAAATAAAATATCCAAAGAATATGACACCAAAAATTCGAACTTCAGATAAGGCATGCTTCTTGGTGAAGACCCAGATACACTGACCGACTTCAAAAGGGAATGAAGACTACACTGGTCCATTCCCACTTCTTTTCCCAATTATTCTTACTTCCTTCCCCCATTCAGTTGTAAAGACCAGGAGCACCTATCCTTAGAAGAGAATATCTGTATCCATGAGGATGAGCTACTAGAAGAGCAGAATCCTTGGTTTCTCAATAGTTTTGTCTAGGGAGAGCTAACACAATTCACACACATGGTTTTATCACTTCAAGGTAGCAAGCGTATGCAATTGAGAGGATGGTTCTGACCTGACTGTGAATTGGACGGAATAATAGGAGTATGAAACCTGAGGGTTGTTATGTCACAATCCCTAACTTCTTTGTGGTTTCGAGCATACCATTAATTCAAAGGTCTTCTCTGAGCTCCGAACTTTGACATTATTAAGACAAGTTTAAAAGTCTAAAATTATTCCAAGTTATTTCTTTTTCTTTTCTTTATTTTCTTCTCAGCACTTATAGGCATAAGTGTTTGTTAGGGACTAGAAAAGGAAAGTATAGGGGGTGATGAATCTCCATTTCATCACCTTTATTCTTTCATTTTGGTCTTTAAATCCTAACTGAATGCATGGATATATCATTAATTTGTCAAAATAAACATTCATTAACTTCTACAAAAATATTGTATAAAATACTGCACATTTATTGCATTTATTGCCAAAATAAAAGAATAAAGGAAAGAAAAGAAAAAGAGTAAAGTGTCAAGGACACTTAAGTGACCCTAGCCCACGAGACTCAGTCATCATGATGGCTAGGTCGACAAGGAAGGGGAGATAGGGCGGCTAATTGTACAGAAACTACAGTCGGATCACTCTACGAAATAGGCTAATATTTACTTTTTTGGACCTATTTTATTCTTTATTTTTTACATCTCAAATAACGAAACTTTTTACATGAAAGTTGTAGATAAAAAATGTATAGAAAAATATATAATTTATGTCATACAAAAATAATATACAATGTACATTTTATACACAGAATATAATCCTAAAACCCAAACTTCAGAAACCCACATCTCCCAAATGTACCAAAATCACTTTAATTGTATAAAATTTTAATAAGCTATTTAATGAAGGTGGTTTTATTTAATTTAGAATTAGTATGTAAAAATTAGGTTTTGGACCCTTATTGTATTATATACCAGTATAAATTACTTATTTATTTATTCATTACTATTTTTATAATTTTATATTTTTATAATTTTAAAAATATTATTTATAACATAGGTCCATATTAAAACTAAGATAAAACCATACATAAAACACTAAAATAAAATAGGTATAGAAAGTACATAGATGAATATACAATACATAGACTTATGTAATAAATATGCATATTTATTTAAGTATAAATATTATATCAAAAAATATAATAAAAAATATTTTTATATAAAATTAAGTTATAAATATATAAATTATCAAAATAAAACAATAAAAATTTACAAAATAAAAATGAAATATAAAAAATATAGATGAATATACCTATATGAAAACTTGTAAAAAAATAACCTCTAATAAAACACCTCATAAAAATAAATAAAAATAGGTATAAAATACTACAGAAAATTAGAAACACTTTTCATTTTATAACCTAAAAATATTGATTTCATTTATTATTTATTCTCCATTTTCCAAGGCATTTTTGCCGTGGAATTTCCTGGTTGGTCCACGTTGACCAACCAGGCATCTCCATCATTGACCTAGGTCAACTGTACCTCACCTCCCCTGAATTCCGTAAGAAGTCACAAGCATGCCCATTTCCCGATTTATCGTGCATCCGTCCTTCACCTTTTGCCCCGAGAGACCTCCACCATTGTTAAGCCCAATCGTCTCTGATCTTCAACCATACCTGAATCCCCACCAACCCTCGATCGATTACATGAAATATCCCCTCGAAACTCGCTCAAAATCCATCTATAAATAATTCCTTCTCACCCATTTTGACTTTTTGATCCCTCTTAACCAGTTCTAAGCCCCTCAAAACTACTATATTGTGTTCCTCTTGTTGACAGGAAGGGGAGTCGAGGTTTTGTAGTGACGTGGAGCTGAGGCGGAGCTAATCCACCATCTCCGACCATCTCTCAGCCGTGAGGCTTTTCTCATGGTTTCCCGGCCAACAGATCCATTTCTCTCTCTATTATAGGTATTAGCTTTAGCGTAGTTTCCATATCCGTTTTTATTTAGATTTTAATTCGCATTTTTAGGTAGAAATCCAATCAATTCATTGACTAGGAGCTAGGGATGTAGGTTGATTTCATAGTAAAACAACTATTGTTTCGACTCGCTTATCACCCCATATAGAATCCCTCCACATTCTCCATCAATTCCCCACAAAAACCCTCTTGAGTCATGCTTTGATTCAATGATTCGAAGCTCCTTTCTGCCACATCATCGGAGCAGCACCTTTTCGCACATCCACGAGGTCTTCGACCTCATATTTTGGACCAAGGCATTCGCCTCGAGTCGGTTATTCTCTCTGTGCAGGTACCACAGAAGAAGAAGGGCATCTAGGCCCTACCCGATACTCAGGAGAGGCTCCAGGAGGAGGAGCATCCAGGTCCCCATCACTGGGACTTGGAGTGATTTTGAGAGCGCCAACACTGATAGGAGGGCCCCAGGAGCGATTTTCCCCTTACGGCGAGGAGACTGGGGCAGGGAGTTGACCAGAATCGAAGATTGAAGTTCACCCTTGCAGATGTTCTTCATGTTCTTGGAAGATCCCTGAGAGCCGTTGGATCGAGGCTCCTTGCCAGCTTCAATCGGAGCCCTTGGGTCAAGTCGAAGCGTCATTCAAATCTACCCCTCAGATCAACCACTTGTCATCACAAGGATGGTTGGATCGACTCAGTTAAGTGTGTAATTTACTCAAGTCCTCCCTTTGCCTTTTTGTAATTGTCAAGTAGCCTTGTAAATATTTTACACAATTTAAAAAGTAGTGGACAATTTGCATACGCACCTTGAACCTTTTTAATATTGCATATTGGTCCCTACCAAGTTCACGTGCACTAGTGTGTTTATTGCTGTAAAAATTGCATGTATATCATCGCGGGTTATTTTAATTATTGTTAGTATATTAAATTGAGATATCAGTTGAAAACTTAGTATTTAATTGTATTGTGCTCCCCGATCTTTATATTAATCGCAAAAATAGCCCTGCTAGTTTCATTTTTGTGTGTGGTTTTCTATGTATTAAAAAATATCAAT